>CM043315.1:30522484-31122484 GCA_023736055.1 Quercus glauca
CAATTGTCTTCTACAAGGTTTCATATTTTGAAACCATTGCATGATAGATGCATTATCAATCCTACGAGCTATATTTTTTTCAATGTACACAATCAAATAATCATTCATCCACTGATCCCCCATTCGATTGCGCGGTTCATTCTTGATATATTTCATTGTTGAAAAACTCCTTTCCATTGTTGTAGTCACAACAAGAAGAGTCAAAACTAACTTTACAAGCAAATATACTAATGGATATATAACATTCTTATTTGTCTCCACCATCTTTCTAGCAAGGTCCCCAATTCCTTTAAGTTCTAAAAACTCATCATTGGAGCGCATATCAACAATGTAAGTTTGGAGCTAATTATCAAATGCCAATACATCTGTCTTAGAAAAATCAGATGGATAGAACTTTGCAAGATAGGTCAATTTTTTTTATATCAAAAGCCAAAAACGAATCACTTGGATTCAAGCAAGCCATACAAAGTAGCAACTCAGTAGTTGCGTCTAGAAAACGATTGTTAAGCTCTTGAAGTTGCAAATCTAGGACTTCAAAGAATAGATCAACATGATAGTTTTGTAAAATTTTAAATTGTGGGGCGTTGAGTCATGGCCTCACACCAACTACAAATATTTCATCCATGTTCAAGATAGGAATATCATGCTTGCTACAAAATGAGGATACTTTAGTCAATAGAGCTTCCCATTCATCGTTTCTTATCATCTGCAATCGTTGCTTAGACACTCTAACAAGTGTCATAGCATTTACAATATCTTGATTTTTCTTTTGCAATGCTATTGACAACTCATTTGTGATCCCCAAATTATTTTTCATCAAGTGTAAAGCAAAGGAAAATTCAAAAGATATAATTAACCTTAAAATAGATCGAGCTTCAACTCTTTGCTCAGAGAATAGGCTATCCTTTTGAATCATCTCAAGTACATCAACTGTGGAAGAGAACATCAAAATCAAGTTGAGGATTGTCCTATAATGTGATCCCCAATTTGTATCACTAGCACATTTAAGACTTGTCTCTAGGTTTAAATCTTGCCCACTTTCAAGTTGACCCAAGTTCAATACTTCTGCAATTTCAGCAAGTTGTGCATTTCGTAAAAATTCTCTTCTTTTACAAAAGGCTCCAACAATAGTTACTATTTTACTAACCAAGCTAAAAAATTCAGCAATATCAGTATGCTTGTTAGCAACAGCTACAAGAGTCAATTGAAGTTGATGAGCAAAGCAATGGACATAAAATGCTGATTTATTCTCCTTCAGAATTTAAGTTTTAAGACCATTGAATTCACCTTGCATGTTACTGGCCTCATCATAACCTTTCCCTTGTAGTCTTGATAAACTCAATGCATATTTACAAAATAAAAATTCAATTGCAGCTTTTAGAAACAAAGCGGAGGCTACATGTACAATACCAAGAAATTGCTTTGTAACAATTCCCTTTTTATCCACATAACGCAAAACAACAGCCATTTATTCTTTTATTGAGATATCTCAAGACTCATCGACTAAAATTGAAAAAAACCCACTGTCAAGATCTTCGATAATGGCATTGGTAGTTTTATATGCAGTTGCATTCACAATGTCTTTTTGAATATCAAGATAGGTTAGCTTGTTGGTTTTTGGAGTTTTCTGCAACACTTCATTAATAACATCATTATGATCTGCCAAAAATTGTAGAAGCTCAAGGAAATTTTCTTTACCACTTGAATTATCAAATTCATCATGACCACGAAAAGCTAACCCTCGATGCAAAAGGAATCTTATGCAATCGACTATTGCATTTAATTGACTTCTATATTCAATCTTATCTTGATTTGACTACTTAACAAAAACACTTTGAATGTGTTGATTTTGCTTCATTAGATTTTCACCATTCTTAAGAGCTTGGTTATTGTTAGGACATATGTGTTCACACTTAAGAACATATGTCATATTTTATGTAAATTGGCTAATCCTTTGACAAACCGCATTCTACTTGTAATTGGGTAGTTCTAGGTGATTTTAATACTTCAAGAAACAATGTTTCAAGATCAAGTGTTGAAGTCATGAAGTCTGTCCAAGAAAAAGCAAGTTGAAGTGCAGAATTTTTAAAGCTCGACACCTGCTCGACATCTACCTCGACACCTGCTATCTGTCGAGAATTAAAAAGTCAGAATTCCAATCTGATTTTCTTGGGATCCGTGAATGTGTTTTTGGGCCTTCTTTTCTTCTAACCCTAAACATATTTAAGGAGTGTTTTAAGAGCCGTAAACATAGACACAAGTTGCATAAGCATTGAGCAATCCTTGTTCAAGCAAATTGTGCTCTAAGACGAAGTTCTTAACCTAGTTCATCTTCTTCAAGAAGTTGCTGTGTATTGTGCACCTTAGGGTTTTGTAACCAAGCATCTTCCTGATCTTCATTGCATAGGATGATCTGAAGAACTTTGTAGCCAACCTCTTCTTCCTAAAGTTGGTGTTTGAAGTCGCGTACTGGGATCCGCGCATCTGGTTAGTCACGTACTTAGGAGCCGTGCATCAAAGGTGGGAACTGTCGCTACAGATCAAGTCCAATTGGGTATTGGGGTAAGGGTTCAACTGTAGGTTGGTAAGGTACTTGGGATTCCTTTACTTGTAACCGCTTGATTTGATAATAGTGGAGTTTCGGGAGTGGTGACCTGAAAATCACCCGGTGGGGTTTTTGCCGTTAGGGTTTTTCCCCATTCGTGAACAAATCACCGTATTTTTTATTTTCCGCTGCATATTTAGTTATTCGGTGATTTGTTTGTGCTACCACGTATTTGCATGTTAAATTGATTAATTAATAACTTGGCTAAATTAATTAATTAGTTTAAATCACAAGGGGTCATTCAATTTGTGGCCTATTAGTTATGGGCACTATTAACACCTCCAACATGTAGGTTTAGCTTTTCTTTCTTATTCCAACTATTGAATCCCTTTGTCACAAAACTGTCACTTCCAGATTGCATACCAACATCTTGTCTAAATAGATAACAATATAAACAATATGCAAGATCCTTTTCAATACTATATTCCAACCAACTTCCATACTCTTTAAACCATTTAGGATTAAATCGACGTTTATGTCCACCAAATTTTGTTTGAGGAAAATTGTGTTCATGAGGTTAACAAAGTTTTTTTTTTTTTTTTTTCTAAATAATATCTTTTTATTTCATCTCGATCATTGGGATGATAAAATAAAATCTTTTTTCATTGCCCAGGGTCCGAAGGAAGATTGTTCACATCAACACGACCATGCTTAAAAGATGAATCTTGAGTAAGAGATAAATCTTGGGTAGGGGATGAATATTGCGGCCTACAAGATTTCTTTATTACAAATTTTTCCATAGTACTAGCAAAAGAATAAAAAATGAACTATAAGTTCATTTGACATTTTTTTTTCTAATATGATAAACATATTAATTATTTTTGTTAAGAGATTTTTTTGCAATTATTTAATTTATAAGTTTACAATTATTTAAATGTCTTATATTTTTATTGTCCTTTAGTGTTAATGTATTGACCCACTCACATAGCCAATAACCTCTCACAAGTAACAAATTTAGTCAAATAGTCAAAGTGCAAAAGACAAACACATAACTCAAAACTTTATATCAAAACAATACAAACACTTACAGTAACAATTACTACACATAGAAAAAAAAGCTATTGTCAATGACTCAAAACTCAATTAAAAAATCAAAACATTATAACCCATTAACCCCCCCCCCCCCCCCCCCCCCACACAGGCCCACACACACAGAGTCATATATATGGCAAGACATGTGAGTGAGAGATGGAACTTTGAAGAAGACACATGAGTAGAGAGACAAAGACAAAGCAAAAAAAAGAATATAGAGAGTCAAAGACATAGAGAGAGAAATATAGAAAGAGATATTGAGATAAATATATATGTGTGTGTGTGTGGAGGTGGCGATTAAGAACACAGAGAGTCAAAATACTATTAATACAACTCTCACAATGAAAGAAAGAGAGAAAGAGGGAGCTGAAAAACCAGATCAAGTGGCAGCAAATCAAGCGGCGATTAAGTGGCAGCAGGGGTAGATTAGGGACAATCTAGGTGGCAATAGATCATGGGGCTACGCAGTGGCAATTAAGTGGAAACAGTGGCAGATTACTGAGATTAGGGACAGTCCAAGTGGTGGCAGATTGTGGGGCTACACAGTGGTAGGTTTTGTGTGTATGAAGCCGAGGCAACCTTTTTCCTTTGGGTTTGGAGAGTGAAGAAGGGTAGTGGGAGACTTTGGAGGCTACGTAGTAGCAAATTCTTAGGTTTTATCTGGCGTTTTTTTATTTATGATTTTTCAAAATTTGATTTATGGGCTTTTTATTTCTGAAATTAAAGACCAAAATTTTCTATTGGACTTTTTTTTCAAAGTTTAAGCTGGGCTTTAAAAAGAAGGGTCAAGTTCGAAGGTGAGGGTGTGCAAATTTGTATTTCAGGGGGTTCAAAACTATTTTTTATAAAAATATTATATATATATATATATATATATATATATATATATATATATATATATATATATATATATATAAATTTTCGGGTCAGGGGGTTCATTTGAACCCCTTGACTACAACATAGCGCCGCCCATGTGTTGTGTGCAATAACTAGTAATTCCAACATCTCAAAAAGATGTTAACTTTTGAGGAAAATTATACTTTACCACCTTCAACTATGCACCAATTTATACTTTGCATCCTAAACTATTCGAATGCACACCTTGCACTCTAAAATATCACACTCTGCACCTTCGTGTTACTTTGTTGTTATGTTTGACAAAATGCCATTGCATGTGACAAGCACATGCATTTTTTTAAGTGGAATAAAATTAAAAGACTGAAACACCCTTCTTCAAAATCAATTAAAACGAAAACCAATTTTTTCCAAATCTCTCTCCTTGTCTCATGTGCGTGCCAGCCTCTTCCCCAAATTCAAATGTGGAAAAAAATTGATTTTTGTTTTAGTTGATTTTGAAGAAGGGTGTTTCAGTCTTTTATGTTTGTTCCACCTAGGCAAAATGCATGTGTTTGTCATGTGCAGTAGCATTCTGTCTAACATAATAGCAAAAGTAACACCGAGGTGCAAAGTGTGATAGTTTAGGGTGTAAAGTATAATCTGATACATAGTTTAAGGTGGTAAAGTGTAATTTCTCCCAACTTTTGAGTACCAAGATAAGTTGACTTAATTTGTTGGGGGTGCTAGATTTTGTAATATATATTCTAGTTTGATGAAGGATTCAAACCCATACTTTGTATTTGAAACAAAGTAAAAACAAATCAGCTTCTTGATTCAGCTAGGTTTGGGTCAATTTGGTTGTTGGTATTTGGAAACCAAGAAAATGAGTCATTGAAGGCATAATGTAGTTACTAAAACTAGGGGTATTCATATGTTAGATAATTAGATTGGATAGTTTTTTGGGAAATTACACTTTATCCCCTAAACTATGAGAATTTACACTTACCCCCTAAAACTATAAGAATGTACACTTACCCCCTAAATTATTGCTCATGTAACACTTAGCACCCCACTTTTTATTTGCCAGTTAAGTTTGACAAAAAGCCAAGTCACACATATCTCATGTGACACCTGTTAAGTTGAAAGACCGAAATACCCCACTATCATTCTTAGTCAAACATGAAGCTAGCACACTGTTTGTTTCTTGAGAAAGAAGCCATATGAAGAAGACAATAAAATCCAAACAAAAAGTTGAAACAATCAAAACCCAAAAACAATTCAGAATTGCTTGATGAGATATATAATCTAATAATTAGAGTTCATCACTCTTTCCTTAAGGCCTTATGGCATTGAAACCCAGTTTTTTTTTTTTTTTAAAAAAAAAAAAAAAAAAGGCGACTTAAACCCATAAAATGAGATGACCGTCAAACCCATAAACTAACATGAAAACCATAAAATAAGATGAACATCAAACACAAAGATGAAACAATAAACCCACTGAGCTAGATGAACATAAAATTCAAAAAAATAAAATCAAACCCACAAATTTACAACCAAGAAATAAACAACAAGAGAGATTAGACAACAAACCCACTAAGATGAACAACCTGGAACCCACAAGTAGCTCCTACTTTCTATCATCAGCAAACCCAGAAAACATAAACCCAAAACCCACAATCTCTATTTCAATAATCCACTTCGTCAATGGCTAGATCTAAAACTTCACACCGAGTTCAAACCCACTCATTCTTTTAGACTCCTCCACCAACATTAATATTCTTTCTCTCACAGCTAATTCACTGAGTTACAAGGCCAACAACGATGGGTTTTGTGACTCATTAAGTTGCGACTTGCAAGGCAAACAAGCCTTGATCTTAAAGAGATCTAGGCTCACCCATTTCACGAATTTCATCTCTTTAGAAGCATAACTCAGGATCCACAAGCAACGACGCAATTAGTTGCTATCAGTGTGTATGAGCCGACGCCATTGGGAGGAGAGATAGATTAAGAGAGCAAAAGAGAAAATTGAGTTTTTGCTGAGGCACATTAATTAGGTCATTTTAGGGGTTCCACTTAAACTCCAACCTATGCTTGTCTAGTTGAAAAACTCTCCCCTCCAAAAATATGTGAAAAAATACATGCCAACATGAATTTAACCAATAACTCATTCATCTGACCTATATTCAACTTGTTTAAGATTACCCATTTTTTACTCAACTCAACCTGTTTGCCATGACTAGGTAGGACTGAGAGACTTTTCACTAGCAATATTGTCTTTTTCATTTATTTGTGTTTAGTAAATTGACTTGTTTTCTTAAGACATGTGTCATCTTATTATCAATTTAGAAACATCAACTTGGATGCTAAGGTTGTATTCCAGAAAAAGGATTGAGGTCAAGTGGGTATTGCACCTTGAGCAATTATTCCTATTTTTCTTACAAAATATTTTACCTAACACATTTTAATTTTTTTATTTAAATGTTGAGATTGAAAGTTAATTTTTTTTAGACATTAAAAGTTATTGCATGTTATGCACCTATTTCAATCCCCTTAGAGCATTCATATCAATGGTTGTATAATAGAAAAAAAGGCGTAAATGCACTTTTAGTCCCTACATTTTGACGTTTTTCCATTTTAGTCCTGTAGGGTCCAAATTCGTTGGGCCTGATACCGACTCCCTATATCGTGAGCCCAACAAATTCCCAACAATACATTTGTAGAGAATGGGTTAAAACAGCGGGGCTAGTAGTGGATTTAGCAACAGATCATGCGAACAAAAACATCTCAAAGAAAAAAGGGGTTGAGACAGGCTTTTTTCCTTAAACAACCAAAACTCTTTAGTCCGAAGAGGATTAGAATACATAGACTTGTGAATACTGTTTTTTCTCCTCCCTCTCTGTGAGGCCTGCTCCACGTATATATATACACTCTTTTTCCATCCTCACCGTACACTTGCCCTTCATCTAGGCTCCCACTTGAGTACTAGTCACATCAGCCGTCTGCTTTAATATGCAGTGAGTGGTGGTGGGTAAAAATACACTGTTCAGGTGTCTTCTCCACATAAATGCGGCCAGGAAAGTTGCTGCAGTGCATTAAATGTGGCGGTGGCAGCTTTATTGGCAAGATATCTTATGATAGCCACGCCGTTAGACGTGCCCAGGGCTCAGCCCTTGCAGGGGAATCTTCAACATATCTATTCGATCAAGTTCTGGGCAGCTACGTGGGATGTGGCCTCTTCGGCCCCACTAGGTTGTCTTCGGACGGAACGTTTCCCCTTGCGCTCACTAGGATGGCAAAGTACTGATACTTTTAACATCTTCGGACGGAGACTCATACTTGAACTAGGCCTCGGGCCCAACGTATGGAGCTGGGCTTTCTCACCCACAAGTCCCTACATTTTATTTTTTCCACTTTTAGTCCCTAAATCAATTAACGCGTTCCATTTTAGTCCTTTCCGTCAGTCAACCGACGGAAATTGCTGAGGTGGCAGCCGAAGGAATTAAAATATAATAAATATGCCACGTCACTCATGACACATCAGCATATAAATTTAAAAAATTAATTTATTAATTTTAACAAAATTAAAAAACATAAAACAAAATTTAAAACATAAAAATAAATCAATTTAGATCAAATTCATTTTCAACAAGAACACAATCACATATTTAAACATCATAACAAGAACATAAAACATAAGCTCAAAACCAAACACAAAAAACACAAACTCAAATTTAATCATTAACACAGGATCAAAAACACAAAGAACACAGTAGCAAACATAAATCTCCCCGCCAACCCAAACTCAAATTTTCAATGTTTGTTTCTTGTAAAATGAAAAAATTATGCAAGTATAGTTGCACAAACCACCACTGATCACCCAAAAATCTAGATTGGGAAGAAAAACAGCCACAACAGCCACCCATAAACCCACTCTGAAACCCCCACCAGCCTCCGAAAAATTCACTCCGAAACCACCATCAACAACCCACAAGCCCAGACTGAAACCACCATCAACCACCCAAATAACAACCAAACCATCACCAACCACCCAAAATTTCAAACCAGATAGCCAAAAAAAAAAAAAAAAACCCACAAACCCAAATCCCGCAAACCCAGTCGAACCCAGCACCCACCATCTCTTTCTCTAAACCCAGATCCAAAAAGAAAGCTGAAGAAGTAATCGTAAAGCAAACCAGGGTCGCGACCACGATCTTCTTGATCGCGAAGGGGATCCAAACCAAGGTTGCGACGTTGAGCTTGGTCTTGGCCTGGACGAAATCGGCCGCCATCGACTCGGCGAGTCGCGAGAAATTGCCTTGTCGTGGAGGGTTTTGAGCTTGTTGGCGACGAAGGATTGGGCGAGAAGAGGGAATTCGGAGTGAAGGGTTTTGAGCTGAAGCTCCGACTTGTCATGGAGCTAGATGGCATCGAAGAAGATGAAGAGGTAGTAGGGTCTTGAGGTTTTTATGGAGGTGAGGTAGAGATTTTGAGTTGTTTTGTGGGTTTGTTTTTGAAGAAAAATTCTGGATTTTTTTGTGTGTTTGATTCAAATATGATGTATTTTTATGTTTTAAATTTTGTTTTATGTTTTTTAATTTTGTTAAAATTAATTTTTTAAATTTATATGCTGATGTGTCACGAGTGACGTGGCATATTTATTATATTTTAATTCCTCCGGTTGCCACCTCAGCAATTTCCGTCAGTTAACTGACGGAAAGGACTAAAATGAAACGCGTTAATTGATTTAGGGATTAAAAGTGGAAAAAAATAAAATGTAGGGACTAAAATGGAAAAACGTCAAAATGTAGGGACTAAAAGTGCATTTACGCCTAGAAAAAAATGTCTTAAATTTATGCATTCTTGCCCAAAAACTACCCACATCAATAAGTGTATAAATGTAAATTTTTAAAAGTTTGTTAAAGTAATTATGTATATATATATACACACACATAGTTACCATAGGTGTGTATCAATTATTTAATCAATTTCCTTTTTTCTCTCTCTTCTTACAAGATTCCTCCTCTTTCTTGGTCTCTTTCCTTTTTTTTTTTTCCTCTCTCTTCACACTAGATTCCTCTTCTCCTTGATCTTTTTACTCTTTCCTCTCTCTCTCTCTCTCTCTCTCTCTCTTCATACAAGACTCCTCTTTTTTAGGGATGGCAATTTTGCCCCGCCCACCTTGACCTGCCCCTCCTAGTTTCGCCCAATGCAGGTTTTCCCCACCCCGCATAAGTGGTGGAGCTAGATTTTAACCCTTGTCACAAGGTTGAGAGGGGATGGGTTTAAACATTTTAGCCTAACCTCGCTCCACCCGCGTTGATAAGGACTATAATTGTAAATTTTTCAAACCCTAAATATCTACTATTTAATCAAACAAATCAATACAAGCTTATTTAAATGCATGGATATTAATATATTTCTTTTGTTAAACACTTGGATAATATTATTCAATTATTGCTAAAAATTATTTTGATTTGATGGGATAAATTTAGTTGTAATTTCCAATATATTTATATTAATGAAACAAGTTTTATTAAAAATATTGTAATAGTTGTGGGGCAAATTAATACGAAGTATAATTTTACAAGGCAGAGTGGGGCTCCAAGGGGTGGAGATTGGGCAAGATAAAACAATGCAAGGTAGAGGTGAAAACCCCATCCTTTGGCCCCGCCCCTCCCTATTGCCATCCCTACTCTTCTCCCTGGATTTGTTTTTCTCAATCTTTGTTATCCCTTCCTCGTTTCTTCCTCTTCCCTTTCATTCCAGACTACCACCCTGACCCAACCAAAAAACCACCGTCTGACCCAACCTTATCTACAGCCTGACTTAACCAAAAAAACCCAAACAAATGGCTCAAATAGTCAATCAACCACAATATCAAAATACAAACAATTAAAAGGAACCCATAATTCCTTAATCTTGCTTGGTGGGTGACTAATCTATGGGTATGAAATTTTGTGGTGGGTTGATGAACTGATTTTGCTTGGATGATGGGTGGGTTAATGGTGGTTGGTTGCTATAATGGGTAGGCTGATGAAGGTTACTTGATTATAGATGGGCTAATGGTGGGTTGATGATGGGTGTGAGTTAATCCATTGATGGTGGTTGGTTGCTGGGTGATTTTTGGTTGTGTTGGGTCTCTAAGAGAAAAGAAGTGGTAATTCGTGTTCTCATGTCGTGTTCATGTCGTGTCAACTTATGAGTGTTTGACTATATGAGTTAACCCTAACTCGACATGTTTATTAGATGGGTCAGAATTCCTCAACCCTAACATAACTTTTTTATTAAAAAAAACCAGTCGTGTCGACCTGTTTATCAAATTTTATTAAAACGAAAAAAAAAAAAAAACTAATTTTAGTATTAACCAAATTGATATGAATTATGAAAAGCCAAACAAATAAATATTTTTAATATAAAATTCAGAACTAATGAGTATCTGCATTACAAATAATCATTCAAAACTAAAGCATATCTCAATATCACAAATAATCAGTCATAATATGTCAAAGAAAATAAACCACAATAACTAATAAATTTATATACATAGGGTTTGAAGGGTATATTGGTAAAATGTCATTTAATTAAACGGGTCAGACAAGTCAAACAAGTTTTATGTGATGGACACTAATCCAACTCATTCATTAAACGGGTCAGTCGTGTCAACCTGAACATAGCACGAACCTGTTAAGCCTCAACTCATAACTTACTAATTTCATGTCTTGTTGGCTTCGCAAGTTGTGTCCGATTTTGCCACCATTAGAGAGAAGGAGCAAGTGAGAGAACTCTAGAGGGAGGGAGAGAAAGTGTGAAGGAAATAAGGAGTGACTGTGAGGGTTTTAGAGAGGAGGGAGTGTGAAGAAAATAATAAAAAATTATAGAAGAATTAATATTTTATTGAAGTAAATTTTTAGAATAAATAGTATGATATGAGTTTTTTTTTTTTTTTTTTTTTTGGGTGTAAAATAGAAAGTAAAATTTGAAGAACTCCTGCAAATGCTCTTAAAACAAAGAATAATTTCTCGCATGCCTAGCAAAAACGGAAAAACCTTTTGCAATGAAAAGAACAACCTCTCAAAAGTCAAAAGACTCAAAACTCAAATTCTCACACTGTCACACTACTCAGCTGAGCTGACTGCTTGCTTCGCCGCTCAAATGTCTCAGACCCTTTTTCCACTTCCACTGGCTCCCTCTTCTTCTCGTTTTTCTTCAAATCTCTCTAAAAACTCTGATCTCCTATACCCACACTCTCCAATCTTCTCAAGCCCCACGTTTCCTCACCCGTTGACTTTTCATTCCAAGCTTCGAATATCACAACCCACCTCCATAACACCCATTCGGAGCCAACCCATGTCACATTCAAGCACCAACAGTAACAGTACCCCAATTGACAATCCCAGATGGTCTCTCCGTGGAATGACCGCCCTCGTCACCGGTGGCACTCGCGGAATCGGGTACACATTTTTACATACATGGAAGAAAAGAAGTCTTAGAATTTGTTTTCTTTTCCTCTTTGGTTTGTGAGAATTGAGAAATTAATTATATTGCCAATTGGGAATTGGGCATTGGTTTTTCTACTTTTTAGGCATGCGATTGTGGAGGAATTGGTGGGGTTTGGAGCCAGAGTGCACACGTGTTGTCGGAATGAGAGTGAGCTTGATGGGTGCTTGAGTGAATGGGATAATTTGGGTTTTGGGGTTACTGGGTCAGTCTGTGACGTGTCAGTTCGATCTCAGAGAGAGGAGCTTATGAGCACTGTGTCCACTTTGTTTGATGGGAAGCTCAACATCCTCGTAAGCTTCTTTATTTCCTCATTTTTTTTACATACAAAAACATTGGTGTTTGTGTTTCTCTTCTTGGGTTTCAGAATGTTATGTATTGTATCTGTTTGTGTTATTCTTTTGAGTTTTAACATGTTATAATTTGAAGTTTTGAACTGCTTTTCCTTTTTACTGAACTGGAAGACTGGCTTGTTTTTTTATCCGTAGATAAATAATGTCGGGAGAAACATACGGAAACCGGTAGTGGATTTCACTGCTGCTGAATTTTCTACTCTCATGGCAACCAATTTTGAATCTGTTTTCCATATTTCTCAACTTGCTTATCAGCTTCTCAAAGCATCAGGAGTTGGAAGCATTGTATTCACCTCCTCTGTATCGGGTTTTGTTTCACTGAAGTCTATGTCTGTTCAGGGAGCAACCAAAGGTAATTTACCTATCAGATGAATGTATCCATGTTCCTATGAATTTTGAACTCAAGAAGCTTATAAAGAAATTTTGTTTATTTGTGATTCCAGGAGCAATTAATCAACTTACTAAAACTTTGGCTTGTGAGTGGGCGAAAGACAATATAAGAAGTAATGCTGTTGCACCTTGGTACATCAGAACCTCAATGGTGGAGCAGGTAACTCCAGATTGTTATGTGACCATTAATTGTGTGCAACATCATGGTGGCAAGGGCCGTTGCCTTCATTCTCCATGGAAGTTATTCCCCACACTCCCGCACCCATCCACTGACTTAAACACCCCCCTGACTACAATCATTTTAGGGGAGTGAAATATAATTGAAAAGAAGCATTTCTTATTAGATTTGCTTAAAAATCTTGATTTGCTGCACAAGCTCTACTGTGTTAATAAAGTTCTAGGTTACCAAACAGAATTTGCTCTGCTAGTCTCCACATTTAAAAATTATGTTCAATACTTAAGCTTCACTGTCATCATATGCAAGGCACCTGCACCTTAGTAAATTCAAAGTTTAAAACATTAGTACTTGCACTAATTGTTGTATAGCAGTTATAAAGGCTCAGTACAAGAAGTCAAAGTTGACCTTGAGTCTTCATTATTGTAGGTGCTCAGCAACAAAGAATACCTAGAAGAGGTGTACTCTCGAACTCCTGTTCGGCGTCTTGGAGATCCAAAGGAGGTCTCTTCCCTTGTGGCATTCCTTTGCTTACCTGCATCATCCTACATCACTGGGCAGATTGTTTGTGTTGATGGAGGGATGTGTGTAAATGGTTTCTACCCAAGACATGACTAGAAGTGGCAACTTAGCCTTCTTCCTTATCTGTTCTTGCTATACTTTGATCCCATTCAATCTAATCTCCACTATAAATGACATAACTCCCATGCTTGTCTTTCGGAGTTCTGCAATTGAACTTATTTTTTTCTTCCTAATTATTGTTCTTTGTATATTTAAAAGTAAAATTTCTTTTTCTGTCCCTCTAATGGCATTTAAGCCAGCTATATTACTCTTTGACCTTTCCCATTTGTTTTGTTACAATATTTTTGTAATCATGAAATGATTCAAACTGACAAGAGAGAAGAAATTGTAACATTAGATCTGCTAGTTGAAGAATTTTCTTTTTGTGTATTTCTATAAAGAAGATTATATATATACGCACTAAGTTAACAATCACTTGAATGCTTGGAGTGAAGGTACATCAACAATTTAAATTAATATATACCTAGCTAACTCCTTCTGACCTTTTATATATTTAGACGCACATAGGAGTTGCAGAAAACTTCAAGCACTTGAGAACAAACTTTCTAAGTTAACAATCACTTGAAATGCTTGGAGGGAAGGTGCATCAGCAATTTAAATTAATATATACCTAGCTAACTCCTTCTGACCTTTTTTGGGCTTATGCTAAAACTTTTGTATTTATTGTTTTTATCTAACTTCTTGTTTTTTTCTGTTTTGAGTAATTGCACTAGGCTGAATTTCTTAGGTATATTTCAGATCAATGGAGGGGGAGAAACCATTGTAATCATTACTATATTACTCATTTGAGCTACTGGCAGTACAATGAAATCAATAGATCAAGGAGAGATTAAGATGGGGGATAACATGGTGCAGGCAGGGAGTAGATGCAGAGATGATAGATGGTCACTTCTGGGAATGACTGCTCTTGTTACTGGTGGAACACAAGGAATTGGGTCTCTCTCTCTCTCTCTCTCTCTCTCTCTCTCTCAAGTTAATTGCTTCATGGTTGTTCATTTTTAAAGAACTCTGCTTCTATGGGGCCTGTGGCTACAGAGTACTAATCTTATAAAAACTAGTAGAGGCTTATTTATTGCAATGTTTTGTAATTATGTCAGGCATGCTGTTGTGGAGGAATTGGCAGGGATAAGTGCAAGAGTACATACATGCTCAAGGAATGAAGCCAATCTCAATGCATGCTTACATGATTGGGAGATGAAGGGTTTCCAAGTCACAGGTTCAGTTTGTGATGTGATGTCTCGAGGTGAACAAGTCAAGCTGATGGACACAGTAGCCTCAGTGTTTAGCAGGAGACTTAATATACTTGTAAGTCTCAATTCAGTTCAGTTTAATTCTTTTTTTTTTCTTTTTTCTTTTTTCATTTTTTGGGACGTGTTTAGTTTTAATTCATTGCATTCTAGCAATTTTAGCATCACAAGATTGTAATGTAACAATGAATCATTACTGCTGTTTTGGGACTGGAATAGAAGTGAGGTTATCGGTGGAATTCATAAGTGCAATCATTCTGGACAACTGTGACAGACAAAAATGGGATTGCAACAGAAAATAGGCTCCAGATATTGTTAAATGTTTTTTTTTTTTTTTGGCCATTCCATTGTATCCTCTCCTATTCCATTCCTTTGTGTGACCAACACCACCATCACCACTACCATCGCCATCACAGTGTTGCTGCTATCACCTCTGCCACTACCATCATTGTTGCACCATCTCTTCCACCGTCACCACCACCTCCATCACCACTGTGCCTAAATGTAATATTAATAATTTTCTGTGCGAGGTAAATGGCATAAAATCTTATTTGGATCATTTTCAGAGTTGCAACAACACAAGAAAACAAGTCATTTTGTGATGAAACAAACGAATTGCCAGACTTGAGGAATTTAAAGTGAGTAGATAATTCTGGCAGCTGGTTATAGGGAGGGATTCCCAGATCATAATGAAGTTACTTTTCTGAAAGATGAGAAATCCTTTTCCTGTATCTTTCTAGGTTGGACTTAGCAGCCTCTTATGTACAATAAAAGCCCAACATTCAGCCCAAAAAAAAAAACCAATAAATTGAGCTTACCAATTTTCAGAGATTGTAACTGGAAATGAGGTTTAGGGAGTAGATAATTCTTGGAACTAGTTGAAGAGATGGAGTTGCGGATCATAAGGAACTTACTTTCTGAAAGATTGGAAACGTTTTTCCTGTAGCTTTCTAGCTTGAACTGTGCCGCTTTTTAGGTGAAATAAAACCCAATATTCGGCCACCCAAAAAAAAAAATTTGAGCTTATCTATAACAACATTTAAAGATAGTTTGGACATCAAAATCATCAATTGCCACATTAGAACATAGTGGAGTCTAATGTGAATTAGCATCGAATTGTAATTTCCTCTGTTATATTCTTGCTAAAATTGGGGGTAAAATTACCTACCATTGACCTCCTTAGACCTTGTAAAGGTGGGAGCCTGGTGCGCTGCGTGTGACCTTTATGTATTTACTAAAATAATTGTTCCATGTAATGTTATTCGGGCTTCCCCAAATTTGTAGCTTGTATATGGCTTTGTGTATTTTGAAAATCATATTTATAAATAATTGTTTAACCGGCCTCCATTATGCCATCGCCAATGAGCTCTAGCTCAACTGGCAGCTCCTCCCTTTGCAAGTGCTGGGTGGAGGGTAATGTTATGGGTTCAATACTCATAGTCATTGGGTATGTGCATAGCTTACCAATAAAATAAAAGCATTTACTATACCATTAATATCATTGTTTTTAGTTTGAGAAGAAAAAAGGACCATCCAGCGTTCTGGTATAAACAAATTGCAAATGCATATCTTCAATCATTCTTTACATCCTAATTCTGGTAGCCTGAACCCAGGAGCAAAATAGTTTTTCTCTTAGCTAGTTGCATAAATTAAATTTAGAAAACTTTATATTTGTGAATCCTCCAAAGGAGTTTCTCATACCAATGTTTCTTATAGAAATGTTCACAGCTACTCTTGGAATGGCTTTCCTTCTTGTGAACCTTTAAAATCCTGTTCTTACTAAATTTTTTATCCTAGATAAACAATGTGGGGACAAACATCTGGAAACCGACTGTAGATTACACAGCTGAAGAATTCTCTACTGTTATGACTACCAATCTTGAATCTGCTTACCATATATGCCAGCTGGCACATCCTCTTTTGAAAGCATCAGGAGTAGGAAGCATTGTTTGTATTTCTTCTATTGCTGGTGTGGTGGCACTAAATGTTGGATCTATTTATGGTGCAAGTAAAGGTAATTTACTTGTGCAATTGAAATTTTATTTTTTCAATTTGATTCGTTACCACAATGTGCATCTTATTCAAACCTTATAGATTTGTAAACTTTTAAATACTGACTCTAGTCTCTTTTTCTCTCTCTATGCAGGAGCAATAAACCAACTAACTAAAGATTTGGCATGTGAATGGGCGAAAGACAATATTAGGAGTAATTGTGTAGCACCTTGGTTTATCAGAACCCCCTTGGTTGAAGCTGTAAGGCTGTAGCTCCCTTTCACCATGCTTGCGCATTCATTGAATGTGTTTTTCACTGTTCTGTGTGCAGTTAATCTTTATCATATTCTATTTATTTTGGCCACATGCAAGTTATATGTAGAGTTAAAAGATAACAGAAATGTGTGGGTGTTGTGTGTGCATGCACGAAACGGTGTGTGACATTTACACCTGAAATAGAAATGGAACTCCTAGGCTTTAATTTTCAAAAACATTTTTTGAAGAAGTTAGGATGTTGCTGAGACTTGGACAGCTCACTAAGTTAAAAATAATTTCGTATTCATTTACATGATATGAAATAAGTCCTTTATGCGACTTCTCGTTACTATTGCAGGCTCTCAACGATGAGCAATTTTTGAAATCGGTAAACGCAAGAACTCCTCTTGGACGCCCTGGAGAGCCAAAGGAGGTTTCGTCCCTTGTGGCATTCCTTTGCCTACCTGCATCCTCTTACATAACCGGGCAGATTATTTGTGTGGATGGAGGGGTGGCAGTGAGTGGCTTCCTCCCAAAACATGACTGACAATAAACATCAATCTCCTTATGATTTTTAAATGAGACATTTCCATATGTTCTCTTCTGTGTTGTGTTCTTAATTCTGTTTTGTAAAAGTGGCATTTTAAATTCCATCCAATGTGAACTGGATGAGGGTGAGAGGTAAATTTGTAACCCTCCTGATCTAATTATCTTGCCAATGGGAGGAAAAAAAAAAAGAATAAAATGCAAAGCTTTCCTTCCATGTGGTTTTGTGAATTGCAATGGGTCCTCTAACATCATGTCTTAAGGTGAGTTTGGTTCGGCTCCTTGTAATTGTTATTTTTGAAAGAAAAAAATGCTGAACCAAATAGGCACCAAGTCTGTATATCCTTTAGGTTTGGGCTTTGCTTCACTAGCAGGGACGGAACCAAGAACTTCTTTTGTGGAACTGTAGTCCTAAAATGCAGTTGGATGAATTTCAAAATCTCACACTCAACACACGCATATATAGACATACACATGTAGGAATATATTCGTTTAATAAAATTTTTTATACTTTACAAAAGATGACTAAACTAATATTACCAGGAAATTCTTGATTCGATTTCTTAGATTTTTATACTATATTCGATATAAAATTGAGAATTCATTGTTGATCTCAAAATATATGGACTAAGTTTTTGTTTTTTGCTTTCATATGAACTGAATTAGTTTTATCTTATTGAGCAATTAAAGAATTTGTAAATTTTATATAAAACTAATAATTCATATTGGCATTTATTCGGTATCTGTAATATGTTTTTATCTTTATTCACGTGTTATGAAATAATTACTTTTAGCCTCTAAAACATTTGAATTTTTACATCGAAAATTTATTTCATTTACCAGCCACAATACCTACAAATTTGTGGAATACACTACACTATCATATATAACAATTATTTGATCCATAAATGACACAGAAATACACAGATCAAGAATCGTTTAAAAAAGTATTATTCCAATCAATCTTTTAAAATACGGGATCTTTGATATCTTTTTGCTTTTTGTTTTTTGTTCTTTTTTGGAAATTCTCAATTGATGTTTCATGGGATTTTGCACTCATTTCTTATTCCAAATATTAACAAAATTACAAAGAACAAGTAAAAATTTGATTACTAAAGAAAATTAGAAAAATTAAGCATATTAAATACATATAACAATGCCTAAAACGCACACAACATTTTACTACTCATGCCAATTAAGGTTTTTTTTTTTTTTTTTTTTTTTGAATTTGACATTGAATTTTATTTAGTTGCATGTCTTAAATATAATTGTATAATGACCTCTAAAGAATTATCATGTATTATTAAGTTTCACAAAAATTACGATTTTGAGTGGAGATTATATGAAATTTGTATAATATATTAGTAATCCTGTCATATTTTTTTGATGAGATATTAAATAATTTTTGATAAATAATAAATATAAGTTACTTATCACTATTCAATATTTTTTGAGGGGGGTTAAGGGATTATGTAATTCCGTCCTTGTTTCTTTTGTTAAATGTTAAGTTTAAACCACAACCCGATTAGAGGATTAGCATTTGCCTAACAATTCATCATGTCCAGCTAAATTTTGCAAGTGAAATTCAAGAAATCATCTCACATTGGGCTAGCTAAATTCCATCATCATTTAGTTTGTCATGCATTACCATCACCAATAACATTCCGTTTACTCAACAATGGATGGGGTGAATATAAGAGTCTTTCTTGCACAACTATAGAAGTTACCAACACACACATAGTAAAACCCTTTACTCAACCATGGGTAAGTGAACATGAGAATCTTCCTTGCTTCCCTTTGCTTATGGGCTTTTCCTTCTTTAGCACATTATCTATGGGAACCACGTTTAAACCCCACACTTCCCATCCATGGGAACCTCACATCTCATCGAGGTCTAACACCATTGACAATACTTTTTTTATTGGGACTTATTTCAAGATTGTTTGTGTGAGCTTTTTTATAGGCTTGCCTTGTCCCCGCTCCATCTACGAAAGGGACGTTAAATACCTTACCACTTTTCTTACACACCGCCACAAGCTTTGATAGCACTTGTTGGGGGAAAGAACACCTTGGGGAGCATCCAACTTAGTAATTAATATAATATATAGGAACACCTTTTGACCCAAAAGGCTTGAGCTTGTGAGTTTTGGTTTCAATTATGTTATATTAATCATTCATTCTTCTCATTAGTATCTAATGTGAGACTTTAGTACATAATCAATCACACTACTCACACCAGTGGCAAAGTTAGGAATTTTTCCTAGGGGAAGCTAAGCTAAGCACGTAAAAAACTTTCATACCTAGTGTGCGTTTGGAAAAAATTATTCCTGCCAATTTATTTTAGTATTCAACTTATTTTCGGTGCTATTTATGGGTTTCACTGCACTTTTTAGTACTATTCATGGGTCTCATTCTAATATTTCAGCCAACTTTTATCTTTATTTACAGTACTTTTAGTAAAAAGTTTTCAATTTCAGCAAAATAAGTAGATCTCAAACGAATCCCTTTAAAAAAAAATTGTTTCATAAATTAACATTAATTCTAAAGTTTTATCTAATGTTTTTTGGCGTAATACCATAATAATTTATAATTGATTCTGTATAATTTGTCAATTCAGTAGTTGGAGGATGAGAATTTAAACTCTAAATATATGCATTGAAAACACCATTAATTGTATGTCATAAAAGTTGCTAGCTGCTAACCAATCATTAATATTATGCATATAATAAACATAATAAAATATATCAATATATTACAAATATCAACAACGTGTCAATGTCATGTAAAACAGTTTGAGAATAAAGTACTCAATAAACAACTAAACATAAAATCCTAAACTAACCACAGAAACCCAAAAGAGCCAAAACAAACCAACAAAGAGAAATACCTTTGGGCACATCGTGAGTCCAGCCATGACTCAGCCAGAGTTGAGGTGGAAAAATAGTGACCTGTGGAGGCAAAGTGTCGAAACGTTGTAGCGTGGAGACAATGGCAAAGAAAGTCTTTTGGCTGAATATTGCAAAAAATGAAGTTTATTTGTGATATAGGTACTGTTCAAACTTATTTGGAAAAATGAGGAGAGAAGTGAATTTCGGCAACACCAATGCTGAAATTCTGAGAAAAAGTATGAGAGAAGAGAGAGAAATGATGTGGCGGATGAGGAGAGAGAAAAAGAAATTTTAGCAATGATATTGCCGAAATTGGAAGATTAAAAAAAAAAAAAAAACTGAATTGTGGCAAGAGTAATGCTACAGCCACACTCTATTTTACCATATTTTTTACAAACTGTTGTTAGAGCCAATTTTTTATTGGTTCTCATTAATACTTACCAACATCACTTTTTTATTTACCAATAGTCACTCATCATATCAACAGTTTATGAAAATTTTTGTAAAAAAGTTTGTAACTCTAGCATATTGCCAAAAGTGAATGATTTTAAAAATAAAAAAAAAATAAAATAAAAAAAAAAATAAAAAACCTTGATTGTGGTAAGATACAGCCACACTTTTGGAGGACTAAAGTGTGTATCTCTGTCATTTTACTCCAAAAAGTGTGGCTGCATTAAATCAAGGTTTTTTTTTTTTTTTTTTTTTAAATCATTCACTTTTGGCAAAATGCTAGAATTACAAATTTTTTTACAAAAATTTTCATAAACTGGTAATGTGATGAGTGATTATTAGTAAATAAAAAAGTGGTTTGTTGGTAGGCACTAATGAGAACCAGTAAAAAATTGGCCATAACAACAGTTTGTAAAAAATATGATAAAATAGCGTGTGACCGTAGCATTACTCTTGTCAGAATTCAGTTTTTTTTCTTTTTTTTTTTAATCTTCCAATTTCGGCAATATCATTGCCGAAATTTTTTTTTCTCTCTCCCAATCTGTCACATTATTTCTCTCTCCTCTCTCCTACTTTTTCTCAAAATTTCGGTATTGATGTTGTCGAAATTCAGTTCTCTCCTCATTTTCTCAAATAAGTTTGAACAGTACCCATATCACAAATAAATTTTATTTTTTGTAATATTCAGCCAAAAGACTCATGTCAAAGGCGTAACTGACTTTTTTTTTTTTTAATTAGAAATATTTTTTCTTTTTCGTATTTGGATGAGTCCTAAAGGAATCCTAATTTGAAAAGGATTCTTTTTCCTTATATTGTTGATTTGGGTTTTTTGTATGGAGTTTAATTTGGGAATTTGTCATAGATTTTTGGTCCTTGGATTTGGATTTGAAAGAGTATATGCCCAAGAATAGGAGAAATTATAAGATCCACATGATGGATAAGTGATGTGATCCACCGTTCCACTAAAAAACTTCCACCTGTTTAAAATTGTTAGTTAGAAAAAAAATTTTAAATAGAAATTAATTATTAACCCAACAATTTTAAATAAGTGAAAGTTTTTTAGTAAAATGGTGGACCACATCATTTGTCCATTAGAGGATTCTATAATTTCTCCAAGAATAGGCCAAATTTTTGTATGTCATTGGGTTGTTTCAGTTGATTTGATTTGTTTTTTGGATTTTTTTCTAATCTCACAATCCTTGGGGAGCTGGTAAGTTAATTTTTATAGACTTTCATATTTTTTTTTTTCATTTTATCAATATTATAAATGGAAAATTTGAAAAGTGAGGGGGCCATAGCCCCCCGGCCCCTCCCTGGCTCTTCCAGTATTCCTAACACATATATGCATTATATTTATAAATTTAAGAATACATGACAACAATTTAGATAGATATACAATAATTTTAGAAAATGTCAAGGAGAGGTTTGTGCATCCCATTTGCAACAATCCTTTTCTTCCAATTACTGACAGAAGTAGTAAACTATATACATTTATTTATTTTTCCTTGCAGTACCATAAACATATTCCAATAAGGAGTGTCTGAACGTCATTTTCTGCTGCTCATGGGAAGCTGAAGCCATTTACGGTTGTCCCTCCGTCAACACAAACAGTCTGACCGGTTATGTAAGAAGCTGCAGGTAGGCATAGGAATGCCACCAAGGAAGAAACCTCCTTTGGCTCTCCTACACGTCCAAGAGGGGTTTGAGAGATAATAGCATCCACTAATTTTTCATTGCTTAGATACTGCAAAGAGGATAATATAAATTGTCATGGTTATCATGATTCATGAAGTTCTTCCCTTTTAGGTTGGAACCTAACTCAGGTAATGACCTCTCTGAAGGAGCCAAGATATTAGAATACTGCAGTAGGGATAAATTTAGTAAATTGTTCTCATTTCTTAGCACATGGAAAATCAAAACAGGATTATTTGTTACAAATGTTGTTTATTGAGAGTGTGCATTACACTAAATGTGCCATGTCTTATTATCTTCCTAAGACATTCAACAATGACCAGATTTTAACAATCTTCAAGCACCATCACACTTACAGCATCAGTCAGGGGGGTTCTGATATACCATGGTGCAACAGAGTTGCTCCTAATGTTATCCTTTGCCCACTCACATGCCAAATTTTTTGCAAGTTGATTCACCGCTCCTTCAAATAAATATCAGACAAAAGTTGATCGCATTATTCGATGTCACAGCTAAAATTTATAACCCATAAGCTTGCATTAAAAAGTTAAATAGCACAAAGAAATTACCTTTCGCTGCACTATATATAGATCCTCCAGTATTTATGGCTACTACACCAGCAACCGAAGAAACGAAAACAATGCTTCCTGCTTCCGAAGATTTCAGAAGAGGATAAGCCAGTTGGCACATATGGTATGCAGATTCAAGATTGGTAGACATGAGATATGAGAAATCTTCAGATGTGTACTCCAAGGTTGGTTTCGATGTGGTTGTTCCCACATTGTTTATCTAAAACCGTATTAGATTAACTATAAATTGAATGTATCAACTGCAAAAGCACAAATGAAGTGGCTCTGGCCAAGTAATATTCCTATGCCATTTAAATTGTTGATCACAGATTGATCTTCTAAAAATGAAGTCGAAGATTTAAGTATAGAAAAGAATGCAAAATGATCATTTACAATGCATCATCTTTGGAGTATGCTTTCAAATGCCACGCAAAACGCTGTGACGTAGAGGAAATAACGTACTTACAAGGATGTTCAGTTCGCCATTAAACATGTAGGAGACTCTGCTCATTAGCTCTTCTCGTTGGGTTCGAGACACCACATCACAGACTGAACCAGTGACTTGAAATCCCTTCATCTTCCACTTAGGTAAACATTCATTGAGTTGGGCCTCATTTCGGGAGCATGTATGTACGGTCGCCCCTAGGCTTGCCAATTCCTCAACAACAGCATATCTAGTCACAACACATAGTAGTAAATAATAGCAAATAAAAAGAAAAACTGAATAATGTGTATTCTATTGTATTTAGTGATTTTTTTTCAAGGTATACATGTAATATTCAATGAAAGCAGAGAATTAGAAACAAATTACAGGGGGAGGGATAGTCCCTTCTCTATCTCAAGACCAAACAAAAGAACACATTTAACTATATCATGGTTAACAAAATTAAACTTCCTAAAAGTACGGCTTACAAACCACTAAGAGTTCAAAATTAATTTGGTTTCATCAATATATGTTAGGAATTTAACCTAATTATTCCTCAACTTATGAGAAATGAAAAACAGAGGAAAAATATGCGCCAAGAAAACTATCACATGACACAAGATATATGTGATTCGATAGTGCACCTATGTCACAGAGTTGCAGCGAGGAGAAAAAAATATAAAGGCAACCGTAAAGGATGGTTTTCAATACAATCATCAAACCTAATTTGTAGTGACCTATAAATACCCCAAAACAATAGGGTCAAATCGGGCAAACCTCCATTCCATGGACTAAGTCTCAAAAAATGTCTCATTTAAAGTTGTAACGCTTCCAATTTGGGCACGGTCAAATACTGAATTGAACACAAACCAAACTCCATATAACCCAACAATATATTAGTTCAAAGTATTGTATTTAATGATTATGTTGTACAAACTAAAGGGCATGGATTGGACTCGGTATAATTAACTTTCATATAGCAGAATTTCACAAAATCTATATATATATATATATATATATATATCTAAAAGCTGAAGTGTGGCATTTAATATTGTTACGCCCCTGTTGAACCACATCAGTGCCATATCATCAACCTATTTTCAATATTTTCTTTCTCCTTTTCAATTATTTTTCTCCTTATTAATTTGTCACTTTACAATTACACCTTCTCCAACATTTACTTACTTCTATCTTTTTATCTCCCCACTACTTTGTACCTTAACCTTACAATTTTTCTATCCCTTCATCTTTCTTTTATTTTGACTCTTCTTCTCTCCATTGTTTTACTATAAAATTTTGTTATTTTCTCTTCCATTCAATCTATATTTTGCTCGCACAAAAAGGTGAATACTCTCTCTCTCTCTCTCTCTCTCTCTCTCTCTCTCTCTCTCTCTATATATATATATATATATATTCTTTCTTTTGGTGGATGTTTAATTCTTTAGATTGATGAATTTTTATGTTTAACTACTTTAGGTTGATATGATTTAGTTGTTGTATTTCTTACTAAGTGTAAGATAGAGGGACTAAACTTGGATACAAACCTTTCAAAGAGGATTTTTTTTTTTTTTTTGTATCATTAAATTATTGGAAAAACTAAAGGTTATAATTCATTGCAATACATTAACTTACTAGCTGAGAATGATTATGACAATTTTTGGAGTGTTTAAAAGTGATTGCCTTGTTGTTGATCTACCAAGAATATATTATTCTTTTTATTTTCAGATGAGAAAATACATAGATCTTGGGTAAAATTTAAAACTCATCCACTAGGATTAGATTAATGCAACATTACCCAAACTCTTCATAAATATCTAATTTGTTCCCTAAGGACAAACCACATTTAATATTCTTTGAACTTTCTCATGCTCCTTCAAATCTTCTTCTACTTCCTTTTTCATCCTCGATTGTTATTTATTAACTATTTATTATCTAGACATTACCTTGTGCTAATAATTGGCACAATACAATTACTATGAAATTTCATTGTGATTTGTGATAATTATTGCTTAATCTGACCATAAATTAGTTTTTGAGAAAATGAGCTCGAACAAAGTTAGTTGCAGTTTGTGTCTAAGGGATAATGTCGATACTTTTGAAAATTCTATGTTAGAGCATTAGCATGTGTTGGGGGGGGGGGGGGGGGGGGGGTGGGGTGTGTTTGTAAAACCTCCCCCCAAATTTCTATTTTAGATCCACATGCCCAAAACCTGGTTTACCTCGATGTCTATTACAAAAGTTTTTTAGCAACCATGACCAATAACTTCTTAAAGATAAGAATTATTTTAGTTGTGTTTGTATTCTGATATATATTATTTTATTCTCTCTCTTACCAAATAAATTAAAAATATCTCATCTCTCTCTCCAGTCCCTCACATTTCTCTAGGCCAACTCTCTCTCTCTCTCTCTCTCAAACCCAATCTCAATCTTTTCTCTCTATTGCTTCTTTGCCCAAACCAAAATCTTGGTCTCTCTCTAGTATAGTAGGCGACAGCTTCTAGGACCAAAGGTGAAAGTGTGGTGGCAGTAATGATGATGGATCGGCTAGGTTTTGCTTGCAATTGTAGGGTGTGTTTGAATCGATGGTTTATGGATTTAAATTGGTGGGTTAGGTTTGAATCAGTGGTTTATGGGTTTAAATCAATGGGTTTGGTTTGAATAAGTGGTTTATGGGTTTAAATCGGTGTGTTAGGTTTGAATTAGAGGTTAAATTGGTGAGTGAATTGGGTTTAAGTTGGTGGTGCTGGGCTTGGTTTCGGTGGTTGTTGTGCTTGTTCTAGTGATTTTTTGAGTTTCAGTTGCTGCCAGGGATTTGTTTGAGTTTCAATTTTTGGGAGTTTTGGGTTTTGTTCGCAAGAGTGAGTAGTTTGGGTTTTGGGTTTAAGTTTCAATTTGAATCGATGGTTGTGGTGGTGGGTGGTGTGATTTGGGTTGCTCAACGGTTGTGGCCTTGCTTGTTGGTTTGGGTGTGGGTTAGTTGAGTGTTGTTGTGTTGTTTGGTTTGTTTCAGAGGAAGAGATAAAAACGGAGTGGAAGAGAGAGAAAAAGTTGGAGAGGATGAGATAGAAATGATAAATAAGTGAATAGTGTTGAAAAATAAGAAATGAAATGTATGGTGAGTTGTAAATGGTATGGTAAAATAGATAAAATAATTTTTTAATGTGTAAAATAGATATTGTTTTAGATACCCAGATGCAAATGCTCTTAAGTTTCGAAAATTACCCCAAACTTAATGAGCGATTTTTTATTGGAAAATGTTAACAAATATCTTAGGGCATTAGTTTAGGAAATACTTTTAGAAACTTTTTATGGTAAAAGAAAAAAGTAATTGATTTTTCTAATAGTTTTTAATATTTATCATAAAACTGATATTAGAACTTTCCTGAAATAGTCAATTAACAAATGCCTTATGGTTATAGGCACTCGATAATTGGATCCTTTTTTATTTTACGCACAAATCTTTTCAGGTCAAAGTCATAGACTCATACCGTAGAGATAAATGGTATAATCCAGACGGCCTTCCTAATAACAGGTTGGATATTTAGCCAAATAAATAAACAACAAATTAATCCTAATAAACAAGCAAGCTTTAATTGAAGCTACAAAACCAATTATGCAAACATAAAATCCAACCAAAATATGAAAATAATACCATAGTGAGGCAAACAAAGTTTCTCTTCATAACTTTAATTGTATGTTTTTATTATATCCTTTATACTGGCAAAATTTCAATAACATCAAAGATCAACTGCTTTGCCATCAAACAAATATTAAGGCCCCGTTTGGTAGAGTATCTTAAATACATGTTTTTAGTTTTTAAACATCATTATACACATTTCTACACACTTTTTCATCCACATGTATTTCAAAAATACAAACAACATTACTTAAACTCCTCTACCAAACGGGTCCTAAAATTTCAAGTTTTTGTGATCTAAAATTGTATATAAAAAATAAGTTTATTGATAGAATAGTAAATAATATCTAATTTAAACGAAATTTGATATGCATGTTG
Organism: Quercus glauca; assembly: GCA_023736055.1. NCBI lineage: Eukaryota > Viridiplantae > Streptophyta > Magnoliopsida > Fagales > Fagaceae > Quercus > Quercus glauca. The sequence continues at coordinate 30,550,034 of CM043315.1, forward strand.
AAACATAGAGAACATGAAATTCAACGATTTTCAAAATTCACACCCAAAAAAAAGATATACAAGAAGTTTGAAGAGTTTCTCTCCAAACTAATTTGGAGAGAAACTTTTTTCCGCCTACTTCTCTCTTTTTCATCCAATCAACTTCTTAAAAAAGTTGCAACAATTCTATAAATGTGGCCATTTGTAATTTATTTATCTATATTTAGAAATATTCAATAAGAATGCAATTCCAAGCTAAAATCAGGAAAAAAAAAAAAAAAAAATTCATAGGCAGAGAAAGAACCCGATTCCTTTGGTTCCACCAGTAACAAGGGCTGTCATTCCTTGAAGGGACCACCTGCTTCCTCTTTTACCAATTTCTTCCCGGGCCATTTATCTCTCTCTCTCTCTCTCTCTCTCTCTGCAATAACCAATCTTTTTCCACCTCTCCGAAGTAGAACTCCGATACCAATATATCAATAGATACTGATAAGGGAAAGCTATGAGGAGGAGTTTGTGATTCTGAGAGAAACAAACAAACAAACTGAGTATCAAGGTTATCTCAGCTAGTGTCACATAGACTGTCATCTTGCAACCTCGCACTCAATTTGTCTTTCCTGTTTTGCACAAGACAATGGACTGATGGAGACATACATGGGCAGGGCAACCCAGTTTTTTTTTTTTGTCCACACTTTTTTACCAACCATGTTTCTTTTTATGAATATGCGTTAATGATTTCCAGCATTTTAGTCATATCATAGATTCACAATGATCAAATCTGTATTAAGATATTCGGTACTTTTGACTTTTAGATCTTTGCTCAATAATTGAAAGTTTTTTATTTTATTTGAGATAAATAATGGAAAAGAAGATTAAGACGCCATTATATATATTTCACTCAGGGACCTACCACTTACATATATTGTTCCACCTACATGCTGTATGAAAGGGCCACTGATTTTATTAACTCCGAAGGATGCTGTTTGGCAGGGTATTGAAGACTCGGTTAGCAGCGAGTGATTTTAGTTTTATTTCTTTTTCTCATTTAAGACGCTTGGTAATTCAGTAGCTCACCAGTTAGCAAAAAAAAGCAAAAATTTTGTTGGAATCTGCCTGAAGACATCTCTCCTTTTGTCACCCGTGATGAAGTTTTGAATCAATAATATTTACGGGTAGGTAGAAGTAGAATGCATATGGTCAAACATACAAATTTTGAATTAAAATTACTGTTTTAAAACTTAGACCAGACCAACAGGTTCAACAGGTTGAACTGAGAACTAAATCCAGAATCGATCTGGTAAAAATCGGTCAAGAATCGAAAAAACTAATAACCCGTCATTTTTTCGATTCTTTGACCATTCTAATTTTTAAAACCATGTTGCAATTCTACTTTGTTTTGGTTATTTGCGCCAAAAGGTGGTCAAAACTCCAAAGGCAAAGGAATGCTTGGTGTTAAAGCACATCACATCACAATCATTCATAAATTTGAGTGATATTAGGAATTCTATAAATTTAATTACTTTACTTTATAAAATAATATATCAACATATAAATGTAAGATAAAAAAATTATCTAAGAAATTTATTTACCAACTGTTGCATCAACATGGGCTCACTACCTTATACATGGGATGCTGCCATTGGGAGTACGCCACATCCAAGTGGGCTAAAATGCAGAGAATTGAGAGTTGCTACCTAATTTAGGTATAGAAACCAACTTGGGCCCCCTTATAGAGGTCTATGCACCAAATTCTAGATCTAAAATTTGGTTACAACTTGGAAAAGTGTTATGCACCTAAGCCTGCCTAGCCCGTGGACCAACCTCCACTCATTGTGTTCCACAATCTCAATCAATCGAGAAATCCCCTAATGGGCTTATCACAATTGTGCATTAATGAAACACATCACATAAGAAAATATCATAGCACAAAAGGAAAAATTATGTGTATATATATATATATATATATATATAGATGGATTCAAGTTATACCTGGTGTAACTCTTTAGAGTTACACATTTTTTAAACCGTTAGATTTAAGTAGATTAAACGGTTAAAAAAAGACACTCATTATTGCAAATATTCTTATTAAGATCTTATTAATTACCCTCATTTATTACATTCTAAACTTATCTCTAAACCAAAAAATGTTTCTCTCCGTTTTTCTCTCTGTCTCCTCCACCATTGCTCCTCTACCATTGTTCCACCTCTACAGGTTGCCAGCAGAAGAGGAAAAAAAAAAAAAAAAAAACCAAGCCCTATACTTTATGAATAAGATATATAATCAAATAAGGAAATACCTTAAATGAAAAACTACTCAATTCAAATACTTTTAAATTTCCCATCTTTGAGAGGAATTTAATCCTTTCAGCATTCCAGGAACGATAGCCGGAACCACATAAGTACTTCTAACAGATCCGAAGCATTCAATGAAATAGATATATTGAGTATTGCCATAATATGAGAGTCTACATAATATAGGAGAATCAACCATGACTTCTACCATATTGTCACATTACGACAATCCCAATGATTTAAGATGATGGTGATGACTTGAAAGCTTTAAGGACTGGAAGTCCAGAAAGGTAGTCATGAAGCCACTTTTCTGTTAAGTTTGGCATATCTGGATTTAGCTTTTTCAGATTTTTTAAAGGAAGCAAGTTGGGCTCGGATATATGCTTCTCCGTTAACATAGATAATGAAGATTTGATTCTTCCAATTCAAACCTCTCAAGGTCATCGTTGTGAACCTCAATTTCCACGAGTTTAGGAAGACTGAAAATCTTTATACATAATTTCCACCGTTGTGTTCATCTATATATATATGGCATATTTTAAGTGTTCTTTTTTTCTTCTTCTGCTGGCAATCTGAAGAGGTGGAACAATGGTGGAGGAGACACAGAGAGAGAAACGTAGAGAGAGAGAGAGAGAGTCAAACGTCAAACATTTTTGAGTTTAAAGATAGGATTAGAATGTAATAAATGAGGGTAATTAATGAGATCCTAATAAGAATATTTGTAATAATAAATGTCTTTTTTTAACCATTGGATCTACTTAAATTAAACGGTTTGAAAAAGGTGTAACTCTAAAAAGTTACACCAGGTGTAACTTAAACCCATCTCATATATATATATATATATATATATATATATAAATAAATTAATAGGCAAAACTTAGAGAAAATTCAATTAGATTGTACAATTGAACTCCAATGTCGCGCTATATGTTATAAATTATTTATTTTTAGAGAGAATTTTATTTCTTAATTTTGAAGTCAAATGTGGGATCACATCATAAATATTTATCCAAGTTAATTATTATATACAAAACCAAAGAGTTTAGAATTAATGAATAGAAAAAAATTAATTTTTTTTTAAAATGTACTATTTACATTTTCTATCTAGTAATATTTTTACAAGATTTTTTTAAAGAGTTAAAAAGAATATAAGAACGACTATCAATAATATTTAAATTATATATGTAAGAATTATACTATACATCTTAATGTATATCTTTTAAGTATATCTATGCATATGCATGGAGTTACAAGTTAATAAAATCTAATTACCAAGTCAAATTTGTTATCAAATTGGAAACAAATCAAATAAAGCATACATTCATTAGTAAGAATCCTAATCTAAACATATTCAAATCAAGTTATTATGGATTCTCAACCAAAAAAAAAAAAAGTTATTATGGAAAAGTAAGGACTAAATCATGGGAAATAATTTATCATTTTTAACCCTAATCTTAGAGGTTCACAATCAACACAATCACATATCACATGGGACAACATGAAATCAAGCAAACCTTCCCATTAAAACATATATTTTGCCTAATTTGGGTTTAGGTTGCATACACAAGGATGAAATTATGAGAGCAGGTTATTAGGCATGCGTACACACTCTTGATTCTAAGTGCACAGCCTATCACATAAACTCAATTCCAAAAACTTTTCAACATTCAATCAGATTAATGCATCTTTTATTTTATCAATTCAACTTTTTTATTCAGAACAAACTAAAATACAACAAATCCAAACTAAGAAATCAAAACATATTCCTTAACATGCATATAATCTATAATTTACTAAAGAACAGCACATTGGTAATGCAAACAACAAAATAATATATATGTATTCTTTTGGGGGAATTTTTATCTAAATTCATTTTTCTAATACTTATAATCATATATGTATTAGGTTTATATATTCCGTTTATAAAATTATATATATTTATAAAAAATACATTGATATTAACTGGTATTGAAATACTTTATCTTTTTAGTTAAATCGAAACGACATCTAGTATGGTATTGACTCACTTAATTAGTTAGAAATGTTTCAATTGGATTGATCGTGGATGAAGAGGAGGAAGAGTTGGAAGCCATAAGGACTGAATGAATATGATACCAAATAAAAGCATTAGTTATGTTTGAATAAATTGTCACTCGCTCACTTGGAACATATGTGCATTGTTCTTCTCAAAAAATAAAAAAAGCAAAAAAAAGAACATATATGCATTGTATAGTTGTCACCTATAGCCGCGTTTTTTTAGGCTGCGTTTTCAAATGTGGCCTAAACCCCGTGACTATAGGCCTGACGGGGTCTATGGCCACACTTTTTAAACGCAGCCTAAGACCAGGACCTATGGCCGCGTTCAAAACATGGCCTAAGGTCATGGTCTTAGGCCACGTTTAAAAAGTGCGGCCATAGGATCGGACCTATGGCCGCGTTTAAAACGTGGCTATAGGTGACAACTATAGCCCCGTTTTTTAAATGTGGCTATAGGCCATATTTTTAGCTGCGTTTAAAAACACGGCTATAGCCCTTTTTTTTTTTTTCCTTCCTTAAACCCTTTAAACCCCATCAATTATCAAAACTCTTATATCTTTTATTAATAACAATGGGTTACAAAACAACAACTGCAATAGAATGTTTATACTGACAGGGACAAAAGCTTTATTAACTGATATATGACATTGATTATGAGCTAAATATAAAGAATGAGAAAACAAAATTTGAAGGCAATACCTAAGTGCTGATGAAGTTTTGGATCTATAACTTGAGTAATTGCAGCCAAATTACTAAGTTGTGCCTCCCCTCCAATGGAGCTATCAGTGCATCTGAAATTTCCTCTCTATAATTTTAAAACAAGAACACAAATTGTAAGGAACTGGAATTAAAATTAGAAACAAAAACGATTAATCTAAAAAAAAATTCCAGCTCTGGAAGAGCAATATGTTAACAGATTATATAGAAATTATTATAGTGGTTACTTGTAAACAGAGAATATTTAACTTAAGTACGCTACTTAAAGTGAAATAATATGGCCTACAAAATTTTCCACCCAAAGCAAGCCATTTTGCATAGTAGGAGATATCTAAATAATAACTAATGGATCAAGCAGATTTCCAACAAAGCAATGTGACTCATCATTTGATTGAACAAGCCCTTAAAGACACATTAGCTATCCGTTTGAATCACCCACCTTGACAATAACTGACATCTGTATCTATCCAGGCTTAAACAGCAAGAATATCCCAAAGTTTTGACAAGTTTTCTTGCTTCTCATAAAACACCAATGTCTGATCAGTCCAAAGTCCAAACCACATCAAGACCTGACATTAATATTAAGCAAACCAGAAAATTCATCAAAAAATAAATCTATGAGTACAAACATGCTCTTATAACTAAATACAACAATGCTCTAATTTACTATATGCAAGTAAATTCCAAATAAGCATATTACAATGGTTTTACACCAAAAAATAAATCAATGCTCAAACTTCAAACAACTAAGAACTACAGCATTACAAGCAGAAAAGATTGACAACCTTGGTGATTCATATGCAATCTTGATTTGTTCAACAGTATTTTAATTTCATTGGCACCAATAACACCCACATAAGAAATGAAGGTCAAATGCATGCTAATTAAATCAAATTTGGAAATCTGTACAAAAACTTTAAATCATAATATATAATAAATAACCATTACTCCATCCATCCCACAATGAGTGTCACTTATGAAAAAAGATCCACATTTTAAGGAGGTTCCTTAATTGCTTCAGTAATTCAAAATATTTGTATGTGCTTGCCATTGTATTATTATTTATTATTGTAGTTAAGTATTGATGAATAGTGCTGGCCTACCAAGGCAGCAGGTAGGCCAGCACCCAAGTGGGACGCATTGTGCTTGGTGTGAGTGAGGGATTTTGGGAATGTTTTGTGAGTGAAGAGTGAGAGAATGTGGTGTGTGTATGTGTATGTGTATGTGTATGTGTGTGTGTGAAGGGACTATGGGAGACACAGACAGTAATGCAAATCTTTGACCGTTGACCTTTTATCCCATTTTAATTATCTTGGCAGAGGGAATCAAAATGAGATAAGGTAATAAAGATGCCACCTAATAAGTTCATAAAAGATAAGATGCCAGTAATATAACAAGAAGGGAATATGATGCAAACTTAGAAAGATATGGCTGATAACATCAAGAATCAAGATGATAATTAATTAGCTAAGCTTATAATAAGATGGGTTAGTCACATTAAAAAAAAAATCCTAAATTATACGTATTAAAAAAAAATTCCTAGATTATTATCCTCCAAACTTGACATTAATTGTCACATTTTTTAATTCTCAGAACCAAAATTTGAATGTGGTCCATTGTGGAGGTCAAGAAGACAAAAAGTGCAAGATTGTTTGTTATTATTGGTAAGTTACACAAGCATCATGTTAGGAGTGTCTAGTTGTATGTGTGCGTGTGGTGCTGCATGGGCAGTGCGTGTGGTGCTGATGAGGCGTGCGCGTGGTGCTGATGGGCAGCGCGTGTGGTGCTGATTAGGTGTGCGTGTGGTGCTGATGGGCAGTGCGTGTGGTGCTGATGGGCAGTGCGTGTGGTGCTGCATGGGGCGTGCGTGTGGTGCTGCATGGGGTGGTGCTGCAGGGTGTGCCTAGGCTGCATGGGGTGATGAGGCGTGCATATGGCATAATGCAGGTTATTTCATTCAATGTTTAATTTTTCAAATAAGTTATGAGAATAGAGTAATTATGAAAACGAACATTTTTAGAATATGGTAAAAAAAATTTATCGAAATTTATACTTAAATTAATAATAAGTTTGGGTAAGAAAATTTGACTTAGTTTCAAATTAATTGGAATTAGTTTTAAAATAGATTTAAATAGAATGAGCTAAAAGTAAGCTTAGATGGACTTAAAGTAATTTTAAATGTGCTAGAAGTAGTTTTAAAATGAAGGGACATTTGGAAAAAAATTAGTGTCTAAAATCTAACTAGAATGACATACCAACCCATGCGAACTAGTCTTGCTGAGCTTCTTTTAAATTGGGAAATGTAACATCACTCAAATAAAAACATAGAATACATTTAGAAACGAAGGAACAGAGGAACAGATTTTCATTTTAAAGAATTTTACAATTATGAAATGATATAATATAAACCAAATTCAGTTAAAACTGCACTGACTTGGCTTTAATCATCAGTGCACTTTCTAATTGAATAAAGTTAATAGACCATTAACACACAAAAAGAAAATGATTGAAACAGAAGCGTTGAATAAAAAAAATCATATGTCATCGCCAGAACTAATACCTTCCCTCCAATTCGAAAAAGTTCAGCGAGATCCTGAAACTGCCCATGAATATCGCCACAAATTGTAACAGGGCTTTTCACAGGCTGTGATACAAGAAAAATATAAAAAGATAATCAATATTTAACTCCTATAAGATAAGTAATATGACATATTACAAGAAGAATCAAATCACAATACATACTAGCAAATAAACAAATCGCACATAGAACTCAAAAAACAAATTTCTATTGTTCATAATATAAATTCCTTCAAAACAAAGCTTGATTCCCAAAATTATCAACAACCCATTGCAGGATAGTCACTAATTCAAAAGAATAGCAAGTCTTTCATCTTCTCTATTAAAAAAAATAAATCAAGGGACCAAAAAAAATGGTAGGCAGAGAAAAACAGACCTAAACAGAGAAACTTGAGCAAGATTTGCAGGCCACGACATCTTAACAGGATCAACAAGGTATCTCCTAAGCATTCCAGCCCATCCATATCCCAAAATCTGCACACCAAAAAATTAAATAAATTAACCAAACACACATAAAATATCTTAAAAATTACACTTTTCAAAACATATTCCAATGAGGTGTGTCTGAACATCATTTTCTGCTGCTCATGAGAAGCTGAAGCCATTCATAGTAATCCCTCCATCAACACAAATGGTCTGACCGGTTATGTAAGAAGATACAGGAAGGCATAGGAATGCCACCAAAGAAGAATCCTCCTTTGGCTCTCCAATACGTCCGAGAGGGGTTTGAGAGATAACAGCCTCCAAAAAATTTTCATTGCTTAGGTACTACAAAGGAGAGAATATAATTTTTGTAATGGTAATCATGATTCATGAACTTCAATTCCTTGAAGAGACCAACTGCTTTCTCTGTTACCCATTTCTTGCCCTGCCATTTATCTCTCTTTGTCGCTACAGTGTTTGCTGTAACTAGTAGTGTTTTCCACTTCTCCGAATGGGTTATATTTATTTTGGTATATATATTGCCTGAAGAAGTAGATCAGCACCAACAAAATTGATCAATAGATGATAAGGCAAAGCTATGAGGACTTTAATTACTAGTTTGTGCCACCGAGAGAAACAAACAAACTGGGCATTATGGTCGTGACTCATCGGAAGGTGTACGATAAAAATATGTGTCATATTTACAATTTTTTGTCCAAAAATTATCCATATTTTAAGTCAAAATGGTGTAAATATGCATTCTTACTAGTTACTATAATAATTATGTAAATTTACGTTAATAGTATTGATTTTGTATTTGATTTTGTATTCTTTCTTTGCATGTCCCGTGGACAAAGAAAGAAGGTAGATTGTTGTTATTGTATGTAAAATAGAGAAACAACTAAAAAAATTATATTTTAATAAAATGTAGTGTAAAATAATTAATCTAAAATAAATAATTTAATATGGTATATTTTGAAAATAAATATGTAAAATTAAAGAAGCATATATTCTAGAAAAAAAATTCTGCAGTTGATGTGAATGCTCAGCTAGTAGTGACATCTATTGTCATCATGTAATCTTGCACTAAATTTTGCTTTTTTTTTTTTTTTTTTTTTGCCGTAGATATGAGTAATTTTAATACCACATAAAAAGTCATAACTTTTGTCATGACTATCCTACATGGTAGATTGTGATAGGCGACATGTCACTTTCACATAGAACTACAACTTTTTCTCTATCACTCACAATCTGCCACATGGATAGTTGTGGCAAGAGTTCTCTAGGAGTAAGTCTAGCACCACAACTATTTTCCACAATTTTATCACAACTTGTTCACATGGTGACTTGTGAGTATTGTAATTGTGGACCCACATGAGCCTATCATTTTTTTTCTACCACGTACTACTAACCACTTATGTGAATTATGACAAAAGTTATGGAAATTATCGTTGTAGTAAACTTACTAGTTTTCTAGCCCACACTTTCTTCCCGAAAAAGTTTCTTTTTACGATTTTATAAAGTTGTGTCCATTCCGTGTCCCGGTAGTGTTTTGCAATTTTTCCAAAAAAAGAAAAAAGAAAAAGACAGGGATGGGATATGTATGCAAAAGTGTCTTGTGTTCGACATGAGTACGATACCTCAAATAAAGTGTCTGTACTTCCTAAAGAATACATAACTAATACTATTATAAGTTTCCTCACTTTGGTGCATGAACCAATAAGGCTGGAGTGCAAACTTCACTCCTGAAATTTGGAAGCCTTTAGATTTTACACTTTGAAATTTTAGAATTTGGATTTTATCCCCTTGAAGTTATATTCTATTTGTATCAACAGCCACTTGCTTCATATTTTACATTAAACTTGCTACGGGTGTTTAGTTTATCCAATAAAAATGATGTCACATGGCATAAAGAAAAGGTATATCTTGTATCTGCTACATGTAGTGGGTCTCTCACAAAATGTGGGCCTCACTAGTGGGTGAGGCCAAATGTTGTGAGACTTCTCGTTGTATAGAGCAAGAACAAGATATCATTTCACATGAAAAAGAGAAGGAAAGGCAAAAAAAAAAAAAAAATATTTAATTAGAAAAAGAGAAAAAAATTAAAGCATCTCATGCTGGCCACATTAAAAAGGGTTAGTTAAATAGAGAGAGAAAAAAAAAAAAAAAAGGGTACTGTTTAAGTCAAATTTGGCTAAAGTTTCACAAAATTTAACGTGAATGCTTTAAGAAAGGTTATGCACAACTTAAGGGATGGCAATGGGGTAGGGCAAAGTTGAATTATGGGTGCCTTGTCCTCACCTTATCACCTTTCTAAGGACCATGCAGGGTAGGTCGAGCTCAGAATATGTTGGAAATGTGTTAGTAATCCTAATGAGATAGTTCCAAAATTAGATAAAAGATGGAATATAAAGGGAAATGAAGATCATGGGAGTTCTAAGATATAAACTTATCAAAAACTAGACTACTAAGAGAGAAATATAAACAAATATTTTGAAGATAGTAATAGAATATGTTAAAAAAATGTTATATCTAGGATATATATTAAAATAAAAATACAATATATGTATAAATACGTTAAATATATATTAAATAAAATATCTGTAAGGGCTGGGTTTGAGCACTTCCCCTATTGGATGAGTGGACTCAGGCCCAACTAGCCCAATATAATAAATTTGTAGAGAGTGGGTTTAAGAACTAGGTCTTAGTTAAGATTACAACAACTAGACATGGTTGCGAGTGTATTAAATAATAGGGAGACAGTTTTAAAGAGCGAAATTCTATCCTCGGCCCTCCCCTGAGGAACTTAAAGTTCTTATTATTTTCTCCATGTCTGGTTACGAAGGTTTATCAGATGGTTCCAACCACTACTACAATGTTTTTTCTTTTTCCTTTTTTTCATCCTAGAGGGCTTATTACATTATATACTCCCTCTTAGTTGATCTTGGCCCTCCATCTGTTGATCATGCAGGTTACTACTTGAGTGCTTGTCCCATCAACCACCTTCCTCAGCTTTCTGTGAGCTGCAGCAACCTAGACAACACTGTTCAGGGGTCAATTCCTCATTAATGCGGCCAGAATGTTAGTTGTGGGCATTTAATATGGAGGTGACAGTTTCTCCTTGAATTGCTCTTCCACCATGCTTCCATGGCTGATCCGTTGTACTTGTCTTTTCATTGGGATGCTTTGAGGGGCTGCCGTTGAGGGCGTGCTACCCTTCCCTCCTATGATCTCCGCTGACCGAGGATAGTATCATCCTCGGCGAGGTTCTATGGAGGTTTGGGCACCTTATATTCATCCTTGGACATTCCTTCCTCCTCGGCATGGGCCTTTAGGCCCAATATGAAGTGGGCTGGGGTTACCAGATCTTCAAGCCCCACAATATCAATATATACATTCGGGGTGGGGCGAGCAAAACACATCCCTACCTAATCACCTTTTTGGGATTGAGAAAATTCGCTCAAAATAGAGTGGTGAAGGAGTGGGTCATGCGGAGTGGGTTGTTTTTAGCTTTTTGCCATCTCTAGACTTGAGAGGTTTACGTATTTACTAATACCTTAACAACTAAAAAGCTTAAATAATTATGGGAAATTACATAAAAGGTCTAGAAAATATAGCGTTTTTAATTTTGTAATTAAAATCCCAAAATTTATTAAAATCACTTCAATTTGAAGTCTTTGTGAGCAAAATTTTTTTGAATAGTAACCAAGTAGAGAAAAATGATAATACATGATTAATTTTGAATTTCATTTAGGGATTTTTAATAAATCAATTTCGTAACCATTAAACATAAAAAAAAATATTTATAGAGATAAATCTTTGTTTGGAGTATGAAAGTGAATGAATCTTATATGCTAGAAACTCGAAGTTAGATACTTTGCTAAAATACAAAGTTTAATTAAGGATTTTCTATATGATTTTATTATTTCCCACAATAGAACAAATGAATAAGGAAGATGGACAATGACTTTATATTAAACTTAACACCTATTTAGAAAATAATTTTTTATTTTATTTTATAATTTGATTATTGAGAATTTGAACTTGATTAAAAACATCATTATTTTTTTAAAAAAAAATTAAGGAACTATTAATTAAACTTATTAGTTTTAGGCATTATTTTTATCAAAATTTCCATGTAATTAAGAATGTTTTGAAGTATTATCTCATACATTAAAAATTAAATACAAAATAGTATCTTGGGCTAGGGATGGCAAAACCACCCCGACCCGCAGGTACTCGACCCAATTCGACTTGCGAAATAGTGGGGTCGGGTTTGGGTTTTTAAAATTAAACTTGAAGCGGATTTGGGTCATGTGCTGGTTTTAGTGATACTTGCCCTAAACTTGAACCCAGACTTGACTTGTTTAGACCACAATTACCAAAAAACTTGAATACACACACACACACACACACACACACACACACACACACACACAAACTTAGTCTAACCCTAACAGTTAACACACTCTCTGACTCTCCTCTTATTTCACAACCGCTCCTCACTCTCTACCCTCAGCCCTCAGCCCCTCATCCACTTGGCCACTCTTATTCACTCTCACTCACTCTAAAGTCTCACCCTTACTCACTATCACCGCCGACCATACCCCTCAAGCTCTACCATAAGTTTGTCATTCTACATAGGTTCGTTGCTTTGTCACTGTTATTATTATTTTTATATAACTTTGGGTTTGTTACATAGTTTATGGTTGATGAAATCTTTGATTATTGTTTATTGATTAACATGTTTATTATTTTAAATTGTATTTGGATTATTGATGGGTTAGGTTTGTCCTTTGGATTTTTTTTTTTTTTTTTTTTTTTTGTTTGTTCTGTTTAGACCCCTATAAATCAGATTAGTTTAACCTAATGAATTAGCCAAGTAGTTATTTAGGTTAATTATGAGATCTAGGTTAAACACATGCAAGCATATTACTTAGTGCAAAAAAGTAAAGAAAACGGTAATATGATGACCCAGGAAAACTAGTAAAATCAACAATTTCAAGGTAAAAAACCTGGGGAGGATTTAATCTAGCTATCCTTAAGATAAACAAATCCACTATGATAGAATGAAAGTTTATAATAGATTTAAATCCTAAATCTAAAGCTACCTCTTGTAGATTTTACTAACATGACCAGCTTTGACCCAATGAACTCTTCTATCTTGAATTTTTTGAACACAAACTCCCACGTTTGTGATTTTGAGATTCCACTCAAAAGTTTCAGATCATCATCAGTAGTAAATCTTTATGCAGCGATGTGGGCGCAATGGTTTTCTCCTTAGGAAAAGGGGAGTATGCCTCGATTGAGTGGACTGGTGTGGGGAAAAGATGGAGTCGCCACCTAGATTAGGTCTAGGAACCATAAATATAGCCCCTTTATATGGAAGGACTGATCTTACTATCAGAGTATCGGTTCAGAGTTTAGGTATGGGGATGGGAAGGTGTTAGGCACCTAACCCCACCCAACCCATGGGTCGACTTCCAGTCATTGTGTCTTACGTCTTAATCTCATTAAAGGCTCATTCAATATTGTTATCTGTACACACACACACACACACACACACACACTAGCATACATCTAGCAATCAATATGACATCAATCATCCCAAAATCCTAACATACATCTATCATGGCAACTCATATCAAACCTAGCATACATCTAACATGCATATTTCATATTATCACATCTGAGGCAGCAAATAAACAAGATATAATCAAAGAATTATTGGAGAGTATCAAGAACATCAAGAACACAAATATATTCCAAGTTCACATACCATATCTCAATCAAATGCTTGTACATATGAATGCATGCATGCCTTACCTCACTTATCTCGCTGCACCATAACACCTCAACACCTATGCATCAAAGCATGTTCAAATTCTCATGAATGCTCATGCGATTCATCAAAGCATAAACCCCAATCATCAATCTATCAATTCAAGCATGTGAAACATGTTATTCTACTAACCTTAGACCTAAACATTTGAAAACTAAACTCAACAAGACCTAAACCGAGGATTGAAACTAATCAAAGCACACAAAAAAAGCAAGAACTCTAAATCTGCATTTTTGGGCACAAGTATGTGTGCACATATATGAGGTATGCATGCACATACTCAAGTATGCATACGCAGCCTTTAATACAAATTCAAAAAACTACATTTTTAGAGATTTAATCAAACAAACAAATAACATGTGAGATCAAACAAGCATGTTAGAAACCTTAAAAAATTAAACTAGCCTAAAACAAAAAACATAAAGCATCAACATATACAACAAAACATGAAACAAAACAAACAATTAAACTAAACTACATTAAAACATATCAAACCAACCTAGGAATTGAAATGAGAACAAAAGAACAAAAATGACAATTTATAAACCACCTAAAATCATATTAAAACATGTGAAACATAATTAAAAACATCAAACAAATCAAATATAACAAATGGAGAAACTATATCGAGAAAATCATGTGAATCATGTTAAACAAAGTGGGAAACCATGGAAAAGAAGCTCACCTTACTTTAGAATCACAGATTTGAAGTTGTTTAACTGACGTCTCAGTGCCTACAACACAAAGATTAGATTGAGGACAAGAATAATCAAAGAACACAACAATAGTTAGTAATCACAACTCAAGAACAAGAGATTTGAAAGAGATTTTGGGAAATCAATTTTTGGAAAATAGTTTCTGCCTCAGAACTAACTAAAGAGAGGTTTTTAATTTGTAAAAAACATGCTAAGGGGCTGTGTGTGAGTTTTAGAAAGGAGAATTAGGGTTTTAGAGAAGATGAAAGCTAACAAATAACTCTCTCTAGCTAGGGTTTTAATTAGAGGTATAAGATGAGTATTTATCAGTTAAAATTAGGGATTTTAGACTTTTTAATAATCTTTGGATGTTCTCAAGGGTCCATGAGCTAGCCCACACCAAAGCATTATGTTTTGGGCCCTTAAAATGAAGTTTTAAAACCTTGAAAATTGGACTGCCTAGTTAGCCCAACTTGAAATAGTCATAACTCACTCAATATAAGTCCAAATTAGGCAAAATTTGTGTTCACATTGAAGCCCAAGAAGTCTACTTTCCAATGAAATAAACCTCACTCAAATATGCTTTGTGGGTCAAACGTTATGGTCAAAATAGTGAGCAAATGTCATTTTTCAGTATCGATTTCAAAGCAATTTGAACACTTTTGAATTGTGATTACTTCCAAACTATTGTGAACTCTTTAATTATCCTTTGTTGACATATGTCAAGCTCGTCATTGGGGCCAGGGACTAACGGGTACAAAATGTGGTGTCTACAAGCAATTTGTTTCCACCAGTTTTTGATTGTAGATCTCGCTCCAGTAGACGCTTATAGAGTTAGAAGGTTATAGAAACCTCACAGATCTCATAGGAGTAACTCACAAGTCTTCCAAGAGCTTCTAAAATGCAATTAGGGTTTTCTTTTTATACCTAGTAGTGTTGGATTAAAACCCTAGACGTTTTTGCGAGCTTGGGCCTTATTTAAAATTTTCATAACACAATTTTCGATTTGTCGAAGATATCTTTTGATTAGTTGAGCTTCACAGTAGCTTGCTTTTTTATTTCTGCAGCTTGATAGTTCTTGAATCTTGACTTGAACAATCTTGAGCAATGTTTAACACCTAATCTAAACATATTTTTGTTCTCGGTTTGCTAACATACATAAATTAAGAATCTAAACATTTAATCCTAAATATTTAGAATCTAATAGGTTTTAATTTCATAGATCAGAACATAAGATTGGAATATTTGGTAGTCTTAAATTCAATGGATAGTGAATCTTTTTTTTTTTTTTTTTGAGAAACACAAATTCTGTTGAGCAATTGTATAATTTGTATTTATAAAGTGAAATCAAAATTGTATTTTTATATTTGTTGGTTATAATTTGATGAAATTTATTCCATTTTTTAATTTATTGTTGTTGTAGGTTCTTCAATTATGTTAGGAGATTGTACATTTCAAACAATTCTTGATGATGTAGAGCCTAATGAAGATGATAGAAGTTGTGTCGCAGCTGTGGAGGATTAGACTTGTTGGATTAATTTAGTAGCTTTTTTTAATTTCTTGGACTTGTTAGATTGACTTATTGGTTTGTAATTATCCTAAACTTCTGAGATTTATTTTGTAGCTTTTTGAACTTGTTATAATAGTCTTAGATTTGGACTTGTGAGATTTATTTTGTAACTTTTATTTTTATGTTTAACATGTGATCTTAGCTATGATTTATTGATTTATGATTAAATGGATCTTAGCTAGGTGATTTATTTCCCCTAAAAAAAAAAAACACTAGGTGATTTATTAATTTATGATCTTAGCTATGATTTATGATTAACAGGTGATTTATTAATTTATAATTAACAGGTTTGTAATGGTTGTATGATTTGGACTGATTTGGCATTTAGCCCTATATATATATATATATATATATATATATATATATATATATATATATATATATATATATATTGGGCCACAGTTTGGGCTACAAATTGGGCATTGAAGTGGCATGGCTGGACAGGGCCCATGGGGTGGGTTTGGGGGTTTTAAAAAAACCGTTTATTATATGGGTGGATTCGGATAACAGGGGTGGGCCCGTGGCCCGAGATTTGGACATAAAGAAACTCGCACTGAATATGACCCGTTGCCATTCTTATTTTGGGCCAAAAATAATGAATAATGAAGTAGACACCATAATTATTGAAAGTACAATTAGCGTGTAAAACACTAATGAACGTTTAAACCCCCAAAATCAAAATTACCAACACAAGCTTATGCACAAACTATGCGTAGAATGATGAATATAAGCTAAACTCAAATTGGTAAAACATTCTAAACCAAAATTAATCACAAGCGCAACAGTAATTAAAAGGTAAAGAGTAAGGGAAGAGAGATGCAAATACAAAGATAACACGGCGATGTGTTATCGAAGAGGAAACCGAAGAACTCGGCGAAAAACCTCTCCGCTGCCCTCCAAGCGGTAAATGATCCACTAAAAAATCAGTTGGGATACATGAATAGTAATAGACTCTCCAAGCCTAATCTGCTTAATGCACTTAAGCCCTCAAAGCTTCTTGTTCCAACAGAGTTACGCCGAACCTTATTTTTTCTAGCTTACCGGATCCCGCAATAAGTTTCATATTGCATCCGCCATCCTTAACATCTTCCAATGCTTCCCAAAGATCCAAAAACACTCTCAACACTTTGAATGAGTGTGGATAGTGTTTGGGTACAAATCTCCTCTCTATTGGTTTATCAATGGGAGAGAGAAGGAGAAAAGACTACAAAGATTTATCTCAAAGAATGGGTAGCTCTCTGTAATAAGGTGGGTATGTTGTAGAAACCTCTCTTAGGGTTTTTCTTTTAATAAGCTCCTCCCATATTTGTGGGTAATGAGAGTATATATAATATAAGTGATGAGAAAATACAAAAAGTCACAATTCTGCTAAACAAGGCATTCTGGCGAGAACGAGTCGCGAGATAATTGCCAGGCTAGACTGTACTTTTTGTCTTGTAGTGCTTTAGCTGTCATGACCCTTCAACTTTCAGCATGTGCTCCTCATGTGACTTTTAGCTGTCTTGATCAAATCTCTTCAACTTAATACTAAACTCAATATAAATAAGCCCCACAAAAATACAAAGAAATAAATTAATGTAATTATAACACCTTATTGCCATGGAATAAACCAATACAAATGTTACGAGAAAAATGATAACTTAACAATTGTGATGTTCTATCAATTAAAAAAAAGAAAACCTCTCGAACATCAAAAGACTTCAGAATTTCCAACTAAACTTTACCCTTCGGACTTGTTACACTGCTGCCTGCTTGGAACTGGGTTGGCCGCTGCTGGAATGTCTCAGACTCTCATTCCACCTTCACTCTCTTCTTCTACTCTCTCTGAAAAGTCTAATCTCCTAAACCCACCCTCTCTATTCTTCTCAAACCCCTCCTTTCGTCACCGGTGGCACTCGCGGAATCGGGTACATATTTTTACATGCATAGATAAAAAGAAGTCTTGGAATTTATTTTCTTTTCCTCTTTGGTTTGTGAGAATTGAGAAAGTAATTATATTGCCAACTGGGAATTGGGTTTTGGTTTTTCTACCTTTTAGGCATGCTATTGTGGAGGAATTGGTGGGGTTTGGAGCCAGAGTTCACAGTGGCTCTGAACTGACCGCCTGAGCTGTTTCACCACCGGACTATTTCTCTTCCCTCCTCTTTCAGCTGGGTTTTGGACTTTTTGGTGATTGAGTTTGTTTTTAAAAGTCACGTGAGAGTCTCACGTGCTTATTCCGTTAGTGTTTTAACATGACTCTAACTGAAGTATTAATTTGGCAGTTTTGAATAGTTTAAGGAGTAAATTGGCCAAAAAAAAAAGTCGAGGGGGTCTTTTAGCCAATAGTTAAAAGTTTAGGGGGGGGGTGTATGAGCATTTTTCCCAAATCTTTTGCAATGAAAAGAACAACCTCTCAAAAGTCAAAAGACTCAAAACTCAAATTCTCACACTGTCACACTACTCAGCTGAGCTGACTGCTTGCTTTGCCGCTCAAATGTCTCAGACCCTTTTTCCACTTCCACTGGCTCCCTCTTCTTCTCGTTTTTCTTCAAACCTCTCTAAAAACTCTGATCTCCTATACCCACACTCTCCAATCTTCTCAAAGCCCACGTTTCCTCACCCGTTGACTTTTCATTCCAAGCTTCGAATATCACAACCCACCTCCATAACACCCATTCGGAGCCAACCCATGTCACATTCAAGCACCAACAGTAACAGTACCCCAATTGACAATCCCAGATGGTCTCTCCGTGGAATGACCGCCCTCGTCACCGGTGGCACTCGCGGAATCGGGTACACATTTTTACATACATGGAAGAAAAGAAGTCTTAGAATTTGTTTTCTTTTCCTCTTTGGTTTGTGAGAATTGAGAAATTAATTATATTGCCAACTGGGAATTGGGCATTGGTTTTTCTACTTTTTAGGCATGCGATTGTGGAGGAATTGGTGGGGTTTGGAGCCAGAGTGCACACGTGTTGTCGGAATGAGAGTGAGCTTGATGGGTGCTTGAGTGAATGGGATAATTTGGGTTTTGGGGTTACTGGGTCAGTCTGTGACGTGTCAGTTCGATCTCAGAGAGAGGAGCTTATGAGCACTGTGTCCACTTTGTTTGATGGGAAGCTCAACATCCTCGTAAGCTTCTTCATTTCCTCATTTTTTACATACAAAAACATTGAATTTTGTGTTTCCCTTATTGGGTTTCAAAATGTTATGTATTGTATCTGTTTATGTTCCCGTTTTGAGTTTTAACTTGTTATAATTTAAAGTTTTGAACTGCTTTTCCTGTTTACTGAACTGGAAGACTGGCTTGTTTTTGATCCGTAGATAAATATTGTCGGGAGAAACATACGGAAATCGGTAGTGGATTTCACAGCTGCAGTATTTTCTACTCTCATGGCAACCAATTTTGAATCTGTTTTCCATATTTCTCAACTTGCTTATCCACCTCTCAAAGCATCAGGAGTGGGAAGCATTGTATTCACCTCCTCTGTATCGGGTTTTGTTTCACTGAAGTCTATGTCTGTTCAGGGAGCTACCAAAGGTAATTTACCTATCAGATGAATGTATCCATGTTCCTATTAATTTTAAACTCAAGAAGCTTATAAAGAAATTTTGTATATTTGTGATTCCAGGAGCAATTAATCAACTTACTAAAACTTTGGCTTGTGAGTGGGCGAAAGACAATATAAGAAGTAACGCAGTTGCACCTTGGTACATCAGAACCTCAATGGAGGAGCAGGTAACTCCAGATTGTTATGTGACCATTAATCGTGTGCAACATCATGTTGGCAAGGGCCGTTGCCTTAATTTCTACATGGAAGTTATCCCCCACACTCCCACAGCCATCACCGACTCAAACACCCCCCCTAACTTCAATCATTTAAGGGGAGTAAAATATAATTGAAAAGAAGCATTTCTTATTAGATTTGCTCCCTAAGCTCTACTGTGTTAAAGTTCTAGGTTACCAAACAGAAATTGCACCGTTAGTCTCCACATTTTAAAATTATGTTTAATACTTAAGTTACTCTGTCATCATATGCATGGCATCTGCACCTTAGTAAGTTCAAAGTTAAAAACATTAGTACTTGCACTAATTGATGTTTGGAACTTATAAAGGCTTAAGTCCAGTTCAGCAAAACAATCAAAGTTGACCTTGAGTCTTTATATGTTGTAGGTGCTCAGCAACAAAGAATACTTAGAAGAGGTGTATTCTTACACTCCTCTTCGGCGTCTTTGAGATCCAAAGGAGGTCTCATCTCTTGTGGCATTCCTTTGCTTACCTGCACCATCCTACATCACTGGTCAGATTGTTTGTGTTGACGGAGGGATGTGTGTAAATGGTTTCTACCCTAGACATGATTAGACGTGGTAACTTAGCCATATTCCTCATCTGCTCTTGCTATTCTTTGACCCCATTCAGTCTAACCTCCACTATAAATGACATAACCTTGGCATTCCCTTGCTTGTCTTTTGGAGTAATTAATGCAGGAGCATAACATAAGTTATTTCAATATTTCATTTTAGTCCCTCAGTGGATAATTTCAGATTGTAACATAGTTATTTGTTTAGTTTGGATTGGTATTTGAGTTTGGTTAGGATTAGTTGTTCATTGTTATCTTTTGTTTAGGATTATCGGATTAGTATTTGAAATTGTTTAGGATTATCAGATTAGTATTTGAAATTGTTTAGGATTTGTTTAGGAGAGTTTGTCCTTATCTTTGTGATTCCTGGAAGCTGCATATAAAGCACCAGACGATTTCTTTTGTAGGGACAGACTATTATTATTAGTATTATTATTGAGATTATTGCAGAGATTGCATAGTGTTTGTTTGGTGGTGATTCCAAACACCTTAGGTGGGAAGCCTAAGGTTCTACGGTAGGACTAATCTAGGTGGGAAGCCTAGGTTGTCCTACATCAGTAATGCAATTGAACTTTTTTTTTTCTTGCTAATTATTGTTCTTTGTATATTTAATAGTAAATTTATTTATTTATTTATTTATTTTTTCTGTCCTTCTAGCAGCTGTATTACTCTTTGACCTTTCCCAGTTGTTTTATTACAATATTTTTGTAATTATGAAGTGATTCGAACTGACAAGAGAGAAGAAATTGTAACATCAGATTGGCTAGTTGAAGAATTTTATTTATTTATTTATTTTGTTTGTATTACTATAAAGAAGATTATATATATATATATATATATATATATATATATATATATATATATGCACTTTCTAAGTTAATGTAAAGTTGTGATTTACAACTATTTTGTGTTGACTTTAATTCTGTGTTAAATTTAATTGTAATTTTGTTCAATTATTTTTCCCTGTATTTATGTGGTTTTAATTGTAAGGGATGAGTGTGAGAGATTGTGAAGACTCAAGTTTAAAATGAAGAACAAGTGGATTTCGCGAGAAGCTATCTCGTGAAATAGCCACGTGTAGAGCACATGAATGGAAAGCAAAGAGTCATGCCAGCCTGGAGTTTTCGCAAGTGTCTCATGGGTAAGGCTTTCTCACGAAATACTCGCGAAGCATTCTGTTTGGCTAATTTGTCATGTTTGTTTTACCAAGTCTTTACTCACATATACTCTCATTATCGACATATTGTAAAGAGTGCTTTTCAGAGAGAAAACGCTAGAAAATATAATTGAGAGTTAGAGATTATTATACCCACAGTCATCTAGACATTTTTTTGTGGTTTTCCTCTACTCCTACCTCTCCATCTCTAAATCCTTGAGAGGTTGATAGCCTAAACACTTACCACACCCAATCTGAGTGTCAAGTGAGGTTTCAGTGCTGCTGGAAAGCATTGGAAGGAGTCATTCATTGGCGGATGCAATTGGGCTGAATTGCAGGATTCAGGAAACTTAGAGAAGACAAGGTTTCGAGAAGCCAGTTGGTAGCAGGAGTTTGGAGGGCTCAAGTACATTGGGTAGACTAGGCTTAGAGAGTCTTTTGTTATTCGTGTACTCCAACTTTATTCTCTGGTGCATCGATTACCGCTTGGAGGGCGGCGGAGAGGTTTTTCGTTGAGTTCTTCGGTTTCCTCTTTGATAACATGTCTCGGTGTTATCTTGTGTTTGTATCTCTCTTCCCTACTCTTAAGCTTTATTTTATATTGTTGATAATGGATGAATATGGCTTAGGGTAGCGTTATTGGTTGTTTTCGCTCATTTACTCTTATTCCGCACTTAGTCTAAGTTAGAGTAAAAACAATCTAGCTGTAATTTTAATTTTGGGGTTTAAACAAACTCTTGTGTTTTCACACAAATTCGAGCTTTCAGTTAACAATCACTTAAAATGCTTGGAGGGAAGGTACATCAACAATTTAAATTAATATATACCTAGCTAATTCCTTCTGACCCCTTTTTTGGCTTATGCTAAAACTTTTATATTGATTGTTTTTATCTAACTTCTTGTTTTTTCTGTTTTGAGTAATTGCACTGGGCTGAATTTCTTAGGTATAATCAATGGAGGGGGAGAAAACATTGTAATCATTACTCTATAACTCATTTGAGCTACTGGAAGTACATTGAAATCAATAGATCAAGGAGAGATTAAGATGGGGGATAACATGGTGCAGGCAGGGAGTAGGTGCAGAGATGATAGATGGTCACTTCTGGGAATGACTGCTCTTGTGACTGGTGGAACACAAGGAATTGGGTCTCTCTCTCTCTCTCTCTCTCTCTCTCTCTCTCTCAAGTTAACTGCTTCATGGATGTTTGTTTTTGAAGGACTCTGCCTCTATGGGGCTGGTGGCTACAGAGTACTAATCTTATAAAAACTAGTGAAGGCTTATTGCAATGTATTGTAATTGTCTCAGGCATGCTGTTGCGGAGGAATTGGCAGGGCTAGGTGCGAAAGTACATACATGCTCAAGGAATGAAGCCTATCTCAATGCATGCTTACATGATTGGGAGATAAAGGGTTTCCAAGTCACAGGTTCAGTTTGTGATGTGATGTCTCGTGGTGAACGAGTCAAGCTGATGGACACAGTATCATCAGTGTTTAGCAGGAGACTTAATATACTTGTAAGTCTCAATTCAGTTCAGTTTATTTTTTTATTTATTTTTGATGTGTTTAGTTTAATTCATTGCATTCTACATAGCAATTTTAGCATCACAAGATTGTAATGTACCAATGAATCATTACTGCTGTTGTGGGACTGGAATAGAAGTGAGGTTATCGATGGAATTCATTGAGTGCAATCATTCTGGACAACCGTGACAGACACAAGTGGGATTGCAACAGAAAATAGCTCCCAGATATTGTTAAATGTCTTTTATTTTTCTGCCATTCCATTGTACCCTCTCCTATTCCATCCCTTTGTGTGACCAACACCACCATCACCGCTACCATTGCCATCACACTATCGCTGCTGACACCTCTGCCACTACCCTCATTGTTGCACCATCTCTTCTGCCATCCCCACCACCTCCATCACCACTGTGCCTAAATGAAATAATAATAATTTTCTGTGCGAGGTAAATGACATAAAATGTTATTTGGATAATTTTCAGAGTTGCAACAACACAAGAAAACAAGTCATTTTTGAAACAAACGAATCACCAGACTTGAGGAATTTAAAGTGAGTAGATAATTCTGGAAGCTGGTTATAGGGAGGGATTCCCAGATCATAATGAAGTTACTTTTCTGAAAGATGAGAAATCCATTTCCTGTATCTTTCTAGCTTGGACTTAGCAGCCTCTTATGTACAATAAAAACCCAATATTCATCCCCCCCAAAAAAAAACCTATAAATTGAGCTTATCTATACCAATTTTCAAAGATTTTAACTGGAAATGAGGTTTAAGGAGTAGATAATTCTTGAAACTGGTTGAAGAGATGGAGTTGTGGATCATAAGGAAGTTACTTTCTGAAAGATTGGAAACTTTTTTCCTGTAGCTTTCTAGCTTGAACTGTGCAGCTTTTTAGGTGAAATAATACCCAATATTCATCTCTCACCAAAAAAAAAAAAAAAAATCTATAACAATATTTAAAGATAGTTAGGACATCAAAATCATCACTTGCCACATTAGAACATAGTGGAGTCTAATGTGAATTAGCATCAAATTGTAGTTTCCTCTGTTATATTCTTGCTAAAATTGGGGGTAAATTTACCTACCATTGACCTCCTTAGACCTCATAAAGGTGGGAGCCTGGTGCGCTGCGTGTGACATTTATGTATTTACTAAGATAATTGTTCCATGTTATGTTATTTGGGCTTCCCCAAATTTGTAGCTTGTATATGGCTTTGTGTATTTTGAACGTCATATTTATAAATAATTGTTTAACCAGCCTCCACTATGCCATCGCCAATGAGCTCTAGCTCAATTGGCAGCTCCTCCTTTTGCAAGTGCTAGGTGGAGGGTAAGGTTATGGGTTCAATACTCATAGTCATTGGGTATGTGCGTAACTTACCAATAAAATAAAAGCATTTACTATACCATCAATATCATTGTTTTTAGTTTGAGAAGAAAAACGGACCATCCAGCGTTCTGGTATAAACAAATTGCAAATGCATATCTTCAATCATTCTTTACATCCTAATTCTGATAGCCTGAACCCAGAAGCAAGATAGTTTTTCGCTTAGCTAGTTGCATAAATTAAATTTAGAAAACTTTATATTTGTGAATCCTCCAAAGGAGTTTCTCATACCAACGTTTCTTATAGATATGTTCACAGCTACTCTTGGAATGGCTTTCCTTCTTGTGAACCTTTAAAATCCTGTTCTTACTAAATTTTTTATCCTATGATAGGCCACAAACTGAATGACCCCTTGTGATTTTAAACTAATTAATTAATTAAGTCAAGTTATTAATTAATCAATTTAACATGCAAATACGTGGTAGCACAAACAAATCACCGAATAACAAAATATGCAGCGGAAAATAAAAGACACGGTGATTTGTTCACGAATGGGGAAAAACCCTAACGGCAAAAACCCCACCGGGTGATTTCAGGTCACCACTCCCGAAACTCCACTATTATCAAATCAAGCGGTTACAAATAAGGAATCCCAAGTACCTTACCAACCTACAGTTGAACCCTTACCCCAATACCCAATTGGACTTGATCTGTAGCGACAGTTCCCTCCTTTGATGCACGGCTCCCAAGTACGTGACTAACCAGATGCGCGGATCCCAGTACGCGACTTAAATCACCAACTTTAGAATGAGAGGTTGGCTGCAGAGTTCTTCAGATCATCCTATGCATGAAGATCAGGAAGATGCTTGGTCACAAAACCCTAAGGTGCACAATACACAGCAACTTCTTGAAGAAGATGATCTAGGTTAAGAACTTCGTCTCAGAGCACAATTTGCTTGAACAAGGATTGCTCAATGCTTTTGCAACTTGTGTCCTTGTTGACGGCTCTTAAAACACTCCTTAAATATGTTTAGGGTTAGAAGAAAAGAAGGCCCAAAAACACATTCACGGATCCCAAGAAAATCAGATTAGAATTCTGACTTTTTAAGTCTCGACAGCTAGCAGGTGTCGAGGTAGGTGTCAAGCAGGTGTCGAGCTTTAAAAATTCAGCACTTCAACTTGCTTTTTCTTGGACAGACTTGATGACTTCAACACTTGATCTTGAAACATAGTTTCTTGAAGTATTAAAAACACCTAGAACTACCCAATTACAAGTAGAGTGCGTTTTGTCAAAGGATTAGCCAATTTACATAAAATATGACATATGTTCCTAACATGTAAACACATATGTCCTAACAATCTCCCCTTTTGGCAATCCGTGACAAAACCACAACAAACAAATGAACATATGAGAGAAGTCATAAATCACTCAACTCATATTCACTTGTTACATACAATAAAATCTATCCTAACACAAACTCTTGAAGAACTTTGCAAAAAGAGAGTTTATGGCAAGTAGACTTTGACAACCTGTATTTCTGAAACACTTATAAACAAAACTCATCAAGGCATCTTGTGTGAAACAGAAATAATTAGATTGCATACAAATATAAAGAACATGTGTATATAGAAAGAAAAGAAACAACACATGAAGAGATAGGTGAATAAGAAAAACATACATCCACATATATAGAAAGATAAGTACAATGTATGTAAAACTGATATACAAGACCAATGTATCTATAAAGAAAGAAAAGAAAAAGATACATCTAAAGCCTCACTACATCCCTCAAAAAAAATATGAACACTCCCCCTATCAAAAATGTCCTATACTAACTCTCCCCCTAAGATGACTACTCTCATAATCCCAAAACTACTCCCCCTTTTTGTCACGAGGGACAAAGGGTAGAGTGTCATGTAGACATCTCATCAGTAGAGCTAGCATCTCCATCATCATCTGAAGCATCATCGTCATCACCATCATCATCATCATCATCCTCAGCATCAGAATCTGAAGCAACTGGAGGTGGTGGAGGAGAAGCCTCAGAAGCAAAACCACCCATGGTCGCCTGCCGTCGTGCAATACGACCAACACGAACGTTCACCTGATACAACTCAGTGGTGAGTGTATCAAGGCGAGCATCCATGCGCTGCAGCTGCGCCATAATATCTCCAAGGGATACATCGCTGGAGGAAGGAAGAGAAGTCGATGTAGATGGAGCAGATCTAGATGGAGCCGAACGGGAGGGCGGAGTGAAATCCGGCTGTCTCGCCCTGAACTGTGCCTGGCTACGTTTTACGGTAGCGGCATCTATGGCAGAGATGTGTGTGAAGTGGTCGGAGACAGGGAAAGGGATGGAAAAATGGCGTAGTATCCTCGTGATAGCGGAAGGAAAGACAAGCTTATCACGGGACGCC
This sequence comes from Quercus glauca, assembly GCA_023736055.1. Taxonomy (NCBI): domain Eukaryota; kingdom Viridiplantae; phylum Streptophyta; class Magnoliopsida; order Fagales; family Fagaceae; genus Quercus; species Quercus glauca. The sequence continues at coordinate 30,576,932 of CM043315.1, forward strand.
GCATCTAAATGAACATCTATGATAGAAAAAATGAAGTGAGAGGGAAAATCTATCGTGAGATGCTCAAGTAGAGAAAGTAAGAAACGAGCACGAGGCTCTGTGATAGAGTTATAATGGGAGAGAGGATGAAGTACAAATGTCATCACCATGTTAAGGAATCTAGGACCTTTAGCAAAAGGTCTACATGATGTGTACATATGCTCACCCCACTCAGAAGGGCGCTCACAGAAAGCAGAAATGAGCTCATCCCTGGACACAGTCCTCAGTCGCTCACAAGTAGGATAGTCAGGAAACTCTATCCTAGGGACATGAAGCACATTCGCAACCAGCTGCGGTGTGACAGCAATGCGCGTACCTCGAACGCGAGTGAAAAAGAGAGGTACTGAACGATCAATCCCGTGCATGTTGGAGTAAAACTCCTGAATCAGCACGAGAGGACAAGTGACCGGGACGTCACACAGTGACTCCCATCCCCTACTGTGAATGACAGAGGGAAGGTCAGTGTCGGCGAAGTCCGCCAGAACAACGTGGCGTTCCGAATGAACACCTCGTTTAGAGAAGTTCTTAGTAAATGCCTTGTAGGCATCTCCATCACGGAACCGAAGATTATGAGGAGCATGATCAGAAGATGAAGAAGCTCCAGAACGCAGAGGGTTCCGAGCCGGAGTGGATTTACGTTTAGGTGCCATAGATGCAACTAACGTAAAAGAATGAGAAAAAAAAGAGAGGGAGACAATCAGAAAAGGTCCCAAACAGTTCAAATATGACAATATAATGAACAAAATGGACGTATGCATGGGAATGCATGATCATGTGACATGCTAAACAATAAAAACATCATGGGCTCAGCCCACTCCAATCCTAGCAGCACACATTCAAGAATCACACAACTAAATGCATGAAAATATCATTCTAATGCTCATGGAATGCAATGTATGACATTTTAAACACTTTTTATTGAAATCCCAACCCAAAATTTCAACAAAAACTCAAAGATTTTGAAAAACCCAAAGTTTTCAAAAAAAATCCAAAACCTAAGTTTTAAAACATGATATGCATGAAAAACAAAGGAAAACAAGATCATACCAAGTGATTTGATGCAAGAAAGGCTGAAAAATCACTTGAGAACGAGATTGGATTGAAGAAAAGAGCTCTGGAAGTTGAACCGCCTCGGACAGATCGAAGAGAGATCGAGAAATGAAGGAGAAATCGCGATCGAAGCTTATATAGGATCTCCAGTAAATCTCGACAGCAGAGGTGTCGAGAGGTATCGAGATGCTGTCGAGGAAGGTATCGAGAGAAAATGCCTTCGACAGCTGAGGTATCGAGGAGGTATCGAGGTACCAAACAGCTCAACCATCATCAGAAGCTCGATCGATCGAAGAGGTGTCGAGAAGGTATCGACCAGACAGAGAGTTCTCGATCGATCCACCAGGTGTCGAGGAAGTGTCGAGATTGCGATAAGAAAAAGCTTTAGAGGCTCGACAGCTGACCAGGTATCGAGGAGGTATCGAGAAGGTGTCGAGCCAGCTTTGAAATGCAGTTTTTCGAGATTTGAAAAACACAGACATATATGCAATCAAGACATGCACCTCAACCATGATCCAATCAACATATAATACTCTCAAAAATCATCTCTCAATGAAAATTTAAGCACATGGATCTCCCAAAACACACACACACACTAAACAAGTCTAACAAATTTTATATTTCAAAAATAAGTCATGACAGTTTAGTGAGCATACAAAAGCACATGTAAAACCTTTGTGATGGCCAAATCACATTGTACCTGCACATGTATCAAAAGTAGCAAAGAATATTGCGTGTTGTGTGTGAAAAACATCGCAAGATTGCATAAGTGTATACATGTTATGACGATCTGAGATATGAGAAAATAACTTTAACTCACACACAATCATAACCGTTTGATGGGGACTATCATCTTTGAGGTACATCCTATAACTCCCACATCTCCTAGAATACACGCTTGCAACCATTTTTAAAGCATTTTTAATCTTTTTGCTTTTTATTTCTTTGCATATTTTCTTTTTAAGCATATCATACATGGGCTTATGAGAAAGAAAAGAAATACCCATTGATATTTGACATTTCAATTTTGCTATGCCTAAGCACACAAATGTCATTGACATCACACTTTTGCTATGCCGAAACATACAGATGTCATTAATGATTGGCGGGCAACAGTGGTGAGATGGTTATTAATGCCTTTCTCTTAGGATTTTCTAGTCCTACCCGTCAAAAAGAGTGATATGAGTGTTAAGTCTAAGAAATAACCTAATCTTACTCATCACAAACACGAGCCACAAAGCTCACTTGCTTAGTTGTGCATAAAGATGCTCATCTAAGCTACAAGAGATACAAAGTTTAGAAAACTTTGTTTCATTGGCCATCTAAGGTACACAAGTACCAAAGTACACAAAACACACACTGTTTTTGAATTTTTCAATTTTTTTAAATTTTTTTTTTCTTTTTTTTTTTAATTTTAAAAACAAAATAAACAAAACTGAAAGTAAACACACAAAAACATGTTAACAAAGCAAAACAATGCATAAAACTAGATGCAAATGCATGAGGAAGAGAAGGAAGAGAGGGAAATCAATCCATGGAGATAACACCAATGTTTTGACGAAGGAATTCAAAACGTTTACTGTCAAGAGGTTTGGTAAACAAATCAGCCTTCTGATCATCGGTGTTAATAAACTCAAGAGTGAGAGTACCATCTTCGACAAGCTCCCTAATGAAGTGATGTCGAATCTCTATGTGTTTGGTTCTAGAATGTTGAACCGGATTCTTAGAGATATTTATGGCACTGGTATTGTCACAATAGATAGTAAGATGATCTTGACAAATACCATAATCATGAAGAAGTTTTTGCATCCAGAGGAGTTGTGTGCAACAGCTACCAGCAGCAATGTACTCAGCTTCAGCAGTGGATAAGGAGATGGAGTTCTGCTTTTTGCTCATCCAAGAGACAAGATTGTTGCCTACATAAAAACAACCCCCCGAGGTACTCTTCCTATCATCAGCATTCCCAGCCCAATCCGCATCGGAATATCCAGCTAAGACATTATTAGTGTCCTTGCTGTACCACACACCGAACTCAGCGGTAGTTTTGACATACTTTATAATTCTTTTTAAAGCAGTCATATGTGATTCTTTGGGATTAGCTTGATATCTAGCACACACTCCAACACTATAGCTAATGTCAGGCCTACTAGCAGTAAGGTAAAGAAGACTACCTATCATGCTTCTATAAAGAGAAGGATCAACACTCTTGCCTAATACATCTATAGTGAGTTTAACATTGGGGCTCATAGGGGTACGAACAGAACTAGCAGAATCCAAACCAAATTTTTTCACAAGATTCTTAGCATACTTAGATTGAGATAGAAATATACCTGAATCTTGCTGACGAATCTGCAGTCCAAGGAAATGAGTCAGCTCTCCAATCATGCTCATCTCGAACTCGGCTTGCATGAGCTTTGAGAAGTCATGAGCAAGTTCATCCTTAGTTGATCCAAAGATAATGTCATCAACATACACTTGAGCAACTATCAACTCGCCATCTTCCTTTTTGATGAAGAGAGTTTGATCAGCTTTTCCTCTTGTGAACCCATGCGACACCAGATATTGTGTGAGTCTGTCATACCAAGCTCTAGGGGCTTGCTTCAACCCATAAAGTGCCTTTTTGAGATACAACACATGATCAGGAAAGTGTGGATCAACAAATCCTTTTGGTTGAGCCACATACACATCCTCTTTAAGTAGCCCATTTAAAAAGGCAGTCTTCACATCCATCTGATAAAGCTTGAAGTTCAGTTGGCATGCTAAGGCAAGCAGAATTCGAATGGACTCCATACGAGCAACTGGGGCAAATGTTTCATCATAGTCTACTCCTTCCATTTGAGAGTATCCTTGAGCCACAAGTCGAGCCTTGTTTCGAATCACATTGCCTTCTTCATCGGTCTTGTTGCGGAAAATCCACTTTGTACCAATGATGTGCTCGCCCTCTGGTCTAGGTACAAGAGTCCAAACATCATTCCTCTGAAACTGGAGCAGTTCATCATGCATTGCTTCAACCCAACTTTCATCTTGTAGTGCTTCCTCCACTTTCTTTGGTTCAACCTGTGACAAGTAGCAAGAATAAGACACAAAGTTAGCAACACATTTATCAACTGTTCGTTTCCTTAATGTGAGTTCATTCAAATTTCCCACAATAACTTCTGGAGGATGATTCAGTTTAATTCTGGAGGAAGGTCCTTTTTCCTGAAGAGATTCAGACTCAGGTGAAGTCGGGATTTCTGCTGACTCTTCCACAACACTGGGAGTACCAGGAGCAATAGGAGATATGGGTTCTCGGTCAACAATGTCTTGAACTTCCGTAGGTTCAGGGGGAAGAATTTCCTTGGGAAGTTCATTACTGCCTTTCTCAGAATTAGACTCTGAAGACTCATCAATGACTACATTAACAGTCTCCATAACCTTCATGGTTCTTTTGTTGTATACCCGATAGGCCTTGCTGGTAGAAGAGTAGTCCAGAAATATGCCTTCATCACTCCTAGAATCAAACTTTCCCACATTCTCTCTATCCTTGAGGATGAAGCAAGTACTTCCAAAGATTCTGAAATACTTTACATTTGGCTTTCTACCTTTCCACAACTCATAGGGAGTCTTTTTGGTACCGGGTCTAAAGTACACCCTATTCACTGTATGACATGCAGTGTTTATGGCTTCTCCCCATAGGTTTCGAGCCACATCTTTGTTATGCAACATGGCTCTGGCCATCTCTTGAATAACTCTATTCTTTCTTTCTACCACACCATTCTGTTGAGGTGTAATAGGTGCAGAGAATTCTTGAGATATACCTGATTTCAAGCAGAAGGATTCCATGTATGAGTTCTCAAATTCTTTACCATGATCACTTCGAATTCGATCAATCTTCAAACTCTTTTCATTCTGCAATCTTGTGCACAAGGCCTCAATGTGCTCAGGAGCATCAGACTTGGATCGAAGTAAGATGACCCAAGTGTATCTAGTGAAATCATCTACCACTACCATGATATATCTCTTACCACCAAGAGACTCGGTTCTGGTTGGACCCATAAGATCTAAATGTAACAATTCCAACGGTCTGGAGGTAGCGGATGCCTGAGTGCTTGGATGCTTAGCTTTTGTTTGTTTTCCAAGTTGACATGGTCCACAAACCACATTGCTCATTCTACTAAGCTTTGGTATCCCCAAGACAGATTCATGCTTAGAGACAATAGATAGATGCTTGTAACTAGCATGTCCCATTCGTTGATGCCATAGATCTTCATTTGGTAGACGAATACTATTACACACTATATCAGCATCAGGAACCAATCCATAACAATTGTCCAAAGTTCGAACCCCACTGATGAGCTTCTTTCCGGACTCATCCATGACAAGACACTTTCCTTTTGAGAACAGCACCATAAAGTCTTGATCACATATCTGACTTATGCTCAGTAGATTCACCCTTAGTCCTTCTACATAGAGAACATTTGCAATGTCTGGCAGCCCTGGCAGAGATATGATTCCTTTCCCTTTAATCTGTGACTTGCTTCCATCACCAAAGGTCACATTACCTCCTTTCTTAGGCTCGAAGATCTTGAAGAGAGATCGATCTCCGGTCATGTGTCTTGAGCAACCACTGTCAAGATACCAAAGGCATGTGTCCATTACTTTAAATGCAGATTTCATCATGAAACACACTTCATGCTTGGATGACAAATCATAGGGAATGGTTCTTTCTCTCAACTGCCTTCTACTAGCTAAGCCTTTAACTTTTACTCTTCTCAGACGAACTCCTCTGCACATTTTCATTCTGAGACAGTCTAGTTTCTTCTTAGCCAAACTGAGATCTTTTACCATAGTCATTACAAGTGAATTCAAATAACTTTTAGACTTGTGTTTTCTGAGACACTCAAACAAATAGTGATTAGAAAAACAAGATGTATTTGAAAGCATAGATCTCTTAAAGCTGGTCATAGCCATGACAAACAGGGGTCAATGGATCAATCACAGCAAAGATTAATAACTGATCAGAGTGTGCCTGCTCTGATACCACTTGATAGGCCACAAACTGAATGACCCCTTGTGATTTTAAACTAATTAATTAATTAAGTCAAGTTATTAATTAATCAATTTAACATGCAAATACGTGGTAGCACAAACAAATCACCGAATAACAAAATATGCAGCGGAAAATAAAAGACACGGTGATTTGTTCACGAATGGGGAAAAACCCTAACGGCAAAAACCCTACCGGGTGATTTCAGGTCACCACTCCCGAAACTCCACTATTATCAAATCAAGCGGTTACAAATAAGGAATCCCAAGTACCTTACCAACCTACAGTTGAACCCTTACCCCAATACCCAATTAGACTTGATCTGTAGCGACAGTTCCCTCCTTTGATGCACGGCTCCCAAGTACGTGACTAACCAGATGCGCGGATCCCAGTACGCGACTTAAATCACCAACTTTAGAATGAGAGGTTGGCTGCAGAGTTCTTCAGATCATCCTATGCATGAAGATCAGGAAGATGCTTGGTCACAAAACCCTAAGGTGCACAATACACAGCAACTTCTTGAAGAAGATGATCTAGGTTAAGAACTTCGTCTCAGAGCACAATTTGCTTGAACAAGGATTGCTCAATGCTTTTGCAACTTGTGTCCTTGTTGACGGCTCTTAAAACACTCCTTAAATATGTTTAGGGTTAGAAGAAAAGAAGGCCCAAAAACACATTCACGGATCCCAAGAAAATCAGATTAGAATTCTGACTTTTTAAGTCTCGACAGCTAGCAGGTGTCGAGGTAGGTGTCGAGCAGGTGTCGAGCTTTAAAAATTCAGCACTTCAACTTGCTTTTTCTTGGACAGACTTGATGACTTCAACACTTGATCTTGAAACATAGTTTCTTGAAGTATTAAAAACACCTAGAACTACCCAATTACAAGTAGAGTGCGTTTTGTCAAAGGATTAGCCAATTTACATAAAATATGACATATGTTCCTAACATGTAAACACATATGTCCTAACATCCTAGATAAACAATGTGGGGACAAACATCTGGAAACCGACTGTAGATTACACAGCTGAAGAATTCTCTACTGTTATGACTACCAATCTTGAATCCGCTTACCATTTATGCCAGCTGGCACATCCTCTTTTGAAAGCATCAGGAGTAGGAAGCATTGTTTGTATTTCTTCTATTGCTGGTGTGGTGGCACTAAATGTTGGATCTATTTATGGTGCAAGTAAAGGTAATTTACTTATGTAATTTAAATTTTTATTTTTTCGATTTGATCTGTTAAAACAATGTGCATATTAATCAACCTTATAGATTTGTAAACTTTTAAATTCTGACTCTAGTCTTTTTTTTTTTTTTCTCTATGCAGGAGCAATAAACCAACTAACTAAAGATTTGGCATGTGAGTGGGCTAAAGACAATATTAGGAGTACTTGTGTAGCACCTTGGTTTATCAGAACCCCCTTGGTTGAAGCTGTAAGGCTGTAGCACCCTTTCATCATGCTTGTGCATTCAATGAATGTGTTTTTCACTGTTCTGTATGCAGTTAATCTTTATCATGTTCTATTTATTTGGGCCACATGCGAGTCATATGTAGAGTTAAAAGATAACAGAAACGTGTGGGCGTGTGTGTGCGTGCACGACATTTACACCTGAAATAGAAATGGAACTCCTAGGCTTTAATTCTCAAAAAACATTTTTTGAAGAAGTTAGGATGTTGCTGAGACTTGGACAGCTCACTAAGTTAAAAATAATTCTGTATTCATTTACATTATATGAAATAAGTCCTTTATGTGACTTCTCGTTACTATTGCAGGCTCTCAATGATGAGCAATTTTCAAAATCGGAAAATGCAAGAACTCCTCTTGGACGCCCTCGAGAGCCAATGGAGGTTTCGTCCCTTGTGGCATTCCTTTGCCTACCTGCATCCTCTTACATAACCAGGCAGATTATTTGTGTGGATGGAGGGGTGACAGTGAGTGGCTTCCTCCCAAAACATGACTGACAATAAACGTAAATCTCCTTATGATTTTTAAATGAGACATTTCCATATGTTCTCCTCTGTGTTGTGTTCTTACTTCTGTTTTGTAAAAGTGGCATTTTAAATTCCATCCAATGTGAACTGGATGAGGGTGAGAGGTAAATTTGTAACCCTCCTCTAATTATCTTACCAATGGGAGAAAAAAGAAGAAGGATAAAATGCAAAGCTTTCCTTCCATGTGGTTTTGTGAATCTCAAAGGGTCCTCTAACATCATGTCTTAAGGTGAGTTTGGTTCAGCTTCTTGCAATTGTTATTTTTGAAAGAAAAAAACACTAAACCAAATAGGCACTAAACCAATATTTCAGGGAAATTCTTGATTCGATTTCTTAGATTTTTTATACTATATTCCATATAAAATTGAGAATTCATTGTTGATCTCAAATTATATGGACTAAGTTTTTGTTTTTTGCTTTCATCTGAACTGAATAGTTTTATCTTATTGAATAATTAAAGAATTTATAATATAAAACTTTGAATTCGAATTTGCATGTATTCGGTATTTGTAATATATTTTCATCTTTATTCACGTGTTATGAAATAATTACTTTTAGCCTCTAAAACATTTGAATTTTTACATCAAAAATTTATTTCATTTACTAGCAATACCTAAAATTTGTGGAATACACTACACTATCATATATAACAATTATTTGATCCATAAATAACAAAGAAATACACAGATCAGGAATCATTTTAGAAAAGTATTATTCCAATCAATGTTTTAATATACAGGATCTTCGATATCTTTGTTTTGTTTTGTTTTGTTTTTATTTTTTGGGAAATTCTCAATTGATGTTTCATGGGATTTTGCACTCTTTTCTTATTCCAAATATTAACAAAATAACATAGAACAAGTAAAATTTTGATTACTAAAGAAAATTAGAAAATTAAGCATATTAAATACATATAACAATGCCTAAAACTCACACAACATTTTACCACTCATGCCAATTAATTAATTATTATTATTATTATTATTATTTTGAATTTGACATTGAATTTTCTTTAGTTGCATGTCTTAAATATAATTGTATAAAGACCTCTAAAGAATTATCATGTATTATTAAGTTTCACAAAAATTACGATTTTGAGTGGAGATTATATAAAATTGGTATAATATATTAGTAATCTTATCATATTTTTTTTAATGAGATATTATTCTTTATTTTAAAGTTCTTTTAGTGCCTTAAAAGAATAGTTTTTATTTTTTGGGGGGTGGGGGGAGGGTTTCTGTCCTTGTTTCGTTTGTTAAATGTTAAGTTATAACCACAATCCAATTAGAGGAATAGCATTGGCCTAATAATTCATCTAGTCCAACTAAATTTTGCATGTGACATTCAAGAAATCATCTCAGATTGGGCTAGCTAAATTCCATCATTGTTTCGTTTGTCATGCATTATCATCACCAATAACGTTCTATTTACTTAAATATGGATGAGGCGAATATGGGAGTCTTTCTTGCATAACTATGGAAGTCACCAACACACACATAGTAGAACCCTTTACTCAACCATGGGTAAGTGAACATGGTAATCTTACTTGCTCCCCTTTGCTTATGGGCTTTTCCTTCTTTTGCACATTATCTATGGGAACCATGTGTAAACTCCACACATCCCATCCATGGGAACCTCACACCTCATTGAGGTCTAACACCATTGACAATACTCTTTTTATTGGGACTTATTTCAAGATTGTTTGTGTGAGCCTTTTTTTAGGCTTGCCTTGTCCCAGCTCTATCTACAAAAGGGACATTGAACACCTTGCCACTTTTCTTACACACCACCATAGTGACTTGTGGAGGCAAAGTGTCGAAACATTGTAGCGTGGAGACAATGGCAAAGGCGTAACTGTAAGGGATTTTTTTCTTTTTTTTTTTTTTAAATTAGAAATATTTTTTCTTTCTTGTATTTGGATGAGTCCTCATCCTAGAGGAATCCTAATTTGAAAGGGATTCTTTTTCCTTATATTGTTGATTTGGGTTTTTTGTATGGAGTTAAATTTGGGAATTTGTCATAGATTTTTGGTCCTTTGATTTGGATTTGAAGGAGTATATGCCCAAGAATAGGCCAGATTTTTGTATTTCATTGGTTTGTTTCAGTTTGAATTTTTTTTTTATAGATTTTTTCTAATCTCAAACTCCGAGGGGGCCGGTAAGTTAATTTTCATAAACTTTCGTTTTTTTTTACGCATTTTATCAATATTATAAATGGGAAAGTTGAAAAGTGAATGGGGCCATAGCACCCCCAACCCCTCCCTAACTCTGCCAATGACTCGCACGTAAATATTCCAACACATATATGCATTATATTTATAAATTTAAGAATACAAGGCAACGATTTAGATAGATATACAATAATTTTAGAAAATGTCAAGGAGGGAGGTTTGTGCATCCCATTTGCTACGATTATTTTTTTTTTCTTCCAATTACTGACAGAACTAGTAAACCATATTTATTTATTTTTCCTTGCAGTACCAAAAACATATTCCAATAAGGAGTGTCTGAACATCATTTTCTGCTGCTCATGGGAAGCTGAAGCCATTTACAGTTGTCCCTCCGTCAACACAAACAGTCTGACCGGTTATGTAAGAAGCAGCAGGTAGGCATAGGAATGCCACCAAGGAAGAAACCTCCTTTGGCTCTCCTACACGTCCAAGAGGGGTTTGAGAGATAACAGCCTCCAATACTTTTTCATTGCTTAGATACTGCAAAGAAGATAATATAAATTGTCATGGTTATCATGATTCATGAAGCTCTTCCCTTTTAGGTTGGAACCTAACTCAGATAATGACCTCTCTGAAGGAGCCAAGATATTAGAATACTGCAGTAAGGATAAATTCGGTAAATTGTTCCCATTTCTTAGCACATGAAAAAATCAAAACAGGATTATTTGTTACAAATGTTGTTTACTGAGAGTGTGCATTACACTAAATGTGTCATGTCTTATTATCTCCCTAAGACATTCAACAATGAGCAGATTTTAACAATCTTCAAGCACTAGGACACTTACAGTTTCAGCCAGGGGAGTTTTGATAAACCATGGCGCAACAGAGTTACTCCGTATGTTATCCTTTGCCCACTCACATGCCAAATTTTTTGCAAGTTGATTCACCGCTCCTTTAAATAAATATCAGACAGAAGCTGATCGCATTATTCGATGTCACAGCTAAAATTTATAACCCATAAGCTTGCAATAAAAAGCTAAATAGCACAAAGAAATTACCTTTAGCTGCACCATATATAGATCCTCCAGTACTTGTGGCTACTACACCAGCAACCGAAGAAATGAAAACAATGCTTCCTGCTTCCGAAGCTTTCAGAAGAGGATAAGCAAGTTGGCACATGTGATATGCAGATTCAAGATTGATAGACATGAGAAATGAGAAATCTTCAGCTGTGTACTCCAAGGTCGGTTTTGATGTGGCCGTTCCCACATTGTTTATCTAAAACCGTATTATATTAACTATAAATTGAATGTATCAACTACAAAAGCACAAATGAAGCGGCTCTGGCCAAGTAATATTCCAATGCCATTTAAATTGTTCATCAAAGAGTAATCTTCTGAAAATGAAATCGAAGATTTTAGTGTAGAAAAGAATGTAAAATGATCATTTACAATTCATCATCTTTGGAGTATGCTTTCAAATGCCATGCAAAACGCAGTGATGTAGAGGAAATAAAGTACTTACAAGGATGTTGAGTTTGCCATTAAACATGTAGGAGACTCGGCTCATTAGCTCCTCTCGTTGGGTTCGAGACACCACATCACAGATTGAACCAGTGACTCGAATTCCCTTCATCCTCCACTCATGTAAACATTCATTGAGTTGGGCCTCATTTCGAGAGCATGTATGTACAGTCGCCCCCAGGTTTGCCAATTCCTCAACAACAGCATATCTAGTCACAACACGTAGTAGTAAATAATAGCAAATAAAAAGAAAAACTGAATAATGTGTATTCTATTGTATTTAGTGATTTTTTTTTTCTAGGTAAACATGTAGTATTCAATGAAAGCAGAGAATTAGAAACAAATTACAGGGGGATGGATAGTCCCTTCTCTATCTCAAGACCAAACAAAAAAACACATTTAACTATATCATGGTTAACAAAATTAACCTTCCTAAAAGTATGGCTTACAAACCACTAAGAGAAAGAGTTCAAAATTAATTTGGTTTCATCAATATATGTTAGGAATTTAACCTAATTATTCCTCTTGTGGGAAATGAAAAATAGAGGAAAAATATGCGCCAAGAAAACTATCACATGACGCAAGATATATGTGATTCGATAATGTGCCTATGTTCACAGAGTTGCAGCGAGGAGAAAAAAAGATAAAGGCGACCGTAATGGATGGTTTTCAATACAATCATCAAACCTAATTTGTAGTGACCTATAAATACCCCAAAACAATAGGGTCAAGTCGGGCAAACCTCCATTCCATGGACTAAGTCTTAGAAAATGTCTCATTTAAAGTCGTAACGCTTCCAATTTGGGCATGGTCAAATACCGAATCGAACACGAACCAGACTCCACATAACCCAACACTATATTAGTTCAAAGTATTGTATTTAACGATTATGTTGTACAAACTGAAGGGCATGGATTGGGCTCTGTATAATTAACTTTCATATAGCAGAATTTCACAAAATCCATATATATATATATATATATATATATATATATATAAAAGCTGAAGCGTAGCATTTAATATTATTGCACTCCTGTTGAGCTACATTAGCGCCATATCATCAACCTATTTTCAATATTTTCTCTATCCTTTTTAATTATTTTTCTCCTTATTACTTTGCCACTTTACAATTACACCTTCTCCAACATTTACTTACTTTTACCTTTTTATCTCCCACTACTTTATACCTTAACCTTACAATTTCTCTATCCCTTCATGTTCCTTTTATTTTGACTCTTCTTCTCTCCATTGTTTTACTATAAAAATTTGTTATTTTTTCTTCCATTCAATATTCGGAGTGTTTAAAAATGATTTCCTTGTTGTTGATCTACCAAAAGTGTATTATTCTTTTTATTTTCGGATGAGAAAATAAATAGATCTTGGGTAAAATTCAAAACTCACTCAATAGGATTAGACTAATGCAACATTACCCAAACTCTTCATAAATATCTAATTTGTTCCTGAGGACAAACCACATTTAATATTGTTTGAACTTTCTCATGCTCCTTCAAATATTCTTCTACTTTCTTTTTCATCCTCGATTGTTATTTATTAACTATTTGTTATCTAGACATTACCTTGTGCTTATAATTGCCACAATACAATTATCGTGAAATTTTATTGTGATTTGTGATAATTATTGCTTAATCTGACCATAAATTAGTTTTTGAGAAAATGAGCTTGAACCAAGTAAGGTGCAGTTTGTGTTTAAGGGATAATGTGGATACTTTTGAAAATTCTATGTTAGAGCAGCATAGGGGGAGTGTAAAACCCCCCCCCCCCCCCCCCCCCAAATTGCTATTTTAGATCCACACGTCCAAAGCCTAGTTTACCTCGGTGGCTATTACTAAAGTTTTTTAGCAACCATGATTAATAACTTCTTAAAGATAAGAACTATTTTAGTTGTGTTTGTATTCTGATATATATTATTTTATTCTCTTTCTCTTCCCAAATAAATTAAAAAATATCTCATCTCTCTCTTTAGTCTCTCACATTTCTCTAGGCCAACTCTCTCTCTCTCTCTCTCTCGCTCTCTCTCTCTCAAACTAATCTAAATCTTCTCTCTCTATTGCTTCTTTGACCAAACCAAAATCTTGATCTCTCTTTGGTATAGTAGGCGGTAGCTTCTAGGACCAAAGGTGAAAGCGTGGTGGTGGTAACGATGATGGATCGGCTAGGTTTTGCTTGCGATTGTAGGATGTGTTTGAATTGGTGGTTTATGGATTTAAATTGGTGGGTTGGTTTTGAATAGGTAGCTGAATCAATGGTTTATGGGTTTAAATTGGTGGGTTAGGTTTGAATCGGTGGTTTATGGGTTTAAATTGGTGGGTTAGGTTTAAATTAGTGGTTTATGGGTTTAAATCGGTGTGTTAGGTTTGAATTAGTGGTTAAATTGGTGGGTTAGGTTTGAATTGGTGGTGCTAGGCTTGGTTTTGGTGGTTGTTTGGGCTTGTTCTAGTGATTTTTTGAGTTTTGGTTACTGCTAGGTGTTTGTTTGAGTTTCAATTTTTGGGAGTTTTGGGTTTTGTTCACAGGGGCGGGTAGTTTGGGTTTTGGGTTTAAGTTTCAATTTGAATCGGTGGTTGTGGTGGTAGGTGGTGTGATTTGGGTTTCTCAACGGTGGTGGGCTTGCTTGTTGGTTTGGGTGTGGGTTAGCTGAGTGTTGTTGTGTTGTTTGGTTTGTTTCGGAGGAAGAGATAAAAACGGAGTGGAAGAGAGAGAAAGAGTTGGAGAGGATGAGAGAGAAATGATAAATAAGTGAATAGTGTTGAAAAATAAGAAATGAAATGTATGGTGAATTGTAAAATGGTATAGTAAAATAAATAAAGTAATTTTTTAATATGTAAAATAGATATTGTTTTAGATACCGAGATGCGAATGCTCTTAAGTGTCTAAAATTACCCCAAACTTAATGAGTGATTTTTTATTTGAAAATGTAAACAAATATCTTAGGGCATTAGTTTGTGGAGTATTTTTAGAAACTTATTATGGTAAAAGAAAAAAGTAATTGATTTTTTTAATAGTTTTTAATATTTATCATAAAAGTGATATTAGAACTTTCTTAAAATAGTCAATTAACAAATGCCTTATGGTTATGGACACTCAATAACTGGATCCTATTTTATTTTACCCACAAATCTTTTTGGGTGAAAGTCATAGACTCATACCATAGAGATAAATGGTATAATCCAGACGTCCTTCCTAATAACAGGTTGGATATTTAGCCAAATAAATAAACAACAAATTAATCCTAATAAACAAGCAAGCTTTAATTGAAGCTACAAAACCAATTATGCAAACATAAAATCCAACCAAAATATGAAAATATACCATAGTGAAAATAATACCGTTAGATTGCATGTTTTTATTGTATTCTTCATACTTGCAAAATTTTAATAAGATCAAAGATCAATTACTTTACCATTAAACAAATGTTAAAATTTCAAATTTTTGTGATCTAAAATTGTGCATAAAAAATAAGTTTATTAATCAAATAGTAAATAACATTCAATTTGAACGAAATTTGATATGCATGTTTAAAATATAGGGAACATGAAATTCAACGATTAGATTTTCAAAATTCACACTAAAAAAAGAGATATATGAGAAGTTCTGTCTTCTTCTCTCTTTTTCATCCAATCAACTTTTAAAAAAAGTTGCAACAATTCTATAAATGCGGCCATTTATAATTTATTTATCTGTATTTAGAAATATTCAATAAGAATGCAACTCCAAGCTAAAATCAGAAGGAAAAAAAAGCATAGGCAGAGAAAGAACCCGATTCCTTTGGTTCCACCGGTAACAAGAGCAGTCATTCCTTGAAGGGACCACCTGCTTTCTCTATTACCCATTTCTTGTCCTGCCATTTATCTTTTTGTCGCTTCAATGTTTGCTGTGTAAGTAGTAGTGTTTTCTACTTCTCCGAATGGGTTCTATTTATATTGGCCGTATAGAAAATTTACAATGAAAGATGCATGTATCCAACATTTGAGACTTCCACGTGATAATTAAGGCGAAGATAGTCAATAAATGATAAGGCGGCATTAAGGTTGTCTCAACTATTGACATCACCCATGACATCTCTTTGCCCACAGTTTTTTCCCCAAAGAAGTTTACTTTTACGAATTTTCATCAGGGCAAAGTTTCGGGATTAGTTTTAAAAGAAACACTTTCAAACTCTCGTAAAATAATAAAAATAATAAGGCGTAAATGTACTTTTAGTTCTTATATTTTGACATTTTTCTATTTTAGTCTTTACATTTTAATTTTATCATTTTTAGTCTCTAATTCAATTAACACATTTCATTTTAGTCCTTTCCGGTAAACCACCAACAAAAATTGCTTAGGTGGCAAACTGATGCTGACGTGGCCAATTAATAAATAATAAAAAAATTTAATTAGCATTTAAAAAATGCCATGTCAGCTTTTAAATATAAAAAAATTTATTAATGAATTTTAACAAAATTAAAAAAGAAAAAAAAATTAAAAACAATAAAATAAATCAATTCAGATCTATAAAAACACAGTCACAAACACAAGAACATCAAGCACAAACAAGCCCAGAACAAAACACTAACATTAATGCAACATCACAAACACAAAGAACACAATTAAAAAAAAAAAAAAAAAAACACAATTCGATTTTAGAATCTGGGAGTAAGAGCAAATGAATCTCTTTCTTGTAATAATTAAAAAAAAAAAAATCAACCCGCCACGGCTTCTGGAGTGTTCTATCGTTATAGCTTCCACGGATTTATAGCCACCAATTCCATACTCTCACTCCCTACACCCTCTCTTTTTTCTCTCTTCGCAGCCTTTCTTGCTCAGATCTCTCACCATAAGGTAACTCTTTCTCTCTCCCTCCCTCTTCTTTTCAAGGTTTAGATTTTTTTTTTTTTTGGGATTGTGAAGTTTCAGGATCAGTGGGCTTTATTTTTTTTTCTTGATCTCGCCGATCTCCTTCATCTGTTCATAAAAAGAGAATTTATCAAACCCGAGACTAGTTGATTCAAGGTCAATGCGTTCTTTGTGTTTGTGATCTTGCGTTAATGTTTGTGTGCTTTGTGTTTTGTTCTGGGTTTGTTTGTGCTTGATGTTCTTGTGTTTGTGATTGTGTTCTTGTAGATCTGAATTGATTTATTTTATTGTTTTTAATTTTTTTTTTCTTTTTTAATTTTGTTAAAATTCATTAATAAATTTTTTTATATTTAAAAGCTGACGTGGCATTTTTTAAATGTTAATTAAAATTTTTTATTATTTATTAATTGGCCACGTTAGCATCAGTTTGCCACCTAAGTAATTTTCGTTGGTAGCTTACTGGAAAGGACTAAAATGGAACGCGTTAATTGAATTAAGGACTAAAAGTGGTAAAATTAAAATGTAGGGACTAAAATGAAAAAACGTCAAAATGTAGGGACTAAAAGTGCATTTACGCCTAATAATAATAATAATAATATAGTTACATATTTTAAAAATGACAAAGTTTAGCTACAAAATTGATTGTAGCTTTAGGATACAAACTCACTCAATATCTTTTTATTGGAGGTGAATTTTGACAAATTCATCGTTGGATTGCATCTTCTTCTTATATCCTCCATGTTTGCAAAATTTCAAGAAAATTAAAGATCAATAGCTATGTCATCAATAAATTTTTAAATTGCAAGTTTTTGTAATTTAAAATTATGCATAAAATATAAGATTATAGATTATATAGTAAATGATATCCGATTGACACAAAAATTGACATGTGCATTAAGAACGTAAAGAACATGTAATTCAACGGTTAGATTTTCAAAATATGCAGTAATATTTATTTTATTAAGTGAGTTTGTAGCCTAAGGCTACAACCAATTTTGTAACTAAACTTTGTCATTTAAAAAATTGAACAATTTAATTGCATGTTTTTCATGTTTTTAAGACACATGTTAAGTTTTATTCAGATCAGATATTATTTGCAATTTATTTGCTATTTGACTAATAATTTTTTTTATGCATAAGTTAAGATTACAAAAACTTGAAAATTAAATATTTAATTAATAACATAGTTATTGATCTTTGATCTTCTTAAAATTTTACAAATATAGAGGATAAAAAGTAAGAAAATATAATCTAATATTAAATTTATCGAAATTCACGTTTAATAAAAAAATATAAAAAAAGCTTGAAGGTTTGGAGAAAACCTTATCTTTTGATCCATGGGATCTTTCAAATGAATCATTCAAAATTGGAAATTAAATAGTATGAAACATTGAACTTTTATATCTCTGCTCAATGATGGTAAAGAAGTTGGATTTGACTTTTTAACAACAAAAAAAGAAAAGAAAAAAGAAGTTGGCCTTGGCTTGGGATCCTTTGTGTTGGCGACGAGTGACATGTTGCCATCACAATTCACACCGGTCTTTTGCACGTAGGGGTGTGTAGCCAACCCGCTAACCCACCAAAAACCGAACCGATCCGACCGAACCCATTGGGTTGTGTCGGTTTTTAGGGCTTGGTGGGTTGGGTTCGGGTCATAAAATTCTAAACCCGCCAAACCTGACCCGACTCGACCCATCCATATATTTAAAATAAATTATATAATTAATAATTTTTTTTAAATAACCAGCTCCTCCTTCTATCCTATATAAAAGCCAATATTAATGTATATTAGTTCATATATTAATGTATAACTGAGTTAGAATATTAGTATATATATTAATGTATATTTTTTTTATCAACTCAGATGACAAGTGTGATATATTTTTTTCTGTTCAATTTAATAATAATAGCACAAAAAAAAAAAAAATTTGTCCAACCCATGGGTTCAACCCGACCCAACTCAACTCATGTGGGTTGGGTTGGACTTATGTGACGGGTTGGGTTAGGTTGAATTCATTTTAACCCACCATGATAGGTTGGGTCAAAAAATCCCCTTAACTCGACCCAATTTGACCCATGCACACCGCAATTTGCACGCATTTAACCAGTTTTGCGTAAAGAAGATTGTAAAATTGTTATTTACAACTATGTATTTTGTTGGCTTTTATTCCATGCCAAATTTGATTGTAATTGTATTCAATTGTTTATACCTTGTATTTATTGTGAGATTTGTTTGTAAGGGTTGTGTGGTAGAGAGAAAGTGTGAAGACTCAAGCTAATTGAAGACTGAAGTGTTTTCGCGGGTAGCTCGCGACTAAGCATCCCGCGAAGTGACCCATGTGCCTTGCACGTGCTGGAATGCAAAGAGTCAGGCCAGGATGGACACAGCTGTGTCTCACGAGTACCTCGTGGGTAAGGCCTTCTCGCAAGACACCCACGAGACATTCTGTACTGCTAGCCTGTCCATTCTGATACACACTTTCTATACCTACACTATTTATACTCTCATTACTCATAAATGTTGAGGAGTGCTTTTGAGAGAAAACCCTAGCCAAACACCTTGAGAATTAGAGATTGTCGTACCAACAATTCTCTACACATTTTGCTTGTGGTATTTCCTCAACTCCTACCTCTCCATTTCCATACCAATGAGAGGTTGATAGCCCAAACACTTACCACACATTTTTAGAGTGTCAAGTGACGTTTTTGGTGCTGCTGGGAAGCATTGGAAGAAGCCAAGGATGGTAGATGCAACATGGAGCTTGTTGCGAGATCTGGAGAATTAGACAAGATACGATTCCAAGAAGCCTTGTTGGAGTAGAAGCTTAAAGGGCTTAGGTACATCGGGTAGATTAGGCTTGGAGGGTCTCTTGCTAACCCATGTATCCCAACTGTTTGTCTAGTGGATCAATTACCACTTGGAGGGCGGCGGAGAGGTTTTTCGCCGAGTTCTTCGGTTTCCTCTTCGATAACACATTAGCGTGTTATCTTGTATTTGCATCCTTCTTCCCTACCTTTTTACATTCCATTTTACTGCTGTGTTGCTTAGATTATGTATTAGAGTAGCTTGTTTGTTTATCCGCTTGCATTTACACTATTCCGCACTTAGTATTAAGTTAGTGTAAAATCTATCGAGCCGTAATCTTGATTTGAGGGTCTAAACAGCTCTTGTATTTTCAACACATTTTCGAACATTCAATTGGTATCAGAGCGGGTACACTCGTTGTGGTTTAAATACCTGAGTGTGATCCTTTACCTTTTTTGAGATGGATAGGTCTCAATCTCTAAATGTTCCACAATTTTTTGATGGTAACAATTATACTTTCTGGAAAGTCAGAATGAGGGCATTATTTTGGCATTATTATGCTCTATTGATGATACCATTTGGGATACGGTTGAAGTAGGTTGGACTAGGCCAGAGGCTGCTAAATCCACTTGGAATAAGGTGGCTTTTGCGGCAGCCAATGCTAATAGTAAAGCTTTAAATGCTATTTTTTGTGGTGTGTCTCCAGATGAATTCCACAGGATCTCTCACATGACAGTTGCCAAGGAAGCTTGGGAGATTTTGGAGACTACCTATGAAGGTACAAAGAAAGTTAAGGACACAAAACTCCAGATGCTTACCACCAAATTTGAAGAGCTCAAGATGGGTGATGATGATCCTTTCGATTCATTCTATGTGAAGCTCAATGAAATTGTAATTGCTAAACTCAATCTTGGTGAGAAAATTGAAGATACTAAGGTGGTGAGAAAGATATTAAGGTCCTTGCCAGAAAGTTTTAGAGCAAAAGTCACTGCTATAGAAAAGAGCAAAGACTTGGATGAGATCAAAATCCAAGAGTTAATTGGGTCTCTCCAAACGTATGAGCTGGGATTGCCTTCTCATAAATCCAATAAATCTCTTACTCTTAAAACCATCGACAAAAGAATGGATGATTCCTCTGAAGAAGATGGTGTGGAGAAGGAAGTGATATTTCTTGCGAAAAACTTTCGAAAATTCCTGAGGATGAAGAACAGCGGGAGACAATTCAGTAAAAGGAAGTTTTCATCTTCAAAAAGTGATAAGAAAGAGTTTAAAAAGAAAGAGGAGAAGGAGTCTTAATATCCTCAAGGCATTGTTTGCTATTAGTGCAATGGCCATGGACATCTAAAGAAGGAGAGTCCAAATTTTCTGAGAGGAAAGGGCAAGGCTTATGCCACAACACTCAGTGATTCAGATTCTTCCAATTTTGACTCGGAAGATAGCTGTGACGGAGAAGGAAATTACTCTGCCTTTATGGCCATTGAACATGTTGAATCCTCCGAGAACTTGAATCAACTTGTACAAGAACTTGGAGAGCACAGTGATGAAGAATCCATAGGGATTGTGAAAGAATCAGATGCTTAAGAGGATGAGGATACAACTGGTCTTCAAGAGAATTACACCTTACTCTTTGAGAAGTCGGGAGAGTATGCAAGGGTGGCGAAGGCGGCTGTGAGGAAAATGAAGAAAGCAAAGGAAGATTACTGGAGTCTTTTGGCTAAACATAAGGAGGCCAAGTGCGAAATAGAAAAGCTGAATGGTAAGCTGTCAAAAGCTTACTTAAAGATTAGATTCTTGGAGCTTGAGGTGGTACAAGCCAATGTCAAAGTAGAAAGGGTCTCCACCAAGAAGCTGGATGATGTTATTTTCTCTTAAAATCAATTCTCAGATAAATCTAGACTAGGATACATTGGAGAAAGCAGTGCAAATGCTGTGAATATCTCCAAAGAAGTAAAGTTTGTGAAGGCAAAAGAGTCAGTTGTAGTTGCTCCCATTGTGGAGAAGACAAAGGTTGAACAGAAGAAAATTGTGACTGATCAAAGGGTATTGAATAAGCCCCGGAACCAATCTGTAGTGAGGACTGAAGCAAGAGGGAGATCTCTTCCACGACCACAAAGAGGTCCTAGAATGAACCACTTCTGTCATCATTATTGTCTTCAAGGACACACTCGACCCAACTGTCATAAGCTGAGAGCATTGAAGAATGCAACTGAACAAAGGTCAAGAGGACCAAGAAATGACAAGAGAACTTGGGCTGTTGAGTCATCAAGAGGTTGAAATGGAGATCCAGGTGTGATGGACGTGATGAAAATGATAGTTGCATTCACCACTTGCTTGGAAAGTTTCTCCAGGAGGTTTGAAAGTCCTAACTCTCGTACCCAATCCCATAGGGATATCATCCCAAATGCACGTGCCGTGTGGGTGAAAAGGGGTGCTCATGCATAAACTTTGCAACATGTCCATGCACTAATATTTCCGATGTTTAGGGACATTTACTCATGCACTTTATCATGCATTGATTTGAGTTTTAGCATTTTACATATACTTGTTTGGTTTATACCTGTTTTGTTGATCTTACTTTTCTTGTTCTGTTTTAGGTGTGTTCAAAAATTTAAAAACCCATAAAAATTGAAAAATATTTAAAAAAAGTTTGATCGCTTGTGTTGTGCATATATCATGTGAGTTTGACCTAGTACATTCGTACTAATGGCGTAGTGCATTTACGAGTTTGGCTTGTTATGTATGCACCTATTTCTATGTGGAAGAAGTCTTGAAAACTATGTGTGACTATTGTAAATAGATCTTCAAGCTTGTCATGAATGATTGATCAATAGTATTGTTGGTCTTGATACTTGCATAACTTGTGTCTATATCTCTTCCCACTTTATTTTTTTTGTTTTAGCAAAAGAGCTCACCAAATGTAAATCTCCAAATGAAAATAGATATTGAGTTGCAAAATCCTATCGTACATACTAGTATTTGACTAGGAAAAAGGGAAAGTGACTTTTTTAATATATTTGTATGGTGCTCAAAAAGCCAAAGGCTAACTATCAATGTTGAAATATCAAAAATTTCAAGCACCGATCTCAAAAAAAGATGTACTATCCAAAAATGGATCCAATGTTATGATTTATGCAGAAGCCAAATGAAAAGCTTCTAAGTTGTGTAATCAATTTGTGGAAGGTCATATATACTCATTTCTATAATAGAGATAGTCCACTTGATTTCGTATCAGTTGTGTATGCCTCGATTGAATTGATCATTGAAGCTTCACTCTGGTCTAAGGACTATTTCACATTTGATACTCACACACAACAAACAAGATCTTGACTCAATTAATGCTTATCTCATTTGTGTGATTGTACGTGTTCAAATGTGATGTGTATGCTCTTGTACTTGCTGATCAAATACAAAAAGATTTTTGAGTGTTTTATATGCTTTTGAAAGTGATTTTATACTTTCGTGTGTTTAGTTTTTGTTCAAAATGCACTTTTGTGTTTTTCTTCAAAAAACTGGTTCAGAGGTTGTTTCGTGAGAAGCTCGCAACTTAAAGCTTCCCGCGAAATGAGCTTGAGGGAAATAAATTTTTCATCTCTTTACACAGAAACTTTCATGACTATTTTGCGACCAACAGCTTCTCGCGAAATGCTGTTTGGCAAAAACTAGATTTTTTCAAAATCAGATAGAAGCTATCGCGTTTGTATCACTACTATCTTACGACTTAAAGCTTCTCGCGAAAGCTTTCAAGCTTCAGTGGTCTTTCTCGTGATTGTCTCACGACTATGTCGCCACTGTGTAACCCACGAAAAACGTGTGTTTTCAGTTTTATATAGTAGATGTGACAGTTTTTCTAATCACTCTAATTTCCCTCGCTCAACCTCTCTTGAACCTTTTTTTTTTTTTTTTTTCAACCCAAAATCAATTTTACTCAAACCCCATCACTCTCGAGCATATTTTCTGCATTTTCGATCTCAAGGTATGTTTTCTAAAACATTTTCTTCATGTTTTTCTTAGACTATGCATAATTTTTTGTTAGGGTTTCAAAAATTTGGGGATTTTTCGAAAATGGGTTGGGGTTCTCTAGTTTTTGCATTTTTTTTTCAAAATCTTTGATTAGGCTGAGTCCCATTTGGTATTTCTGTATCTGTGTTGGCCCCATGTGGCATTTTTACATGTATTGAGGCAAGTTTTCACCATGTTCATGCATTATTCATGTTATATTTGCTTTGTTGCATGTTAGGTGTGTGTCAAAATGTCCGAGTGACATTTTTGTGCTAAATTAGACTCAAGTGGATTCCAATTTCTGGGTTTATACTTGTTTAACCTTGTTTAAGTTGTTGTGGTCACTGCTTCTATGTTTTACACTCTTTGCCCATGTTGCGCACACTAGGCACACACCTAGGCACCCTCTATGCATCTCATGCTGCACTATCATGCATCAGCACATGCACACATCTGCACACACATGCACAGTTACTTAGTTTCATGCATTGTGTTTTATGTTTTTTTGTTTGATGTGTTTTAGCATATTGTTTAAAGTTGGTTATGCTCTATTTTAAGCTATTTTACCTTTGTTTTAGGACTAACCTGAATCTAATCAAGTTTTTGTGTTTTGTTTTGTGTTTTTGCACATGTTTCTTGTCTGTTTTTTGTGTTCCTTTGCACAGATGTCTCCATTCAAGACCTGTGATTGATGTTGATAACCTTTCACCAAGGTCAAAGAGAACTCGACCATCAATAGGAACTTTTGATCCGAACTTCTTCAAATCCTATGATGCTTTTCAGAACTTTCAGAAACATTTTATGGAAGCTTCCCTATTGGTTGAAAGGGCCGTAGATCAGTCATCTCTCCTTGACACCAATATTCCCATATGGTTTGCCACCAAAGATTGGAATTTTCTTCTCTCTAATTTAGAGGATGCATATGAAAACTTAGTGAAAGAGTTCTATGCCAATGCTGTTGTTGATGACGAGGAGCTAAAATGTTGGGTCAGAGGAAAGAGTTTCTCTGTAACACCGGTTTACTTGGTGAAAATTCTACACATTAACCGGCCAATTCTTCCCATACCACCGGTATATGATGAGCTGAATCCAGATGAAGAGGTTCTTAAAGAAGCTTTAGGAGCTAATTTGGAATTCTCCTCAAATAGGAAGTCAATCAGTGTGGCATCCCTTTCTCCTGAATTGAGACTACTCACAACGATCATGTGCAGCAATCCATATCCTTTGTCCAGCACTGGGTATATGAATCTTGGTCGAGCATTGTTCTTGCATGATCTGATCACTGACGAAGAGATTGATGTGTGTTCTCATATTTTCCACATCCTAGCAAAAATGGTTGACCGGACTGCTTCAAGGAATTGTATTCCGTTTTGTTGCCTTATCTCACAGATTTTGAAGCTCAAAGGTGTGTATCCCTTGGAAGATGAGCACCCACACCTAAGGCCAAGCCCAATTAAAATTCGTACTCTCCATGCGAGTATGAGTCACACCAAGAAGACTGCCAAACAAGAAACTCATGCAACTCCAGGAAGCTCAAGCTCTACCCCCCATTCCTATGATGAAAAGTTTGACAACATCATGGTTGCACTTCAAGAGATTAGTACCAAGATATCTGGACTAGTTACTATCATGCACTCCCAACACATTTGTTTTGATAGAAAGTTCACATCTCTCGAAACTCAGATGGACGAAATTCAAAGGAAGCTAGAAGAAAATGAAGACTAGCTATTCCATGACAAAAAGGGGGAGATGGTGTTATTGATAGGGGGAGATGATGTCATTGATAGGGGGAGTGCAGTGATAGGGGGAGGAGAAGCTAGAAGTTTACTGCTGGTTCAATTGTTTTATAATTTTTTTAACTACTGCTTTATGTTTACTGTTTTTACTACTTTTGGTTTAAGCTTTAATACTCTGGTTTTAATTTCAGTTTAATTTCAGTATTTTGTGATTATCTCTTTGCTTTGTAGCATATTTGTTTGTACTTTTAAGATGTTGCTAATATGTCTTAAGTACCTCACTCTTGTACCCTTGTAGGATCTTGCATCCTAAATGCAAATGCTTAGTGTATTTTGCATTGGTTGAGTGTTGGACATGCAATTGATCCTTGGGATTGTTCTTAATTGTATTGCGTGTCCGGATGAGCATTTACTTGCTAAATGTTCATTGTAGTCATTCTTTAATGATTGTTGTTTTTGTATGATCAAGATATGCTTACATGTTTTTAAAGTATTTACAAACTTGATCGCATTTTACTTGTTCATATATGTACCTTGTGTTCAACTTGTCATAAACTTAATGAAAGTTTTGTTTGTGTACAAGTGTTTCAGGTTACAGGTATATATACATGCAAGTGCTTCACAACTTCTAGATTAGGTGTGAGTGAGTTTTGCCATTGTTCCTAAACTCACGTTTAAGTCTAGAGTCTGTTTTAGGGGTTTTGTCACGGAATAGCCAAAGGGGGAGATTGTAAAGTTGTTATTTACAACTATGTATTTTGTTGGCTTTTATTCCATGCCAAATTTGATTGTAATTGTATTCAATCGTTTATACCCTGTATTTATTGTAGGATTTGTTTGTAAGGGTTGTGTGATAAAGAGAGAGAGTGTGAAGACTCAAGCTAATTGAAGACTGAAGTGTTTTCGCGGGTAGCTTGGGACTAAGCATCCCGCGAAGTGACCCATTTGTCCTCTGCCTCTATTTTCTAGCTCTCCCTAACCTCTCTTCCTCACTCAAATTTCAAACCCAGATCAGCCACAGTTGGCAGCAACCTCACGGCAGCAGATCGGCGGCAACCTGACAGCAGCAGATCGACAGCAACCTGGAGTAGCAGATTGGCGGCAGATCAGTGGCAAATCGAGCAGATCCAACGAGTTTTTCAGTGGGTTTTTCATGTGGGTTTCTGTTGGATTTTTCATATGGGTTCTATTCTTCTTTTCACTTGAGCATCCTCCACCGCGTGCTTGTGAATTTCTGTTCTTTTCTTCCTTCTTCCTTTTTTTTTTTTTTTTTGTCAACAACTTCTTTCATACTCAGGGTTGTTTTCATCAGGTATCAATCTTCTCATTACTAATCTTGCTTACAAGGTCTCAGGTTCGGATCCTGGCAACCACATTTTTCTTTAATTTTTCCTTATTCCATGACCGGTTGAACCGGCCTACGGTTTGTCCGGTTTTTCCAGTTGAACCCCGGTTTGTTCGGTTCTCTCAGAACTTAGGTATGCCCGGTTCTGTATGCTTAAAAAATCGGACTTCAGTTCGGTTCCCGGTTTTTCCGGTCGGACCGTCCGGTTCGGTCCGAGTTTAAAAACCTTGATCTAGAAGTGTTGGATTGAAACTCTAAACGTTTTTGCAGGCTTGGGCTTGATATAAATTCTGCAGAATTTGATTCACTACGGTTTTCAATCAGTCGAATCTAACTTTCAGTCAATCGAGCTTCAGTGAACTTGAACTCTCCTTTCTGCAGCTTGAATATTCTTGAATGTTGATTTATACAACCTAGAGCAATGTCTAACACCTAATCTAGACATGTTTTTGTTCTCTATTTGCCAACATACACAAAATAGGAATCTAAACATTTAATCTTAAATCTTTAGAACCTAACAAAAACCTTTTCAACATTCAATTTGATTAACACATCTTTTAATTTATGATTCAAGTTTTTTACTAAAAAAAAAAGCTAATATACTTCAAATTTAAACTAAAAAATCCAAAAATATTCCTAAACATGCATAGAATCTGTAATTTACTCAAGAACAACACATAATGATGCAAATGACAACTTCAACAATCAAGAAGCGTTGATTGTGTGAAATTAGTCACGAATTGGAGGTTCACTTGGAAAAGTAGTCCAACAGAGTTGGAATTGTATTTGGATAACGTTAGCAGTGAAATTGAGTATATTCCTTGTACTTTGTAATCTCAATTTTTTATAGTGGATTCTTTCAGCTAGTGGAGACCTTCAACCCACCTGTGAGATTTTTCCCGTCATTAACACACACACACATATGTAAGGATCGATAACCCCAAAAAGGTGCATTGCTATTAATTGGTATTGAATTTTTTTTTTTTTTTTTGGGCCAAACCTAAATGGCAAACCTAAATGGCATCCGGTATGATATTGACTTAAAAAGTTTTTAGTTGGATCGATAATGGATGAAAAAGAGGAGGAAGAGTTGGAAGCCGTGAGGACCGAATGACTGATACCAAATAAAAATATTAGTAAATTGTCACTCAGGCTCTTGGAACATATATGCTTTGTATTTATAAATTTAAGAATACAAGATAAGAATTTATATGGAAATACCACACAATAATTTCAGAAAATACCAAGAAGAGAAAAGTTTGTGCATCCCACTTAATTACTACATTCCTTTTTTTTTCTTTTTTTCCAATTATGAACACAACTAGTTAATTATATTAATTTATTTCTTTGCTTAACAATAGTTTGTAGCCGTGCATTTATTCATGGGTTTACAAACATGCCTTGATGCAGTACACCAAAACATATTCCAATGAGCTGTGTCTGAACATCATTTTCTGTTGCTCATGGGAAGCTGAAGCCATTCACAGTAAACCCTCCATCAACACAAATAGTCTGACCAGTTATGTAAGAAGATACCGGAAGGCAAAGGAATGCCACCAAGGAAGAAACCTCCTTTGGCTCTCCAATACGTCCAAGAGGGGTTTGAGAGATAACAGCCTCCAAAAATTTTTCATTGCATAGATACTACAAAAGAGAATATAATTTTGTTATGGTAATCATGATTCATGAACTTCAAATTTTTTTTTCCAGTTTTAGGTTGGCATTTAACTCAGATAATGACCTCTCTGAAGGAGCCAAGATATTAGAATGGTAGGGTTAAATTCAGTAAATAGCATAACAAAATAGCATTTACTGAAGATGTACTTAATTGAAGAGTAAATAGCATAAATACTAATTCTGAAAGGTAAAAAATGTCCATCTTGTCTGCAAGTTGCAACTGTGAGTATGAATGATTTAGAGCCTGTTTGGCAGCCCTACTCAAACACAAAACTACACATTTAAACAACATTACACACATTTCCACGTACTTTTTCACTCACACATATATCAAAAACACTCAAACAACGTTACTTAAACTAACCCACCAAACAGGCCCTTATTCTTCTTCAATTGAATATAAGTCATAAGGGTGAGTGATTAATTATGTCCTAATTATTGGAGTATAACATAGTTAGTGTCAAACCTATAGACTAAGGCGTTTTAGTAAGATTATGTCCAAATACGTAACATCAAGACCTCACCTGAAAACTCCATGTTAATATCTCCCAAATACATTCAAAAATGACCAGATTTTAACAATCTTCAAGCACAATCGATCACATGCAAGGAAAGAGGAATCTTACCGTTGTATCAGCTAGGGGGGTTTTGATAAACCATGGTGCAACAGAGTTAATCCTAATGTTGTCCATTGCCCATTCACACGCCAAATTTTTTGCGAGTTGATTCATCGCTCCTTCAAATGAAAATTAGACAAAAGTCGATCGCATCATTTAGAAAAATTATGGTTTTACATTCACTATTCATGTACACTATGTATTGTAAACTAAACAAACGTGTACAACATTATATGCTTAATATGAACGGTGAATGTAAACATATAATATATTGTCCTATCAGTTAATGTCACACTAAAATTTATAACGTAAGCTTACCAAAAAAAAAAAAAAAACAAATAGTACAAAGAAATTACCTTTAGTTGAACTATATATAGATAGTCCAATATTTAAGGAAACTACACCAGCAACTGAAGAAACGAAAACAATGCTTCCTGCTCCCGAAGCTTTCAGAAGAGGATAAGCAAGTTGGCTAAAGTGATAAGCAGATTCAAAATTGGTAGACATTAGAAATGAGAAATCTTCAGCTGTGTACTCTGATGTTGGTTTTGATATGTTCGTTCCCACATTGTTAATCTAAAACCAGATAGCATTAACTATAAATTGAATGTTCACTATAAAAGCACAAATGAAGTGGCTCTAGACAAGTAAAATTCCAATGCTATTAAAATTGTTTCAACTCAGGGGGCTCCACATTGAGGACAGGGTGGTCCTGTGACCACTCTTACCTGGAAAAAAAAAAGTTAATTATTATATATAAATTTTATAATTTTATAATTTTTTACTCTTAAAAAAAATTTGTGACCACCCTAAATATTTTTAGGCCCAACTTAATTAAATTTTGGACAAAATTTGACAATAAACTTGGTCATAGATTAAGTCTACAACTCCACCAAATATTTTTTTCTTAGTAGATGTGAATTTTGCCAAATCTACAATTAGATTACATTTTCTTCTTATATCTTCATATTTGCAAATTTTCAAGAAAATTAAATATCAATAACTATGTCATTAATCAAATATTTAAATTTTGAAATTTGTATAGTCTAAAATTATACATGAAAAATAAGTTTATAGATTGAATAATAAATATCATTTTATTGGAATGCAATTTGACATTTGTTTTAAGAACATAAAGAAAGTACAATTCAACAGTTAGATTTTCAAAATATATACTCGTATTAATTTTTTTAGTAAGAGTTATAACCTTAGGCTACAACTATGTTTATAACCAAACTTTATCCTTAAACTTTGGCCCCCTTAAAAATATATTAGGCTCTTACAAATAAAAAGAAAAAGCCTAGGAAAATTTTATTGAACTAAAATTTTAAAAGAAGTGTAGCTTGTAGCACTAATAATGAGACTATCATACAAAGATTTCAAATTAAGAAAATTCGTAAAAGTAAATTGTAAAACTTTACATATTTGTGTGTTTGTGTTTTTGTCAATATATAAAGTTTTTTTCTTTTTTTTATATTTTGTATAATTTAAATTTTTTAAGCCAATAAAAAATTCCAAGAGCCACTGCTAATTTCAAGATGCATCTTCAAATGAAAATTCTTTTTTAAGTTAATTATTGGAAGTCAAAGATTTTAATACAGAAAAGAATGTAGGATATATGCTCTAAAATGCCATGCAATGTACAGGAAATAAATTAAGGACTATTAATTACAAGGATGTTGAGTTTGCCATTAGAGATAGAGGAGACTGTGCTCATTAGCTCCTCTCGTTGGGCTCGAGATACTACATCACTGACTGAACCAGTGACTCGAAATCCCTTCATCTTCCACTCATGTAAACATTCATTGAGTTGGGTCTCATTTCGAGAGCATGTATGTACGGTAGCCCCCAGACTTGCCAATTCCTCGACAATAGCATGCCTGTCAAAAGACGTAGCACTAGTAAATAATAGTAGATAATAAAAAAAACATAGGGACTAAAAAAAACTGAATAATTTGCATTCTATTGTATTTAGGGATTTTTTTTTTTTTTTGCTAAATTATGTAGGGATTAAACTATACACAAGAAGATCTATATATATATATATATATATATATATAAGGTAATAATTATCACACATCTGTTATTGTACATTAACCATACCTATGCTACCATATAAGCTTTTTTTTTTTTTTTTTTTTGAAGATACAATTTTAGTTAATATTGTTAAATCATGTTTTCAAAACACAATTTCACCATTTCATTATTTTATATGAAAATGTGTTTTGAAAATATGATTTCATAGGAAATATATACAAAGTGTGCAATAAATAGTGTGTGTATATATATAAAAAATGGATTGGAGTCTTAAAGCAAGTATCACTAAATCTAGGGACTACTACATATACAATTGTAACACTTTAGCCCCCAAAAAAGACAAAGAAAAAAAAATAATAGTACAATTGGCCTTAGTCCACTTATGGATTTGGGTTGATATAACTGTGATGGCAAAATTTCACATAACAAAAGTTAAAACAGAAACTTCTTTTTAAGTTTAAAATAGAGGAATTAAACTGGATGCAAATAGGGCCGAATGCTATTATGTAGTTAAATTATTGGCAAAACCGAAGGTTATATATTTATATATATATATATATATATATATATATATTTTTTTTTTTTTTTCAATATATAAATTTAGTAGCAGAGAATGATTACGACAACAGGAGTAGAGTTTTAACTTTTAAATGATTTCCTTGGCGTAGATCTACGAAGAGAGCATTTTCATTTTATTTTCTGACGAGAAAATAAATAAATATTTTTGGGGCCAAAGTCATATCATTAGAGCTACAAAACCAAATATAGGAGAAAATGGGCAAATGCCCTTTTCGGGCAAATTACGTAGCATTTTGTCCAATTTCTCAAATTAATTAAAGAAATGCCCATCTTTTGAAACTCGATTTAAGATAAATCGAGTTAGGCTCTATAGTGGCATTTTTAAGGAGCTTATAGTGACATTTTAAAAACCTATAATGGCGTTTTGTAACTCAACTTCCATGAAGTCGAGTTATAGGTAAATTTTTTTTTTTTTTAAATTGCCTATAACTCGACTTCATGGAGGTCGAGTTACAAAACACCACTATAGGTCCTTAAAACGTCACTATAAACTCCTTAAAACGCCATAATAGGGTTCCAAATTTTTTTTTTTTTAAACTCGATTTATCTTAAATCGAGTTACAAAATAGGGAAATTTCCCTAATTAGTTTGGAAAATGGGCCAAAATGCTACAATTTTTGCTCAAAAAGGGCATTTGCCAATTTTTTTCCCAAATATAATGAAGTGGCCTTTTTCCTCTCTTGGTTTTTTTCTCCCATCAATGTTTTCTTTTATTTTAAATTTTTGCTATAAATGTCACTTTAAAGTGGCCATTTATCTATGTTTAGAAATATTCAATAAGAACGCAATTTAGAGGGAGGAAAAAAAAAAGTAATATAGGCAGAAAGAACCCGACTCCTTTGGTTCCACTAGTAACAAGAGCGGTCATTCCTTGAAGAGACCACCTACTTTCTCTTCTACACATTTCTTGCCCTACCATTTATCTCTTCCATTCAATCTATATTTTGCTCACACAAAAAGGTGAATACTCTCTCTCTCTCTCTCTCTATATATATATATATATTCTTTCTTTTTGTGGATGTTTAATTCTTTAGATTGATGAATTTTTATAGAGGATTTTTTTTTTTTGTATCATTAAATTGTTGGAAAAACTAAAGGCTATAATTCATTGCAATACATTAACTTACTAACTAAGAATGATTATGACAATATTCGGAGGGTTTAAAAATGATTCCCTTGTTGTTGATCTACCAACAATGTATTATTCTTTTTTATTTTTGGATGAGAAAATAAATAGATCTCGGGTAAAATTCAAAACTCATCCAACAAGATTGGACTAATGCAACATTACCCAAACTCTTCATAAATATCTAATGTGTTCCCTAAGGACAAACCACATTTAATATTGTTTGAACTTTCTCATGCTCCTTCAAATCTTCTTCTACTTCCTTTTTCATCCTCGATTGTTATTTATTAACTATTTATTATCTAGACATTACCTTGTGCTTATAATTGCCACAATACAATTACTATGAAATTTCATTGTGATTTGTGATAATTATTGCTTAGTCTGACCATAAATTAGTTTTTGAGAAAGTGAGCTTGAACAAAGTTAGTTGCAGTTTGTGTTTAAGGGATAATGTGGATACTTTTGAAAATTCTATGTTAGAGCACTGGCATTGCCCTGCCCCCCCCCCCCCCCCCAAATTGCTATTTTAGATCTGCATGCCCAAAACCTGGTTTACCTTGATGGCTATTACTAAAGTTTTTTAGCAATTGTGATCAATAACTTCTTAAAGATAAGAATTATTTTAGTTGTGTTTGTACTTTGATATATATTATTTTATTCACTCTCTCTTCCCAGATAAATTAAAAATATCTCATCTCTCTCTCCAGTCTCTTACATTTCTCTAAGCCAACTCTCTCTCTCTCTCCCCCAAACCAGTCTCAATCTTCTCTCTTTATTGCTTCTCTGACCAAACCAAAATCTTGGTCTCTCTCTGGTATAGTAGGTGGCAACGTCTAGGACCAAAGGTGAAAGCGTGGTGGTGGCAACGATGATGGATCAGCTAGGTTTTGCTTGCGATTGTAGGGTGTTTTTGAATCGATGGTTTATGGATTTAAATCGTTGGGTTAGTTTTGAATAGGTGGTTGAATCAATAGTTTATGGGTTTAAATCGGTGGGTTAGGTTTGAATCAGTGGTTTATGGGTTTAAATCAATGGGTTAGGATTGAATTAGGGGTTTATGGGTTTAAATCAATGTGTTAGGTTTGAATTAATGGTTAAATTGGTGGGTTGGGTTTGAGTTGGTGGTGCTGCGCTTGGTTTCAGTGGTTGTTGGGCTTGTTCTAGTGATTTTTTGAGTTTCGGTTGCTGCTAAGGGTTTGTTTGAGTTTCAATTTTTGGGAGTTTTGGGTTTTGTTCACAAGAGCGAGTAGTTTGGGTTTAAGTTTCAATTTGAATAGGTGGTTGTGGAGGTGGGTGGTGTGATTTGGGTTGCTTAACGGTTGTGGCCTTGCTTGTTGGTTTGGGTGTGGGTTAGCTGAGTGTTGTTTGGTTTGTTTCAGAGGAAGAGATAAAAATGAAGTGGAAGACAGAGAAAGAGTTGGAAAGGATGAGAGAGAAATGATAAATAAGTGAATAGTGTTGGAAAATAAGAAATGAAGTGTATGGTGAGTAGTAAAATAGTATAGTAAAATAGATAAAGTAATTTTTTAATGTGTAAAATAGATATTGTTTCAGATACCCAGATGCGAATGCTCTTAAGTTTCTAAAATTACCCCAAACTTAATGAGCGATTTTTTATTGGAAAATGTTAACAATTATCTTAGGGCATTAGTTTAGGAAATACTTTTAAAAACTTTTTATGGTAAAAGAAAAAAGTAATTGATTTTTTTAATAGTTTTTAATATTTATCATAAAAGTGATAGTAGAACTTTCCTAAAATAGTCAATTAACAAATGTCTTATGGTTGTGCGCAATCGATAACTAGATCCTTTTTTATTTTACCCATAATTCATTTCGGGTCAAAGTCATAGACTTATACCGTAGAGATAAATGGTCTAATCCAGACGTACTTCCTAATAACAGGTTGAATATTCAGCCAAATAAATAAACAACGAATTAATCCTAATAAACAAGCAAGCTTTAATTGAAGCCACAAAACCAACTATGCAAACAGAAAATCGAACCAAAATATGAAAATAAAACCATAGTGAGGCAAACAAAGTTTCTCTCTATAGCTTTAATTGCATGTTTTTATTATACCGTTTATACTTGCAAAATTTCAATAAAATCAAATATCAATTGCTTTGCTATCAAACAAATATTAAAATTTTAAATTTTTGTGATCTAAAATTGTGTATAAAAAATAAGTTTATGGGTCGAATAATAAATAATATTCGATTTGAATGAAATTTGATATGCATATTAAAAATATAAAAAATATGAAATTCAATTATTAAATTTTCAAAATTTAGACTCAAAAAAGAGATATAAGAAAAGTTTGAAGAGATTCTCACTAACCTAATTTGGAGAGAAACTTTTTTCCGCCTACTTCTCTCTTTTTCATCCAATCAACTTCTTAAAAAAGTTGCAACAATTCTATAAATGTGGCTATTTGTAATTTATTTATCTATATTTAGAAATATTCAATAAGTATGCAATTCCAAGCTAAAATAAAATAAATAAATAAAGAAAAAAAAAAAAAGGCATAGGCGGAGAAAGAACCCGATTCCTTTGGTTCCACCAGTAACAAGGGCTGTCATTCCTAGAAGGGACCACCTGCTTCCTCTGTTACCAGTTTCTTCCCGAGCCATTTATCTCTCTCTCTCTCTCTCTCTCCCTCTCTCTGTGCAATAACCAGTCTTTTTCCACTTCTCCGAAGTAGAACACCGATACCAATATATCAATAGATACTGACAAGGGAAAGCTATTTTTTTTTTTTGATGGAACAAGGGAAAGCTATTGGGAGGAGTTTTTGATACTGAGAGAAACAAACAAACAAACAAACTGAGCATCAAGACTATCTCAGCTAGTGTGACATAGACTGTCATCTTGTAACCTCCCACTCAATTTTTCTTTCCTGTTTTGCCAAGACAATGGACTGATGGAGAGACACGTGGGCAGGGCCACAGGGCAAGTGGCAACCCAGTTTTTTTTTATGTCCACACTTTTTTCCCAACAATATTTCTTTTTACGAATATGCATTATTGATTTCCAACATTTTAGTCACATCATAGATTCACAATGATCAAATCTGTATTAAGATATTTGGTACTATTGACTTTTAGATCTTTGCTCAATAATTGAAAAGTTTTTTTATTTTATTTGAGAAAAATAATGGAAAAGAAGATTAAGACGCCATTATATATATTTCACTCAGGGACCTACCACTTACCTATATTGTTCCACTGTTCATAAAAAAATACATACATATATATATATATATATATATTTTATGCAAAAAAAAAAAAAAAATACATATATTGTTCCACCTACGTGCTGTATGGGAGGGCCACTGATTTTAAAAACTCCGAAGGGTGCTGTTTGGCGGGGTATCTATTGAAGACTCTCGATTAGCAGCGAGTGATTTTAGCTTTACTTCTTTTTCTCATTTAAGACGCTTGGTAATTCTGTAGCTCACTAGTTAGCCAAAAAAAAGCAAAAAGTATGTTGGAATCTCAATTTTAGTTGGAGGAGGTGCCTAGAGACATCTTTCCTTTTGTCACTCGTGATCAAGTTTTGATTTAATAATATTTACGGGTATGTAGAAGTAGAATGCATATGGTCAAACATATAGGTGGAACATCACTTTCAATTCAATTTACCATTAACACGGGTATTTAGAAGTAGAATGCATATGGTCAAACATATGGGTGGAACATCACTTTCAATTCAATTTACCATTAACACCAATTTTATTCTGCATCATTTATTAAAGGCTATACTAGTTTTTACAAGAGAAATTAT
This sequence comes from Quercus glauca, assembly GCA_023736055.1. Classification (NCBI taxonomy): domain Eukaryota; kingdom Viridiplantae; phylum Streptophyta; class Magnoliopsida; order Fagales; family Fagaceae; genus Quercus; species Quercus glauca. The sequence goes on from CM043315.1 coordinate 30,613,299, forward strand.
GAAAAATATTGAGTCATCATACAAATTTTGAATCAAAATTACTGTTTTAAAAATCAGACCGGACCAACAAGTTCAATCAGTTGAACTGAGAACTAAATCCAAAATCGATCTAGTAAAAATCGGTCAAGAATTGAAAAAACTGAAAACCCATTGTAAGATTCATTGTATTTGCAATCTCTATTCTTGTTAGTTGATTTTTCAAAAGTGATAACCTAAAATTCACTAGTAGGGTCTTGCTTGCGAGAATTTTCCCTATCGTGATCAAATTGTCGTGTCAAACTTATTTTCTGTTGCACTTAATATAATTTGGTTATTTGATTATGCCTTAATTGGATTTGTATGTAATTTGGACTAAAATGTTAATCAACTTGGGTAATTGGTTGATTTAACTAAAGTCAATCTATAACCCAATAAAGTTGAAGGAATGTGTCCCTTATGAGGACTCTTTTGTGATTATCTTCACCGAAATTGCTATCGTTGGTATGTTAACCATCAAACTGAGGGAAGGATAAGACTTTGATATCAACTGACGCATGGCAAAAACCATAAGAAGCAATAAATGTCTATTTAAAGAAAATAACATTGAATCCACAAAAGTTTCTTGAATTCACAAGGATAAATAATCTAGAATCCACTAGAGAAAAAGAGAAACTAAGAATATCTTTTTATTAACTTGAAAATTGAACTTAAAATTTGTTTACAGGATTAGAGGTCAATTTAAAGACTCCGTAAACTTGACTGCCAAGAGAATATATTATAAAATAGATTCTAATTGATATTTTACTATAATTGGATTCTAATTTAGTCAGAGAAGCATTAAATGGACCTTTAAATCAAGAAAATAAATACCCCAACCCTAAATTTCTGAAAATTACAAAAAACAAAAAAAAAAAAAAAACAAAATTCTTATGGTAGATTTTCTTTGTCACTAGACTCACTACAATGTTTGCTGCAACTAGTATTTTCCACTTCTCCGAATGAGTCACATTTATAATGATATATATTGCATGTAGAAGTAAAACATCGACACCAATATAATAAGGCAAACCTATCAGGAGTTTGTGGCACCAAGAGAAACAAACGAACTAGGCATCATGGTCATCTCAGATAGTGACCAGAGGCGGCTCCAGGATTTTTTTCCAAAGGGGGTCAATAAGAAACATAAATTATATAAAGTATAAAATAAAAGAGACTTGAATATATCAACATCACAAAAACAAAATACATGAAATTCTACAATTGTCTTCTACAATGTTCATATTTTGAAACCATTGCATGATAGATTCATTATCAATCCTACAAGCTATATCTTTTTCAATGTACACAGTCAAATAATCATTCATCCACTAATCCCCCATTTGATTGCGCGGTTCATTCTTGATATATTTCATTGCTGAAAAACTCTTTTCTATTGTTGTAGTCACAACAAGAAGAGTCAAAACTAACTTTACAAGCAAATATACTAATGGATATATAACATTCTTATTTGTCTCCACCATCTTTCTAGCAAGGTCCCCAATTCCTTTAAGTTCTAAAAACTCATCATTGGAGCACATATTAACAATGTAAGTCCGGAGCTAATTATCAAGTGCCAATACATCTGTCTCAGAAAAATCAAATGGATAGAACTTTGCAAGATATGTCAATTTTTTTTTTTTTATATCAAAAGCCAAAAGCGAATCACTTGGATTCAAGCAAGCCATACAAAGTAGCAACTTAGTAGTCGCCCCTAGAAAATGATTGTTAAGCTTTTGAAATTGCAAATCTATGACTTCAAAGAATAGATCAACATGATAGTGATGTAAAATTTTAAATTGTGGGGTGTTGCGTTGTGGCCTCACACCAACTACAAATATATCATCCATGTTCAAGATAGGAATATCATGCTTGCTACAAAATGAGGATACTTTAGTCAATAGAGCTTCCCATTCATTGTTTCTTATCATCTGCAATCGTTGCTTAGATGCTCTGACAAGTGTCATAGCATTTACAATATCTTGATTTTTCTTTTGCAATGCTATTGACAACTCATTTGTGATCCCCAAATTATTTTTCATCAAGTGTAAAGCAAAGGAAAATTAAAAAGATAGAATTAACCTTAAAATAGATCGAGCTTCAACTCTTTGCTTAGAGAATAGGCTATCCTTTTGAATCATCTCAAGTACATCAACTGTGGAAGAGAACATCAAAATCAAGTTGAGGATTGTCCTATAATATGATCCCCAATTTGTATCACTAGCACATTTAAGACTTGTCTCTTGGTTTAAATCTTGCTCACTTTCAAGTTGACCCAAGTTCAATGCTTCTACAATTTCGGCAAGTTGTGCATTTCATAAAAATTCTCTTCTTTTACAAGAGGCTCCAACAATAGTTACTATTTTACTAACCAAGCTAAAAAATTCAACAATATCAGTATGCTTGTTAGCAACAGCTACAAGAGTCAATTGAAGTTGATGAGCAAAGCAATGGACATAAAATGCTGATTTATTCTCCTTCAGAATTAAAGTTTTAAGACCGTTGAATTCACCTTACATGTTACTGGCCCCATCATAACCTTGCCCTTGAAGTCTTGATAAACTCAATGCATATTTACAGAATAAAAATTCAATTGCAGCTTTTAGAGACAAAGCGGAGGCTACATGTACAATACCAAGAAATCGCTTTGTAACAATTCCCTTTTTATCCACATAACACAAAACAATAGCCATTTGTTCTTTTATATAGATATCACAAGACTCATCGACTAAAATTGAAAAGAACCCACTGTCAAGATCTTCGATAATGGCATTGGTAGTTTTATATGTAGTTGCATTCACAATGTCTTTTTGAATATCAGGATAGGTTAGCTTGTTGGTTTTTGGAGTTTTCTGCAACACTTCATTAATTACATCATTATGATCTGCCAAAAATTGTAGAAGCTCAAGGAAATTTTCTTTATCACTTAAATTATCAAATTCATCATGACCACGAAAAGCTAACCCCCGATGCAAAAGGAATCTTATGCAATTGACTATTGCATTTAATTGACTCCGATATTCAATCTTATCTTGATTTGACTAATTAACAAAAACACTTTGAATGTGTTGATTTTGCTTCATTAGATTTTCACCATTCTTAAGAGCTTGGTTATGGGCACTATTAACACCTCCAACATGTAGGTCTAGCTTTTCTTTCTTATTCCAACTATTGAATCCCTTTGTCACAAAACTGTCACTTCCAGATTGCATACCAACATCTTGTCTAAATAGATAACAATATAAACAATATGCAACATCCTTTTCAATACTATATTCCAATCAACTTCCATACCCTTTAAACCATTTAGGATTAAATCGATGTTTATGTCCACCAAATTTTGTTTGAGAAAAATCCTATTCCTGAGGTTAACAAAGTTTTTTTTTTTTTTTTTTTGTAAATAATATCTTCTTATTTCATCTCGATCATTAAGATGATAAAATAAAATCTTTTTTCATTGCCCAAGGTCCAAAGGAAGATTGTTCACATCAACACGACCATGCTTAGAAGATGAATCTTAAGTAAGAGATGAATCTTGCGGCCTACGAGGTTTCTTTATTACAAATTTGTCCATAGTACTAGCAAAAGAATAAAAAATGAACTACAAGTTCATTTGACATTTTTTTTTTCCTAATAAGATAAACATATTAATTATTTTTGTTAAGTGATTTTTTTGCAATTCTTTAATTTATAAGTTTACAATTATTTAAATGTCTTATATTTTTATTGTCCTTTAGTGTTAATGTATTGACCCACTCACATAGCCAACAACCTCTCACAAGTAACAAATTTAATCAAATAGTCAAAGTGCAAAAAAGACAAACTCATAACTCAAAACTTTACATCAAAACAATACAAACACTTACAGTAACAATTACTACACATAGAAAAAAAAGGCTATTGCTAATGACTCAAAACTCAATTAAAAAATCAAAACACTACAACCCATTAAACCCCCCCCCCCCCCCCCCCACACACACACACACAGGCCCACACACACAAAGTCATATATATGGCAAGACATGTGAGTGGGAGATGGAACTTCAAAGAAGACACATGAACAGAGAGACAAAGACAAAGCAAAAATAAGAATACAAAGAGTCAGAGACATAGAGAGAGATAGTGAGATATATATATATATATATATATATATATATGGAGGCGGCGATTAAGAACACAGCAGCGATTAAGTGGCAGCAGCGGCAGATTACTGAGATTAGGGACAGTCCAAGTGGTGGTAGATTATGGGGCTACACAGTGGTAGGTTTCGTGTGTGTGAAGCCGAGGTAGCCTTTTTCCTTTAGGTTTGGAGAGTGAAGAAGGGTAGTGGGAGACTTTGGAGGCTACGTAGTAGCAAATTCTTAGGTTTATTTGGCCTTTTTTTATTTATGATTTTTCAAAATTTGATTTGTAGGCTTTTTATTTCGGAGATTAAAGACCAAAATTTTCTATTGGACTTTTTTTTCTTAGTTTAAGCTGGGTTTTAAAAAGAAAGGGTCAAGTTCGAAGGTGAGGGTGTGCAAATTTGTATTTCAGGGGGTTCAAAACTATTTTTTATAAAAATATTATACATACATACATATATATATATATATATATATATATATTTGGGTCAAGGGGTTCATTTGAACCCCTTGACTACAACATAGCGCCGCCCCTGTGTTGTGTGCAATAACTAGTAATTCCAACTTCTCAAAAAGATGTTAAGTTTTGAGGGAAATTATACTTTACCACCTTAAACTATGCACCAAATTATACTTTACATTCTAAACTATTCGAATGCACACTTTGCACTCTAAAATATCACAACATAGCGCCGCCCTTGTGTTGTGTGCAATAACTAGTAATTCCAACATCTCAAAAATATGTTAACTTTTGAGAGATATTATACTTTACTGCCTTAAACTATGCACCAAGTTATACTTTGCATCCTAAACTATTCGAATGCACACTTTACACTCTAAAATATCACACTTCGCACCTTGGTGTTACTTTATTGTTATGTTTGACAGATTGTTGTTGTGTTTGACAGAATGCTATTGCATGTGACAAGCACATGCAGTCTGTTTAGGTGGAATAAAATTATAAGACTGAAACACCCTTTTTCAAAATCAATTAAAATGAAAACCAATTTTTTCCAAATCTCTCTCCTTGTCTCACGTGCGTGCTAGCCTCTTACCCAAATTCAGATGTGGAAAAAAATTGATTTTTCTTTTAATTGATTTTGAAGAAAGGTGTTTCAGTCTTTTCTGTTTGATCCACCTAAGCAAAATGCATGTGTTTGTCATGTGCAGTAGCATTCTGTCAAATATAATAGCAAAAGTAACATCGAGGTGCAAAGTGTGATAGTTTATGGTGTAAAGTGTGATAGTTTAAGGTAGTAAAGTATAATTTCCCCCAACTTTTGAGTACCAAGATAAGTTGACTTAATTTGTTGGGGGTGCTAGATTTTGTAATATATATTCTAGTTTGATGAAGGATTCAAACCCATACTTTGTATTTGAAACAAAGTAAAAACAAATCAACTTCCTGATTCAGCTAGGTTTGGGTCAATTTGGTTGTTGGTATTTGGAAACCAAGAAAATGAGTCATTGAAGGCATAATGTAGTTACTAAAACTAGGGGTATTCATATGTTAGATAATTAGATTGGATAGCTTTTTGGGAAATTACACTTTATCCTCCTAAACTATGAGAATTTACACTTACCCCCCTAAAACTATAAGAATGTACACTTACCCCCTAAATTATTGCTCAGGTAACACTTAGCACCCCATTTTTTATTTGCCAATTAAGTTTACCCAAGTCACACATATCTCATGTGACACCTACTGTGTTGAAAGACCGAAATACCCTGCTATCATTCTTAGTCAAAGATGAAGCTAGCACACTGTTTGTAATCTGAGAAAAAAGCCATATGAAGAAGACAATAAAATCCAAACAAAAAGTTGAAACAATCAAAACCCAAAAACAATTCAAAATCGCTTGATGAGATATATAATCTAATAATTAGAGTTCATCACTCTTTCCTTAAGGTCCTATGGCATTGAAACCCAATGTAAAAAATATAAAAATATATATAAAAAAAACTACTTAAACCCATAAAATGAGATGACCATCAAACCCATAAACTAACATGAAAACCATAAAATAAGATGAACATCAAACCCAAAGATCAAACAATAAACCCACTGAGCTAGATGAACATAAAATTCAAAAAAATAAATCAAACCCACAAATTTACAACCCAGAAATAAACAACAATATAGAGAGATTAGACAATAAACCCACTAAGATGAACAACTTGGAACCCACAAGTAGCTCCTAGTTTCTATCATCAGCAAACCCAGAACCCACAATCTCTATTTCAATAATCCACTTCGTTAATGGCTAGATCTAAAACTTCACACCGAGTTCAAACCCACTCATTCTTTTAGACTCCTCCACCAACATTAATATTCTTTCTCTCACCGCTAATTCACTAAGTTACAAGGCCAACAACGATGGGTTTTGTGACTCACTAAGTTGTGACTTGCAAGGCAAACAAGCCTTGATCTTAAAGAGATCTAGGCTCACCCATTTCACAAATTTCATCTCTTTAGAAGCACCACTTAGGATCCACAAGCAGTGATGCAATTAGTTGCTGTCAGTGTGTACGAGCCGATGCCATTAGGAGGAGAGATAGATTAAAAGAGCGAAAGAGAAAATTGAGTTTTTGCTGAGGCACGTTAATTAGGTCATTTTAGGGGTTCCACTTAAGCTCCAACCTATGCTTGTCTAGTTGAAAAACTCTCCCCCCAAAACTATGTGAAAAACTACATGCCAACATGAACTTAACCAATAATTCATTGATCTGACCTATATTCAACTTGTTTACGATTACCCATTTTTTACTCAACTTAACCTGTTTGCCATGACTAGGTAGGACTAAGAAACTTTTCACTAGCAATATTGTCTTTTTCATTTATTTGTGTTTAGTAAATTGACTTGTTTTCTTAAGACGTGTCATCTTATTATCAATTTAGAAACATCAACTTGGATGCTAAGGTTGTATTCCAGAAAAAGGATTGAGGTCAAGTGGGTATTGCACCATGAGCAATTATTCCTATTTTTCTTACAAAATTTTTTACCTGACACATTTTAATTTCTTTATTTAAATGTTGAGATTGAAAGTTACTTTTTTTTAGACATTAAAAGTTATTGCATGTTATGCACCTATTTCAATCCCCTTAGAGCATCCATATCAATAGTTGTATAATAGAAAAAAAATGTCTTAAATTTATACATTCTTGCCCAAAAACTACCCACATCAGTAAGTGAATAAATGTAAATATTTAGAAGTTCGTTACAGTAATTATGTGTATATATATATATACACACACACAGTTACCATAGGTGTGTATCAATTATTTAATTAATTTCCTTTTTTCTCTCTCTTCTTACAAGATTCCTCCTCTCTCTTGGTCTCTTTCCTTTTTTTTTTCCCTCTCTCTTCACACTAGATTCCTCTTCTCCTTGATCTCTTTACTCTCTCCTCTCTCTCTCTCTCTCTCTCTCTCTCTCTCTCTCTCTTCATGCAAGACTCCTCTTTTTTGGGGATGGCAATTTTGCCCTGCCCCACCTTGACCTACCCCTCCCAGCTTCGCCCAATGTAGATTTTCCCCACCCTGCATAAGTGGTGGAGCGAGATTTTAACCCTTGCCACAAGGTTGAAAGGGGATGGGTTTAAACATTTTAGCCTCACCTTGCTCCACCCGCTTTGATAAGGACTATAATTGTAAATTTTTCATACTCTAAATATCTACTATTTAATCAAACAAATCAATACTAGCTTATTTAAATGCATGGATATTAATATATTTCTTTTGTTAAACACTTGGATAATATTATTAAATTATTGCTAAAAATTATTTTGATTTGATGGGATAAATTTAGTTGTAATTTCCAATATATTTATATTAATGAAACAAGTTTTATTAAAAATATTGTAATAGTTATGGGACAAATTAATACGAAGTATAATTTAACAAGGCAGAGCGGGGCCTCAAGGGGTGGAGATTGGGCAAGACAAAACAATGCAAGGCAAAGGTGAAAACCCCATCCTTTGGCTCCGCCCCTCCCTATTGCCATCCCTACTCTTCTCCTTGGATTTTTTTTTTTCTCACTCTTCGTTATCCCTTCCTCATTTCTTCCTCTTCCCTTTCATTCCATACTACCACCCTAAACCAACCAAAAAACCACTGCCCAACCCAACCTCATCTATAGCCTGACTTAACCAAAAAAAACCCAAACAAATGGGTTAGATAGTCAATCAACCACAAGATCAAAATACAAACAATTAAAAGGAACCCATAATTCCCTAATCTTGCTTGGGGGGTGAATAATCTATGGGTGTGAAATTTTCTAGTGGGTTGATGAACTGATTTTGCTCGGATGATGGGTGGGTTAATGGTGGTTGGTTGCTATAATGGGTAGGCTGATGAAGGTTACTTGATTACAGATGGGCTAATGGTGGGTTGATGATGGGTGTGAGTTGATCCATTGATGGTGGTTGGTTGCTGGGTGATTTTTGGTTGTGTTGGCTCTCTAAGAGAAAAGAAGTGATAATTCGTGTTCGCATGTCGTGTTTGTGTCGTGTCGACTCATGGGTATTTGACTATATGGGTCAACCCTAACTCGATATATTTATTAGATGGGTCAAGATTCCTTAACCCTAATACAACATTTTTATTAAACAAGCCAGTTGTGTCGACCTGTTTATTAAATTTTATTAAAACGAAAAAAAAAAATTATTAACCAAATTGATATGAATTATGAAAAGCCAACCAAATAAATATTTTTAATATAAAATTCAAAACTAACGAGTAACTGCATTACAAATAATCATTCAAAACTAAAGCATATTTCAATTATCACAAATAATCAATCATAATATGTCAAAGAAAATAAACCACAACAACTAATAAATTTATATACATATGGTTTGAAGGGTATATTAGTAAAATGTCATTTAATTAAACGGGTCAGATAGGTCAAACGAGTTTTATGTGATGGACACTAACCCAACCCATTTATTAAACGGGTCAGTCGTGTCAACCTGAATATTACACAAACCAATTAAGCCTCAACTTATAACCTACTAATTTCATGTCATGTTGACTTCGCAAGTCATGTCTGATTTTGCCATCCTTAGAAAGAAGGAGAAGTGAGAAAACTCTAGAGGGAGGAAGAGAAAGTGTCAAGGAAATAAGGAGTGATTGAGAGAGTTTTAGAGAGGAGGGAGTGTGAAGAAAATAATAAAAAATTATAGAAGAATTAATATTTTATTGAAGTAAATTTTTAGAATAAATAGTATGATATGAGTTTTTTAAAACTAATTATATAAAATGGAGTTTTTTTTTTTTTTTTTTTTGGCTGTTGTAAAATAGACAACAAATTTTGAAGAACTCCTGCAAATGCTCTTAAAACAAAGAATAATTTCTCGCATGCCTAGCAAAAACGGAAAAACCTTTTGGGAAAAATGCTCATACACCCCTTAAACTTTCAACTACTGGCCAAAAGACCCCCTCAACTTTTTTATTGGCCAATTTACTCCTTAAACTATTCAAAACTGCTAAATTAATTCTACAGTTAGAGTCACTTTAAAACACTAACGGAATAAGCACATGGGACTCTCACGTGACTTTTAAAAACAAACTCAATCACCCAAAAGTCCAAAACCCAGCAGAAAGAGGAGGGAAGAGAAACAGTCCGATGGTGAAACAGCTCAGGCGGTCAGTTCAGAGCCACTGTGAGCTTTCCCCTGCCGTCCTTGTCCCGGCGGTGCCTTGGTGGTTTCGCTGCACCGTTCTATCTTGGTATATCTTTTTTTTCTTTTTTTCGTTCGTTCCCTAAATTTAAATCCACAATGAACTTTTTTTTTTAATCTCCATGTACGAATTTCTATAATAGAAATTATTGGTTTGGTTTAATTTTTGGGTGATTGACTTTGGGACTATGCAGCTGCTATTAGGAAGTGGAATGTGGGTAGCACAGTGAAGATACAAACTGCAAATGATGTGTTTGAGAGAATGTATGTTTGTCGTGATGCTTGTAAAAGGGGATTCTTAGCAGGTTGTAGGCCACTTATTGGGATAGATGGTTGTCATTTGAAGGGGACAACAGGGGGACAGTTGCTGGTTGCTGTTGGGAAGGATGGGAATGATAATATCTTCCCAATCGCTTATGCTATCGTTGAAATTGAGAATAAAAACTCTTGGACCTGGTTTCTACAATGTCTGTTAGATGACATTGGACATGTGGATGAGAATGGATGGGTCTTTATCTCAGACCGACAGAAGGCAAAAAACAATTAATGTGCATGTGAATTATTTATTTATTTTTTATAAATATCATAATCTATAACCTGGATATGAATTACTAATGTATATTTATGTATTTTTTATGGCAGGGATTAGTAGAGACCTTTAAGGACTTGATACCTAATGCAGAGCACAGATTTTGTGTTAGGCATTTACATGCAAATTTCAAGAAAGATTTTCCTGGGAAGGTACTCAAAGATGCAATGTGGAATGCTGCTAGGGCAGTAACAAAGAATTCTTTTGACTTCCATATGGATGAGTTGAAGAAGCTAGATGTGAAGGCATATGAGTGGCTTGTGAAGTTAGATGTGAGAACATGGAGCAGACATGCTTTTAATCCAAGAAGCAAGAGTGACACCCTAGTAAACAATATAGCAGAGTCTTTCAATGCTTGGATTTTGGAGGCTAGGGATAAACTAGTGTTGACAATGATGGAGATCATAAGAGTGATGTTGATGCAAAGGTTGCAAACCAAAAGAGATCATATGAGAAGGTATGAAGGGAGGGTTTGTCCAAGAATCTATAAGAAGCTTGAGAGGATAAAAAGCGAGGTTGGACATTGCATTTCTCGTTGGAATGGAGAGTCCAAATATGAGGTGGAGTATATTTATGGTGGAAGATATGTGGTGGACTTGAATGAGAGGACTTGTGGTTGTGGGAGATGGAGATTGAGTGGAATCTCATGTTTTCATGCTGCTGCTGCAATAATTGAGCATGGAGAGCAACTTGAGACTTATGTAGACATTGCTTACACTAAGGAGACATTCCTAAGTTGTTACCAATGGATGGTAAGCCCACTTCCAAGCCATGAACAGTGGCCAAAAACACCCTATGACCCAATCAAGCCCCCAAAATTTACAAAGAAAGTAGGCAAGCGTAAGAAGGTAAGAAAGAGGGAGGCAGGAGAACCTATTAATGCATTTAGGGTCAGCAAGAAAGGAACTGCTATGAAATGTGGGAATTGTTTCCAATGGGGCCATAATCAAAGAACTTGTAAAGCTCCTGATAACCCCGACAAGAAGGCTTATAAAAAGAAAAAGAAAGGGCAATGAGGACAATCATCTACGTCTGGAGCTAAAGGGAGTAAAAAATTATCGGTAAATTTCTAGTACTACTTTGTTGAACTTTTAATCCAAATTTCAAGTACTACTTTGTTGAACTTTTCCAGCCTTTTTGGCTTTTTACAGGGTACTCAGCAATCAAATATAGGTAATCAACAATCAAGTCAAAGTCGTACAAAGGACAACACTAGTGGAAGCAAGAAGGATAAGGGAAAGGCTAAGGCCTTGTGGCAATAAGAAGATAAATAATTTTTTAGTTCAATATTTTGTTTAGTGATACATGGCCTTTTAAAAATACTAATGGAACCGGTATACTTTTGTTTTTCAATATTGCTATAAAAGTGTAATTGTTGATTCATTGAGTGTTATTTTTTGGCAAAAAATATACTATTTGTAAACACCCATTTGATATTTCAATTCATGGCATATTAAGATCCTTTTAAGAATATTGATTGAGATCCTTTTAAGATATTGATTGAGATCCTTAGAGTTATTGCATAAGAATACTGATTGATTTCCGTTGAACTTTATTTGATTGTAAGAAGCTAAGAGTAAAGCTTTACAGTATATACATTTTTATTTTTCTATCTGATATTTTATGATGGATGAAGATTGAGATGCCTTTGCAATTAAGATGATACTTTCATCTAGTTGCTATTTCTAAAGAATTGATTCTAGGGTAATCATTTATTTTTAAACCTTTATTGTTATTTTTGGGTTCTATTAAGGGATGTCTAAGGGCATTGATTAAGGTATGTTCCACCTTCAAATGACATGGTATTGATTCTATTGAATATCAATAACAATATCAACATGTTCAATCGTGCGTGAAGAGAAGATTAAAAGGGCGTTTGTGGGCATGAAGAGGGAGCAAAGGTTGCAATATACATTTTTGTAATAGCATCAATACTCAATAGTGTTTAATGTAAATGATGTAGAACAATATTTGATCACACCAGTTATTTATATTTATATGAACTATAAAATCTAAGGATATTTGGCTCCAAAAAGTTCCAAAAGCTCTTTTTTAAAGGAAAATACAAGTCTGAGCATGGAAACAAATAATTACTAAACTTGAGAAAATATACTGCCATTAATTTCATAAGTTGAACATTACATAGTTGTGAACATTTTTATATTACATTACATCTAATTTTCACATACAGATACATTACATTACAAATCCTTTTTTTTTAGTACTCGTACATATTTAGTCAGTGCAAATAAAGATGACTTTCAACGTTAACACTTGGACCCTATACAAAAGGCTATCACAATCCCACTATTGATTTAAGAAACTACTAATAATCACCAAAACCACTTAGGGATTCTCTTATGCATTACAGCTTCATTCTTCAGCTTTCCATTAGTGTCCAATAGTCTAGTAATTACACTTTTTTCTCATTGGTGCGAATTCAATGTCATGCCTCTCAAAGTAGTTACATACATTACATTCTTCAGTCTTCAATCTGATCACCTGAGACAGCTGCGTTCTCTGCAACAAACATTTTTTAAAATGATAAGAACCCCAGGATACATAAACCAATAATTTTTTATATTACATTCTACTACAATTATATACTACCAAATGTCAGGTTTGAATGAAATTTTAACACAACTCATTTATAAGTTGTGTGCACCTAAACTGACTGTTACCCTTCATCAAAAAATGATTAATAAAACTGGACAGGAAAAGGTTATAGATAAGAGGTGTGTCACTGGCCACTTTCCTTGTAAGTTTGTATCATGAGAATTTAACCAAACCAACACAATTTTAATGTAGAGAACGCTGATTCAAACAGAATCAAAAGCACAAAATGCAATTAAGCTAGACAAAGCTTTTTGTACCACTGAAGGAGTTAGACCTGTGAAAAAATATCAAATACTAAGGTCCATCTATTGGAAATTAATTTATAATATATAATCCTATATATAAACCCCCAAAAAAAAAAAATCAGTTTAATAGTAAACCTTCTCATTATGTCAGCTGCTGCGATCATATCTTACAATTGGGAGATAACTAGTCCAAAACTAACTTGGCTCTTTCAAAATTAATTTTGATGCTGCACATCTAGATTAACACTTCTGTGCTGCTATGGTGATAAGAGATGGGAGGGACATGTAGGTGTCAATGTTTACTAGCAGAGGCGATGAACATAAGATGGGCATGTCAATGGCTCAATTGCTGAAGTTAAGAAAGTTAGCAGTGGAATCTGCATTGCTGCACTCAGCATAGCCACAAACAGAGCAGCCAATTTCAGAGACAAACTTTGTATATCTTTTTCAAATGCTATATGTCTATTTATGTTTTCCACATTAAATATCATATATAAAAATCTTCTAATCCTCCACCATCCACATAACTTGATGAAAAGTAAAAAAAAAAAAAATCACAGAATTTATAATAAACTTTAGTTCACCGCAATTCCAAACACCTAATACAGGTCAACATAAGCTTTGCTAATAACATTATGACACTAATTTTGAAGTCCTCCATCCACCATGCTAATGTATAGTTGCATAAAATGGTTGACGACTATTTCAAGAGTTCAACAAGCATTTTTGTTTTTTATTTTATAGGTAAGGGTTCAACCTGAATTATAAGTAATACAAAGTTTGTGTGCATTGGAGATCTTGGAAATCCACATATATCATTTTTGAAAACATAAAAAAGATATCTGCAATTTGTATTTCATTGATGTGTGCAGCCAATTTTAGGTTTCATTGTTTAAACCATCAAAGCAGTAGCTATATGTCTCTCAGGCATTTAATCAAACATCCAGTGAACGACACAAGGAGATAAAATAAAAAATTAAAAAAAAACAAGAATTTCACAGAGACCAAACCCAAAAATTAAAACAAACAAATAATTCTTACTATAGAAATTCTCACGTGGAGATAGAAAACAAGTTCTTTGTGGATTTAAATAGCAATACGTAAGAGGTGAAAAACAAACATACCAAGTGGAACAACACCAAACCAAGCTCACAGAGACCCAACCCAAAAATTAAACCAAACCAATAATTTCTATTATAGAAATTCGTACATGGAAATTAAAAAAAAAAAAAGTTCATTGTGGATTTAAATTCAGGGAACGAACGAGAAAAAGAAAAAAAAAATACATACCAAGATAGAACGGTGCGGCGGAACCACTAAGGCACCGCCGGGACAAGGACGGCGAGACGGTAGGGGAAAGCTCACAGTGGCTCTGAACTGACCGCCTGAGCTGTTTCACCGCCGGACTATTTCTCTTCCCTCCTCTTTCAGCTGGGTTTTGGACTTTTTGGTGATTGAGTTTGTTTTTAAAAGTCGCGTGAGAGTCTCACGTGCTTATTCCGTTAGTGTTTTAACATGACTCTAATTGAAGTATTAATTTGGCAGTTTTGAATAGTTTAAGGAGTAAATTGGTCAAAAAAAAAAGTTGAGGGGGTCTTTTAGCCAATAGTTAAAAGTTTAGGGGGTGTATGAGCATTTTTCCCAAACCTTTTGCAATGAAAAGAACAACCTCTCAAAAGTCAAAAGACTCAAAACTCAAATTCTCATTGTTTTAAAAACCGGATCGGACTGGTCGGTCCAACCGGTTCAACCGGGAACCGGGGGTCAATCCGGTCCAATTAAAAGCCTTAAAACCGGTCAATAACCGGTCAACAACCGGAAAACCGGCCAAAAACCGGGGTTGAACCGGAAATTACAAAAAAAAACGGTTCGATGACCGGTTCGATTTTTAAAACCATGCAAATTCTCACACTGTCACACTACTCAGCTGAGCTGTCTGCTTGCTTCGCCGCTCAAATGTCTCAGACCCTTTTTCCACTTCCACTGGCTCCCTCTTCTTCTCGTTTTTCTTCAAACCTCTCTAAAAACTCTGATCTCCTATACCCACACTCTCCAATCTTCTCGAATTTTTTTTCCATTTAACAATAAATATAAAAAAATTTAGTTAGTTGTCATTTTTGAGAAGAATATTGAAAATTAGCATCTCGAGTGTTTAAAACTCGAGTTCCAACAAAAAACTCGAGTTTTTAAGTCTCGATTTGTAAACGGATGGGTCTGACTTGGAAAAAAATTCATGTGGAAATCGAGTTTTAAACACTCGAGTTCCGAAAAAACGCCGCTATAGGGCTTAAAAACGCCACTATAGGGCTCTTGTATGACACTAATGAAAAATTTTTGCAGAAAACGCCGCTATAGGGCTTTAAAACGTCACTGTAGAGCTTAAAAACGCCACTATAGAACTCCCTGAACCTGGTATGGGGGCACTTATAAAAAAATTTTGCAGAAAAACGCCGCTATAGGGCTTTAAAACGTCACTATAAGACTTAAAAACGCCACTATAGGTGCGATAAAACTAATTTATTTTTGCATGGAACTCGAGTTTTGGAAACTCGAGATAAATGTGAATGGATCTCGAGTTTCTAAAACTCGAGATGCCTAGTTTCCTTTATAGTTTCACACGTTGTCTAACTAACCAAATTTAACACTTACCCATTGTCATTCTGCACATTTCCTCAATCTTCTCAAAGCCCACGTTTCCTCACCCGTTGACTTTTCATTCCAAGCTTCGAATATCACAACCCACCTCCATAACACCCATTCGGAGCCAACCCATGTCACATTCAAGCACCAACGGTAACAGTACCCCAATTGACAATCCCAGATGGTCTCTCCGTGGAATGACCGCCCTCGTCACCGGTGGCACTCGCGGAATCGGGTACACATTTTTACATACATGGAAGAAAAGAAGTCTTAGAATTTGTTTTCTTTTCCTCTTTGGTTTGTGAGAATTGAGAAATTAATTATATTGCCAACTGGGAATTGGGCATTGGTTTTTCTACTTTTTAGGCATGCGATTGTGGAGGAATTGGTGGGGTTTGGAGCCAGAGTGCACACGTGTTGTCGGAATGAGAGTGAGCTTGATGGGTGTTTGAGTGAATGGGATAATTTGGGTTTTGGGGTTACTGGGTCAGTCTGTGACGTGTCAGTTCGATCTCAGAGAGAGGAGCTTATGAGCACTGTGTCCACTTTGTTTGATGGGAAGCTCAACATCCTCGTAAGCTTCTTTATTTCCTCATTTTTTTTACATACAAAAACATTGGTGTTTGTGTTTCTCTTCTTGGGTTTCAGAATGTTATGTATTGTATCTGTTTGTGTTATTCTTTTGAGTTTTAACATGTTATAATTTGAAGTTTTGAACTGCTTTTCCTTTTTACTGAACTGGAAGACTGGCTTGTTTTTTTATCCGTAGATAAATAATGTCGGGAGAAACATACGGAAACCGGTAGTGGATTTCACTGCTGCTGAATTTTCTACTCTCATGGCA
The DNA here is from genome assembly GCA_023736055.1 of Quercus glauca. Taxonomy (NCBI): domain Eukaryota; kingdom Viridiplantae; phylum Streptophyta; class Magnoliopsida; order Fagales; family Fagaceae; genus Quercus; species Quercus glauca. The sequence goes on from CM043315.1 coordinate 30,630,054, forward strand.
ACCAATTTTGAATCTGTTTTCCATATTTCTCAACTTGCTTATCCGCTTCTCAAAGCATCAGGAGTGGGAAGCATTGTATTCACCTCCTCTGTATCGGGTTTTGTTTCACTGAAGTCTATGTCTGTTCAGGGAGCAACCAAAGGTAATTAACCTATCAGATGAATGTATCCATGTTCCTATGAATTTTGAACTCAAGAAGCTTATAAAGAAATTTTGTTTATTTGTGATCCCAGGAGCAATTAATCAACTTACTAAAACTTTGGCTTGTGAGTGGGCGAAAGACAATATAAGAAGTAATGCTGTTGCACCTTGGTACATCAGAACCTCAATGGTGGAGCAGGTAACTCCAGATTGTTATGTGACCATTAATTGTGTGCAACATCATGGTGGCAAGGGCCGTTGCCTTCATTCTCCATGGAAGTTATTCCCCACACTCCCGCACCCATCCACTGACTTAAACACCCCCCTGACTACAATCATTTTAGGGGAGTGAAATATAATTGAAAAGAAGCATTTCTTATTAGATTTGCTTAAAAATCTTGATTTGCTGCATACTGTGTTAATAAAGTTCTAGGTTGCCAAACAGAATTTGCTCTGCTAGTCTCCACATTTAAAAATTATGTTCAATACTTAAGCTTCGCTGTCATCATATGCAAGGCACCTGCACCTTAGTAAATTCAAAGTTCAAAACATTAGTACTTGCACTAATTGATGTATAGCAGTTATAAAGGCTCAGTACAAGAAGTCGAAGTTGACCTTGAGTCTTTATTTGTTGTAGGTGCTCAGCAACAAAGAATACCTAGAAGAGGTGTATTCTCGAACTCCTCTTCGGCGTCTTGGAGATCCAAAGGAGGTCTCTTCCCTTGTGGCATTCCTTTGCTTACCTGCATCATCCTACATCACTGGGCAGATTGTTTGTGTTGACGGAGGGATGTGTGTAAATGGTTTCTACCCAAGACATGACTAGAAGTGGCAACTTAGCCTTATTCCTCATTTGTTCTTGCTATACTTTGAGCCCATTCAATCTAACCTCCACTATAAATGACATAACTCTCATGCTTGTCTTTCAGAGTTTTGCAATTGAACTTATTTTTTTCTTCCTAATTATTGTTCTTTGTATATTTAAAAGTAAAATTTCTTTTTCTGTCTTTCTAATGGCATTTAAGCCAGCTATATTACTCTTTGACCTTTCCCATTTGTTTAATTACAATATTTTTGTAATCATGAAATGATTCGAACTGATAAGAGAGAAGAAATTGTAACATTAGATCTGCTAGTTGAAGAATTTTCATTTTGTGTATTACTATAAAGAAGATTATATATATACGCACTTTCTAAGTTAACAATCACTTGAATGATTGGAGGGAAGGTACATCAACAATTTAAATTAATATATACCTAGCTAACTCCTTCTGACCTTTTATATATTTAGACGCATATAGGAGTTGCAGAAAACTTCAAGCACTTGAGAACAAACTTTCTAAGTTAACAATCACTGGAAATGCTTGGAGGGAAGGTACATCAGCAATTTAAATTAATATATACCTAGCTAACTCCTTCTGACCTTTTTTGGGCTTATGCTAAAACTTTTGTATTAATTGTTTTTATCTAACTTCTTGTTTTTCTTCTGTTTTGAGTAATTGCACTAGGCTGAATTTCTTAGGTATATTTCAGATCAATGGAGGGGGAGAAACCATTGTAATCATTACTATATTACTCATTTGAGCTACTGGAAGTACAATGAAATCAATAGATCAAGGAGAGATTAAAATGGGGGATAACATGGTGCAGGCAGGGAGTAGATGCAGAGATGATAGATGGTCACTTCTGGGAATGACTGCTCTTGTTACTGGTGGAACACAAGGAATTGGGTCTCTCTCTCTCTCTCAAGTTAATTGCTTCATGGTTGTTCATTTTTAAAGAACTCTGCTTCTATGAGGCATTTGGCTACAGAGTACTAATCTTATAAAAACTAGTAGAGGTTTATTTATTGCAATGTTTTGTAATTATGTCAGGCGTGCTGTTGTGGAGGAATTGGCAGGGCTAGGCGCAAGAGTACATACATGCTCAAGGAATGAAGCCAATCTCAATGCATGCTTACATGATTGGGAGATGAAGGGTTTCCAAGTCACAGGTTCAGTTTGTGATGTGATGTCTCGAGGTGAACAAGTCAAGCTGATGGACACAGTATCCTCAGTGTTTAGCAGGAGACTTAATATACTTGTAAGTCTCAATTCAGTTCAGTTTAATTCTTTTTTTTTTTTTTTGGGATATGTTTAGTTTAATTCATTGCTTTCTACATAGCAATTTTAGCATCACAAGATTGTAATGTAACAATGAATCATTACTGCTGTTGTGGGACTGGAATAGAAGTGAGGTTATCGATGGAATTCATTAAGTGCAATCATTCTGGACAACTGTGACAGACAAAAATGGGATTGCAACAGAAAATAGGTTCCAGATATTGTTAAATGTTTTTTTTTTTTTTTCCATTCCATTGTACCCTCTCCTATTCCATTCCTTTGTATGACCAACACCACCATCACCACTACCATCACCATCACACTGTCGCTGCTGTCACCCCTACCACTACCATCATTGTTGCACCACCTCTTCCGCCGTCACGACCACATCCATCACCACTGTGCCTAAATGAAATATTAATAATTTTCTGTGCGAGGTAAATGGCATAAAATGTTATTTGGATTATTTTCAGAGATGCAACAACACAAGAAAACAAGTCATTTTGTGATGAAACAAACGAATTGCCAGACTTGAGGAATTTAAAGTGAGTAGATAATTCTGGCAGCTGGTTATAGGGAGGGATTCCCAGATCATAATGAAGTTACTTTTCTGACAGATGAGAAATCCTTTTCCTGTATCTTTCCAGCTTGGACTTAGCAGCCTCTTATGTACAATAAAAACCCAACATTCAGCCCCAAAAAAAACCAATAAATTGAGCTTATCTATACCAATTTTCAGAGATTGTCACTGGAAATGAGGTTTAGGGAGTAGATAATTCTTGGAACTGGTTGAAGAGATGGAGTTGCAGATCATAAGGAAGTTACTTTCTGAAAGATTGGAAACTTTTTTCCTGTTGCTTTCTAGCTTGAACTGTGCCGCTTTTTAGGTGAAATAAAACCCAATATTCGGCCACCAAAAAAAAAAAAAAAATTTGAGCTTGTCTATAACAATATTTAAAGATAGTTTAGACATCAAAATCATCACTTGCCACATTAGGACATTGTGAATTAGCATCGAATTTTAGTTTCCTCTGTTATATTCTTGCTAAAATTGGGGGTAAAATTGCCTACCATTGACCTCCTTAGACCTTGTAAAGGTGGAAGCCTAGTGTGCTGCGTGTGACATTTATGCATTTACTAAAATAATTGTTCCATGTAATGTTATTCGGGCTTCCCCAAATTTGTAGCTTGTATATGGCTTTGTGTATTTTGAACATCATATTTATAAATATTTGTTTAACCTGCCTCCATTATGCCATCGCCAATGAGCTCTAGCTCAACTGGCAGCTCCTCCCTTTGCAAGTGCTAGGTGGAGGGTAAGGTTATGGGTTCAATACTCATAGTCATTGGGTATGTGCGTAACTTACCAATAAAATAAAAGCATTTACTATACCATCAATATCATTGTTTTTAGTTTGAGAAGAAAAAAGGACCATCCAGGGTTCTGGTATAATCAATATCATTGTTTGTATTTCTTCTATTGCTGGTGTGGTGGCACTAAATGTTGGATCTATTTATGGTGCAAGTGAAGGTAATTTACTTATGTAATTTAAATTTTTATTTTTTCAATTTGATCTGTTAAAACAATGTGCATATTATTCAAACCTTATAGATTTGTAAACTTTTAAATTCTGACTCTAGTCTCTTTTTTTCTCTCTATGCAGGAGCAATAAACCAACTAACTAAAGATTTGGCATGTGAGTGGGCCAAAGACAATATTAGGAGTAATTGTGTAGCTCCTTGGTTTATCAGAACCCCCTTGGTTGAAGCTGTAATAATGAATGTGTTTTTCACTGTTCTGTGTGCAGTTAATCTTTATCAAGTTCTATTTATTTGGGCCACATGCGAGTCATATGTAGAGTTAAAAGATAACAGAAATGTGTGGGCGTGCGTGTGCGTGCTCGCAACGGTGCACGACATTTACACCTGAAATAGAAATGGAACTCCTTGGCTTTAATTCTCAAAAACATTTTTTGAAGAAGTTAGGTTGTTGCTAAGACTTGGACAGCTCACTAAGTTAAAATAATTCTGTATTCATTTACATGATATGAAATAAGTCCTTTATGTGACTTCTCGTTACTGTTGCAGGCTCTCAATGACGAGCAATTTTCGAAATCGGTAAATGCAAAGAACTCTTGGACGCCCTGGAGAGCCAAAGGAGGTTTCGTCCCATGTGGCATTCCTTTGCCTACCTGCATCCTCTTACATAACCGGGCAGATTATTTGTGTGATGGAGGGGTGACAGTGAGTGGCTTCCTCCCAAAACATGACTGACAATAAACGTAAATCGCCTTATGATTTTTAAATGAGACATTTCCATATGTTCTCTTCTGTGTTGTGTGTTCTTACTTCTGTTTTGTAAAAGTGGCATTTTAAATTCCATCCAATGTGAACTGGATGAGGGTGAGAGGTAAATTTGTAACCCTCCTGATCTAATTATCTTGCCAATGGGAGAAAAAAAAAGAATAAAATGCAAAGCTTTCCTTGGTTTTGTGAATTGCAAAGGGTCCTCTAACATCATGTCTTAAGGTGAGTTTGGTTCAGCTCCTTGTAATTGTTATTTTTGAAAGAAAAAAATGCTGAACCAAATAGGCACTAAGTCTGTATATCCTTTAGGTTTGGGCTTTGCTTCATTAGCAAGGACGGAACCAAGAACTTTTGTGGAATTGTAGTCCTAAAATGCAATTGGATGAATTTCAAAATCTCACACTCTAACACGTATTTATAGACATACACATGTAGGTGTATATGCATTTAATAAAAATTTTCATAATTTACAAAAGATGACTAAACTAATATTACCAGGAAATTCTTGATTCGATTCCTTAGATTTTTATACTATATTCCATATAAAATTGAGAATTCATTGTTGATCTCAAAATATATGGACTAAGCTTTTGTTTTTTGCTTTCATATGAACTGAATTAGTTTTATCTTATTGAGTAATTAAAGAATTTGTAAATTTTATATAAAACTTTGATTTCATATTGGCATTTATTCGGTATTTGTAATATATTTTTTTCTTTATTCACGCGTTATGAAATAATTACTTTTAGCCTCTAAAACATTTGAATTTTTACATTGAAAATTTATTTCATTTACCAGCCACAATACCTACAAATTTGTGGAATACACTACACTATCATATATAACAATTATTTGATCCATAAATGACAAAGAAATACACAGATCAAGAATCGTTTAAAAAAGTATAATTCCAATTATTTGATATCTTTTTGTTTTTGTTTTTTGGGAAATTCTCAACTGATGTTTCATGGGATTTTGCACTCATTTCTTATTCCAAATATTTACAAAATAACAAAGAACAAGTAAAAATTTGATTACTAAAGAAAATTAGAAAAATTAAGCATATTAAATACATATAACAATGCCTAAAACTCACACAACATTTTACTACTCATGCCAATTAAGTAATTTTTTTTTTTTTTTTTGAATTTGACATTGAATTTTATTTAGTTGCATGTCTTAAATATAATTGTATAACGACCTCTAAAGAATTATCATGTATTATTAAGTTTCACAAAAATTACGATTTTGAGTGGAGATTATATAAAATTTGTATAATATATTAGTAATCTTATCATATTTTTTTTTATGAGATATTAAATAACTTTTGATAAATAATAATAAATATAAGTTACTTATCACTATTCAATATTTTTTGAGGGAGGTAAGGGATTATGTAATGCCGTCCTTGTTTCTTTTGTTAAATGTTATGTTTAAACCACAATCCAATTAGAGGATTAGCACTGGCCTAACAATTCATCATGTCCAACTAAATTTTGCAAGTGAAATTCAAGAAATCATCTCACATTGGACTAGCTAATTCCATCATCGTTTTGTTTGTCATGCATTACCATCACCAATAACATTCCATTTACTCAACTATGGATGGGGTGAATATGCGAGTCTTTCTTGCACAACTATAAAAGATTAGAAGTTACCAACACGCACATAGTAGAACCCTTTACTCAACCATGGGTAAGTGAATATGGGAATCTTCCTTGCTCCCCTTTGCTTATGGGCTTTTCCTTCTTTAGTATATTATCTATGGGAACCACATGTAAACCCTACACATCACATCCATGGGAACCTCACACCTCATTGAGGTCTAACACCGTTGACAATACTCTTTTTATTGGGATTTATTTCAAGATTGTTTGTGTGAGCCTATTTTTAGGCTTGCCTTGTCCCCGCTCCATCTACGAAAGGGACGTTACACACCTTGCTACTTTTCTTACACACCACCATAAGCTTCGATATCACTTGTTGGGGAAAGAACACCTTAAGGAGCCTCTAACTTAATAAATAATATAACATATAGGAACACATTTTGACCCAAAAGGCTTGAGCTTGTGAGTTTGGTTTCAATTATGTTATATTAATCACGCATTCTTCTCATTGGTATCTAATGTGAGACTTTAGTACTTAATCAATCACACTACTCACACCAATGGCGGAGTCAAGAATTTTTCCTAGGGGAGGCTAAGGTGAGCATGTAAAAAACTTTCATACCTAATGTGCGTTTGGCAAAAATTATTCTTACTAACTTATTTTACTATTCAGCTTATTATTGGTACTATTCATGAGTCCCACTATACTTTTTGGTACTATTCATGGGTCTTATTATACTATTTCAGCTAACTTTTACCTTTATCTACATTACTTTTAGCAAAAAGTTTTCAGTTTTAGCAAAATAAATGGATCCCTAAAAACAAGAAAAATTGTTTCATAAATTAACATTAATTCTAAAGTTTTATCTAATGTTTTTTGGCATTATACCAAAATAATTTATAATTGATTCTGTATAATTTGTCAATTCAAGGTATATTTGGATACCGCTTATTTTGCTGAAAACTAAAAACTTATTGTTAAAAACAATTAAAAATAATAATTTTTAAATTACTGCTCACTCCCCCAAATAGTGTACATTTGCCTTAATACACTTTTCATGTCCCATGAATAGTGCAAAAGGCGCTTGTAAAAAAAAAAAAAAAAAAAAGGCAAAAATGCAAGCGCATGAGTCTTCATCCGTATCCAAACGAATACTCAATAGTTGGAGGATGAGAATTTGAACTCTAAATGTACGAGTTAAAAACACCATAAATTGTATGTCATAAAAGATGCTAGCTGCTAACCAACCATTAATATTATGCATATAATGAACATAATAAAATATATCAATATATTATAAATATCAACAACGTGTCAATGTCATGTAAAACAGTTTGAGAATAAAGTACTCAATAAACAGCTAAACATAAAATCCTAAACTAACCGCAGAAACCCAAAAGAGCCCAAACAAACCAACATAGAGACAATGGCAAAGGCGTAAGTGATTTTTTTTTTTTTTTGAAATATTTTTTCTTTTTCGTATTTTGATGAGTACCAAAGGACCTAATTTGGAAAGGATTCTTTTTCCTTATATCGTTGATTTGGGTTTTTTGTATGGAGTTTAATTTGGAAATTTGTCATAGATTTTTGGTCCATGGATTTGGATTTGAAAGAGTACATGCCTAAGAATAGGCTAGATTTTTGTATTTCATTGGGTTGTTTCAGTTGATTGGATATTTTTTCCAATCTCAAAATCCTAGGAGGGCTGGTAAGTTGATTTTCATAAATTTTTTTTTTTTTTTTTCCATTTTATCAATTTGAAATGGAAATTTTGAAAAGTGAGGGGCCACCCCGCCCTCCCGAAAATTTATTAGTACTCCTAGAATACCATAAATGTGTATTCTTTCTGTTATATGAATAGTAAGTCCTACCATGAATTTAATTAGTGGGATCCACCACTCATATAAGAGGAGAGAATACGCATTTATGATATTCCGAGAGTACACAATAATTTTCCGCCCCTCCTTGGCTCAGCCAATGACACACACATAAATATTCCAACACATATATGCATTATATTTATAAATTTAAGAATACAAGACAACGATTTAGATAGATATACAATAATATAGAAAATACCAACGAGAGAAAGGTTTGTGCATCCCATTTGCAACAATCCTTTTTTTTTATTATTCCAATTACTGACAGAACTAGTAAACTAGATTTATTTATTTTTCCTTGCAGTACCAAAAACATATTGGAGTGTCTGAACGTCATTTTCTGCTGCTCATGGGAAGCTGAAGCCATTTACAGTTGTCCCTCCGTCAACACAAACAGTCTGACCGGTTATGTAAGAAGCTGCAGGTAGGCATAGGAATGCCACCAAGGAAGAAACCTCCTTTGGCTCTCCTACACGTCCAAGAGGGGTTTGAGAGATAACAGCCTCCAGTACTTTTTCATTGCTTAGATACTGCAAAGAAGATAATATAAATTGTCATGGTTATCATGATTCATGAAGCTCTTCCCTTTTAGGTTGGAACCTAACTAAGATAATGACCTCTCTGAAGGAGCCAAGATATTAGAATACTGCAGTAAGGATAAATTCGGTAAATTGTTCCCATTTCTTAGCACATGAAAAAATCAAAACAGGATTATTTGTTACAAATGTTGTTTACTGAGTGTGCGCATTACACTAAATGTGTCATGTCTTATTATCTCCCTAAGACATTGAACAATGACCAGATTTTAACAATTTTAAGCACTAGCACACTTACAGTTTCAGCCGTGGGAGTTTTGATAAACCATGGCGCAACAGAGTTACTCCTTATGTTATCCTTTGCCCACTCACATGCCAAATTTTTTGCAAGTTGATTCACCGCTCCTTCAAATAAATATCAGACAGAAGCTGATCGCATTATTCGATGTCACAGCTAAAATTTATAACCCATAAGCTTGCAATAAAAAGTTAAATAGCACAAAGAAATTACCTTTAGCTGCACCATATATAGATCCTCCAGTAGTTGTGGCTACTACACCAGCAACCGAAGAAAGGAAAACAATGCTTCCTGCTTCTGAAGCTTTCAGAAGAGGATAAGCAAGTTGACACAGGTGATATGCAGATTCAAGATTGGTAGACATGAGAAATGAGAAATCTTCAGCTGTGTACTCCAAGGTCGGTTTTGTTGTGGCCGTTCCCACATTGTTTATCTAAAACCGTATTAGATTAACTATAAACTGAATGTATCAACTACAAAAGCACAAATGAAGCGGCTCTGGCCAAGTAATATTCCAATGCCATTTAAATTGTTCATCAAAGATTGATCTTCTAAAAATGAAATCGAAGATTTTAGTGTAGAAAAGAATGTAAAATGATCATTTACAATTCATCATCTTTGGAGTATGCTTTCAAATGCCACGCAAAACGCCGTGATGTAGAGGAAATAAAGTACTTACAAGGATGTTGAGTTTGCCATTAAACATGTAGGAGACTCTGCTCATTAGCTCCTCTCGTTGGGTTCGAGACACCACATCACAGATTGAACCAGTGACTCGAAATCCCTTCGTCTTCCACTCATGTAAACATTCATTGAGTTGGGCCTCATTTCGAGAGCATGTATGTACAGTCGCCCCCAGGCTTGCCAATTCCTCAACAACAGAATATCTAGTCACAACACGTAGTAGTAAATAATTGCAAATAAAAAGAAAAACTGAATAGTGTGTATTCTATTGTATTTAGTGATTTTTTTTTCTAGGTACATGTAATATTCAATGAAAGTAGAGAATTAGAAACAAATTACAGGGGGAGGGATGGTCCCTTCTCTATCTCAAGACCAAACAAAAGAACACATTTAACCATATCATGGTTAACAAAATTAAACTTCCTAAAAGTATGGCTTACAAACCACTAAGAGAGAGAGTTCAAAATAAAATTGGTTTCATCAATATATGTTAGGAATTTAACCTAATTATTCCTCAATTTGTGAGAAATGAAAAATAGAGGAAAAATATGTGCCAAGAAAACTATCACATGACACAAGATATATGTGATTCGATAATGTGCCTATGTTCATAGAGTTGCAGCGAGGAGAAAAAAATATAAAGGCGACCATAAAGGATGGTTTACAATACAATCATCAAACCTAATTTGTAGTGACCTATAAATACCCCAAAACAATAGGGTCAATTTGGGCAAACCTCCACTCTTTGGACTAAGTCTCATAAAATGTCTCATTTAAAGTCGTAACGCTTCCAATTTGGGCAAGGTCAAATACTGAATCGAATACAAACCAGACTCCACATAGCCCAACAATATATTAGTTCAAAGTATTGTATTTAACAATTATGTTGTACAAACTAAAGGGCATGGATTGGGCTAGGTATAACTAACTTTCATAGCATAATTTCACAAAATCTATATTTATATATATCTAAAAGCTAAAGCATAGCATTTAATGTTGCTGCGTTCTTGTTGAGCCACATCAGCGCCATATCATCAACCTATTTTCAATATTTTCTCTCTCTTTTTTAATTATTTTTCTCCTTATTACTTTGCCACTTTACAATTACACCTTCTCCAACAGTTACTTACTTTTACTTTTTTATCTTCCCACTACTTTATACCTTAATCTTACAATTTCTCTATCCCTTCATCTTCCTTTCATTTTGACTCTCCTTCTCTCCATTGTTTTACTATAAAAATTTGTTATTTTCTTTTCCATTCAATCCATATTTTGCTCACACAAAAAGATAAATTCTCTCTCTCTCTCTCTCTCTCTCTATATATATATATATATATATTCTTTGTTTTGGTGGATGTTTAATTCTTTAGATTGATGAATTTTTATGTTTAACTACTTTAGGTTGATATGATTTGGTTACTGTATTTCTTACTAAGTGTAAGATAGAGGGACTAAACTTAGATACAAACCTTACAAAGAGGATTTTTTTTTTTTTTTTTTTTTGTATCATTAAATTTTTGGCAAAACTAAAGCTTATAATTCATTGCAATACATTAACTTACTAGCTGAGCATGATTATGACAATATTCGGAGTGTTCAAAAATGATTTCCTTCTTGTTGATCTACCAAGAGTGTATTATTATTTTTATTTTCGGATGAGAAAATAGATAGATATTGGGTAAAATTCAAAACTCACTCAATAGGATTAGACTAATGCAACATTACCCAAACTCTTCATAAATATCTAATTTGTTGCCTAAGGACAAACCACATTTAATATTGTTTGAACTTTCTCATGCTCCTTCAAATCTTCTTCTACTTTCTTTTTCATCCTCGATTGTTATTTATTAACTATTTATTATCTAGACATTATCTTATGCTTATAATTGCCTCAATACAATTGCTGTGAAATTTTATTGTGATTTGTGATAATTATTCCTTAATCCGACCATAAATTAGTTTTCGAGAATATGAGCTCGAAAAAAAGTTAGGTGCAGTTTGTGTTTAAGGGATAATGTGGATACTTTTGAAAATTCTATGTTAGAGCATTAGCATAAAGAGGGGAGGGGTGTAAAACCCTCCCCCAAATTGCTATTTTAGATCCACACGTCCAAAACCTAGTTTACCTCGATGGCTATTACTAAAGTTTTTTAGCAACCATGATCAATAACTTCTTAAAGATAAGAATTATTTTAGTTGTGTTTGTATTCTGATATATATATTATTTTATTCTCTCTCTCTCTTCCCAAATAAATTAAAAATATCTCATCTCTCTCTTCAGTCTCTCACATTTCTCTAGGCCAACTCTCTCTTTCTCTCTCTCTCTCTCTCAAACCAATCTCAATCTTCTCTCTCTATTGCTTCTCTGACTAAACTAAAATCTTGATCTCTCTCTAGTCTTGTAGGCGGCAGCTTCTAGGACCAAAGGTGAAAGCATGGTGGCGGTAACGATGATGGATCGGCTAGGTTTTGCTTGTGATTGTAGGATGTGTTTGAATCGGTGGTTTATGGATTTAAATTGGTGGGTAAGTTTTGAATAGGTAGCTGAATCAATGGTTTATGGGTTTAAATTGGTGGGTTAGGTTTGAATCGGTGGTTTGTGGGTTTAAATCTGTGGGTTAGGTTTGAATTAGTGGTTTATAGGTTTAAATCAGTGTGTTAGGTTTGAATTAGTGGTTAAATTGGTGGGTTGGGTTTGAATTTGTAGTGCCGGGCTTGGTTTCGGTGGTTGTTGGGCTTGTTCTAGTGATTTTTTGAGTTTCGGTTGCTGTTAGGGGTTTGTTTGAGTTTCAATTTTTGAGAGTTTTGGGTTTGGTTCGCGGGAGCAGGTAGTTTTTGTTTTGGGTTTAAGTTTCAATTTGAATCGGTGGTTGTGGTGGTGGGTGGTGTGATTTGGGTTTCTCAACGGTGGTGGGCTTGCTTGTTGGTTTGGGTGTGGGTTAGCTAAGTGTTGTTGTGTTGTTTGGTTTGTTTTAGAGGAAGAGATACAAATGGAGTGGAAGAGAGAGAAAGAGTTGGAGAGGATTGAGAGAGAAATGATAAATAAGTTAATAGTGTTGAAAAACAAGAAATGAAATGTACGGTGAGTTGTAAAATGGTATAGTAAAATAGATAAAGTAACTTTTTAATATGTAAAATAGATATTGTTTTAAGAAAAATTATTAGATACTCCCAGATTGCCATAAATGCGTACTCCCTCCTCTTACATGAATGATATGTCCCACCATGAATTTAATTAGTAGAATCCACTATTTATGTGAGAGGAGGAAGTACGCATTTAAGGTACTTTGGCAGTACACAATAATTTCCAATGTTTTAGATACCTAGATGTGAATGCTCTTAAGTGTCTAAAATTACCCCAAACTTAATGAGTGATCTTTTATTGGAAAATGTTAACAAATATCTTAGGCATTAGTTTAAGGAGTATTTTTAGAAACTTTTTATGGTAAAAGAAAAAAATAATTAATTTTTTTAATAATTTTTAATATTTGTCATAAAAGTGATTTTAGAACTTTTCTAAAATAGCCAATTAACAAATATCTATGGACACTCAATAACTAGATCCTATTTTATTTTAGGCACAAATCTTTCGGGTCAAAGTCATAGACTTATACCATAAAGATAAATGGTATAATCCAGACGTCCTTCCTAATAACAGGTTGGATATTTAGCCAAATAAATAAACAACAAATTAATCCTAATAAACAAGTAAGCTTTAATTCAAGCGACAAAAAAATTATGCAAACATAAAATCCAACCAAAATATAAAAATAATACCATAGTGAAAATAATCCGGTAGATTGCATGTTTTTATTATATCTTCATACTTGTAAAATTTCAATATGATCAAAAATCAATTGCTTTTCCATCAAACAAATATTAAATTTTTGTGATCTAAAATTGTATATAAAAAATAAGATTATTGATTAAATAGTAAATAACATTCGATTAAACGAAATTTGATATGTGTTTAAAATATATGGAACATAAAATTTATCTATTAGATTTTTAAAATTCGCACTAAAAAAAGAGATAGATGAGAGGTTCCGCCGTCTTCCCTCTTTTTCATCCAATCAACTTTTTAAAAAAGTCGCAACAATTCTATAAATGTGGCCACTTATAATTTATTTATCTATATTTAGAAATATTCAATAAGAATGCAATTCCAAGCTAAAATCAGAAGAAAAAAAAAAGCATAGGCAGAGAAAGAACCCGATTCCTTTGGTTCCACCAGTAACAAGGGCTGTCATTCCTTGAAGGGACCACCTGCTTCCTCTGTTACCAGTTTCTTCCCGGGCCATCTCTCTCTCTCTCTCTCTGTGCAATAACCAGTCTTTTTCCACTTCTCCGAAGTAGAACACCGATACCAATATATCAATAGATACTGATAAGGGAAAGCTATTGGGAGGAGTTTTTGATACTGAGAGAAACAAACAAACAAACAAACTGAGCATCAAGATTATCTCAGCTAGTGTGACATAGACTGTCATCTTGTAACCTCCCACTCAATTTTTCTTTCCTGTTTTGCCAAGACAATGGACTGATGGAGAGACACGTGGGCAGGGCCACAGGGCAAGTGGCAACCCAGTTTTTTTTTATGTCCACACTTTTTTCCCAACAATATTTCTTTTTACGAATATGCATTATTGATTTCCAACATTTTAGTCACATCATAGATTCACAATGATCAAATCTGTATTAAGATATTTGGTACTATTGACTTTTAGATCTTTGCTCAATAATTGAAAAGTTTTTTTATTTTATTTGAGAAAAATAATGGAAAAGAAGATTAAGACGCCATTATATATATTTCACTCAGGGACCTACCACTTACCTAGATTAAAGCACCTCAAATCAAAATCATTCATAAATTTGAGTGATATTAGGAATTCTATAAATTTAATTACTTTACTTTATAAAATAATATATCAACATATAAATGTAAGATAAAAAATTAACTAAGAAATTTATTTACCAACTGTTGCATCAATGTGGGCTCACTACCTTATACATGGGATATTGCCATTGGGAGAACGCCACATCCAAGTGGGTTAAAATGCAAAAAGTTGAGAGCTGCTACCTAATTTAGGTCTAGAAACCAACTTGGGCCCTCATAGAGGTCTATGCACCAAATTCTAGATTTGAAATTTGCTTACAGCTTGGAAAAGTATTATGCACCTAAGCCTATGGACCAACCTCCACTCATTGTGTTCCGTAGCCTCAATCAATCGAGAAATCCCCTAATGGACTTATCACAATTGTGCATTAATGAAACACATCACATAAGAAAATATCATAGCACAAAAGGAATATATATATATATATATATTAATAAGCAAAACTTAGAGAAAATTCAATTAGATTGTACAATTGAAGTCAAATGTCGCACCATGTGTTATAAATTATTTATTTTTAGAGAGAGTTTTATTTCTTAATTTTAAAGTTAAATGTGGGATCACATCATAAATATTTATCCAAGTTAGTTATTATATACAAAAACCAAAGAGTTTAGAATTAATGAATAGAAAAAAATTTAATATTTTTTTAAAAAATGTACTATTTACATTTTCTATCTAGTAATATTCTTACTATTAGCCTTTTCTATCTAGTAATATTCTTACAAGACTTTTTAAAGAGTTAAAAAGAATATAAGAATGACTATCAATAATATTTAAATTATATATGTAAGAATTATACTATGCATCTTAATGTATATCTTTTAAATATATCTATGCATATGCATGAGGTTGCAAGTTAATAAAATCTAATTACCAAGTCAAATTTGTTATCAAATTGGAAACTGAAAGTTCAATTTGGGTATGAAACACCCTTGAACGTTTAGACCCCAATTACAAAATTATCAACTCAAACTTAATATTAAACGATTTACGTGCGGAACATGAAAATAAGCCAAACACAGAATTGATAAACAATCTAAGCCAGATATAAAAACATCCACAGTAGTAAATATAAGGCAAAGATAAAGGATGAAAAGATGCAAACATACGGACAATATGCGATGTGTTATCGAAGAGAAAACCGAAACCCTCGGCATAAAACCTCTTCGCCGCCCTCCAAGTGGTCAAATAATCCACTAAAGAATGTAGTTGGGATACATGAACAGTAGAAGACCCTCCAAGCCTAATCTACCTAAGTACCTAAGTCCTCCAAACTTCTTGCTCCAACGAGGTTACGCTGAACCTATTTCTTCTTTAACTTCCCGAATTCCGCTACTAGACCATAGCATCAACCAATGTAGATTGGTTTCTTCCTAACTGCTTCCCAACAGCACCAAATAAACCTTCTCACAGACGTGGGTGTGGTGAGATAAGGATTTGGTAAAATGCCTCTCAAAAGTATAACAATGGAGAGGAAGAGAGAAGAGGAATTTGTAGAGTCTCTAAGGTGAAAATTGGGGATAAGGCAATCTTGTTTTTCTCTAGGGTTTCTCTCACAAAATTCTCTCAGGAAGCTCACTTCATAACGTGGGAATGAGGGGTATTTATACTGGAATGAGAATGGAATGTGAAACATTAGATTTTCCCAAACAGGGCATTTTGGCGACTTGACCTCGCGACTGGGTTAAGTCGTGAGTTCAAGCCGCGAGCTAACGGCCTAGCTAGCCTGGGACTTTTGTCCTGTAGTGCAACAGCTGGCACGACTCTTCAGCTTCTGACATGCTTGGCACGTGTGCAGACTTTTGGCGACTTGCAAGCTGCGACTCACCCGCAAAATCCAGTCGTGAGATTCTATTTCTTTGCATAATCTTGAGCATTTCTTCACACTCTCTCACTCACTACCCTTACAAGTTTCCCACCTAAATACAGGGTTACTAAGTACTAAATTACAAGCAAATTGGCATGGAATAAAGCCAACAAGATGGTTGAATAAATTCAACCTTACAATCTCCTCCTTTGGCTATTCCGTGACAAAACCCTACAACAGACTCTAGACTTAATCCGTGAGTTGGGAACAGTTGAACAAAACTTACTCACACCTAACTCTAGATTCTGTAAAGCTCTTTGAACATATGAACAAGTAACTCCTGAAACACAACAACATAGCAATATCATTGTATGCAGAAAACTTAAAATGCATATGGAGCAATAGAAGCATGATCAAGCAAAAATGAACTTAAGCATTAAAGCAATAAATCATGGCTAGATCAACCAAGTAGTCACTTAAAAAAAAGTGATTACTATGTTCATTCACACAAGGAATGAACATCCGGACATGCAAAGTGATAAGCTCAATTGAAGAGTATTATTTGCAAATCCAACACTTAACCAATGCATACAAACATATATGTATTTAGGAACAATTCTACAAGGGCACAAGAGTGATAGTACTTAAAAAAGAATGCATAGCATTACGTTAGAAATACTGATTTAACAAAGCACAAAGGCTGCATAAAGCATGGTACAAACCACAAAGGCCTACAAATGTGCTTAAGTGCATGGAAACAAACCCTTAAAACTTACAAAAACAACATAGGTACAAAACAGATAAACCAGAACAATATGCTAAAATAACTGAATAACATCATCAATATATATATAATAACCCAAGAGTTATGAGTTTAATCCGATCTTAAACCATAGTGTATCAAACCTATAACAACAGTAGTTATCCAAGCATAGTATCAAAATTATAAACAAAACAACATATAATAATGAAACTCCCCCTCAAAACATGCACTCTCCCTCAAAAGCTGCCCCAAAAATTCTCCTCCTTTTTGACCAGAATGGCCAAAGGGTCACTGATCCTAGTTGGTGTGAATGCTGTCAAACTTGGCTGAAAGTACATCAAGCTGGTCCTGCATTACTCTCAATCTTTCAGTATGCTAATTCTGAACTTCTCTGAGTGTATCCAGCCTCTCCAGGATGATCTGAAAAGCATCAGGAGGTACAGCTGAAGAGGTAGAAGTTCTACTCCTCTTGACTCTTCTTCTTGGTGTAGAAGATGGTCTTGCAGCCTCTGCTTTAGTCTCCATTGGATCAACATCTTCTTGGACACCCTCCTCTTCTTCACCTGGAAGACGGCTTTGTATCCTTGTGAGAGTAAATTTGTTAATGGCTGATAGAGGAGGCATGAGACTGATATCTTGTGGGATTGCAACACCCTCTTCTTTGAAAATCCTCATAAGAAGACTTGGAAATACCAGCTTGGGCCTCGAGGTGGTTTTAGTTTCATCCATTATAGTATCAAAAATGTGGGAATTGATGTCAATAAAGGTTTTCTCCTTAAGTTCCATAAGAAAGATAGCTCTGGCATTTGTCAGTGTAGTCATCTTCCTTATAGGGTACAAGTTGTACATCATTATGATGGTTAAACACCTCATGTCTTTGGGAAAATCAAAAGTGTTGAGACATCTCTTTTCTATAACCCCACCAATCCTTTTCTGGACAGTTTCTAGAGAAAGCATTCTGTTCTTGTAGTTAGTGAATTCATAATCTTCTAATCCCTCCAGCCCTAGAATCTTATCAATATCATGAGCATCTAAGGTAAATTCCTTTCTTCTCACCCAACAACTCAACTCATCCTCCCTTATCATAGCATTTGCATAGAATTCTCTAATTAGAGGTTCACACACTACAGGTAAGTCACCCAGAAGTTTATCCCAACCTCTTCCTTCAGAGCATTGTGGAATAAAAGTATCCTTCAGGTCATGTAAATCCACAAACCTCTCCTGGATAATGGTTCCCTTTATGAAGGAATCTTTGTATCTCTCAAAATGCTTGACAGACCTAAACAGGTTGTTGTCCATTTTCATCCTTTTATCAACCTTCTTAGCAAGAGTCTTCTTCTTTAAAGATGTGAAAGCCATCTGTAAACACTCAGAAGAGTCCACAACAAGGGCAAAACACAGTACGTGAAAGCATACACAAATTAGTAACAATTTGGTCACAATGATAATAATAGAGTGACAAGACAACCCTCAAACCAAGAGCAGTTAATAACCAGAGATTTGAAGAACAAGTCAAACAAGATCATTCAGTATAGATGCAGACAGGAGCAAGCACTAGATAATTAAAACTGGACAGTGAAAACAGCTATCAAACAGGTGAAGGCATCTGACAAGTGCAAGATAAACCCAAAGACAGCACCATAATCATGATATGATGACTAAAAATCAAAGCAATTCAAGCTACATAATCCAAAAAAAATTTCAAACAAGCTGAAATGCCTCATTCATAAAAAATAAACCCATAAGCCTAATGAGTATAAAATGTATCAAATGGCACTGCTCAGAACAAATACTAGAGTAATGAAGCAAAAACATGATACAAAATAATTTCAGCAACAAAAGAAAACAACCTCAAACAAACAAACCCAGACTCACATTCGTACACCTCAAAAACTCAATCTAACATCAAAACACACAGTCACTAATATTCGAGGGAAAAACCAAAAAAAAAAACTTTTTGAAAGCTGACTTTAAAACGCAAAACACGCGTTTTTCGCGACTAGATCAAGTCGCCAAGGTAAGCCGCGAAACGCTATGAAGCAAGATTCTTGAAAAATCTTCTAAGTGTTTTTCGCGATTGGAAGATCTACCCGCGAGAGAGTCGCGAGCTGAGCCGTGAAAATCTCTGAGTAACTCTCGCGATTGGACCCTCCACCCGCGAACGAGTCGCCAAACTGAGTCGCGAAATATACAAAAATTCAAATTTTGAAAAATTTTCTAAGTCTTTTTCGCGACTAGGGCATTGACACGCCAGTGAGCCGCGAAAAATATCTGAGAGGGCTCGCGACTGGTACTTGCGACTGGGCCAACCCGCGACTTAGTCGCCAAAACAGGGCATCACAGTTTTTGAAATGTTTGACTATTTTGTAAAACAAAACACTTTCCAAAAACAAACTAAAACACTCAAAAATCTTTTTGTGATTGATCAATAAAGATTGAGTATGTGAAAATACATTTAAACAAGTACAATCACACAAATGAATATGGCATTTATTGAACATAGACTTGTGTGTTGTGTATGGATATCAAAAATGAGATAGTCTTTAGTCTAATGTGAAGTTTCAATGATCAATTCAATCAAGGCAAACACAACTAGCACTAGATAATGTGACCTATCTCAATTATAGAAACATGCATATATGACCTCCCACATGCACTTGATTACATTCTTTGAAACTTTTTATTTGGCTCCATATTCAACATAACATTTGCACTTTTTGAGCAAAGAAAATCTCATTGAGAGATAGATGCCAGAAATTTTTGATATTTCAATTTATGAGTTAGTCTTTGGCTTTTTGGGCATTATACATTTTATTTTGGCCGCTTTCCCTTTTTCCTAGTCAAATACTAGTATGTGTGACAGGTTTTTGCAGCACTATATCTCTTTTCATTTGGAAATTTACATTTAGAGAGCTCTTTTAAGCATAAAAATAAAGAGTGGAAAGATATATAGGCATGAGTCTATACATGTCTCAAGATCAACAAAACCATTCACTAATCATTCATGACAAGGTTGAAGATCTATTTACAATAGTCACATAGATTTCAGAATTTCTTCCACAATGATATGAGTGCATGAGAGACAAGCTAAGCTCGTTAAATGCACAAAGCCATTAGTACAAAAGTACAAGGCAAAACATGCTTTGAGACAAAACTCAACAAAACTGATCAATCTTTTTAGATTTTCTACTTTTTATGTGTTTTTGGATTTTTGACACAAAAGCAGTAAAAAAATTGATAAAAAACATAACAAAAGGAATGTAAAAACTTTTGAAGCAGAGACAAAAACACACACACAAGATAACAACCTAAATAATAGCAAAAAGCACACAACCAAGAAAATTCACAATCATGGGAAGTATTGATTCATTGACATGTTGTAATGCTTATGCATGAGTACCCTTCGTCACCCACACGTCACGTGCGTTTAGGGTGATATCCTTAACGGATTGGGTACGAGAATTAGGACTTTCAAACCTTCGTGTGATGCTTTCCAAGCAATTTGTGAAGGCACCGATCATCTTTATCACGTCCATCATTCCTGGATCAAGGTTTTGACTTCTTGGTTGCCCACCACCCCAAGACCTCACGTCATTTCTTCTTCCTCGTGACCGAGGTGCACTTGCATTGTTGTCTGCTCTCAGCTTTTGACAGTTGGGTCTGGTATGTCTTTGTAATCTGCAATAGTGACAAACATATTCCTTTCTAGGACCCTATTGTGATCTTTGAACTGATCTCCCTCTAGCTCCATATCTGGATTCTGATTGATTACGGGACTTATTTAACACCCGTTGATCAGCCAGCTTCGTCTTCTTCTCAACCTTAACATCCTCAAGGATGGGCTCTTCTACAATCGGCTCTATGGCCTTCACAAATTTTACTTCTTTGGTAGCTTTGGCCGATGAGCTACTTCCTCCGGTATAACCCAAACTAGATTTGTCAGAGAAGTGTTTTTTAGAAGAGATAACATCTTTCAGCTTCTTAGAGGAGACCCTTTTTATCTTGGCTTGTGCTATCACCACCTTTTGCTCAAGAAATCTTACTTTGGTATAAGCTTCCGATAACTCGCCATTTAGTGTCTCAATTTCACACTTTGCCTCCTTATATCTGGCCAGAAGACTTTTGTAGTCCTTTTCAGCCATTTTCATCTTTTTCACAGCCGCCTTTGCAACCCTTGCATACTCACCTGATTTCTTAAGGAGTAAGGCGTAATTCTCTTGAAGACCCGATGAACCTTCATCCTCTTCAGCCTTTGAGTCTTCAGCAACTCCAATAGACTCCAAATCAGAATGCTCACCAAGCTCCTTCACAAGTGTATCCAAATCATATGAAGACTCCACATGAGCAATGGTCATGAATGCAGAGAAATTTCCTTCTCCATCACAGCTCTCTTCAGAGTCGGAGTCAGAAGAATCTGTATGACTGAGTGTTATGGCATAAGCCTTGCCTTTTCCTCTCAGAAAATTTGGACACTCCTTCTTTAGATGTCCATGGCCATTGCACTCATAGCACATAATGTCTGAAGGAGGTTGAGAATCCTTCCATTCTTTCCTCTTAAACTCTTTTCTATCACCTCTTGAAGATGAAAACTTCCCTCTACTGAACAGTTTTCCACTGTTCTTCATCTTCAGAAATTTTTGGAAGTTCTTAGCAAGGAATACAACTTCGTTATCCAATCCATCTTCTTCGGAGGATTCATCCATTCTTTCGGTGATGGTTTTAAGAGCAAGTGATTTACTCATTTTATGGGAAGGTCAGCTCATATGTTTGGAGAGATCCTATCAACTCTTGGATTTTGATCTCATCCAACTCTTGGATTTGGATTCTATGGCTGTAACCTTTGCTCTAAAACTTTCAGGTAAGGACCTCAATATTTTCCTCACCACCTTAGTATCTTCAATTTTCTCACCAAGATTGAGTTTAGCAATTACAATTTCATTGAGCTTCCCATAGAATGAATCAAACGGTTCATCATCACCCATCTTGAGCTCTTCAAATTTTGTGGTAAGCATTTGAAACTTTGTGTCTTTAACTTTCTTCGTACCCTCATAGGTAGTCTCCAAAATCTCCCAAGCTTCTTTGGCTACTGTCATATGAGAAATCCTGTGGATTTCATCAGGAGACACACCACAAAATATAGCATTTGACACTTTACTGTTAGCATTGGCTACCGCAAGAGCTGCCTTATCCCAAGTGGATTTGGTTGCCTCTGGCTTAGTCCAACCTACCTCAACCACATCCTAAACGGTATCATCGATAGAACATAAAAACGCTCTCATTCTGACTTTCCAAAATGCATAATTATTACTGTCAAAGAACGGTGGTACATTAAGAGATTGAGACCTATCCATCTCAAAGGGGGTCAGGGATCTCACTTAGGTAATTAAATCACAACAAGTGTACCTGCTTTGATACCAATTGAAAGTTCAGTTTGGGTATGAAATACCCTTGAAGGTTTAGACTCCAATTACAAAATTATCAACTCAAGCTTAATATCAAACGATTTACGTGCGGAACATGAAAATAAGCTAAACACAGAATTGATAAACAATCTAAGGCAAATATAAATACATCAACAGCAGTAAATATAAGGCAAAGATAAAGGAAGAAAAGATGCAAACACACGGATAACACGCAATGTGTTATCGAAGAGGAAACCGAAGCCCTCGGCGTAAAACTTCTCCGCCGCCCTCCAAGCAGTCAAATAATTCACTAAAGAATGTAGTTGGGATACATGAACAGCAGAAGATCCTCCAAGCCTAATCTACCCAAGTATCTAAGCCCTCCAAGCTTCTTGCTCCAACGAGGTTACGCTGAACCTATTTCTTCTTTAGCTTCCCGGATTTCGCTACTAGACCATAGCATCAACCAATGTAGATTGGTTCCTTCTTAACTGCTTCCCAACAACACCAAATAAACCTTCTCACAGACGTGGGTGTGGTGAGATAAGGATTTGGTAAAATGCCTCTCAAAGGTATAACAATTGAGAGGAAGAGAGAAGAGGAATTTGTAGAGTCTCTAAGGTGAAGATTAGGGATGAGGCAATCTTGTTTTTCTCTAGGGTTTCTTTCACAAAATTCTCTCAGGAAGCTTACTTCATAACGTGGGAATGAGGGATATTTATACTGGAATGAGAATGGAATGTGAAACGTCAGATTTTCCCAAACAGGGCATTTTGGCGACTTGACCTCGCGACTGGGTTAAGTCGCGAGTTCAAGCCGCGAGCTAACGGCCTGGCCAGCCTGGGACTTTTGTCCTGTAGTGCAACAGCTGGCGTGGCTCTTCAGCTTCTGACATGCTTGGCACGTGTGCAGACTTTTGGTGACTTGCAAGCCACGACTCACTCGCGAGATCCAGTCGCGAGATTCTGTTTCTTTACACAATCTTAAGCATTTCTTCACACTCTCTCACTCACTATCCTTACAAGTTTCCCACCTAAATACAGGGTTACTAAGTGCTAAATTACAAGCAAATTGGCATGAAATAAAGCCAACAAGATGGTTGAATAAATTCAACCTTACAGAAACAAATCAAATAAAAATACATTCATTAGTGAGAATCCTATTCTAAACATATTCAAATCAAGTTATTATGGATTCTCAACAAAAAATAAAAAAATCAAGTTACTATGAAAAAGTAAGGACTAAATCATGGGAAATAATTTATCATTTATAACCCTAATCTTAGAGGTTCACAATCAACAAAATCACATATCACATGGGACAACATGAAATCAAGCAAACCTTACCATTAAAACATATATTTTGCCTAATTTGGGCATGCGTACACACTCTTGATTCTAAGTGCACAGCCTATCACATAAACTCAATTCCAAAAACTTTTCAACATTCAGTCAGATTAATGCATCTTTTAATTTATCAATTCAACTTTTTTATTCAGAACAAACTAAAATACAACAAATCCAAACTAAGAAATCAAAACATATTCCTTAACATGCATATAATCTATAATTTACAAAAGAACAACACGTTGATAAGGCAAACGAGAAAATAATATATATATATATATATATATATATATATATATATATATATATATATATATATATATATATATATATTATTTTGGGGGAAATTTTATCTAAATTCGTTTTTCTAATACTTATAATTATATATTGTTAGATTTTAGGTACTTGAGAACTAATGTATTAGAACTCTAATTTGTATTGTTGGCAAACTATGATCAAAACAGGTTTTTAGTCTTGTTTTTAGACTTGCTCAAAGTATGTGTTTTATGTAAAGTTAGAATTGAGTTGCTGCAGAATTCATTATGCAATTCGGTCTGGCTCGATCGATCGAGAATTAAACTCGATCGATCGAGAATTAAATTCGACCGATCGAAAGCTGGGCAGAATGTTTTTTCTGTGAAATTTCCAACTCAGCCCTAACCTCATATGATGTGTAGGATTTTATGTATTGCCCTAGGTATAAAAGGGAAACCTAGCCACATTTTTTAGGTTACTCTATTTGCTGCGTGTGTGAATCTCTTGTTAGATCTGAGAGGTGGTTGCCTTCACACATGCTTAGGATTATTAAGAAGGAGATTTCATTGAGAGCTTGATGAACATTCAGTTACTGCACTAAAGAGCTTAAAGATATACAAGCGGGAGTGCTTGTATTTGCTGGAGAATCCAAGAAAGAAGGAGTCTGTGGTCTCAGAGCTTGCACGTGGTCGTGTCAGTAAGTTGTCTATATGAGGTAGCAATAAGATGTTTGTGGTCTAAGTTGCTATTGTAAAACTTCGACTCTTTCATAGTGGATTCAGTTTTACCTTGAGGACCTTGAGGATAGCTAGGTTTAATCCTCTCCAGGTTTTTTCCCAGTTTGGTTTTCCTGGGTCATCATATCTTTGTGTTCTTTATATTCCACACTTTACATTGATATGATTGTTATTGTGTTAACCTAGATCTGGAATTTGGACTAAGTAATAACTTGGCTTGTTAACTAGGTTAATCCAATTGTGTTTTAAGGGGTCTAAAAACTCACATATATGTATTAGGTTTATATATTCCGTTTATAAAATTATATATATTTATAGAAAATACATTGATATTAATTGGTATTGAAACATTTTATCTTTTTAGTTAAATCGAAACGACATCTAGTATGGTATAGACTCACTTAGTTAGAAAGGTTTCGATTGGATTTATAGTGGATGAAGAGGAGGAAGAGTTGGAAGCCATAAGGACCGAATGAATATGATACCAAATAAAAGCATTAGCTATGTTTGAATAAATTGTCACTTGCTCACTTGGAACATATATGCATTGTTCTTCTCAAAAAGAAAAAAAGAAAAAAGAAAAAGAACATATATGCATTGTATCTATAAATTTAAGAATACAAGATAAGAATTTAGATGGAAATACCACACAATAATTTTAGAAAATGCCAAGGAGAGAGGTTTGTGCATCACACTTACTAAATTCCTCCCCCCCCCCCCCCCCACCCCAATTATGAACAAAACTAGTTAACTATATTAATTTATTTACTTTGCTTAACAATAGTTGTAGTCATGCCCTTATTCCTGGGTTTGCAAACATTCCTTGATGGAGTACCAAAAACATATTACAATGAGGCATGTCTGAACATCATTTTCTACTGCTCATGAGAAGCTGAAGCCATTCATAGTAATCCTTCCATCAACACAAATAGTCTGACCAGTTATGTAAGAAGATACAGGAAGGCATAGGAATGCCACCAAAGAAGAAACCTCCTTTGGCTCTCCAATACGTCCGAGAGGGGTTTGAGAGATAATAGCCTCCAAAAGTTTTTCATTGCTTAGATACTACAAAACAAAGAATATTATTTTTGTCATGGTAATCATGATTCATGAACTTCAATTCCTTGAAGAGATCACCTACTTTCTCTGTTACCCATTTCTTGCCCTGCCATTTATCTCTCTTTGTCGCTACAGTGTTTGCTGTAACTAGAAGTGTTGTCTACTTCTTTGAATGGGTTATATTTATATTGGTATATATATTTCCTGAAGAAGTAGATCAACACCAACAAAATTAAACAATAGATGATAAGGCAAAGCTATTAGGACTTTAATTACTAGTTTGTGGCGCCGAGAGAAACAAACAAACTGGGCATTATGGTCATCTCCAAAGGTGTACGGTAAAAAAATGTGTTGTATTTACAATTTTTTGTCCAAAAATTATCCATATTTTAAGTTAAAATTTTGTAAATACGCATTGTTACTGTAGGGGTCAAAGAATCTAGCAACCCTGGCTCACTTTATGCTAGGCCCAAGGCCCGTGCCGAGGAGGAAGAAATATCCAAGGACGAATCAAGGAAGCTTCAATTACCAAGAAGCACTGCCGAGGACAATCCTGTCCTTGGCTAGTCGAGATCATGGAAAGGGAGAGCAAAGCACCATCAGAGGTAGCCCTTCAGAGCGTCCCCAAAGAAAAGACAAGTATAACGGGTTAGTCATGGAAGCATGGTGGAAGAGCGATTCCAGGAGGAACTGTCACCTCCACATTAAATGCCCACAATTAACGTTTTGGCCATACTAATAGAGAAATAACCCTTGAACAGTGCTGCCATAATTGTTGCAACCCACAGAAAGAATAGGAAGGTGACTGATGGGACAAGCATTCAAGTGGTGACCTGCATGACCAACAAATGGAGGGCCAAGATTTACCAAAGGGGGATATATAATGTAAGAAGTCCTCTAGAATGGGGGACGGGATTTTTTAGAGGGAAGGAACACTGTAGCACTGGTAGGATCATTGTAATCAAGCACCAACGAAATAATAAGGATTATACACTCCTAGAGGAGTGCCAAGAAGCCGAATTTCATTCCCTAGATTATGTTCTTGTCATTCCCCCAGCATATTACCATGTTTAGTTGTTGCAATCCTTATTAGGGTCTAGTTCTTGAATCCATACTCTACAAATTCATTGTATCGGGCTAGCTGAGCTTGAGTCCACCTCATCCAAGGAAAAGTACTCAAACTCAGTCCCTACAATTGGTGCCGTCTGGGGGGAGAACTTGTGCGTTAGTAAGGGCAACGATCAAGTATGGCAGGATCAAGCCCTTATCAAGCAGGCTCCAATCAGCCTGAGCCGGCTAGATCACAACAACAAGGTAACTTTCTCAACCCTGGGTGAGACCGAAATGAAGAGAACAGAAAATTTTGAGAGGGGAGCATGCACACCTCACAAACCAATGGAAGCCACACTCGTGGGGGCAGCCACGTGCCCCGAAGCCAAAACAACGGCTAGGCCAGGCAATCAGGAGAGGTAAAAAGTCACGTGTCCCAGAGACAGGACGATAAGGTGGCCATACAACGAGAGATAGACGATCTGAAGAGAAGGCTGCACCACGCACAACGAAGGCAGTCTTGTCCCAGTCTTGACATGCCCTCCAATGAGGAAGGCGATGATGACTATAGGCAAAGATCAAGGACTCCTCTAAGCGAGACCTTCTCTCACAAAGAAGAGCACTACCGGAGGCGCAAACGCAAATGCCCCTCTCCTAGGGGCTTGGGAGCGATGCCATGAGCAGGGCACTAGATCAACTCTCTAAATCACCTTTCACACGCCATATAGAAGAGGCTATGCTTCCTCGGCGATTCCAGCAGCCAACCTTCCCCATTTATAATGGCAGATTGGACCCTGTGGAGGACGTGAGCCATACAACCAAAGGATGGCCGTCCACTCAAAAAACGAGGTGCTGATGTGCAAGGTCTTCCCCTCTAACTTGGGACTAATGGCAATGAGATGGTTCAATGGTCTGAAGACGAGCTCCATAGACTCGTACAGACAGTTGACCCAAGCCTTTGGCTCTCGCTTCGTTATGAACAACAGACTTCCTCGGCCCTTGAGTGCGTTGCTGTCCCTATCCATGCACGATGGAGAAACTTTGAAGGCCTATTCGGACAAGTATTGGGAGATGTAAAACGAACTGGACGGTAATTTTGATAACGTCATCATTAGCATTTTCAAAAACGGCCTCCCAACTAGGCACGGCTTGAGGAAGTCTCTGACGAGCAAGCCTGTCACCAATGTGCGCTAACTAATGGATCGAATCGACAAGTACAAACAAGTAGAGAAAGATCAGCTGCAAGGTAAGGGAAAAAAGAAGGTTATCCCTCAAAAGAGGAAGGACTTCAGGTCGGACCGATATAACAACAACCGCCTAAGAAGAGATTTTGCAGGGCAATCTGGGGCGACCAACGCTCAGACCGTTAATGCCATATTCCGAGAACCAATACACAGGGTATTGGAAAAGATTAGGAACGAGCTATACTTTAAGTGGCCAAATAAGATGATGGGAGATCCTGCGAAGCGCAATCAGAACCTTTATTGCCAATACCACGAAGACCACGGACATGCCACGGAAGATTACAGGCACCTCTGGAACCACCTGGAACAACTAGTCCGAGAAGGAAAGCTAAATCACCTCCTGCATCATTCCAGTGGTTATCAAGGCCGGACTCATCAAAAGCCCTGAAGAGATGCTGCACTGAGGCCACTCGCAGGAACGATCAATGTGATCTTGGCTGCGCCAAGGAGAACCAGCACGCGCCCCTCGCGGGTATTGTCTGTGGCCTAGATGCCTTCTGAGGAGTTCTAGCTAGAGCCGAAGAAGGCCAGAAGGAATTTTCACCTGACCTTGAGTTTTTCAGAGGAAGACAAGATCGAGACTACCTAGCCCTATGACGTTGTACTGGTGATCACTCTTAGAATTGGGGACTACGATGTGAAAAAGGTAATGGTGGATGATGGCAGTGGGGTCAAGATCATGTACCCCGACCTCTACAAGGGACTGGGGCTAAAACTAGAAGATTTGGCACCACGTAGCTCCCCACTGATGAGCTTCGATGGGAAACTAGTTACCCTGAAGGAAATGATTAGGTTGCCCATCCAGACTGGCCCAGAGGTAGTGGAGGTGAATTTTATAGTGGTGGACATCTACTCCTCGTACACAGCCATCATCGGTAGGCCCTAACTCCACACCTTAGGGGCTATGGCCTCCTCCTTGCACCAGAAGGTAAAGTTCCCGTCGGGGGATCAAGTTCTCGAAGTCCGTAGTTGCCAATTCATAGCAAGGCAGTGCATGGTGGCGGCCATATCGCATCGACTCGATGCAAAGTCCTCGGCCACTACTGAAGGGGGCTTATAGCAATTAAAGAACCCAATGGCACCTCCTGACGCAGTTGTCGAGGATGCAAAATGTGAAGATCTTGAGAAGGTGGTCGTTGGAGATGATCTAGAGAAATTCTTCTAAGTTGGGGCTCAACTGCCTCCTTAGGAAAAGGAGGAGTTGATCGAGTTCCTCAAAATAAATATTGACGTATTTGCATGGGACGCCTGTGATACTCTAGGGATTGATCCAGCCTTTATCTGTCACCATCTCAATGTCAACCCATCCATCATTCCCAAGAGGCAACCACCTTGGCGCCCATCAAGAGAGCACGCCGATGCGATTAAGGAAGAGGTGAAGAAACTTAAACGCGTGGGGGCTATCAAGGAGGTTTTTTACCCTGAATGGTTGACCAACACCGTGGTGGTTAAGAAGAAAAGTGGAAAATGGAGGGTTTGTGTAGACTTCACGGACCTAAACAAGGCATGCCTAAAGGACCTGTTCCCTATGCCTCGGATAGACCAGCTGGTGGATGCAACTGCAGGACATCCTTGGATAAGTTTCTTAGATGCCTTTCAGGGCTATCATCAAATACCACTAGCCTTGGAGGATCAGGAGAAGACAGCCTTCGTGACGCCTGTTGGGAACTACCACTATAAGGTGATGCCCTTTGGCCTGAAGAACGCATGGTCCACCTATCAAAGGATGATGATGAGAATGTTTGAGCCGTTGTTAGGCAAGTGCATTGAAATTTACATTGATGATATGGTGGTGAAGAGTAAGGTGGTATCTGAGCATCTAGGAGACCTCGGCTGTATCTTTGATTTCTTGAGAAGGCACAAGTTGCGCCTGAATGCTTTCAAATGCTCATTCGGTGTCAGATTAGACAAGTTTTTGGGCTATATCATCACTCACAGGGGAATTGAGATTGATCCCGACTAGATCAAAGCTATCAACAACTTGAGGCCTCCATAAAACCCTAAGGAGGTCCAAAAGCTCACTAGAATGATAGCGGCCCTGAATCGGTTCATTTCTAAGTCGGCTGATAGATGCAGGCCTTTCTACCTCCTGATCAACAAGTGGAAGGGATTTGAGTGGTCCAAGGACTGTGTCGTGGCCTTCCAGCAGCTCAAAGAATACTTATCCCGGCTACCTATCATGTCTAACCCTGAAGTCGATGAAGTCCTATACGCATACATTGCCATAACCCCTCATACGGTGAGCTTGGTGCTAATACGGGATGATAATGGCATTCAAAAGCCAGTTTATTACGTGAGTAAGTCGCTGCATGAAGTTGAGATCAAATACTTGCCCTTGGAAAAAGCCATACTGGCTGTGGTCCATGCTACACGAAAGCTTCCCCATTATTTCCAGGCTCACACGATAGTTGTTCTAACCCAACTACCCTTAAGGTCTGTGTTTTGGGCTGCTGATTACACTGAAAGGATCGCCAAGTGGAACACAATTCTAGGGGCTTTTGACATCAAATACATGTCTCGGACCTTTATAAAGAGTCAGGTCCTGGCTGACTTGATGGCCGAATTTGTTGAGCCGCTAATGGAAACAGTAGCAGAAAAGGGAGACATGGGTGGAAAATTAATTGGGGCAATCTTCGTTCCAGGGCCCCCATGTTGGAAAGTGTACGTTGATGGTGCTACGAATCAAAGGGGGTCTGGAGTGGGGCTAGTTCTAGTATCCTCTAAGAAGTCTGTTGTAGAGAAGTCCCTGAGACTTGGGTTCTCGGCCACTAATAACGACGCCGAGTACGAGGCCTTGTTAGAAGGGATGATCATGGTACAAAAAATTGGGAGAAAGACAGTGGATATGTTCTCGGATTCGAGACTGGTGGTAGGCCAGGTAAACGGAGAGCCAGATGCCAGATTTGTGAGAATGCAGGAGTACTTAAGCCAAGTCAAACGCCTGCAATCCGACTTCGATCTTTTCAGCTTGTCACATGTCTCTAGAAGTGGGAACACACATGCAGATTCATTGGACACACTTGCTACTTCCTCGGCAGGAGATTTGCCTCAGATTATCCTTGTTGAGCATCTGGAGAGAACGAATGAGGTGGCAAAAGGCATGGCTCACGTCCACCAAGCTAAAGTGAGCCCCAGCTGGATGGACCCTATAGTGAGGTTCCTCAAATATGGTACTCTGCCTAAGGAGAAGTCAGAGGCTGATAAAATACGTAGGAGCGCTCCTCGGTTCTAGTTCTCTGAGGGCCACAAACTGTATAGGCACTTCTACTCTGGACCATACCTACTGTGTATCCACCCTAAGGCATCAGAACTACTGCTTGAGGAGCTGCACGAGGGGATCTGTGGGAGCCACACAGGAGGAAGATTCCTGTCGCATCGAGCCATTACCCAGGGATATTGGTGGCCGGGGATGCAGAAGGAGGCCCTGAAGTATGTCAAGAAGTGTGACCAATGTCAAAGGTTTTCCCCAAATATCCATCAGCCATAAGGGGTCCTTAACCCTTTATCCAGCCTATAGTCGTTTGCCCAGTGGAGCCTGGACATTGTAGGTCATTTCCTTAAGGCACCAGGAAATAAAAGATATATGTTGGTCGGCACAAATTATTTCACCAAATGGATCGAAGCTGAGCCGTTAGCTAACATTAGAGATGTGGATGCTAAGAAGTTCATCTAAAGAAACATTATTATCTGATTTAAGGTCCCTCATACCCTCATTTCAGATAATGGACTTTAATTTGACAGCAAAGCCTTTAGAAGATACTGTTGTGAACTGGGGATCACAAACCGGTACTCAACTCTAGCTTATCCTCAGGGAAATAGGCAGGCCGAGGCTGTCAATAAGGCCATAGTCAATGGGCTTAAGAAAAGACTAGATGGCGCCAAGGGAAGATGGGTAGAAGAGCTACCCTACGTCCTATGGACTTATCGGACTACACCTCTGTGGTCAACAGGGGAAACACCTTTTGCCATGACTTATAGGGCTGAGGCTGTTATCCTTCTAGAAGCAAACTTCCCAACGTTGAAGACAAGCTCTTTCACCCCGAGTAGTAATGATGAGCTACTAGGGAAGAGCCTAGATCTAATTGATGAGTGAAAGGAAAAGGCAATGATCCAGCTGGCCTACTACCACCAGAAGCTCAAATAGGGATATGATGCCAACGTGAAGTTAAGACCACTAGCACCAGGGGACTTAGTGTGGAAAAAGGTTGTGGGTGCCGCCAAGAATCCATCCTATGGAAAGCTAGGACCCAATTGTGAGGGACCATACTGAATTACCTCAGTGGCAGAGGCGAGTGCATACTACTTAGAAGACTTAGATGAAAAACCTGTACCTCGTCTATGAAATGTAAATAACCTGTGAAGGTATTATTATTAATGAAAGCAATTCTGTTAATCCAGACTCTAAGTCTATTATGGCTGTATGTTTCATGCCCTGACAACCATCTAAGTGTTAGACAGAACTAAGGCCTTGCATGGTCCTTCGGACTCAAGCCTATGGGGAAAATAACCACTTCAAGAAAACTCTAAGTGTTAGACAGAACCAAGGCCTTGTATGGTTCTCGGACTTAAGCCTATGGGGAAACTAACCACTTCAAGAAAACTCTAAGTGTTAGATAGAACTAAGGCCTTGCATGGTCCTCAGACTCAAGCTTATGGGGAAACTAACCACTTCAAGAAAACTCTAAGTGTTAGACAGAACTGAGACCTTGCATGGTCCTTAGATTCAAGCCTATGGGGAAACTAACTACTTCAAGAAAACTCTAAGTGTTAGACAGAACCAAGGTCTTGTATGGTCCTCGGACTTAAGCCTATGGGGAAACTAACTACTTCAAGAAAACTCTAAGTATTAGACAGAACCAAGGCCTTGCATGGTCCTCGGACTTAAACCTATGGGAAAACTAACTACTTCAAGAAGAACCTAAGTGTAGGGTAGAATCAGAGCCATACCTAGTCCTTAGGTCATCTGCTTTGGTAAAATTTACACCATACAAAATTTGCCTGATTATCAAATAAAGCCTATGAACAGGCTAGTCCAACTTGATTAACTACTTTAATGTCTGTCATGATCATTGCAAATAATGATGATATTTCTTATAACGAAATCTAAGAAATAGAGCCTATGAGCATCACTTAAAGCGTTTTAGGGTGCCATAGACTTGGCCCTAATTCAACCCACGCCTAGAGGGTTCCCCTTTTTCCATAACCTTGAATGTTTATTAAAGAGGCCTACTTCAGCTCTAAATCAAAAACGAAAGAGAAGTAGATTTCCATTGGCATAAACATTTTTATGTTATTGTAATTATTGCTGTGATAGGCCGAGGCACAATTGGAGTTAGGATTGTGCAAGCGAAGAAGATAAATAACGCAAGTAAAAAAAAAAAAAAAAACGCACTACATTAAGTCCATAAAAGTTACACAACAGGAGTCACATTACAATGTTTAAAAAAAAAATAATAATAATATAAGGCAAAAGTGCCATTACATTGTTAAAAAAAAAAAAAAGAGAAAAACATAACATAAGGCAAAAGTGCCAAGGAGCCTACTTCTTCAGCTTAATCTTCTTCGGCTAGTCTTTGGCCACCTCAGGGTCCTCAAGGCTCTGACTTAAAGGAATAGCCTGTAGAGGCATCGCAGAGAGAATTGTCTCCTCGGCGAGAGAGGCCTGGGAGGCCTGGGTGACAGATGAGGGGTTTATAGCCTCCTGGAGTGCTTCCTCGTTGGGACCTTTGGCTGTTTCAATTACCCTATGAGGATTAGCTTCCTTGGAGGGATCCTCAGAAATGGTAGTAGTCGCCTCAGTAGCCACCATAGCCTCCTCAGCCTCTTCATTTGGAGCAGCACCAACTTTCTCGGAGACCACTTCAGCCTCAGAGCTAGATGGGGCAGCCTCACGGATGGCTGGCGAGTAGTACACATTCTCCACCTTCCACAAGTCAGATTAGGCCTCAATGCCAGCTTGCTTGAGGGCCTCATTCCAAACCTGGGAGTAGTAGAGTCGGCATACACTAGGCACTTGAGCCTTGAAGGCGGCCTCTGTCTTGGCCACACCTGAGGCATAGGCCGCCTCCTCGGCTTCCTCCTTAGAAGCTTAGGCTTCCGCCATGCCAAAATTTGCCTCATCCTTAGCCCTTAGAGTTTCGTCTCTAGCAAATTCCGCAATGCCCTTAGCTCTCTCTGCCTCAGTCGCTTTTTCCTTCAGATTGGCGATCTGCTCTTTCTCAATCCTCAGTTGATCCTCCACCTCAAGTAGGCACCTCATTTGGTCCTCGGCTTGCCTTTGGGCGCCTTCTAGGCCTGCCAAGGCACTATCCCTATACCTAGTCATTTCCTTAAGAGCCTCTTGGCCTTCACGAGGTCAACCTCGGAGATCTTAAAGGTCTGAGCGGCGTCCAGGCGCTTGTCATGCTCATTATCCAAGGCCTTGCTCCGGCTGTTGGCCTTCTCCTCTAGCCTAAAAGTGGCCTGTACAACCTGCCAATTGAAATCAACACACAATAAGTTTGAAACCCAGGAATGAAAACCACGGAGTCAAGTGTCAGAAGTCTTACCATGCCCAAGTACCTCTTAAGGTCAAGGAAGACCTCCTTACTCCTCAGGCCCCCCCAATTCGGCCATATCCATAGGGAGTAGCAGGAACCTCTCCAATGCGTCAGTCATGTACGTGCCTTTGCCCCCTCGAAAGTCTCTAAGAAAGGCATTGTCCATCAAAGGCCCCCCCATGGAGCATTGGGGTGAGAAGCCAGGCCTGAGCCTCAGACTAGACGGTGACCTGCTTATCTTAGCCTTGGGGCCCTATCTTCAGTTGTTTTGAGGGCCGCCGAGCGTCGTCCTCCTCTTGGGATGAACGAGACTTGTTGCCTTCCATAGGCCTTTTTCCTTTGTCCTTCTTCTGCTTAGGACCAGTGGGCTCAGGCTTAGGTGGCATGCTCGGTTGAGGTGGAGGAAGTGGAAGCTTAGACTGGGCAGAAGTTGACCTGGTCTGGGCAGGCTGAGACTTTGGCAGATAAGGAGAAAACTTGGGCTGAGGCTTCCCCGGCTGGCCTTCAATCAAGTCAAGTAAACTGGTTTGGGATTTCCTTTTGTAACCCATCTTGGCCCGATGAGAGTTTCCTGCTGACAGAAAGTCTGCTTCGGTCAAGTTCTGGTCACCCAAGTCACTAGAGGGATCCTCGGACTGGTGGACTTGTTCGAACACACCAAATCCGTCCTCGGATGGAACCAAACTAGCAACTCCTCCTTCTGTTTCTCTATCTTCTCCCCTAACCTTCGCAGCCTCGTGGGGTGTAGAAGAGCTCACCAATAGGGTACCCTTTGGAGTGGGAGATCCCTCCGAAATCAAGAAACCGTCCTCGATTTCGGTAATCTTCCAAAGCCAAGGATCCTTTGCCCTGATCACGTATTTTAGCACCACGAATGATTTCTGAATGGGGTCATATCCCAGGATCTTGTGAGCGGCCCTAACTTGGTTGTCGGCCTCGTTTACTAAGATCTTTGCCGTCAATACAATCTCCAAATCTGCCTTGTTGACTAAATGGAAGTGCCGTTGAAAAGCGTGCGGATCTACAAAAAAAAAGGCACATTTGTGTCAGCAATCAAGCACTGCAAACTTCGATAGCACAAAAGATTAGACCCCCCTCATACTCTAAGGCACCCTACCTGGTGTCCCTTCTGTCGGACAATGGAGGCCGTCATGTCACTCTCCAAACACGATGAGGAAGTCCTTATCCAGACCCTTGCTGGACGAAGGGAGGCACCGGATAAGTCGCACCCTATCATCCCTCGCCTTCATGTAATAAGACTTGCCCTTTAGGTGCTAGAGGTTGTAGCACCAGTTCACGTCATGATGGGTCAACCTCAGCTCCATCTTCTCGTTTAAGGCATCTACATAGCCAAGAATCCTAAACATATTGACGCCACATTGGATGGGGGCTAGCCGGAAATGCCTAAGGTAACCCCTCATCACCTGACCCATGGGGATCCTCATACTGCCCTCTAAGAAGGCGATTATGGGAATCACCACCTCGCCCTCTTGCCTCCTAATACTCCCCTCTCCCTCTTCACAGTATCTTAGACCTACGTTACTGGGTATCCTATAATCGGCGATGAACTTCTCCATCGCCTCTTCAGTCTCAACCAATTTCTTGAATCTATCCATCCTTAAAAACAACTAAGAGACTTGGAGAAAGAAGTTTAGAAGAAAGGAAGTGCAATTTAGAGAGAGAGAAGAAAACTTACAGATATGAGGAAAAGCTCATCGAACAGGCTTTTTGTGCTGAAGGGAGTCGTGAATTTGGTTGAAGATTTGATCGAATTCAGGATATGTGTTCAAGAACTCTTGAATGCGAAAGTAAAGAGGTGAACCGGTTCAAATGGGTATTTATACCCCTAATTAAAAATAACCGTGTGAATTTTCCCGCCCATAAAATCAGGAAGATTGACACCGTTAGATTATCATCACACTGTTGAACGTAGGGAGCACCTAGCCGCCCGAATTTAATGTGGGCGTGCTCCGCATACCGAAAAGTCAGGGACGTGCCTTGGACAGGTGAAAAGACCCTAGCACTGATGGGGGACAAGACTTGATAAGCCATGGCAAAGGCCCGAGGACATCAAAATCCTACTCTCCGCCTGAAAAGCCTAACAGCAGGATTTTGAGGGGCTATTGTGGGGTTGGAGAATCTAGCAACCTCGGCCCATTTTATGCTAGGCCCAAGGCCCGCGCCGAGGAGGAAGAAATGTCCGAGGATAAATCAAGGAAGCTTCAATTATCAAGAAGCACTACCGAGGACAATCCTGTCCTCGGCCAGCCGAGATCATAAAAAGGGAGAGCAAAGCACCATCAGAGGTAGCCCTTCAAAGTGTCCCCAAAGAAAAGACAAGTACAACGGTTAGTCATGGAAGCTTGGTGGAAGAGCGATTCTAGGAGGAACTATCACCTCCACATTAAATGCTCATAATTAACATTCTGGCTGCATTAATGGGGAAATAACCCATGAACAGTGCTGCTATAGTTGCTGCAACCCACAGAAAGAATGGGAAGGTGACTGATGGGACAAGCACTCAAGTGGTGACTTGCATGACCAACAAATGGAGGGCCAAGATTTACCAAATGGGGATATATAATGTAAGAAGTCCTTTAGAAAGGGGGACGGGAATTTTTAGAGGGAAGGAACACTGTAGCACTAGTAAGATCTTTGTAACAAAGCACCAACGAAATAATAAGAATTATACACTCCTAGGGGAGTGCCGAGAAGCCGAATTTCATTCCCTAAATTATGTTCTTGTCATTCCCCCAGCATATTACCATGTTTAGTTTTTTGCAATCCTTATTAGGGCCTAGTTCTTGAACCCATACTCTACAAATTCATTGTATTGGACTAGCTGAACTTGAGTCCATCTCATCCAAAGAAAAGTGCTCAAACTCGGTCCCTACAGTTACTATAATAATTGTGTAAATTTACGTTATACTATTGATTTTGTATTTAATTTTTTATTATCTCTTTACATGTCCCGTGGACAAAAAATATAGTGGATGGTTGTTGTTGTGTGTAAAAATAGAGAAACAACTAACAGTGACACCTATTGCCATCAAGTAATCTTGCACTAAATTCTGCTTCTTTTTTTTCTTTTTCTTTTTTTTGCTGTGGACATGAGTAATTTAAATACAACATAATAAGTCACAATTTTTGTCACAATTATCCTACATGATAGATTGTGATTGGATGCATGTCACTTTCACATGGACTTACAACTTTTTCTTTATCACTCATAATCTGCTACATGGATAGTTGTGGCAAGAGTTCTCTACGAGTAAGTCTAACACCACAACTATATTCCACAACTTTATCACAATTTGTTCACATGATAGCTTGTGAGTATTGGAATTGTTGACCCTCATGAACGTATCATCTTTTTTTCTAACACTTACAACTAACCATTTATGTGAATTGTGGCAAAAGTTATGGAAATTATCGTCTTAGTAAACTTACTCGTTTTCTATCCCACAACTTCTTCCCTACGAATTTTCTTTTTACGAATTTTCATTATAAAGCTATGTCCATTATGTGTCCCAACTGTGTTTTGCAATTTTTCCACAAAAAAAAAAAAAAAGAAAAAAAAGAAAAGAAAAGAAAAGACATAGGTGGAATATGTATGCAGAAGTGTCTTGTGTTCGACATAAATACGATACCTCAAATGAAGTGTCTGCTCTTCCTAAAGAATACATAACTAGTGCTATTATAAGTTTCCTCACTTTGGTGCATGAACCAATAAGGCTAAAGTGCAAACTTCACTCCTGAAGTTTGGAAGCCTTTAGACTTTACATTTTGAAATATTAAAATTTGGATTTTACCCTCTTAAAGTTATATTCTATTTGTATCAGCAGCCACGTGGTTCATAATTTTCTGTTAAAAATGCTACAGGTGTTTAATGTATTGAATAAAAATGATGTCGCATTGCATAAGGAGAAGGTATATCTTGTATCTGTTGCATGCAGTGTGTCTCTCACAACATGTGGGCTCCACTAGTGGGTGGGGCCAAATGTTGTGAGACTTCTTGTTGTATAGAGCAAGAACAAGATATCATTTCATATGAAAAAGAGAAGGAAAGACAGAAAAAGGAATAAATAAGAATATTTAATTAGAAAAAGAGAAAAAATTAAAGCATCTCATGCAGGCCATATTAAAAAGGGTTAGTTAAATTGAAGAGAAAAAGGTAGTGTTTAAGTCAAATTTGGCTAAAGTTTCACATAATCTAATGTGAATGCTTTAAGAAAGGTTATGCACATGCACTATAGTGCAAAGTCGAATTATGGGTGCGTCATCCTCACCTTGTCACCTTTTTAGGGCCCATGTAAGGGAGGTCAGGATCGAGATGGGTTGAAAATGTGTTACTAATCCTAAGGAGATAGTTTTGATATTAATGAGATAAAGATGAAATATAAAGGGAAATGAAGATCGTGAGAGTAAGGAAGACGATTTCGTATCGTACCGGCCGGTACCGCCGAAATATTCCGTTTCAGTACCTAAACCGATACCGAAACAAGGCTGAATCATACCGCTCCAAATACCGGGGTGTATCGGCTCATTTCAGCTGTTCCAGTGGATTTCGGAGCTTTTCGACGGTATTTGCATTTCCTGCTAGTACAAATTTAAATGGGTTTTTTTGGAAAAACTTTATACTTACTACAACTAATGGCCATCATTGAAGCATCAGCTTGCCAGATCATCAACAAAATCATCTTCTTCTTCATTTTTGCCACTTAGATCTTCTTTTGAGCCACTGTAATCTCCCTTCCTCTGCTCCGCTTGTATTCTTTCTCTACATAGTACACAGGTTTTGAATGTTTTACGATTTACTTTGATGTTGTTCTTGTAATAGTCAAGCTGTGGTGCTGCTCACCTCATTTTCTCTTGGTTTCTCCGCCAAAAGCTTAAAGGCTTTTATTTTATTTGCTTTTTCCAAAACCTGCGTGACTCCTTGGTCCTTATCTCTTCTCTTTAATGCTTTTTTTTTTTTTTTGGTTTGTGCTGAATGCTTATTTTGATCTTTCAAATTTTCAATTACTTTTTTTTGGGTCAATTGCTTAGATGGGTAAGTGTCAACTCTTAATGGCATTACTTACTGTACTTAATAAATTAGATGGGTCATAAATGGAAATTTATCTATTCTTAAAATGTATTAACAAATTCTATAAGTCCTAAACAACATAAAAGGTATAGGCTCTAAGAAAATTATTATTATTATTATTATCATTATTATTGTTAGTGGTAATCTTGAAATGGTACACCGGAACGAACCAGTACCGAAATATTTCTTTCCAATAACCAATCCGAAACGGCCTCCA
This sequence comes from Quercus glauca, assembly GCA_023736055.1. NCBI lineage: Eukaryota > Viridiplantae > Streptophyta > Magnoliopsida > Fagales > Fagaceae > Quercus > Quercus glauca. The sequence continues at coordinate 30,670,016 of CM043315.1, forward strand.
GTACGGTATTGACTCCCTTGTGTGAGAGTACTAAGATATAAACTTATCAAAAAATAAACTACTAAGAGTGAAATATAAACAAATATTTCGAAGATAGTAATAGGACATGTAAAAAAAAATGTTATACTTAGGATATGTATTAAAATAAAAATACAATATATGTATAAATACTTTAAATATATATTAAATAAAATATCAATATATACATTCGGGATGGAGCGAGCAAAATCTATCCCTGCCTAGTCACATTTTTGAGATTGAGAAAATTCGCTCGAAATAGAGTAGGGAAGGGGTGGGTTGTTTTTAGCTTTTTGCCATCTTTGGACTTGAGAGGTTTAGAGGTTGTTTGAATCATTTTTTTTCATCACTCAATTTTCGTCACTCAATTTCCATCACTCATCACTCATCACTCTAAAATACCACACCCGTTTGGCACCATCACTCAATATTTTTCATACTGTTTGTGGGTCCTATACCTGTCACTTGGTCAGAGCAAAACTGTTTTGTAGGCCCCACCATTTTCTCTTTTCTCATTTCCCCTCCTTCACCCCTGTTGCTCTCCCAAAACACAAACTCGAACCCAGCTTCAACCACAATAACAAAAACAGCAACAATAACAACAACAACAGCAGCAATAACAACAACAACAACAAAATGCGGCCAATCAAATAGCTAATTCCACCTCCACCTCAGCCGGCGATGATGGGACGATGACGACGACGAGACGACGATGACAAGTTGATACAGAACCGATACGGCGATGGTCTTTGTCCACGGTCCACAGTCTTCGTCCATCAACTGATACAGAATCGATGTGAGATCTTCGTCCACGATCTCGGTTGGGACACCACGCCAAAACCCTAACCGCCGTGTTCAAGGAATGGGTATTTTGAAACCCATTCATGTGGGTATTTTGAAACCCCAAATCCAAATCCAAACCCATCCTTACTCGGTCATGTAGTGCAGCTTCAAACCAAAAAATTATGTGATGAAGACCAAAAAAAAAAAAAAACCCAAAAACTCGAACCCAGTGAAAGAAGAAGGAAAAAAAAAAAGAAGAACAATGGAGACCGAACCCAGGAGAAAAAAGAAAGAGAAAAAGAAGGAGATAGTGTCAGGAGTTGAGTTGACAAAGTTGTGTAATGGGTCCCACCAAGTGTGTTTAATTACAAAAATGCCATTGACTTATGAGTTATGAAAACTAAAAATAGCCAAAATGTATTTTTAGTTTCCATAACTCATAACTCAAAAATCAGATAATTGAGTGATGGAAACAGAGTTATGGAAATAGAGTTATCGTGCAGCCAAACAGATATTGAGCTATGGGTCCCACTATTTTTGGGTTATGTGTTATGGAAACCGAGAATTGAGTTACGAAAACAGGCCATCCAAACAGCCTTTTACTCATTTACTAATACCCTAACAATTAGAAAGCTTAAATAATTATGAGAAATTACATAAAAGGTATAGAAAAAATATAGGGTTTTTTATTTTGTAATTAAAATCCCAAAATTTATTAAAATCATGTCAATTTGATGTCTTTGTCCAACAAATTATTTTGAATAGTAACCAAGTAGAGAAAAATGATAATAACTTATTAATTTTGTATTTCATTTAGGGATTTTTAATAAATCAATTTGGTAACCATCAAACATAGAAAAAAAATTTAAGAGAAAAATCTTTGTTTGGCGTAAGAAAGTGAATGAATCTTATATGCTAGAAACTCGAAGTTAGATACTTTGCTAAAATACAAAGTTTAATTAAGGATTTCCCATATGATTTTATTATTTCCCAAAATAGAACAAATGAACAAGGAAGATGGACAATAACTTTAAATTAAACTTAACACCTAATTAGAATTTTTTTTTTTTATTTTATAATTTGATTATTGAGGAATTGAACTTCATTGAAAACATCATTAATTTTTTTTTTTAAATTAATGAACTATTAGTGAAACTTATTAATTTTAGGCATTATTTTTGTCTAATTTTCCAAGTATTTAAGAAGAGATTAAATATATTAAATAGTATCTTGGGCCAAAAATAAAAAATAATGAACTATACACTATAATTGTGATATTCGGGGGAATGTGCAGAAGAACTGTGAGAAAGAGTTGTATATGGTTAGTTAGGCAACGCTTGAAACTATAAGGAAAACTAGACATCTCGAGTTTTAGAAACTCGAGATCCATTCACATAGATCTCGAGGTTTCAAAACTCGAGTTCCATGCAAAAAAAAATTTAGTTTTATCACCCCTATAGTGGCGTTTATAAGTCTTATAGTGACGTTTTAAAGCCCTATAGCGGCGTTTTTCTGCAAAAATTTTTTTTATAAGTACCCATACTAGGTTCAAGGAGTCCTATAATAACGTTTTTAAGCTCTACAGTGACGTTTTAAAGCCCTATAGCGGCGTTTCCTGCAAAATTTTTTCATAAGTGTCATACAAGAGCTCTATAGTGGCGTTTTTAAGCCCTATAGCGGCGTTTTCTGGAACTCGAGTGTTTAAAACTCGATTTTCACATGAATTTTTTTCCAAATCAGACCCATCCGTTTACAAATCGAGACTTAAAAACTCAAGTTTTATGTTGGAACTCGAGTTTTAAACACTCGAGATGCTAATTTTTAATATTCTTCTCAAAAATGACAACTAACTAAATTTTTTTATATTTATTGTTAAATGGAAAAAAAATTCTGTGATATTCTATCAATTAAAAAAAAGAAAACCTCTTGAACGTCAAAAGACTTTACCCGTCGGACTTCTTACACTGCTACCTGCTTGGAACTAGGTTGGCCACTGCTGGAATGTCTCAGACTCTCATTCCACCGTCACTCTCTTCTTCAACTCTCTCTGAAAAGTCTAACCTCCTAAACCCACCCTCTCCATTCTTCTCAAACCCCACCTTTCGTCACCGGTGGCACTCGCGGAATCGGGTATATATTTTTACATACATAGAAAAAAAGAAGTCTTGGAATTTATTTTCTTTTCCTCTTTGGTTTGTGAGAACTGAGAAATTAATTATATTGTGAACTGGGAATTGGGTTTTGGTTTTTCTACTTTTTAGGAATGCTATTGGGGAGGAATTGGTGGGGTTTGGACCCAGAGTGCGCACCTGTTGTCGGAATGAGAGTGAGCTTGATGGGTGCTTGAATGAATCGGATAGTTTGGGTTTTGGGGTTACTGGGTTAGTCTGTGACGTGTCAGTTCGTGCTCAGAGAGAGGAGCTTATGAGCACTGTGTCCACTTTGTTTGATGGGAAGCTCAACATCCTCGTAAGCTTCTTCATTTCCTCATTTTTTACATACAAAAACATTGAATTTTGTGCAAAATTTGCTCTATAGCACAATTTTAGAAACTTTTTAGAAGAATAGCATATAGACAAAGTTATTTAGATATGGAGCACATTTTTGGAACTCGAGTTTCAACTCAAACTCGAGTTCCAAAAAATGTGGTACATAACTAAATAACTTTGCTTGTATGCTGTTTTTCTAAATTTTTTCTAAAAACATGCTATTTGGCAAATTTTGCCGCGTTTCTTGTTTACTGAACTGGAAGACTCGCTTGTTTTTGAACCGTAGATAAATAATGCCGAGAGAAACATACGGATACCGGTAGTGGATTTCACAGCTGCAGAATTTTCTACTCTCATGGCAACCAGTTTTGAATCTGTTTTCCATATTTCTCAACTTGCTTATCCAAAGCATTGTATTCACCTCCTCTGTATCCGGTTTTGTTTCACTGAAGTCTATGTCTGTTCCTATCAGCTGAATGTATCCATGTTCCTATGAATTTTAAACTCAAGAAGCTTATAAAGAAATTTTGTTTATTTGTGATTCCAGGAGCAATTAATCAACTTACTAAAACTTTGGCTTGTGAGTGGGCGAAAGACAACATAAGAAATAATGCTCTTGCACCTTGGTACATCAGAACCTCAATGGTGGAGCAGGTAACTCCAGATTGTTATGTGATATTTAATCGTGTGCAACATCATGGTGGCAAGGGCCATTGCCTTAATTTCTCCATGGAGTTTCCCCACGCTCCCACGGACTCAAACAAACAACTTTAAGGGGAGTAAAATATAATTGAAAAGAAGCATTTCTTATTAGATTTGCTGCCTAAGCTCTACTGTGTTAAAGTTGTAGGTTACCAAACAGAAATTGCTCTACTAGTATCCATATTTTAAAATTATGTTCAATACTTAAGCTTCTCTGTCATCGTATGCACGGCATCTGCACCTTAGTAAGTTCAAAGTTTAAAACATTAGTACTTGCAATAATTGATGTTTGGCACTTATAAAGGCTTAAGCCCAGTTCAGTACAACAATCAAACTTGACCTTGAGTCTTTTTTTGTTGTAGGTGCTCAGCAACAAAGAATACCTAGAAGAGGTGTATTCTCGAACTCCTCTTTGGTGTCTTGGAGATCCAAAGGAGGTCTCTTTTCTTGTGGCATTCCTTTGCTTACCTGCATCATCCTACATCACTGGGCAGATTGTTTGTGTTGACAGAGGGATGTGTGTAAATGGTTTCTACCCAAGACATAACTAGAAGTGGCAACATAGCCATATTCCTCATTTGCTCTTGCTATTCTTTGACCCCATTCAGTCTAACCTCCACTATAAATAACATAACCTTGGCATTCCCATGCTTGTCTTTTGGAGTGCTGCAATTAAACTTTTTTTTTCTTCCTAATTATTGTTTTTTGTATATTTAATAGTAATTTTTTTTTTCTGTCCTAGCAGCTGTATTACTCTTTGACCTTTCCCAGTTGTTTTATTACAATATTTTTTGTAATTATGAAGTGATTCGAACTGACAAGGGAGAAGAAATGGTAACATCAGATCAGCTAGTTGAAGAATTTTATTTATTTATTTATTTTGTGTGTATTACCATAAAGAAGATTATATATATACACACTTTCTAAGTTAACAATCACTTGAAATGCTTGGAGGGAAGGTGCATCAACAATTTAAATTAATATATACCTAGCTAAATCCTTCTGACCTTTTTTTGGCTTATACTAAAACTTTTATATTTATTGTTTTTATCTAACTTCTTGTTTTCTTTCTGTTTTGAGTAATTGCACTGGGCTGAATTTCTTAGGTGTAATCACTAAAGGGGGAGAAAACATTGTAATCATTACTATATAACTCATTTGAGCTACTGGAAGTACATTGAAATCAATAGATCAAGGAGGGATCAAGATGGGGGATAATATGTTGCAGGCAGGGAGTAGGTGCAGAGATGATAGATGGTCACTTCTGGGAATGACTGCTCTTGTTACTGGTGGAACACAAGGAATAGGGTCTCTCTCTCTCTCTCTCTCTCTCTCTCAAGTTAATTACTTCATGGATGTTCATTTTTAAAGAACTCTGCCTCTATGGGGCCTGTGGCTACAGAGTACTAATCTTATAAAAACTAGTAAAGGCTTATTGCAATATTTTGTAATTATGTCAGGCATGCTGTTGTGGAGGAATTGGCAGGGCTAGGTGCAAAAGTACATACATGCTCAAGGAATGAAGCCAATCTCAATGCATGCTTACATGATTGGGAGAAGAAGGGTTTTGAAGTCACAGGTTCAGTTTGTGATGTGATGTCTCGAGGTGAACAAGTCAAGCTGATGGACACAGTATCCTCAGTGTTTAGCAGGAGACTTGATATACTTGTAAGTCTCAATTCAGTTCAGTTCAGTTTAATTCTTTTTTTTTTTTTTGGGATGTGTTTAGTTTAGTTCATTGCATTCTACATAGCAATTTTAGCATCGCAAGATTGTAATGTAACAATGAATCATTACTGCTGTTGTGGGACTGGAATAGAAGTGAGGTTATTGATGGAATTCATTTAAGTGTAATAATTCTGGACAACCATGACAGACACAAATGGGATTGCAACAGAAAATAGGTTCCAGAGATTGTTAAATGTTTTTTTTTTGCCATTCCATTGTACCCTCTCGTATTCCATTCCTTTGTGTGACCAACACCACCATCACCACTACCATCGCCATCACACTATCGCTACTGACACCTCTGCCACTACCATCATTATTGCACCGCCTCTTCTTCCGTCACCACCACCTCCATTGCCACTGTACCTAAATGAAATAATAATAATTTTGTGCGAGGTAAATGACATAAAATGTTATTTGGATCATTTTCAGAGTTGCAACACAAGAAAACAAGTCATTTTGTAATGAAACAAACGAATTTCCAGACTAGAGGAATTTAAAGCAAGTAATTAATTCTGGCAGCTGGTTATAGGGAGGGATTCCCAGATCATAGTGAAGTTACTTTTCTGAAAGATGAGAAATCCTTTTCCTGTATCTTTCTAGCTTGGACTTAGCAGCCTCTTATATACAATAACAACCCAATATTCAACCCCCCCAAAAAAAAAACCAATAAATTGAGCTTATCTATACCAATTTTCAAAGATTGTAACTAGAAATGAGGTTTAGGGAGTAGATAATTCTTGGAACTGGTTGAAGAGATGGAGTTGCGGATCATAAGGAAGTTACTTTCTGAAAGATTAGAAACTTTTTTCCTATAGCTTTCTAGCTTAAACTGTGCAGCTTTTTAGGTGAAATAAAACCATATATTTAGCCACCAAAAAAAAAAAAAAAATTGAGCTTATCTATAACAATATTTAAAGATAGTTAGGACATCAAAATCATCACTTGCCACATTAGAACATAGTGGAGTCTAATAGCATCGAATTGTAGTTTCCTCTGTTATGTTCTTGCTAAAATTGGGGGTAAAGTTGCCTACCATTGACCTCCTTAGACCTCACAAAGGTGGGAACCTGTTGCATTGCGTGTGACATTTATGTATTTACTAAAATAATTTTTCCATGTTATGTTATTTGGGTTCCCCAAATTTGTTGCTAGTATATGGATTTGTGTATTTTGAACATCATATTTATAAATAATTGTTTAACCAGCCTCCACTATACCATTGCCAATGAGCTCTAGCTTAACTGGCAGCTCCTCCCTTTGCAAGTACTGGGTGGAGGGTAAAGTCATGGGTTCAATATTCATAGTCATTGGGTATGTACATAACTTACCAATAAAATAAAAGCATTTACTATACCATCAATATCATTGTTTTTAGTTTGAGAAAAAAATGGGACCATGCAGGGTTCTGGTATAAACAAATTGCAATTGCATATCTTCAATCATTCTTTCCATCCTAATTCTGGTAGCCTGAACCCCAGAGCAGGATAGTTTTTTGCTTAGCTATAGTTGCATAAATTAAATTTAGAAAACTTCATATTTGCGAATTTTCCAAAGGAGTTTCTCATACCAATGTTTCTTATAGAAATGTTCACAGCCACTCTTGGAATGGCTTTCTTTCTTGCGAACCTTTAAAATCCTGTTCTTACTAAATTTTTTATCCTAGATAAACAATGTGGGGACAAACATCTGGAAACTGACTGTAGATTACACAGCTGAAGAATTCTCTACTGTTATGACTATCAATCTTGAATCTGCTTACTATTTATGCCAGCTGGCACATCCTCTTTTGAAAGCATCAGGAGTAGGAAGCATTGTTTGTATTTCTTCGATTGCTGGGGTGGTGGCACTAAATGTTGGATCTATTTATGGTGCAAGTAAAGGTAATTTACTTATGTAATTTAAATTTTTATTTTTTCGATTTGATCTGTTAAAACATTGTGCCTATTATTTAAACCTTATAGATTTGTAAACTTTTAAATTCTAACACTAGTTTCTTTTTTTCTCTCTATGCAGGAGCAACCAACTAACTAAAGATTTGGCATGTGAGTGGGCGAAAGACAGGAGTAATTGTGTAGCTCCTTGGTTTATTAGAACCCCCTTGGTTGAAGCTGTAAGGCTGTAGCACCCTTTCACCATGCTTGTGCATTCATTGAATGTGTTTTTCACTTTTCTGTGTGCAGTTAATCTTTATCATGTTCTATTTATTTTGGCCACGTGCAAGTCATATGTAGAGTTAAAAGATGACAGAAATGTGTGGGCGTGCGTATGCATGCACGCAACGATGCACGACATTTACACCTGAAATAGAAATGGAACTCCTAGGCTTTAACTCAAAAACATTTTTTGAAGAAGTTAGGATGTCGCTGAGACTTGGACAGCTCACTAAGTTAAAAATAATTCCATATTCATTTACATGATATGAAATAAGTCCTTTATGCAACTTTTTGTTACTATTGCAGGCTCTCAATGATGAGCAATTTTCGAAATCAGTAAACGCAAGAACTCCTCTTGGACGCCCGGGAGAGCCAAAGGAGGTCTCGTCCCTTGTGGCATTCCTTTGCCTACCCGCATCCTCTTACATAACCGGGCAGATTATTTGTGTGGATGGAGGGGTGACAGTGAGTGGCTTCCTCCCAAAACATGACTGACAATTAACGTCAATCTCCTTATGATTTTTAAATGAGACATTTCCATATGTTCTCTTCTGTGTTGTGTGTTCTTACTTCTGGTTTGTAAAAGTGGCATTTTAAATTCCATCCAATGTGAACTGGATGAGGGTGAGAGGTAGATTTGTTACCGTCCTGCTCTAATTATCTTGCCAATGGGAGAAAGAAAAGGATAAAATGCCAAGCTTTTCTTCCATGTGGTTTTGTGAATTTCTAAGGGTCCTCTAATATCATGTCGTAAGGTGAGTTTGGTTCACCTTCTTGTAATTGTTATTTTTGAAAGAAAAAAAATGCTGAACCAAATAGGCACTAAGTCTATTTATCCTTCAGGTTTGGGCTAGGTTTGGGCTTCATTAACAGGGACGGAACCATAAACTTCTTCTATGGACCTGTAGTCCTAAAATGCAATTGGATGAATTTCAAAATCCAACACACACACATATAGACATATGCTTGTACGTGTAGGTACATATGTGTTTGCTAAAAATTTCGTACTTTGCGAAAGGTGATTAAACTAATATTACAGGGAAATTCTTGATTCAATTTCTTAGATTTTTTATACTACAATCCTTATAAAATTGAGAATTCATAGTTGATCCCAAAATATATGGACTAAGATTTTGTTTAATTGACCCTTGATCAACATCCTAGCTCAGGTTATATTAAAAATGATCTTATGTATATGCATATTCCCTCGTATAGAATATGAGCTTTCTAATCATTTGAGAACTATACTCTTCGAGAGAGAAGAAAAGATATAAATTTAAGAATACAAGATAACCATAACCATGCAGATTAATATACAATAATTTTAGAAAATGCCAAGGATAGAGGTTTGTGCATCCCGCTTACTACAATCCTTCCTTTTCTTTTATTTTCATTTTTTTTTTTAATTACGGAAAGCACTAATTAACTTTATTTATTTATTTTTCCTTGCATAAAAATAGTTGTAGTCATGCCAATATTCATGGGTTTACAAACATGCCATGCTGCAGTACCAAAAACATATTCCAACAATGTGTGTCTGAACATCATTTTCTGCTTCTCATGGTAAATTGAAGCCATTTACGGTTATCCCTCCATCAACACAAATGGTCTGACCGGTTATGTAAGAAGCTGCAGGTAGGCATAGGAATGCCACCAAGGAAGAAACTTCCTTTGGCTCTCCAGGACGTCCAAGAGGGGTTTGAGAGATAACAGCCTCCAAAAAATTTGCATTTCTCACCGAAAACTGCAAAAAGAAGAAAATATGAATTGTCATGGTTATCATGATTCATGTTAATTATTATTATTTAAAAATTTTAAGTTGGAACCTAACTTAGATAATGACCTCTTTGAAGGAGCCAAGGTATTACAGAATACTGTAGTAAGGTTAAATTCAGTCAATTGTTCACATTTCTTAGCACATGAAAAATTCAAACTTACAATTGTTTGTTTATTGAGAGTGTGCATTGTACAACTCGTTTGGGAGGGGAGAAAGGAATGAAATGGAAATGAATGAAAAAAATAATTCTAGAATATTATTCCCTTTTCTTGTTTATGAGTTTTAATGAAGTCCATTCCCTTGTTTGAGATTTTAGGTGAAAGAGAATGAAATAAGTAGGAGAGAACACTCATTTTTTCCTATTCCCTAAAATCTCAAATTTTCATTTCTCTCAAAACTGGGAGAAATTTGAGATAATAAATTAGATTTAATAAATTTTTTACTAAAATTCTCAAAATACACATATATTTAGTCATTTATTTTAAAATAAGGGTTTAATATTAATCTTAGCATAAAATGATACAATTCATTTCCCTCTTTGTTACTTCCAAACAATATTAGTTAAACACGGTTAGTTAACAATCTTCACAAGCACTAGCACACTTACAGTTTCAGCCAGGGGAGTTTTGATATACCATGGCGCAACAGAGTTACTCCTTATGTTATCCTTTGCCCACTCACATGCCAAATTTTTTGCGAGTTGATTCATCGCTCCTTCAAATGAATATCAGACAAAAGCTGATCGCATTATTTGATGTCACAGCTAAAATTTATAACCCATAAGCTTGCAATAAAAAGTCAATTATATTACAAAGAAATTACCTTTAGCTGCACCATATATAGTTGCTCCCATATTTACGGCTACTACACCAGCAACCGAAGAAACGAAAACAATGCTTCCTGCTCCCGAAGCTTTTAAAAGAGGATAAGCAAGTTGACTCAAGTGATAAGCAGATTCAAGATTTGTAGACATGAGAAATGAGAAATCTTCAGCTGTGTACTCCAAGGTTGGTTTTGCTCTGGTTGTTCCCACATTGTTTATCTAAAACCGGGTGACATAAACTATTAATTGAATGTATTAACTGTAAAAGCACTAATGAAGTGGCTCTGACTAAGTAATATTCCAATGCCATTTGTATTGTTGATCAAGATTGATCTTCAAAAAATGATGCCGAATATTATAGTATGGAAAAGAAGGTAAAATGATCATTTACACTTCATCAACTTTGGAGTATGCTCTAAAATATATGCCATGCAAAACGCAGTGATGTAGAGGAAGTAAAGGACTCACAAGGATGTCGAGTTTGCCATTAAACATAGACGAGACTGTGCTCATTAGCTCCTCCCGCTGGGTTCGAGAGGCTACATCACAGACTGAACCAGAGACTCGAAATCCCTTTATCTTCCACTCATGTAAACATTCATTGAGTTGAGCTTCGTTTCGAGAGCATGTATGTACGGTAGCCCCCAGGCCTGCCAATTCTTCGACAACAGCATACCTAGCTAGTCACAACACATAGTAGTAAATAACAGCAAATAAAAAGAATAACTGAATAATGTGTATTCTATTGTATTTAGCGATTAAACTGTACAAGGACATCATAAGTAGTACTAAATCTAGGGTCTACTACAACATAGACATACTAATACATTAATACTTTACCAAAAAAAAAATTTGAGAAAGATATATATATATATATATATATATATATATATATATATATATATAGACACACACACAATAGTGATAGTAAGATTGGCCTAAGACCACTTATATATGGATTTGGGTCGATATAACTCTGATAGCAGAATTTCAAAAAACAAAAGTTAAAACAGGAGGTTATATTATTTATTAAGTGTAGATACAGGGATTAAACTCTGGAAACAAATTAACCTTACAAAGAGGGATAAATGCTATTATGTCATTAAATTATTGGCAAAACAGAAGGTTATATTTCATTTCAATATATATGAATTGACTAGTTTAGAATGATTATGACAACATGAGTAGAGTTTTAAATAATTATTTTATTTCTGATAAGAAAATAAAGAAATCTTTTTCGGGTTAAAGTCATATACAGTAGAGATAAAATATAATCGATAGAAAGATCCTTCCTAATAACGGGTTGGATATTTTAGCCAAATAAATAAACAGATTTTACAAAGGACTACCCCATCTAACATGGACGAGTAGCAACCATCTTGCGTGTCGGTTTGTTTCTCAAAAAAAAACAAAACAAAACAAAACAAAACCAAATATACAAACATAAAAATCCAACCAAAATAGTAAGGTGGCCTTTTTCCTCTCTTGCGTTTTTATCCCATCAACTTTTTTTTTTTAAATAATTGCTATAAATGTCACTTCACATGGACATTTATTTATCTGTACATATAACTATGCAATAAGAACGCGTTTCATGAGTAAAAAAAAAAAAAGGTTTTAGGCAGAGAAAGAACCCGATTCCTTTGGTTCCACCGGTAACAAGAGCGGTCATTCCATGAAGGGACCACCTGCTTTCTCTGTTAGCCATTTCTTGTCCTGCCATTTATCTTTTTGTCGCTACAATGTTTGCTGTGTAAGTAGTAGCGTTTTCTACTTCTCCGAATGGGTTCTATTTATATTGGCCGTATAGAAAATTTACTATGAAAGATGCATGTATCCAATATTTGAGACTTCTACGTGGTAAGGCGAAGACAGTCAATAGATGATAAGGCGGTACTAAGGTTGTCTCAACTACTGACGTCACACATGACGTCTCTTTGCCCACAGTTTTTTTCCCAAAGAAGTTTACTTTTACGAATTTTCTTCAGGACAAATTAGTTTTAAAAGAAACACTTTCAAACTCTCGTAAAAAAAAAATGGTTACATATATTAAAAATTGAACAATTTAATTGCATGTTTTTCATGTTTTTAATACGCATATTAAGTTTCATTCAAATCAAATATTATTTGTAATTTATTTGTTATTAGTTTGTAACTCCATGCATATACATAGATACACTTAAATATATACAATAAAATGTATAATATAATTCTTATATATATATAATTTAAATACTATTGATAGTAATTTTTATATTTTGTTAATTCTTTAAAAATTTTTGTAAGAATATTATTACGTACAAAATGTAAATTGTTCATGTTTTATTTATTTATTTATTGTGAAACATATTTTTTTTTACTATTCATTTATTCTCTTAGTATCACCTATTATTACATATATAGATTTGACTTATAATTTTTTTTTATGCATAAGTTAAAATTATAAAAACGTAAAAATTAAACATTTAATTAATGACATAGTTATTGATTTTTAATCTTCTTAAAATTTTGCAAACATAAAAGATATATAGTAAGAAAATATAATCTAATATTGAATTTATCAAAATTCGCATTTAATAAAAAAATATAAGAAAAGCTTGAAGGTTTGAAGACAACTTTGTCTTTTGATCCATGGGATCTTTCAAATGAATCATTCAAAATTGGAAATTAAATATTACGAAACATTGAACATTTATATCTCTGCCCAATGATGGTAAAGAAGTTGGATTTGGCTTTTTACCAAAAAGAAAAAAAAGAAAAGAAAAGGAAAAAGAAGTTGGCCTTGGCTTGGGAACTGGACCTTTGTGATGGCGACACGTGACATGTTGCCATCACAATTCACAACGGTCGATTGCACGTATTTGACCAGTTTTGCCTAAAGAAGTTTAAGACGTGTTTGGGATCTCACATTCTTTCAGGGCTGTGACTTTTATATTTGTTCCATCCACAGCATGAGAGGGCCCTGTATCAGCAGAAAGCAGAGGGCCAAACATATGTTCTATCTACAAATTTGAGTCATGCTTAAGGCAAGAATATTTAATTGTTTTTATATGGTCTGTCATAATTGGAATAACATTACTTCTACTTATTTGATGAATTATTGGATTATTTGATGAATTAATTTGCAGTTTCTACGTGCTCACTATTGCAATAGATAATCGAATAAAAAAAAAAAAAAAAAAACTAACATTAAATCATGGTTTTAACTTTTAATTGAAGAAATAATGAATTGAAGGTATTTGTTTATTTCCCTAACATAAAAGAGAAAATTGGTTGGTTTCAAAGATAAATGAGAAATTGTGAAATTTCTTATCTTTCATTGAGCAAAGTATACAAAAGGAATAACGAAAAATTTTACAAAGTTTATTCTCTTCTATTGTTTTGTAAAATCAATATTGTGATATGATATGAATAACGAAAATCAATCAATCCAATCTTTGAACGAAAATTCTCTACCAAACAAAAAAATGATGCTGGGAAAAAAGTGTGAACATTGCTCATCTCCATTATATAGTGGGATATAGAAAAGGGCAAATTTAATTAGTAGAAGCTACAACCTGGGGACATAAACAATATTTCCATCACAATATGTGGGTCAGAGTTGTAAGATTTATATATTGCGAGAAGAATGCTATATTTAACAAATGCAAAAGATTTGTTAAAATTTGACTATAGCACTAAATTTTCTTGTCATTGGTTGAGACCTTACAAACCAGTTTGTTTGGTTCATCCATCGTACAATAAAATTGTCTCGTCACCTACGGTTATTCTAGGCAATTTGTACCATTAAATAAGGGTCTGTTTAGATATCGCTTATTGCAGAAAACTGAAAACTGAAAACACTGCAGCAAAATAATTTTTAAATGTGTAAATAGTGCAATAGGACCCAATTTTAAAGTTGTTTTTGCTGAAAAAAGTAATTGCGAGTGTCGTGAACAGTGCATGGAACCCACAAATTTTTAGCAAAACACTAAAACCGTGGGTTCCAAATGCACGGAAAACCGTGCATTCCAAACGCACACTATGCCACTCAAAGAAGTGGTAATATTAGTTACAACTTACAGCAAGCATTGTAGTGATTAAGAGAGAGAAATGGCAGGGGCAGAAATTAATAATAGAGAAAGCAAGTGGTCCTTCAAGGAATGACCACTCTTGTTATTGGTGCAACCAAGGAATGGGTTATTTCTCTTACTAATATTCTTCCTTGTTTCTAGTTGTTGGGTTTAGACTCTATCAAAAACAGTAGTTAACTAGTTTTAAGACTGAATTGATTATTAGATCTATTATAAAAGCCTTGGTTAATAAAAAAATTACCAATATTGTGCATGAAAGTTCAATTAGTGTGAAAACACTAAAACTTGTTTAGACCCCTAATTATAATTACGGCTAGATTACTTTTACTTTAACTTATCTAAGTACGGAATAAGAGTAAATGAAGCGCAATAAACCAGTAACACTATTCTAAGCCATAAGCAACCACAATGAGCAATAAAAGTAAAGCTTAAAGAGTAGGAAAGAGAGATGCAAATATAAGATAACACCGAGTCGTGTTATCGAAGAGGAAACCGAAGAAGTAGGCAAAAAACCTCTCCACAACCCTCCAAGTTGAAATCAATCCACTAGTAAATAAGTTGGAGTACACGAATATCAAAAAGACTTTCTAAGCCTAATCTACCCAATGTACTTGAGCCCTCCAAGCTCCTACTACTAACAGACTTCTCTGAGTCTTGTCTTCACTAGCTTGCCAAATCCTGCGATTCTGTCTGATTGCATCCGCCACTCAATGACTTCTTCCAATGCTTCCCAAAGGCACCAAAATTTCTCTCAATACTAAGAATGGGTAAGGTAAGTGTTTGGGCTAAGAACCTTTTAAGGATGTATAGATAGAAAAGTAAGAGTAGAGGAAAACCAAGAGAATTTGTGTAGATGACTGTGACTATGACAATCTCTAACTCTTAAGTGTTTTTCTAGGGTTTTCTTTTTGAAAAGTACTCCTTACAAATTCTGGGTAATGAAGGTATATATAGTGTGTGTAAAAAATTTAATACAATTTTCATTTTTGCCAAACAAAGAGTTTTGCGGGTACTTCGCAAGATGGTTTTTTTCGCAAAGTACTTGTAAAATGATAAGCTGTCATGACTCTTCAACTTCTAGTCATGTGCTTCACACATGGCCTTTTCGCGGGTTGCTTTACTCGCGAGCTAGTTGCGAATTGCATTGATCTTCTTTGCATGCTAGTTTCTTTACTAATCTCTCACACTCATCCCTTACAATTAAACCCACATAAATACAAGGAATGATTGACTAAATTACAACCAAATTTGGCTTGGAATTAAAGCCAACAAAGGCTAGTTGAAAATCACAACTTTACAGTGCAAAATAGTAAAAGTAGTAAAAATAATAGAATACACAGATATGATGACCTAAGAAAACCTGTGAAATAAATTAGTTATATAATAAAAGTGAACAGATCCACTATCAAATAGAGGTTTACAGACTAAATAACTCTATTCTTTGTAAACTTAATTGCAGTTACCCAACTTAGCTCTAAGATTTACAGACATCTCTAATATGAATGTATTTTAAACATGAACCTCGAGTCCACAACTCCAAAACCACCCTTGAATGTTTAGATCTCCAACACCTTTGATGGCTAGTATGAAACAATAACTTCTATAACACTGGATCTTGAGTTCCTTCAAAAAATAACACCGATAGAAGATATGAGAGTGTTTTTGGTATATAAACCCTAGATATAGAATAGGAGGCACATGAGACACCTCTCTCTCTCTCTCTCTCTCTCTCTTTTACGTTCTATAGAATCTCTTTTATAGTGTAAAATAAATGGCAAGAAATCCTAATAGCTTGGACGATAGGCTTGACTTTAAAATCTATAAACTAATCTGATTTGTGATTTTCGATGGGTAAATGATACCATCCTTCCTTTGAGCTAGGGGAAGTTTCATTTATACTACAAACATTTGAGAAGATGTCATTTCAATATTCCTCAAAGGAAGCATGGTTTACCTTTTCAACTCCAAAAATTGTTTTTACCTTTTCGTCATAAAATAAAAAGAAATACTCTCTTGGTGGTTGTTCTATAGAAGGAAATCATTTAAACACTTTGTTTCTTGTTATAATCATTCTATGTTAGGAAATATTGTTCTGCAATGAAATATATCATTTTGTTTTTACTTTTGATCTATGAAATTCTGTTAATAATAATTTACTAGTAAATTACACTATACATGTTGTGATCAGATATGCTATTGTTGAGGAATTGGCAAGCCTGGGAGCTACCATGCATACATGCTCTGGAAATGAGGCCCAACTTAATGAATGCTTACATTAATGGGAGATGAAGTGATTTCAAGCATAATTGTCAAAACATGAATCGTATCGTGCATCGATTTTTTATTTTTTCATATCGTGTATCGTATCGTATCGTATATCGTAAGATATACAAATACTTAATAAAATTTATAAAAATAATTATAGATATACATATATAAAGGGTATATTCATTATAAATTTTGAATATATTCAGATAATGACTAATTTATTCATCACTTATGTAATAATATTTAATAAGCTAAATAAATATATCAAACTAGTACGTATTTATAACATAAACATTCAAATTGTTTAAATTCAAAAGTGATAATATATTACAAATGACCCAAAAATTATTTTATTTTCATCATATTTATCATATTGGCTAATCAACTCCATCTATGTCAATGCTATCATCACTTTTATCATTTTGCAAATTTAATTTTTTTCATTAAAATTTTCTTTATCGTCATTAACATTTACTATCTTTTCTTGTTCTTTTTATTTTAATAATTAAAAAAAAAAAATCTTCTTGGCATTCTAGTTTCTTGAACTTATAACGATAATTAAAAAAACAAAAATAATTATATTTTCAATTAATATCTTATTCATAGTATAGAAAATAAATTTGTAAACATTAAAGTGAAGTGTACGTGTGTACTATGTAGTCCAAATTTTGTAGAAAAAATAGAGGGAAAAAAAAACTTATGAATACGTTATTTTATCAGGTTAAATTAAGTAACCTAATAATTTTGTGTTTAAAACAAGTCTATCAACTTATTAGATTCAAATAAAAGTACAAATTTTAACAAAAAAATATCAAGCATTTGTCTATGTATCGTACGATACGTACAATTTTACGATATAATATGATTCATACAATACACACATTATATCGTACGCTTCATGAGCACTTATGATACTCCAATATGATATAAAACTTTTTATATACGATACAATATGTATTGTACGATACATATCACGTACCATACGATACTAACAACTATAATTTCAAGTTACTAGTTCAGTTTGCGTTGTAGTGTCTCGAACCCAACGGGAGAAGCAAATAAGCATAGTCTCCTCTCTGTATAATTGCAAACTCAACATCCTTGTAAGTCCTCTATTTTCTCCTCATTTTTGTATCTGCGTGTCATTTTAGAGCATACCCAGAGGTTGGTGAAGTGTAAGGGATCATCCTATATTCTGGCACCTAATAAACAGTCAAAATTTTAATAAGGGATTAAGCATTCAATTCTATACTTAAATCTTTGACTTCCATTTGATTAAGAAAATAAATATTTTTTTTTTTTTTGGAAGATCCATTATGAAACAACTTAATTAATTGATGTATTTGAAAAAACATTTAGCGGAAGCCACTTCTTTTTTGCTTTTGCAGTTAACATTCATTTATATTTATGTTCACAAAGCTTTTAGTTAGTAGTTGTTGAGGATCATTTGTGTTAGAAATTGACAAAAAAGCAGCCCAGCCCAGCAACGTGGGCAGCAGAGAAGCGGCAGACCAAGCAAAGGAAAACCATTAGGCCTAAGCGGCAGGAACAATGGATCACAGGCCCTTCAATACGAATGAGTGGGTCTTGAGAGGGTAAGCGGGCCTAAAAGGCCCAGAAAGAGAGAAAATAGGCACCCATGGGCAGTATGTGTTGTGAAAAAGAGAGAATGGGCTGCGGCAGGCCCAAAAGAAAGTAAGTAAAGAAAGTAGGGAATAATGGCAAGCCCATGAACCCAAGGATGAGAATGAGGAAATTGGGCCGGGGAAGCCCAATTAAGTTAGTAAGAGCCCATGGGATGCGGAGTTAGTAAATGGACCAAGGACGTCCAAAGAAATGGGCCGGAGAGGCCCAAGGAAAACAAAGGGACATTGGAGCCCATAAGCGAAGAACACCAACGGCCATATTAAGCCATTGGGGAAAAAAGGAACGGCAGGCCTGATAAAAGGCCCAGCAGGAAGGAAATATGACAAAGAAATACTAAGTAACGCCGCAGGAAGCAAAGGCAATTGGAAATTGCGTTGAAAGGAACGTGGAGCCCAATACTGAGCAAAGCCCAGATTCTAAGGGAGCGGGGAGTCTGAGTAATAACTTGCAAAGGACCAAAAACGGACGACAGGCAGGCAAAGTTTCCTGTCCGCGGCAAATGCATGAACAGCAGGCGGATTTCAGACATATGCATGCGCAAAGACCAGGCACCACCAACCCGTACCCAGCCAATACAGGACATGGTGGGGTCATGGGGTCAGAGGTAAGAGGGCGTGGTTTGGTGGTGGGGAGAGGGGAAGGCCTGTTTCAAGGTTCCTGCTCCAGCTCTTTTGGGGGGTACGTCCTGCTGGGATGATATACCACCCAAAAGAGGCAAGGCTGAGTTGGAACCAACGGGTGCATGCCATGAGAGAGTAGAGAGAGAGAAACACCACCGCGGCAGGTAGAAATGCCGCGGCAGGCTAACAGACAAAGTGGTTGTCTTTGTCTGAAGCAGGGTACCCGCAGAACGTAACAGTAATGGTCAGCAAGTACCCCAGGCCAGACAAAAGTGGTTGGAGGGTAGAATAGTAAAATCCGTTCACGGTAAGCACTATAAAAGGAAGCCTCTACCGTGTACAGAAGGGGGGGGGGCAACATAAGGGAAAAAACTAAGAAAAGAAATACTCTGCACCACACTTATGAAAACAGGGGAAGTATAGCACTAAACAAGAAAAACAAAAAGAAAGAAATCACTAAGGAAAAGATAAAAGAAAAAGAAAGTGAGAGTTAGTGGCATGCACCAACGGGACTTTTCCTTCTCTCCCTCTCAAAACTTGTCATCTTCCATATTTATTTCGGATTTTACCCATTCAGGTCCGCCTCCCTCAACCCATTAACCCCCATGGCAGGATGTCTTTTCCTCGGAGGTTAATCGCACTGAGAAGGGGCGTTCTCCCTCTTTGGCATTAATCCTACAGACCGAACTGAATTTGCTCCCTATCTGTTTTGATTAATTTTATTACTAGTCTCCTTTACTATTTATTTGTCAAAGGTTGATTGATATTGTTATAGTTACGGATTACTTGGTCTTTCCCATTAAAGGAACTATCTGGTCATTCCAGAATTCGTAGTTTTGTTTATCAATCATATTTGCTTGCTGTAAGTTTTTTCCTCTGAAACAGTTCTGCCGCCGTGAGCAATACAGCTCTGCTGGCCATAAGCTGTTCTCTATTTCAACTCAGCCTGCGGTAAGCACTCCCCTGGCAGACGAGGCATAATTTGCGCACAAGCCGGCCAAGTTGAGTCCCAATTGGCCCGGTCTCAACTCTTGCAATCCAGAACACTCGGGCCTGCAATCACAAAGGGGCAGCCCAACATAGCAAAAAAGGCCCACAACAGTAGTTACTATAACTTGGTCAAGCTTTTGTGCCCTTATTAATGTCTGGTTTTAGATAAACAATGTGGGAATCAACATATTGAAACCAACCCCAGAGTACACAGTTGAAGATTTCTCATTTCTCATGACTACTAATCTTGAATTTTCTTATCACATGTGGCAACTTGTGTATCCTCTTCTGAAAGTAGTTCTCAATAAAAGAGAAGTTTTAATGATACATAAAAGCATTACACGCACTTTGCTGTACACACATACCATTCTTCACAATTTCACTCTTTTTGTTTTTATGTTTCTTTACATTTGCATTTGCTTTCTAGCTTATCTATGCATTTATTGGTCTAATTCCATCACTTATTAGATATGTCATATGTGATACATCGTTACATTGTGTGAATGAATATATATGGTACACTTGCAAGACTGTCTTATACTAAAACTCACAACAAAGGAGACATGGCGTTAATATAGACCATCACCTAAAAGGCAAAAGAAAGCTATACTAAAGTTCAAATTGTTGAATTCAAAGGAAGAAGAGTCAACAAAAGCAACTCTTCTTCCTTTAGAACTCTATCTCACGTTTTTAGTTTTCTTAACAATTTTTTTGGATGCGAAAGAAAAGCTAACAACACATGCAAAAAGCACATGTAATATACTTTTAACACAAATCCTTATGTAAAGAAAAGCTAACAACATGCAAAAAGCGCATGTGTAATTATATGTACTTTTAACATAAATACATTTTTAATTAAAAATTAAATATTGACTCTCTGTTTAATTTGGTTAAGTATTTCAAGACATTTCTAATTAAAAAATAAATATTATTTGTATTATTTGGTTCAATGTTTCAAGACTCTTCATCCCTCACACATACATACAAAATTCTTTGCATTTTAATTTACCATTTTTAGCTCTTGTGCTTTTAAACCTTCTAGGGGGCTTTTTTGTGTGTTATGTTGGGCTGCCTCTTGTGGTATTATTGTTGTACTGGCTGGGCTGCCTCCTGCTGTGTTAAGCCTGAATGTTCTGAGTATGGGAGTTGAGACCGGTCCAACTGTAACTTAACTTGGTTCGGCTTGTGCGCAAAACTATGCCTCGTCTGCTAGGAACATGCTTACGGCAGGCAAAGCCATTTTGAGTGAATTGTGGCAGACAGACATGATAATAATAAGACAAAAAAATAGAGTACTTCTGTTCCTCAATTAATATAATCAATTAGTCCTTAATTGAGTGAAATAATCATAATAGCAATGATTACTTTTGTAAATAAAGCAAGAGAATAAATAGTCAGCATATGGGTCGATCAAAAGAGGAAAGAGATTAAAGTGAGTTCAGCCCGCAGGACCAAAAACCAGAGAGGGAAGAACACTCCTTCTCAACGTAACCAATCTCCTAGAGAAAATCATGCCATGGAGATTAATCACTTTAAGAAGAGCGGACCTGAATGGTTGGTGCCACGAAGGAGTCCTTTCGCTTTTGGCAAAGAGCAAGATTTAGAGAGGGAGAGAGAGAAACAACTTATTGGTGCATGCCTGCCGAACTAACACTCAGTTTTTCTTTTCTTTCTCTGTTTCGGTTTTCCTTTTATCTTTCTTTCTTTTCTTTTCTTTTGCTCTTCTCTTCTATTTTGTGATTTTTCTCTCAAATTGTTGTTACTGTGATTCCGGACCTCCTTTTTGCACACGGTGAAGGCGTCCTTTTATAGCGCCTGTTGTGACCAGATTTTACTTTTTTAGCCCTTAACAACCTTTGTCTGGTCTGGGTATACTTACCGACCATCACTGAACCATCTGTGTGCCACTCCCCCTCACCATACAAATAGGACTATTTTGTTTGTTAGTTTGCTGTGGCACCCCTTCCTGCTACGGTGTGGGTGCTCTCTCTCTCTATCTCTCATGGCATGCACTTAGTGGTTCCAACTGAGCCTTGTTGCTTTTGGGATGTATGTCATCCCAGCAGGACGTATCCCCAAAAAGAGCTTAAGCAGGAACCACAAAATAGGTTTTCTCCTCTCCCCACCGCCAAACCATGCCCTCTTACCTCTGACCCATGACCTCACCATGTCCCATATTGACTGGGTACAGGCTGGTGGTGTCTGGGCCTTACGTATGCCTTCCTTCCATATGTGTCTAAAGTCTGCTTGCTACTTACGCGTCCACTGTGGTCTAGAGACTTTGCCTGCACAATCTGTTGTCCGTTCTTGACCTTTTATGTGAGCTGCCTTTTTTGATTTCCCGCTTCCTTAGGAACTAGGCTTTATTTAATACTGGGCTTTACATTCTTGCAACCCATTTCTTGGTTGCCTTGATTTCCTGCCGCATCACTTGTCATTCCTACTGTAATGACTTACTCCTGCCGAGCCTCTTTAGGCCTGCCATTTATTCTTTCCCCCAGTGGCTTAGCATGACCACTAGTGTTCTTACTCATGGGCTCCTGTGTCCCTTTTGTTTTCTTTTGGGCATCCTAGACCCATTTGCTTTTCCTTGGCCCTTTTACTAATTCTGCATTCCCATGGGCTTTTACTAACTTCATTGGGCTTCCTTGACCCAATTAACTTATTCTCATCCTTGGGGTTCATGGGCTTGCCATTAACCTTTTACTTTCTTTATTTGCATTACTTTGGGCCTACAGTGGCCCATTCTCACTTTTCTACGTCATATGCTGCCCATGGGTATGCTTTTTCTCTCTTTCCAAGCTTATTCGAGCCCACTTGCCTCCTCAAGGCCCATTTGTTTATATCATGAGCCTGTGATCCATTATTCCTGCCGCTTGGGCTTTAATGGTTTTGCTCTACGTTTGTTAATTCTTTGCTGCCCGTGTTGCTGGGTTGGGCTTTCTTCCTTTTATTCGGGTTCAAAAAAAATGACCCTTAACATTTAGCCCCCTGAACATATAGAGCGTTCATGTGGTTCATATGTGAATAAAAGACCTTCCTGTCCTTTCTACTTCTCTTCTTTCTTTTCCTTCGCGGGTTTTTTTAAATAGTGGACCCCTTCTCATATATATATATATATATATATATATTTCTTTTCTTGCCGTGAACTGTGTTGTCTCTTCGAATTTCCCAATTTAGCAGTTAATCAGAAACTTAGCCGCTGTTTCATTAATTTCATTCCCTTCCTGATGGCTGACCCGTCACCTTCCTTCACGCCAGTTTTAATGACCCCAATATTTAAGAGAGATTTATTTTGTAACACAAACACAAACTTTCTCTTTTCCAAATGCTCTCTCTCTATTCCCCTTTCTTCTCCGTTTCTTCTTCTCAAACACTTGCACCCATTTACTCCGGTTAAGCCTTCATACTATGGCGCCGGTGAAAAGCCAAGGCTCTTCCCACCGTAAAGGGAAAGAGGCCATCTCCGATCCTCCCGACGCACGTGATATAAGCGAGGAGGTCGAGTATTCTGAGTCAGACCATTCCGATGAGGAAGAAGCACCGCGTGACCCCGACAGTGAATGCGCCCCTCTAATCGATCGATGGTACGACGTCCACATCCATTTCCCAAAGATTCCCGGAGATTAAGCGACGTCACCGCCGGGCCGTGTGTGGCTTGCCCTTGTTCGGCGAAACCCCGATGTTTCTTAGGCCCTGTTGGCCTCCTCAATCCCCGATCTAGTTATTCGCCAAGGCATTTCACTCCTTGTGCCCATCCATTTCAAATTTGGGTCAGGCACCACTTTGGGTTGAAGAGAATGGGTAGATGATGAATTATCTAATACGGGCTTCATGGGGTTGTTGTAGCAGGCTAGTGTTTTGAAGGCCGTCGTTTTATCTCGTTGCTTGTCCAACTTTCGGGATCTTTATAACCTTCGTCACTTAGTCCGCTGGTGGTGTGCCACCACCCATATCTTTTTCTTCTCTTGCGGCAAACTCACTGTTACGCTCAAGGACATGGCTAACTAGTTACTCTTGCCCATCCTCGGTGATGCTAATCCTGCCACTCTAGAACTTTCTCTGGAGGAAGAGGCCATTGAGACTGAATTGAAGAAGAGGATGACCAGGAATGCCAAATTGTCATATTGGGTTAGTTCTTCTTCCAAGTTCTTTGTGGCCGCTCGTCATGCAGCTTTTCGTGCGTTTTGGATTTGCAAATTTGTCTTCGGCTCTCACCCCCATTATGCCATAAAGCCTTTATACTTTCGTTTAGCCATCAAGATATCTGCCGAGGTGAGCCTGCCGTTGACCCCTATGTTCTTGGGGCACTTGTATGTCGAACTAGATATCCTGTGGAGTGATGAAAGTCAGGCGAGGTCTTGTCACATAGTTACCTCCTCTGTTCATAGCACTATCCTGCAACAGTTGTTATTTGAGCGTTGTGCTCAACATTTGACAAAGTGTAGGCCGGTTCGCTTTGCTAAAGAGAAGTATCACTCATGTCCAAGGGTAATTATTGACTTCTGTGGCAGGTTTGAGTATGATTATCCGCTGGCTTTTCGTTGGTCTGGTTTGAAGCCTATCGATTATTCTATTGTTGAGTCTTTTGATGAAGGTGCTGGTTTTGCTTGGAGAGCTTACAGAAATTTGGGTGTGGGTTACACGTGTATGGATTCTGTGATGGGTTTGTTTGTTGACACTGTTGGGACTACCACTCCCTTGGCCGGATTTGATGAGATAGGGATTACATATTTGGCGACTACCAATGCCAGATGGTTGCATTACTTGGCTAATGAAGGTATCAGGTTTGTTCATTATCCTGCCAATTGTGTGAAAAGACAGTTTGGATTAGACCAAGACATTCTTGATGACCTTTCTTTTCTTATGGAGTCCCCTACTTCAGTCCGACCCTTTCTGCGGCACACCGCCTTTGAATTCTGGAGGCAGCGTTCTAGTGCAGTTACTGTTCCTGGCTCACTGAAGGAGGGTTTCTGTACTCCTGCCATGCATGGGTATTGGCAGGCAGTGATGACCTCGTTCAAACAAGAGTTGGTAGGTAGTCGCGGTTTCTCCTTTATTCCCCCCGATGGGCTCAGCATGGTTATTTCAGCTAATCCTTGATTGCTCCTGCCCTCCAAGTCCGTGTTAGCATATAAAACCGGTTTGCCATCTTTGAATGGGATGAGGAGAAGAGAGGGTGGTACTGGCACACTGGTGACTATCCTCTAGGTTGGGAGAAAAAAGTTAAAGTGAAGAACAGTCTTGCACCGAGTAAGAAAGGTCTTGCTAAGCTTAAGTCTACAAGCAAGTCTAAGCCTGCCACTCCACGGCCACCTGTAGATGCTCCCCTTTCCAGTAGGACACAGGGTAGTAAGAGAAAGACAACCCTTCACCTTACGCTTGTTGCCGAGCGGAGAGTTTGTTTTTTCTAATTCTGCCCTGTCTTTTATATATTATTTTTCTTTTCTTTTTTTTACTTTCTCTGTGGCTAACTTTGACATGTTTGCTGATTTCTTTCTTTGACTCTGTCTTTTGCTCTCTCTCTCTCTTTTTTCCTTTTTTTTTTTTTTTTTTTTTTTTTTTTTTTTTTTTTTTTTGCAGTCTAAGCATAAAGAAGACACATCTGTCACCATCCTATACTGCTTGACGAGCCTAAATTTAAGGTACACCCCCTTTCTTTCTTTTCTCCCCCTTATATATATATATATATATATTTTTTTTTTTTTTTTTTTTGTGTGCATGTGTTTCGTCTGCCGTATGCTTTTGTGTACCTCATCCACCCAAAAGTTTCTTCGATCTTCACATCCCTTTCTTTTTTTTTTCCTTCTAGGATGAGCCCGAGCCTCTCTCTGTGTACCACCCCATAGCCAAGGAGCTTTCTGCCTCTATGGGTGTACCCATGGGAGGCTTTTTTGATGGTGTTGATGTAGCATTTCAGACACCTATCCCTTCTGTTGTGCACGGGGTTCCTGCTGAGACTCCTACCTCTCCGACTAGGCTAGTACCTGTAGATGAGGGTACTTATACTAGGAAAGTTAGTGAGGTCACCCCTACACCTACCAAGACACCCACTGTTCAAAAGAAAGTCACCCTTCCTGCTGCTACTCACACTGAGTTTACTCCTTTTGTCACACCCCTTATTATTTCCACCAGCGACCCCTTCGCAACTCTATCTTAGGCTATGAAGGATGATTCTTCTCTGGTAGTTACTCATTCCTCTATCCCTAGTTCTGCTACCCGTGGGCCTGATGCTGACTTGTTCTCTGAAGAGTCTGAAGACATTCTTGAGGATCCTAACGATGAGCCCGTCCTAGGGAAGAGGATTTCTGACTCTGGCGAAGAGGAGAGAGCTCCACCCAAGACTGAATTCATGGGTATGTGCCTTCTTCCCCTTTTTTTTTTTTTTTCTAAGTTCACTCTTCCCTTTTTTTTTTTTCATGAACATGTATCTGCGTTGCTTCTTGCTGCCATCTCCCTTTCATTTATATGCCTATCTCCCTGTTTGCAGAGACCTTTGAGGGACTAGGAATTGCAGCAGGCGTAGGGATGCCTACAGCAACTCCTCCTGCCGCACCCACAGCACCCATTCCTACCGTGCCTTCTGTACCTGTTTCTGCCGCACCCATTCCTACAGCGCCTGTTTTTGTCGTTCCTTCTATGCCTGTTTCTATCCTTCCCACAGCCCCCATTAATACTGGCCCTGGTAAGCTCTATTTTCCCCCATCTCCTTTTTCATTTCTTCCCTGTGGGTTTGTTCTTTATAGATCATGGCTTCTCATTTCATGCCTTGTGCTCTCTTGATAGGTTCACTCCCTACTGTTCCTTCTCAGTTTGAGGTGGGCAGCAGTTCTGCCACTATTCTAGATCTTGTGAGTGAGGATGCAGCCTTTTTTACACATTTTGATCAACCTGAGTTCAACGATCTTGGACTAGCGGATTTCTAGGGCTCCGGTCCTCCTTATGTAGACTTCCATAGCTTCAGAATTCCTGAGGATTGCGCTTCTCACTTGGTGGCAGTCTATAGCAATCGTGGAGACTTCATGCAGGGATTTCGTCTTGGTTGTTCTGCCAGAAAGCATTTCTTGAGGATGTTAGGGAGTGTGCTGAATGTTATTGAGCATAACTTTGTTGATACTGTCTCCACCGAGAGGATTCTACAGTGGAAGGCCGAGGTCTAGGAGCTTGTTAGTGTTGGTTTTGCTGTGGAGTTCATCTTGGATCACCTTCGAGAGATCGCCCGGGCCCTTTTTATGAGAAGAGTCCAGCCTACTATTGATGCTATTGATTCACGCTTGGAGGTTCTGAGAAAGGAAGTGGCAGGCTTGGAGGGTTGTCGCGAGCGCCTTCTTTCTAGCATTGGTGGGTCGAATCGTTTTAAAGATCAGCCGCTCATTTTTGGACTTCATTGATGACGATGCAGTTTCTTCTTGTTTCGTTGTTTCCCTTCCCTTATTACCCTATTTAGTACACTTTATGTTTCCTACTTGTTTGGCTAGTTTGCCACAGTTTTGGTTTGTAACTTATAATGCTATACTTTACTATTGTTTTTTTGCTTTTGCTATAACATATGATGCTAATACTTCGTACTTTTTCATTACATTCTCATGGAAGCACGTTCCAGTTTTGTCTTGTGACATAGTCACTTGAAAGAAGGAAAATGTAAAGGAAACACAAAAGTTCTTTAACAAAACAAAAGAAAAGGACAACCACATAACTTTTCTCCTTAGGCATAATAACGCTTCAGCCACTTCCCATTGATGGGATCTATTAAGTCTTTGCCATCCACCTAAGTCAAAAGGTAATATCCACTCGGATGCGCCTCCCTTATGACAAGGGATCCTTCCCATTTTGGTGCGAACTTAGATGGTCCTGCCATGCCTCGCCTAACGTAATCTGCCACTTTTAACACAAGTTGTCCTTCTGCGAACACTCTCTCTTTGGTCATCCTGCCATAGGCTTCAATCATCTTTTGTCTGTATTTGCAGCTGCGTTCCTGGTCTTTTTCTCTCTTTTCATCAAGTCCCTCTAAGTCTTCACACCTTTCTGCCGCAAAGACTTCCTTTTCCTCTTCTTTTTCTCGAATATGCATAACTCTCGGGATGGAGTCATTATTTCTGCTAGGCTCACTACCTCAGTTCCATAGACCAAGGAAAAAGGCGAAAAACCTGTGGCTGACTTAGGCGAATTTCTATAAGCCCAAAGAGTGCTTGGCAGGTGCATTGCCCATCCTCCCATATATTCTTGGCTCATCTTACTGATAATCTTTATGAGAGTCTTGTTTATTGCCTCTGCTTGCCCATTCCCTTGCGGGTAATAAGGCGATGACCGGTGGTATTTGACTTGGTAGAACTCTAGCATTTTTCTTACATCACTGTTGACAAATGGCGTGTCATTATAACTGATAATCTTGTGGGGCACCCCAAACCTTACAATTATATTCTCTTTGATGAAGTTTGCCACTACCCCTCCTGTGGCTTTATGGAGTGGTATTGCCTCTGCCCACTTAGTAAAATATTCTGTAGCCACTAGTATCCATATGTATCCACATGATGACAGGTTAACTGGCTCCACTAAATCAAGCCCCCAAGTGTGGAAGGGCCATAGGGTGACCATGCTATGTAAACTCTGCAGATGAGTGTGAATCAAGTTGGCTTGTACTTGACAACTGTGGCACTTTTTTTTTCAAATTCTGCCGTATCTTTTTTCATGGCAGGCTAGTAGTAGCCCATTTGCAGCAGGCATCTGTAAAGCTTTTTCTTCCCCTGATGCTTTCCACACTCTCCTGAGTGTACTTCCTTTATCGTCTCTTTTGCCTCTTCAAGGCCCAAACACCTTAAGGAGTCCCCATCATATCCTTTCTTGAAAAGGACAGTATTATGTACAAAATAGCATGTTGCCAATCTCTTAAACTTGTATCTTTCACCGTGCTTTTGTGGCAGGATGCTTTTTGTTAGGTACTGTATGAATGGGCTCCTCCAGTCTTCACTGATGAACACAACGTAACTTTCCTCTCTGTCTGCCATAAGTTGGCAGGTCCCACACTGAGTTTGGACTCAGTTTGCATCTCTACCCATGCTTGGCCAATAAAAGCCTGCACTTTGAAGTCTGTGGTAAAAGCTGACCTCCCCGTAGGATCCACAAGTCTTGTCATGTACTTCTTTCAATTTTCTCTAGGCTTCCTCTTGCCCCACACATCTGGACAAGACCCCACCTGGCATCCTGCGGTACAATTCTCCCTTTACTATGGCGTATTCCTTTAGCACCTTCAGTTCTACAACGTCTTCTTCCTTCATCAAGGCTTCCCTTATGGAGATCCGCCAATCCCCTTCGCACTGTTCCTCCTGGAACTTCTCCTTTAATACCTCAATTATGGATTCTTTCCTCTTGCTGACCTCTACTTTGGTGCTATCACATTCAAACGTTATTTGCGAGCCTAGCGTGGCTAGTGCATCAGCAAACCGATTCTCATTCCTTAGAGCATGTTCTATTTCAAAAGTTGAAAACTTTTCATTCATTTTTTGGGCCATTACTCTATACGGGGCTAGGCTGGGTTCTTTCAAGGAGAAGCTCCCCTTTGCTTGACAGACCACTAGGTTCGAATCACCCAATACCCTTAAATGCTTGACTCACATTTCAAGAGCTGTGGCCAGCCCAGTTAGGTAGGTTTCGTATTCTACAGTGTTGTTTGAACAGGGAAACTCGAATTTAAACGATAGCACCACTGCCTTATCTTCTTCATAGTACAAAACTACTTCCACTCCTCCAGATTGGATGGTAGAAGACCCATCAAACTTCATTACCCATTATTCTCTGACCTCGTCTGCCATGGCCACTTCCCCTGAAACTTCATCATCCAACGGGAACTCTTCCTCTCCTGGAAACTGCGCCAATAGGTCCGCTATAGCTTGGCTCTTCACCCCCCTGGGTGTCCCTATTCTCAAATCGTATTGTGACAATTGTAACAACCACTGGGATATCTTGGTAGAGAGGATTGGTTGTTGTAACAAAATTTTGATGGCATGGGATTTAGTCATCAGCCATACTTCATAAGCCAAGAAATAATGACATAACCTCTGCGAAGCGTACACAATAGCTAAGCACGCCCTCTCTGCCCTTGGGTTATGAGTTTCTGCATCTTTTAAGGCACGACTAATGTAATATACTGATTATTCAACGCCACCTTCATCCTCTTGGGCGATTAATACACCAATGGCATATGGGTTAGTAGCCAAGTAGAGTAATAGTGGTTTTTTGTGGATTAGGGCCTGCATTGTAGGAAGGTTTATCATGATTTGCTGTAGCCTCTTGAAGGTTGCCTGCTACGCTTCTCTTCACTCAAAACTTTGCCCTTTCCTGAGCAACTTGGTGAAAGCGGAAGTGATTGATGCCAGCCCAAGGATGAATCTCCGAATATATGAAACTTTCCCTAAGAAGCTTTTTAACTCCTTGGCCATGTCTAGTGGCCTTATGGTTGCTATGGCCATAGCTTTGGCCGGGACCACATCTATTCCCTTACTATGAACTAGGTAGCCCAAGAACTTCCCAGAAGACACTCCAAACGCGCACTTACGAGAGTTCATTCTTAATTTGAAAGCTCTGCACCTCTCGAATACCCTCCTTAACACGTGGAAGTGTTCTTCTCTCATTCTTGATTTTACCACTATGTCATCCACATAGTCCTCAAGTTCATGAAGCATCATGTCGTGAAATATGGCCGTCATCACTCGCTGATAAGTAGCACCCACATTTTTTAGCCCAAAAAGCATCACAGTGTAGTAGAAATTGCCCATGGGCATTCTGAAAGCAGTTTTCTCTTCATCCCTTGGTGCCATTCCGATCTGATTGTATCCACTGATCCTATCCATGAATGAAAACATGGTGCTTCCTGCCGCATAATCTATTAGTAGATCCATGTTTGGCAATGGAAACTCATCCTTCGAGCAGGCTCTGTTGAGATTTCTGAAATCTACACAGCATCTTATCTGTCCATTTTTCTTCTTTACTGGTACTATGTTAAATAGACAACGCAGATGTTGAATAGGCTTGATAAAACCTGCGGCCAGCAATTTCTGTACTTCTTTGACTATTTGCCCTTTTATCTCAGTATGGAATACCCTGGCAGGCTGGGCCACTAGCTTGGCCTCTGGGTCCACATTCAATGTATGCACCACTAGCTTGGGGTCTAACTCCAGTATTTCACTGTAATCTCATGCGAAGACGTCTTTGAATTCTTTCAACAGTAATACCAGTTTTGATTTTTCTTTTTCTGTCAGACTTGCACTAATTGAGATAGGCCTTGGTCCTTGTGAAACAAATCTTAAGTCAATTTCCTCCATTTCTTCTTCTGCCATAACTTGTGCCTCTTTTTCTGCCATAACTTCTTCATTTTTTTCTTCATTATTTTCTTCCTCTAAACTTTCTTAAACCACACAACACACCAAACTCTCATGCTGCCTCTTTTGGATGGGGCCCATCTGCATTTCACTTGTGGACCCCACGCGCCTTCATAACTTGTATACAATCCTACCGTCAGGACCTCAGACCCTGAAATAATATGGTGTATCATCTGATTCTACAGTAGACACTTCTTTCCTTTTCCTTTTTCGTGCTAGCAACTCCTTTAGATCGAGCTTTGGATCACTTTGGATGTCTTCCCACTTAGGTACAAAGGAACCTCGTGGCTTTGATACCGAGCCTTTCCCGAATGGGGCCCATTGGTCGTAAAATATAGTTTCCACTAGATGAGCCTCTGCCTGCTCAAATGGCGAGGGGTTTGTTGCTATACGTACCAATCTGCCATTCAACCTTCCTTTTACATACTAGTGGTATGTGGATGGAACTAGCCGATGTTTGTGCAACCATGGTCTCCCCAAGAGTACATGATACGAGACCTCTATTTTCATCACATGGAACCGAGCTAAAGAAGCTATGGGTCCCACCTTTAACCACAACTAGATATGGCTTGCGGTGTATTCGCCCCTTCCGCCAAACCCTGTTACTTCCATTGGACATCCTTGGATCTTTCTTTCTAAGATTCTTGCTACTTGTAAAGTGCTCAATGGAATGAGGTTTACGGAAGCACCTGTATCTACCAAGGCTCTCTTGATGGGGATTTGATTTATGGACGTTGCCAAGTAAAGGGGCCTCTTGTGGTCTAAGTACCCCACTTCCATATCCTCATCATTAAAAGTGATTTCAGTTGACTCTTGTAAGAGAGCCCTGTTATCTGGGATTTCTACCGATAAACATTCTACTCCTGCACCAGAAGTGATACTCACCAAAGCCTCCGTGGCTATCTTTCTTTCCTTTGCTATGAGTCCCAGCTAGTCAAACAAAATTTTGAATTTGGAGCTCTGCTATAAAGTGGTAATGGCCACCGCAGGCAGGGCTAAATTTTCTTCTTCGTCCTCCCCCGATTCTGCATAGATTACCACCGCCACTACACCCTTCCCTTTATGGTTTAGGAGTGGATTTCTTTGAACTTCTTGCTGGAATAGTTTTAGAGTCCCTTCTTTGATCCTACAGTGTACTAGTCTACGAAGTGCCCAACATTTTGTGGTAGGAAGTTATACGTAGTTGTGTAAATGACAAAAGCGTGGGTCCCTTCGTTCCTCTTTTGTGGGCTCTCTAGAAACCTGATTAGGTTTAAAAACTCCGTCTGCTATCCACTTGTCTAACAGCACATCTAACTCTTTTGGAGTGCATAGTATTGGCGGGGGAGTATCATATTCTCTCCCTTCAATCTTCCTTCTTCGCTCGCCAGTGGATATTGCCATAGCTTGCGAAGCGTTTCTTTTGTCCGATCTCAGTTTCATGGACTGGGCAGTCTTTCTAGCCTTTTGCAACAACTGAGCAAATTGGAAAATTTTCAAATTTTCTAGGACTGCCCTGTATTCCCTGATCATGTTTGTCATGCACATTTCCACCAATGTTCTCTCTTCACAATGGTCGTAGCAATCTAGCGTTATGTCCCTGAACCTCTTGATGTATTCCATCAGGTCCTCACCACTTCTCTGCTTCATTGCTTGCAGAGTTGTAAGTGTGACTGTTTCTTCTCCGTGGAGGTCTTTAGTGCAAAACACGTCCACCATGTCATCCCATGTTAGAATTGACCCTGGCTTTAAGCCGATATACCAGGTGTATGCTCGATCGCATAGTGATTTGAAAAACTCTCGGAGATATAAGTTTTCGTCTGCGGTGTAAGGACCAAGAGTATCAATGAACTTGCCCACGTGCTCAACGACACTTCCCTTTCTACCATCATACTGTGCGAAGGCTTTTGGCTTATACCTTTCAGGGTATGGTTTTCTGAGTACCCTTAGCGGGTAAAGAGGCCTTCGTGTATAGAATCTCTCCTTAGGTGCCCTGACCCTCTCTTGCTCCAAGAGGGCTGCTACTTCGGCCATAATGATGAAACGCTGCTCCGCATTCTGTGGGATACCTCCCACTGGTGTTTCTTCCTTATCTGTTGCATGCTCTAGGTCATGTTGGCTTCCTTTCTCCTTCGTTTTGTCTGTTTTCAGTTGACGGATTTCTTCCATCATTTGCTGCTGTGAGTGTTGTAGGGACTACAATAGTTCAATGAAGATGTTGGCGTTGTCAGTAGGGATTCTTGGCTGTGGTTGGGGTTCAGCCTCTATTCTGTTGGCACCTTCCGCCTGGTTAGGCTGCTGTTGGTAAGGTGTTGTTAGCCTGGACTCTGCTTGCGAGGGCACGGCACTCATGTTTCGTGTTGTTCTGGACTTTGGAAGCATTTGTTTGCGAGGGCTTTTGTCCCTATCTACTTCTCAACTCCACAGTGGAGTCACCAATTTAATGTAGGGGGTTTTTTTGTGTGTTATGCTGGGCTGCCTCTTGCGGTACTATTGCTGTACTGGGCTGGGCTACCTCCTGCTGTGTTAAGCCCGAATGTTTTGAGTGAGGGAGTTGAGACTGGCCTAACTGTAACTTAACTTGGTCCGGCTTGTGCGCAAAACTATGTCTCGTCTGCCAGGAACATGCTTACCTCAGGCAGAGCCATTCTAAGTGAATTGTGGTAGACAGACATGATAATAATAAGACAAAAAAAAGAGAGTACTTCTGTTTCTCGATTAATATAATCAATTAGTCCTTAATTGAGTGAAATAATCATAATAGCAATGATTACTTTTGTAAATAAAGTAAGAGAATAAATAGTCAGCATATGGGTCGATCAAAAGAGGAAAGAGATTAAAGTGAATTCAGCCCGCAGGACCGAAAACTAGAGAGGGAAGAACACTCCTTCTCAACGCAACCAATCTCCCAGGGAAAATCCTGCCATGGAGATTAATCACTGTGAGAGGAGCGGACCTAAATGGTTGGTACCACGAAGGAGTCCTTTCGCCTTTGGCAGAGAGCAAGATTTAGAGAGGGAAAGAGAGAAACAACCTATTGGTGCATGCCTGCTGAACTATCACTCAATTTTTCTTTTCTTTCTCTGTTTCGGTTTTCCTTTTATCTTTCTTTCTTTTCTTTTCTTTTGCTCTTCTCTTCTATTTTGTGATTTTTCTCTCAAATCGTTGTTACTGTGATTCCAGACCTCTTTTTTGCACACGGGGAAGGCCTCCTTTTATAGCGCCTGTCATGACCGGATTTTACTATTTTAGCCCTTAACAACCTTTTTCTAATCTGGGTGTACTTTTTGATCACCATTAAACCATCTGTGTGCCACTCCCCCTCACTAGATAAATAGAACTATTTTGTTTGTTAGTCTGCCGTGGCACCCCTTCCTACTACGGTGTGGGTGCTCTTTCTCTCTCTATCCCTCATGGCATATACCTAGTGGTTCCAACTTAGCCTTGCTACTTTTGGGAGGTATGTCATCCCAGCAGGACGTATTCCCAAAGAGAGTTTAAGCAAGAACCACAAAATAGGTTTTCCCCTCTCCCCACCGCCAAACCATGCCCTCTTACCTTTAACCCATGACCTCACCATGTCTTATATTGGCTGGGTATAGGCTGATGGTGTCTGGGCCTTGCGCGTGCCTTCCTTCCATATGTGTCCAAAGTCTACCTGCTGCTTACACGTCCACCATGGTCTAGAGACTTTGCCTGCACGGTCTGTCGTCCGTTCTTGACCTTTTATGTGAGTTGCCTTTTTTGATTTCCCGCTCCCTTAGGGATTGGGCTTTATTTAATACTGGGCTTTACATTTCTTGCAGCCCATTTCTTGGTTGCCTTGATTTCCTGCCGCATCACTTGTCATTCCTACTGTAATGACTTACTCTTGCCGAGCCTCTTTAGGCCGCTTAGCATGGCCACTGGTGTTCCTACTCATGGGCTCTTACGTCCCTTTTGTTTTTCTTTTCGGCATTCTTAGCCCATTTGATTTTCCTTGGGCTTCCTTGACCCTTTTACTAATTCTGCATTCCCATAGGCTTTTATAACTTCATTGGGCTTCCCTGGCCCAATTAACTTATTCTCATTCTTGGAGTTTATGGGCTTGCCATTAACCCCTTAGTTTCTTTGTTTGCATTACTTTAGGCTTGCGGTGGCCTATTTTCACTTTTCTACGTCATATGCTACCCATGGGTATGCTTATTCTCTCTTTCCGAGCTTATTTAAGCCCACTTGCCTCCTCAAGGCCCATTTGTTTATATCATGGCCTTGTGATCCATTATTCCTACCACTTGGGTTTTAATGGTTTTGCTCTACGTTTGCTAATTCTTTGCTACCCATGTTGCTGGGTTGGACTTTCTTCCTTTTATTCGAGTTCAAAAAAAATGGCCCTTAACACACCTATATAACTACCCATAACCCTTTATGTCATCCTATTTCAAATACACAAAGACTAAAAACGATATCATTTACCTTCAATCTTTCGACGACATCTACTTAGTTCTAACGTTGTTATCTCATCCAATCCTAATCCGTATGAGTTGGCTACAATCAAGGAAGGGGGGTTGCATTATCTCATCCAATCCTAATCCTAATCCGTATGTTGTAGATTCGTGGGTTTTATAAATGATGTGGTTAACTGTGGGTGTTTGGGATGTGTGTTTTGTTTTAGAATTAAGGAGAAAGAGAAAGACACATTTTATATCAAATTTTATTCTACAATATCTCCAAAGTTGTTTTTTATTTTTTATTTTTTTTATTTCTCATTACTCCAATTGAATAATAATTATAATGGATATGTATGTGTAATTTATATTTGTAGTTTTTTAGGATGAACTCACTACTAATAAAGTTCTATAACAATTATGTTATAACACATATACAACATTTTTCTAAACCATCTTACATAGAATATTACAACATTATTTATGCATCATACGGGTAACTTACTAGTTTCTCAAATTGATTAATTACTTAAATTATGCAGAGGTCCAATTTAATATGTGATGGATACAACAATATCACAATAATAAAGTGCAATAAAAAATAAATTTGAACACATGATATTACAACGGGAAACCCTAACGGTAAAAAAATGGGTGGTTTGAAGCTTACCACTAACTTGAAGAATTCATTATGTAAAATGAAAGTTGTTAAAATACAAGAATATACTTATCTTAGTGTTATTACCTACAATAGTAACTTACTTATGTGACAACATGAAACTACAACCCAATTGGACTCTTCTATTTCGTGATCTCTTTGGTGCATGGATATCCAATCTGTTTGTAACTCATCACAACAACTCTATGATGAAATAGTCTTGGTGTGATGTCTTCACAAAAACACTCTAGGTCTTGATCAATGGAAACTGAAGATGCAACTTGGAATTCAGCAAAAAAAAAAAAAAAAGATGCAACTTGGTATAAAAACCTTTGTACAAAGTCAACGTAGTAGTTTTTCAAATTTTTACATTGTTCTCTCTTATGTTATGATGACCTAAAATGGATTTTTGTACATCCTAAAACTTTAGTGCACGTATTCCTAAGTCACTTAGAGTCCGTTTGGATACAACTGAAAACTGAAACTGAAAACTGAAAAACACTATAGTAAAATAATTTTTAAATGTGTGAATAGTATTGTGGGACCCATTTTTAATGAAAAAGTTGCTGAAAAGTTAAATTTGTGGGTCCGTGAACAGTAATTTTGGGTTGAAAAGTCAAACTTTGCGGCTACTGTTCAATGAACAGTAGCCGCTATAGTAACCACTACAGTAAAAATATGGCTGGGAACGCGTGGAAAAAAAAAAAGAAAAAAAGAAAAGAAGGGTAAAAACGCAGACACAAACGTGAAGTTTGCAAGCCAAACGTACACTTAGACATCATAGGCCGCAAACTTAAAAGCTAGTATTTTTGAAACTCGACCGGTCGACTAGAGTCTAGCTTTAAGGAACTTCAATTAATCAAGTTGTAATCAAGGCAACAACACCTTCACTTTCTAAGCAGTTTCTTAAGTGTTGTCTTGTGTCTTCAATGTAGATCTTTAACCACTATCTAGACATTTAAAAACTTATAACTCAAGTATATAAAAAAGATTTTTTACTACGAATTTGTCAACATCAACATAATTTGACCCTAACAGTAACAAATTTTGCATTTTTTTTTTTTTTAAAATTCCCCACTCCGATATTCTAATATCTTCCTATAGAGATATAATTTTTCTAAGTAAGATACCAACTTAAACTGAAAATTTAGAAGGAAAAAAAAATTATAGTTACAATGTGTAATTGTTAAATGATTGAATTCATTATTTCATTATGCTTAAAATTTGCCAAAATCAGCATATATCAGACCCAATGATCATAAGCATAGTTGTCAGTATCATATGATAAGTGATACGTATTGTATCATGTACAAAAAGTTTCATATCGTAAGTACTCATGAATTGTCCAATACATAAGTGCGTATCATATAAATCGTATCGTGTCAATGAATCGTACGTGTCATGTAATACATAGACAAGTGGGTTTAAAATGATTCTTTTTTGTTAATATTTGTGGTTTTATTTGATTTAAACAAGTTATTAGATTTTTTTAACACAAAATTATTGGGAAACTTAATTGAGTCTAATAAAATAGCAAGTCCTTGAATTTTTTTTTTTTTTTTTTTTCCTTCCTTCACTTTCTCCTACAAAATTTGGGCTATATTCATAACACTCAGTTTCATATTGGCAAATTTATTTTATATGCTATTTATAATGTATTAAATGAAAATAAAATTATTATTTTATTTTGTTGTTATTATTATTATTATTATTATGAGTCTAAAAAGCTAGAATGTCAGGCAAAAATATATAGAAAAATTATTAGAATAAAAAAAATAGTAAATGTTGATAATAATGAAGAAAATGTCTATGAAAAAATAATTTTGCAAGATGCTGAATATGATGATAACATTGACTTAGATGGAGTTGATTAGCCAAGAGGATGAAAAAATATTATTATTTTGGTTCATATATCATGTATTATAACTTCCGAGTTTAATCAATTTGAATGCGCATTGTTAGGATATATGTGATTCACTTATTAGGAATATATGTCACTATTTTTGTGTAATTGGCTAATCTTTTGACAAAACGCACTTAACTTGTATTTGGTTGGATCTAGGATGTGTTTAATACTTCAAGAAACCTTGTTTCAAGTTCTAGTGTTGAAGTCATACAAGTTTGTCCAAGATTCAAGTGAAGAAGTGCTGATTTTTTAAAACTCAATAGCTACTTGACACCTCTCGACACCTGGCTATCTGTCGAGCTCTTCAGTTGATTGTTATCACAATTTCGACACCTCTCGATAGCTAGGTGGATCGATCGAGAAATCTCTTATCTTTTCGATAGTTCCTCGATAGCTCCTCGATAGCTGTACTTGTCGCAGTTTAAATCTCAACACCTCCTTGACACCTCTCGATTGATTGAGGTTACAGGAATTCAAATTTTCAGATCTGATTTTCGGTCCATGTTTTTGTATTTGTGTAGAATTTCTTTTCTCACAACCCTAGATATATATAAAGCTTATTTTAGAGGCTGTCACATAAGAGAATACAAGGAGAACGAATGTAAAAGATGATCGATGCCTTATTCTCTTTGAAAGAAGCTACTGTATCTTTTGTGCCTTAGCGTTTTATAACCAAGTGCTTCTTGATCTTCATTGTTGATGAAGTGAAGAACTTTGCAGCCAACAATCTTCTTCAAGTTGGTGTATTAGTCACGTACTGGGAGCCGTGCATCTTTGGTTAGTCACGTACTGGGTGACGTTCATATATTGAAAAGTTCAGAGGTTCTGAAGCGGTAGAAAGTTTCTACTGTGAGTTCATCTACGGGGATTGTAGAGTCTAGAGACAAAGGTTTTGTACTAAATCTGAAATTTCTCTTTACTATAGTGGATTGCTTTTCGAGAAGGTTTCCCTTCAAGTTTTTTACTATGAAACTAGTTTGTTTCATTGGTTTTCCTAAGTCATCATATCTTGTCTTATTTATTTTTTTCTGCTGCATGATTTTGACATGATATTGATATTTTTTTGTTTTAACAATTTTTATTCATAATAAATCTAATTAACAACTTGGGTTTAAAACTAGTTAATTCTATCAATCGGAGTCTAAATTTTCCAATAAGCATGTTATACACATGAGTTAATTTGATTTATTTAGTTAGTTTTGTTAAGTTTTATTAATATACCTTTTATATATGTATATTTATAATTATTTTATAATTTAATTAGATGTTTGTATATCTTACGATACACGATACAGAAAAATCAAAAAACGATTCACAATACAATTCACGACTTAGCTACTATAATCCTAAGTAATGTTTAATCAAATATATATATATATATATATATATAATCCTAAGTAATGAGATTGTTTTATCAAGGGAGAATTTACTTAAACTTCTAAGTTTAGGAGAATTGATAAATTTTTTTAAAAAATTTATATACTCTTCTTTGCAGTATCTGAGTGATGAAAGACATTCGGAGGATGTTATCCCTCAAACCCCACTTTGATGTGTAAGAGAACCAAAGGAGGCTTCCTCCCTGGTGGCATTTCTATGCCAACCTACAGCTTCTTACATAACTGGTCAGGCCATTTGTGTTGATGGAGGGACAGCTGTAAATGGTTTCTGCTACCCTTGAGCATACTTTGAAAGAGCAGAAATATGAAGTTAAGACATCCAACATTCCAACTGGTATGGACTTCTAGCTAGGCATTGCATTCGTATGGAGGCATGTTAGTAAACCTACAATTCTACAACTAGGAAAATAATTCATAGTAAAAGCAAAATGGACGTGGACTCGTGTTCTAGGCTATTTCAAGTGAAAAACAGAAGATCTTTAATTTCCCTGAAAAATTCAAATATAATGTCTTTTTATTTTATTTTTTTATTATTATCACTAGGATTTTTGTTGCTAAATAAAAAATATGAATATTCCTAGGGGACTATGGAATAGGTGGTGTTTCATGTTACAATTAAACCCACTTTTCTTCAAGATAGAAAGGCAATAGGTGGTGTTTACGGCCATTTACAACTATCTACATCTTAGGTAGGAGAAAGAGGGACCAACACGTACGTACGTGTCATTAGAGAAGAGTGAAGAAATTTCGTCTCACATGGTTTGGAGCCATTAGGGATATTTGGTAGCCGTGGAGTAATAAGTTCTTTGGTTGGAGAGGTGCCCATGGGATCAGTTTGGGTGAGTTGAGCTTGTGGTTGAGTGGACTCATGGGCAGTAGGATCATGGGGGTGAGTCTTGGGAGGTGGTGGCGGAGCAGTAGAGATTGAAAATAGGGGAACAACTATTAAGATTGATGCCATAGGAATTTTGATGAGACAAGGGTGGTGGAGGATCTGAGGCATATGGACAAGCCAATGAGATTGGATTGGAATGGTGATATGTTTGGGAACGGTTG
Organism: Quercus glauca; assembly: GCA_023736055.1. NCBI lineage: Eukaryota > Viridiplantae > Streptophyta > Magnoliopsida > Fagales > Fagaceae > Quercus > Quercus glauca. Next base: position 30,710,888 of record CM043315.1, read on the forward strand.
GGAACAGACAAGTGTTCATATTTTATAGGAAACAAGGATGAGGAGAAGATTAAAGATTGACGAGGATGGGATGTGAATAAAGAGTCATAGTTGATGGAGGACTAGGAGATAAAGAGTAGAGAGTGAGAAGTCCTAGAAGTGAGGGTGTGTTTAGCAAAGGGAGACAAAAGGAGAGCAAGGAGACAAAGTGCGTAAGGAAAATTGAAACCACTGCCCAAAGACGTGGGGATGAGGATGAGGAACCAAGAATGGAGGGCCCCAAAAATGGCAATTTATGTTATTCAAACCGAATCTGTCAGGCAATGAAAGGGTGGACAGAGTGGGGTTCAAGGCAACGATATGCATGGTGTTGAGGACTATATTCATCCGTGTGAGAAATGAGGAGTTTACCATTACCAAGACAAAATTGATCATGGCCATGATATTCCTTACGAGTGGCTAAAAGATTGACAAGGTACAAAATGGCATGGTGAGTTAAGAAACGGATTATAAATTTAAGAAATTGCAACATATAAGGCATGTGAGCAGAGGGAGGAGGAGGAATATCAGAATAAAGGTAATAATAGGTTGCTATCATATGTTTTAAACCATTGCAGCTTTGGTAGCATGAGCCAGTCACTGGACTAGACATAAGTACCCTGTATCCCCGTGAATGGGATGAACTCCACGTGTATTGGATGAGCGTATCAAAAATTGCAATTGTGGCCGCGATCATGAACTCTAGGTTGCGATGAAGAACCTAATTGAAGATTGAGGGCTAGGATGGGCAAGGTTTGTTGGAGGAGAAGTTCTGGAGGAATAAGTCTCAATAACAGAAGAAGAAGCATTTGAGTGAAAGAACTCATGGCTCTGGAAAATTATATGCAACTAAGACAATAAATAAGGTTGGAACTTGATACAGGTAGCTAAGGTTGTGACTAAAATCATTGCACTTGGATTTAAGACCATTGAACACACAGATTTTAAAACATTGAAGTGAAAGCCCAAGAGATGAATTGAGCCCAACGATGAGGGGTATTTCGGACAAGGGTGAAATTAGTAGACTCATAAGGAGTTGATCAAGGCGTGTCAAAGAGAGAGGGAGGACATGAGTTGGAGCCATCAACTAAATTGAGGAGATCTTGACAACTAGTTAAGGTATGAGTTAAGTTTTCTAGTAGAGGTAGTTTTTGTTTGTGATTTCAATGGATAAGAAGTTCTGAGGATTGATCAAAAAGGGAAGAGAAGGAGGGTTAGAAAGGAGTTTGTGAGAATTAATCAAAAAGGGAATTGAAAAAGGGGTTGGGGAGGTTTTGGTTTGGTTGACAGTGGATGAAGAGGAAGAGTTAGAAGCCGTGAGGGCCGAATGATATGTTACCAAATAGAAATACAAGTAGTTATGTTTAAATAAATAGTCACTCAAGAACTTGGAACATATATGCATTGTATTTCAACTATTCATAAATTTAAGAATACAAGATAACAATTTTGATGGATATACAATAATTTTAGAAAATGCCAAGGAGAGAAAGGTTTGTCCATCCCACTTACTACATTCCTTTTTTATTTTCAATTACGGACAGAACTTGTACACTATATTTATTCTTTTTTCCTTGCGTGAAAACACTTGTAGTCATGCCAATATTCATGGGTTTATAAACATGCCTTGATGCAGTACCAAAAACATGTTCCAATAAGGTGTCTGAACATCATTTTTTTCTGCTCATGGGAAGCTGAAGACATTTACAGTCATCCCTCCGTCAACACAAATAGTCTGACCGGTTATGTAAGAAGCTGAAGGTAGGCACAGGAATGCCACCAAGGAAGAAACCTCCTTTGGCTCTCCTACACGTCCAAGAGGGGTTCGAGAGATAATAGCCTCCAGTAATTTTTCATTGCTTAGATACTGCAAAGAAGATAATATAAATTATTATGTAACATCAAGACCTCACTTAAAAGACTCCTTCATGTTAATTATTATCTCCCTAAGACATTTAACAATGACCAGATTTTAAGAATCTTCAAGCCCTATCACACTTACAGGATCAGCCAGGGGGGTTCTGATATACCATGGTGCAACAGAGTTACTCCTAATGTTATCCTTTGCCCACTCACATGCCAAATTTTTTGCAAGTTGATTCACCACTCCTTCAAATACATATCAGACAAAAGCTGATCGCATTATTCGATGTCACAGCTAAAATTTATAACCCATAAGCTTGCATTAAAAAGTTAAATAGCACAAAGAAATTACCTTTAGCTGCACTATATATAGATCCTCCAGTATTTGTGGCTACTACACCAGCAACCGAAGAAACGAAAACAATGCTTCCTGCTTCAGAAGCTTTCAGAAGAGGATAGGCAAGTTGGCACATGTGATATGCAGATTCAAGATTGGTAGACATGAGGAATGAGAAATCTTCAGCTGTGTACTCCAAGGTCGGTTTCGATGTGGCCATTCCCACATGGTTTATCTAAAACCGTATTAGGTTAACTATAAATTGAATGTATCAACTGCAAAAGCACAAATCAAGTGGCTCTGGCCAATTGAAATTCCAATGCCATTTAAAGTGTCGACCAAAGATTGATCTTCTAAAAATGAAATCGAAGATTTTAGTATAGAAAAGAATGTAAAATGATCATTTACATTTCATCAACTTTGGAGTATGCTCTCAAATGCCACGCAAAATGCAGTGATGCAGAAGAAATAAAGGACTTACAAGGATGTTGAGTTTCCCATTAAACATAGAGGAGGCTGTGCTCATTAGCTCTTCTCAATGGGTTCAAGACACCACATCACAGACTGAACCAGTGACTCGAAATCCCTTCATCTTCCACTCATGTAAACATTCATTGAGTTGGGCCTCATTTCGAGAGCATGTATGAATGGTCGCCCCCAGGCTTGCCAATTCCTCAACGACAGCATATCTAGTCACAACATGTAGTAGTAAATAATAGCAAAAATAAAGAAAAACTGAATAATGTGTATTCTATTGTATTTAGTGATTTTTTTCTAGGTAAACATGTAATATTCAAAGAAACCAGAGAATTAGAAACAAATTACAATGGGAGGGATGGTCCCTTCTCTATCCTAGGACCTAATCAAGGTAAAAATCTGGTAAGGAAGAGATGTGAATCAATCCCTCAAGACCAAACAAAAGAACCCATTTAACTATATCATGGTCAACAAAATTAAACTCTCTAAAAGTATGGTTTACAAACCACTAAGAGAATGAGTTCAAAATTAATTTGGTTTCATCAATACATGTTAGGAATTTAACCAAATTATTCCTCAACTTGTGAGAGACAAAAAGTAGACAAAAATATGCGCAGAGAAAACTATCACAAGACACAAAATATACGTGATACAGCAATGTGCCTATATCCACAGAGTTGTAGCGAGGAGAAAAAAAAAATACAAACGCAACTATAAAGGACAGTTTTCAATACAATCATCAAACCTAATTTGTAGTGACCAATAAATAACCCAAAACAATGGGGTCAAATTGGGCAAGTCTCCACTCCATGAACTAAGCCTCTGAAAATGTCTTATTTAAAGTCGTAACGCTTTCAAGTTGGGCAGGGTCATATACTAAATTGAACACAAACCAAACTCCACAAATAGCTCAACAATATATTAGTTCAAAGTATTCTATTTAGCGATTATAATGTACAAACAAAGGGGCCTGGATTTGGCTCAATATAACTCTCATAGCAGAATTTCACAAAATGAAAGTTAAAAGTTAAAATTGAAGGTTATACTGTATTTCTTATTAAGTGTAAGATAGAGGGACTAACCTTGGATACAAACCTTACAATGAGGTTTTTTTTTTAATGTCATTAAATTATTGGCAAAATTGAAGGTTATAATTCATTGCATTACATTAATTTACTAGCTGAGAATGATTATGATAATATGTGGAGTGTTTAAAAATGATTTCCTTGCTGCTGGTCTACTAAGAGTGTATTATTCTTTTTATTTTCTAATGAGAAAATAAATAAATCTTGGGTAAAATACAAAACTCATCCAATAGGATTAAACTTTTTTTTTTTTTTTTTTGATGCCACAATAGGATTAAACTAATGCAAGCATTACCGGAACTCTTCATAAATATCTAATTTGTTCCCTAAGTACAAACCACATTTAATACTGTTTGAACTTTTCATACTTCTTCAAATCTTCTTGTACTTCCTTTGTCATCTTTGATTGTTATCTATTAACTATTTATTATCTAGACATTCCCCTCTGCTTATAATTGCCACAATACAATTACTGTGAAAATCCATTGTGATAATTATTGATTAATCTGGCCATAAATTAATTTTTGGGGAAATGAGCGTGAACGAAGTTAAGTGAAATTTGTAGTTGTGTTTGTACTCTAATATATATTATTTTATTTTCTCTCTCCCTATCATTTTGGGGTTTTGCTTGCGATTGTATAGGGTGGGTTTGAATCGGTGGGTTGGGTTTGAAACTTTGAATTGGTGGTGCTGGGCTTGGTTTCCGTGGTGGTTGGGCCTGGTTCCGGCAATTGTTTTGAGTTTCAATTATTGCTGAGTGTTTATTTAAGGCTATGATTGTTTCAGTGTAAAATATTTTTTGGGTGTAAAATATTTTTAGGTGAAAATATTTTTGGGAAAGAAAAATATTTTCTAGTGTTTTGTTGCATTTTAAAAATTATATTAGAAAACAATTTTCAGTGTTTGGTAATATTCTGAAAATGTTATTTGCCTACAAATTTTTCACACTTTTCTCAGCCATTTTCTCATCTTCCAAACAAATTTTATATCAGAAAATTCACCACTATCCACACACTAGCACCCACAGAAAATCTACCACTATTCACCCAAAACCCACCACCACACAACACAGAAACCACCGAAACGCCACCACAACAACAACAACAACAACAAAATCATAGATCAAAGAGATCAAGCAGATCAGCGAGAGAGTGATCGGTGATTAAGCAGATCGGCGACGATCCAGGTAAGGGTTTGTGAGTGGCAAACCATTGAGAATCGAGCTTCTCGACGGCCCTGATTTCGAAACCAATTCGGTCGAGCAAGAGTGACAATGCGGTGTCGGGGTTGGAGATTTGGATTGTGACGATCAGAGGATTGCCGGGACGGTACACGTCCTTGTCCAGTTGGATTTTGAGAATGGGAACTCATTGACGAAACTCGGACTCAGCGGTGGTGGTGTTCGGTGGATTTCGATTCAAAAGGGAGAGGGAGATCGAGAAAGAGAGAGATCGACGACGCGATCTCACCGCTGTGTCTGGGGTTGAGGCGCAAAAGCTCACTCTCCCTACTCTCTCTTCTTTCTCTCTCTCTTTCTCTCTTTGCGTGTCTAGTCCTTTCTCTCTCTCTTTCTCTCATTCCAGAAGTGATTTGAAGGTAAAATAAAAACGAAAATGCTTTTACGCCCTGTCAGCCTTATTTTATGGTCAACGCAGAAAATCATTTTAGTTTGACCCAATTTTCGGTAACTACCAAACACACACTTTTACGGAAAAGCATTTTCGGAAGTGGTTTGAAGCCAAAATAAATGCACCCTAAGTTTTGATTTCTGGGGATTTCGGGTTTTGTTCACAGGGGCGGGTAGTGATATTAGAGGGCTTTTCTTAAAATAGTCCGTAAATGAATGTCTTATGGTTATGGGCACCCAATAACTAGACCATTTTTTATTTTACCCATAAATATCTTTGGGTCAAAGTCATAAACTCATACCGCAGAGATAAAATGGTATAATCCAGAGATCCTAATAACGGGATGGATATTTTAGCCAAATAAATAAACAAGCAAGCTTTCATTGAAGCTATTCAGCAAAAAAAAAGCTTTCATTGAAGCTACCAAACCAATTATGCAAACATAAAATCCAACCAAAATATGAAAATAGTGCCCTAGTGAGGTGGTCGTCTTCTCTTGCTTTTTCATCCAATCAACTTGTTTGAAAAGGTTTCAACAATTCTATAAATGCGGCCATTTATAATTTATTTATCTATATGTAGAAATGTTCAATAAGAATGCAATTCCAAGCTATAAAAACAGAAGGAAAAAGAAAGGCATAGGCAGAGAAATTAGAACCCGATTCCTTTGGTTCCACCAGTAACAAGGGCTGTCATTCCTTCAAGGGACCACCTGCTTCCTCTGTTACCAGTTTTTCTCGGGCCATTTATATATATATATCTCTCTCTCTCTCTCTCTCTCTCTCTTTCTCTCTTTCTCTTTGTGCAATAACCAGTCTTTTTCTACTTCTCCGATATATCAATAGATCCTGATAAGGGAAAGCTATGAGGAAGAGTTTGTGATACTGAGAGAAACAAACAAACAAACTGAGCATTAAGGTTGTCTCAGCTAGTGTGACATATAGTGTCATCTTGTAACCGCGCACGCAATTTGTCTTTCCCTGTTTTGCACAAGACAATGGACTGCACGCTTCTTTCATTTTATCAAGGGTTGTGTTATCAGGAGCTCCGTAGGGTGATAGCAGTATTTTTTTTTTACTTTTTCTTTATATATAGATATATATATATATATATATATATATATATATATATATATATATTTTGCAGTTTTATATTATTATTTTCAGCTTAATAAGTTGTAGAACTAGTTATGTAGAGAGAAAAAATAAATAAATAAATAAATTGTGAAGTTAGTTGTAGTACAAGCACTATTCGGTGCTTCTTAACATTTCTCTTTTACAAATTTGCATTATTAAGTTTCAACATTTTATATTGGCAGATATTAACAAGTACCAGATGGTGCTTTCTAAGGTTAATATAATTTAGGTCTCACTTAATAAAAAAATTAAATAAATTAGAGAAATTGTATAAACTGACCCTAAAGCTTATAAAACTGACAAAATATTGACATAAAGTGGTAAATTCTGACATAAATCTGTACTAAGATACTTGGTACTTTTGACTTTTAGACAATTTTTTTTACAAAAAGTTTATAGTAAGTGATTATTGGTAAATGAAAAAGTGATGTTAATGGTGGGCTTAGATGAAAACCAATAAGAAGTTGGCTACATCAACAGTTTGTAAAAATATTGTAAAATATTTTGTAGTTGTAACATTACTCTTTACTAATTAGTGAAAGTAGACATAGCCACAAACTATTTTGCAAAAATTTTACAAAATATTGATATGGCTAACCTCTAATATGTTTTCATCTAAGCTTACTATTAATATTACTTTTTTATTTACTAATAATCACTCTCAGCAATTTGTAAAAAAATTTGTAAAATATTTTGTATCTCTAGCATTATCCATTAGTAAATTAATTTTATATAATTTTTTATAATATATTTTCTCAAAATAAGGGATAATATTTAACAATTGCTTAATTTAGGCAAAATTTTATCATTTAAATTTCAATAAATTTAAATTTTGTGCAAACTAAAAGTTTATTATAAAAAATTCTAAACTCAAATGCCAAACAATAACCCGCGTTTTCTTAAAAAAACAATTAAAAAAAAACCTACATTTTGTCTTCTACTTAAACTAAATTCTATTATCAATATTTTGAGAACAACTAATTAGTAAATTCTTTTATACATTTAAACTTCAACAAATTTAAATTCTATTCAAACTAAAAGTCTATTATCAAAATTTTCTAAACTTAAATATTTAAACAAATTTAAATTCTATTCAAACTAAAAGTTTATTATAAAAAATTCTAAACTTAAATTCTAGACAATAACCCACTTTTTTTTTTTTCACTTTTTTTCCCCAAGGTGCAACGTATGCTCATGTTTTAATCTAATAAATTTATCTATCTTATTATTCTTTGCTTCAGAATTTATGTGTGGGATATTATGCCAGAAGAAACTCACTATAAAGAAGCAAAATAGTAGACACCCATTTAAATTCTTGGTTCTCTTATGTAAGTTTTTAATTTTTTTTTTTATATTCATAATTTTTGAACTCTTTTGTTTATGTTTTGATTTTGGGTTTTGGTTATTAAGGAGCACAAGAATTTAAATAAGGTACATGTGCCACATGTCGTATCCATGGCCAAGGAAGCCACACACTCAAATAGTAAGGCCACGTCAGTGGCACATTGCCAAAAAAGGTCCTACTGTTGAGAAAAAGTTTCAGAGAGGGGGTTAGCCCTGACATGACTAGAGGGATGGTGGCTACCCCCACATTTAATGCATTCCACTAAACCTCCTAGCAGCATTTATGTGGAAAAGACCCTTGAACAGTGCTATCTTGGCCGCTGCAACTCACAACAGGTTTGAGAAGGTGTTTGATGGGACAAGCACTCAAGTGGTGGACTAGACGATCAACAAATGGAGGGCCAAGATCACCTAAAAGGAGCTATATAATGTGAGAGACCCTCCAAGGAGAGGGGGGCGTTGCATAAAATCTATAGAAAAAACACTACAGCATTAAGAACAGCAACTGTAATCAAATCTAAGATAAATATATTCAAGAACTACTCTCATCGAACATTGCCAAGGAAGAATTTCTATGCACCACATTTGTCTATTTATTGTTTTTCCTTACTCTATAACGACCCAAGGAAAAACGCTAGTCACATCTGCGCTATACCTCAAAAGGACTAGTCACAATTGAGGTTCCTTGTAGTTATTAATAAAGCCTAGATCTACCTAGTAAATACCCGATGTAGGACTCATCATACACCCACGCACCTCAAACAATCAATCAAATTGGGGTATCACATACTCTCTTAACATCTTTAGCCCATTGAGGGCATTGTCCACTTCATTGAAGCCTAGCTTTTTAGCCCACTTTCTACAAATTTATTGTATTGGGCTCTTTAGGCTTTAATCCATTCATCTTTTGGACCTAAGAACCAAAGCTTGCCTTTACAATTGGCGCTGTCTATGGGAAAGGCTTGAGCTTTAGTGAGTTTGACGTCTAACCATGGCAGGATCAGGGCAAGACCAGGAGGAGTCTATTGGTTTCCATCGTCAGGATCAGTTCCTCAACCTTGAGCGGAGGAAGGACTGTAGGGTTAGTGTGCACACCACGCATACTAGCAGGAACCAGTCTTGAGGCGAGAGTCACATCTCCCATGAGGAGAATACCAGAAGCTTGCAGTTAAAGATTGACCATCTTCGTAGAAGGCTACGCTGCGAGCGACGAAGAAGGACTCCCTCAGATTCTGACCCTTCTTTTAATGATGAGGGAGATGGTAGCTATAGGCCCATGTCCCAGACTCCTCGCAGTGAGTCTTTTTCGTACGATGAGGACCATCACTACAAACGGAGGAGTAAGAGTCCACCTTTGTGAGTCTGGGCAATGATATTATGAGCAGGGCTTTTAACTAGATCTCCAAATCACCGTTTATGAGTAGAATTGAACGGGAAAAGCTTCCTCGGCATTTTACCCAACCAACATTCACCATGTACAATGGAAGAATGGATCCCGTGGAGCACGTGAGAAACTTCAACCAAAGAATGGCTGTGCACTCGAAGAGCGAGGCCCTGATGTGCAAGGTTTTCCCATCTAGCTTAGGGCCTGTGGCGATGAGGTGGTTTGATGGCCTAAAGGAAGGCTCTATCAACTCCTTTAAGGAGCTTACTCAAGTGTTTAGGGCCCGTTTTGTAACTTGCAGCAAGGTTCCTCAACTTTTGGACTCTTTATTATCCATGGCAATGCGGGAGGGGGAGACCTTGAAAACATACTCTGACAGGTACTGGGAGATGTTCAATGAGATAGATGAGGACTTTGATGACATAGCTATAAGGACCTTTAAGGTCGGCTTGCCCGCTGAGCATGATTTGAGAAAGTCTTTGACCAGGAAATCGGTCAAGGAGTGTGCGTCAGCTCATAGATCGTATTGATGAGTATAAGCGGGTTAAAAAGGACTAGCAATAGGGAAAGGGGAAGGCTAAGACAATCCTTCAAGACAAAAGGGATCTCAGGTCGGACAAATACAATAACAACTGACCTCAAAGAGATTTTGTGGTGTATTCTGGATCTACTACTACTCAGGTAGTCAGTACTATGTTCCGAGAGCCAGTACACCAAATTCTGGAAAAAATAAAGAATGAACCATACTTTCAATGGCCAAATAGGATAGGGGGAGACCGTGCGAAGCACAACCAAAGTCTTCATTGCTAGTACCACCAAAAATTAGGGCACATTACCGAGGATTGCCGGACTTTGTGGAGCCACTTAGAGCAATCAGTTAAGGCGAGAAAGTTGAAGCAATTCCTGCATTAGCCCAACAGATAAGGCAGTCAAGCAAGGCCAGGGGCTCAGAGGGACGCTTCTACAAGACCACATTTAGGTACAATTAGCATCATCCTGGCGGCCCCGGGAAGAACTGGTTCTCAGCCATTTAAGGTGATGTTTGTAGCTAGGCCATCTACAGATGGCTCGTCCCCTGATCCAAAGACGAGTAAAGTGGAGGCCCGACCAATTTTGAGCTTTTTCGATGAAGACAAAGTGGGAACCTTGCAGCCACACGATAATGCCTTAATAGTTACCCTCAGGAGAGGAGGGTATGATGTGAAAAGGGTGCTGATAAATCAGGGCAGCAGCGCAGAGACCATGTACCCTGACCTATTTAAGGGACTGAAGCTGAGGTCCAAGGACCTGACACGCTATGATTCCCTTCTAATAGGGTTTGACGACAAGATTGTCTTTCCAAAAGCCCAAATCCGATTACCCGTTCAGACAGGGATAGAGGTCATGGAAGTGAACTTCATTGTGGTAGATGTCTATTCCCCTTACACTGTCATTATGGCAAGGCCCTGGCTTCACGCCATTGGGGCTGTACCTTCCACCTTGCACCTAAAGGTGAAATATCTGTCTAGGGGACAGGTTGAGGAATTGGTGGGGAGCCAATCCGCTGCTAGGCAATGCATGGTGGCTGCAATTAGACATCAGACCAAGGGTGAGTCCTCGGCCTCTGCGACAAGGGACTTATAGTAATCAAGGGTGCCGGAGTTGTCTACAGGGACAGTGGCAGAAGGGGTTAAGTGCGAGCAACTGGAAAAAGTTGTTATTGGCAACAACGAGGAGAAATTCTTCCAGGTCAAAGTTCAGCTGCCTCCTCTGGAGAAGGAGCTGATAGATTTTCTCATAAAAAATATTGATGTATTTGCATGGAGCACTTACGAGGCCTCTAGGGTGGATCCAAACTTCATTTGTCACCATTTAAATGTCAATTAATCTGTCCTCCCCCAAAAGCAACCACTTCGGTGCTCATCGATCCAAAGAACATTCTGATGTTGTCAAGGAAGAAGTGCTTAAACTTAAGCAGGTTGGGGCCATAAAGGAGGTGTTTTACCCAGAGTGGTTGGCCAACACGATGGTGGTGAAGAAGAAAATTGGGAAATGACAGGTGTGTGTAGACTTCACGGATTTAAATAGGGCTTGCCCAAAGGATCCTTTCCCCCTGCCTCGGATAGATCAGCTGGTGGATGCAACCATGGGCCATCCTCGAATGAGATTCTTGGATGCTTTCTAGGGATATCACCAGATACCCTTGGCTCTAGATGATCAGGAGAAGACTTCTTTCGTTATGCCTACAAGGAATTATCACTACAAAATGATGCCCTTTGGGCTGAAGAATGCAAGGTCTACTTATCAAAGAATGATGACTAGGATGTTCGAACCACAACTGGACAAGAGCATCGAGGTCTACATAGATGACATGGTGGTAAAGAGTAAGGTGGAGTTTAAGCACATAAATGATCTCAGAAATATTTTTGAGATACTAAGGAGACACAAATTGCGCCTCAATGCCGCTAAGTGTTCTTTTGGAGTAAGCTCTAGCAAGTTTCTGGGTTATATGGTTACCCACCGTGGAATTGAAATCGACCTAGATTAGATTAGAGCAATCCACAACCTGCAGCCTCCTCGAAATCCCAAAGAGGTCTAAAAGTTGACAGGAATGACTGCCGCTTTGAATCGATTCATTTCTCGATCAGCGGACAGGTGTAAGCTCTTTTTCTTGTTGTTGCATAAGGGGAAGGGATTTGAATGGATAAAGGAGTATTCCTCGGCCTTCCAGCAATTGAAGGAATATCTTTCTCAACCATGTATTATGTCTAAACTTGAGGAGGATGAGGTTTTATTCACTTACATTGTTGTAGTTTCACATGCGGTGAGTCTGGTACTAGTGCGAGATGAGAATGGGGTATAGAAACCAGTTTATTATGTGAGCAAATCATTACATGAGGCAGAGGTTCGTTATTTACCACTAGAGATGACCATCTTAGCAGTAGTGCATACTACACGGAAGCTCTCACATTACTTCTAGGCTTATAATATTGTAGTTCTAACCCAACTCCCTCTTCGATCACTACCTCGGAAAGCTGATTACACAGGGAGGAATGCAAAATGGGCAACAATCCTAGGAGCTTTCGATATTAAATACACACCTCACACCTCTGTAAAGGGCCAGGTCCTCGCTGACTTAGTGGCTGAGTTTGCTGAGCCTTTGTTTGAAGAAAATGGTGAAAGGCCGAACATGGATGGAAAATCAGTTGGGATGGTCTCCTTGTAAGAGCCTCTAATTTGGAAGATGTATGTTGATGGCGCAGCAAATCAAAGGGGATCTGGAGTGGGCCTAGTTGTAGTATCTCTTGAAAGGATCATCGTTGAGAAATCCTTAAGGCTAGGCTTCTCGACCACGAACAATGAAGCCGAGTACGAGGCTTTGCTGAAGGGGATGGCTATGGTTTAGAAAATGGGAGGAAGAGTAGTGGAGATGGTTTCAGATTCAAGGTTGGTTGTGGGCCAAGTTAAGGGGGAACTAGGAGCCAGGGATGTGAGAATGCATGAATACCTGAACTAGACTAAGCACTTGCAATCAGGATTTAACTCTTATTCCTTACACCAAATCCCTAGAAGCAAAAATACGCATGCTGATTCCCTTGCCACTCTTGCAACCTCCTCAGTGCTGAGTCTACCTCGGGTCATCTTGGTCAAGGATTTATGCAACTCTATCGAGATGGGGAGGAAGAAGGTCCAGATTCATCAACTGAGGGTGGGACCTAGTTAGATGGATCCTATTATCCTATTCTTTAAGGATGACATCTTGCCCGAGGAGAATGGGGAGGCTGACAAAGTGAGAAGAAAGGCTCTGCGATTTTGGCTGTCCGAGGACAAAAAGTTGTTCAAGCACTCTTTTTTTGGGCCGTATTTGCTATGCATCCATCCTGAAGCAGTAGAGCCACTCTTAGAAGAGTTGTACGAAGGGATTTGTGGAAGCCATACAGGAGGTAAATCCTCGTCTCACAGGGCCCTTACGCAGGGATATTGGTGGCCTAATATGCAAAGGGAAGCGCAAGAATACGTGAAAAAGTGTGAAAAGCTTCAGAGATTTGTTCCCAACATTCATTAGCCAGAAGGTGTTCTTAATCTTCTGTCCAGTCCCTGGCCTTTTGCTCAGTGGGGCTTGGACATTGTGGGACCCTTCCTCAAAGCACCAGGAAATAGGAGATGGCTTTTCATCGACACTGATTACTTCATCAAGTGGTTTGAAGCTAAGCCACTAGCAAACATTAGGGATGTGGATGCCAAGAAGTTTGTACGGAAGAACATTTTCACTTTGTTTGGGATTCCTCATACACTCATCTCAGATAGCAGACTTCAGTTTAATAACAAGGCTTTTAGAAGGTACTGTTCTGAATTGGGTATCACAAATAGGTATTCTATTCCAGCTTACCCCTAAGGGAATAGGAAAGCTGAGACTATTAATAATGTTATAGTGAATAGAATCAAGAAGAGGTTGAATGATGCAAAAAGGCAAATGGGTGGACTAGCTTCTATATGTCCTTTGGACGTATTGGACTACCCCTCGTAGGTCAACTGGGGAGAACCCCTTTTCAATGACCTATGGGGTCGAGGCTTTAATTCCTTTGGAGACTGGATTCCCAACACTGAGGACTAGCTTATTCGCCCCAGACAGCAATGACAACCTACTAAAAAAGAGCCTGGATCTAGTTAAGGAGTGGAGAGAAAATGCCATGGTTCAATTAGTATATTACCAGTAGAAACTCAAACAATGGTATGATTTCGGTGTGAAGTTAAGACCATTGAACCTAAGGGACTTAGTATTGAGGAAGGTGGTGGGCACTGCAAAAAACCCAACATAGGGGAAGTTAGGGCCCAATTGGGAAAGGTCATATCGTATCACCTCAATAGCAGGCATAAGAGCATACTTCGTAGAAGATCTAGACGAAAAAGCTGTGCCGCGACCTTGGAATGTGAATAACCTGTAAAGATACTATTATTAATGAAAGGCAGCTCTGCCAAGTTTTCATTTATAACCTTATGTGTTGCATTAACTACTTATGTGAGTATTAAACAAAACTTTAGCCATGCCTGGCTTTTCGGACCACATACCTTGGGTAAATTAATACTTCACATTATTTCTCTAAGTGTTAAACAGAATCTTGGTTATGCCTGGCTCCATAGACCACATGCCTTAGGTAAATTAACACTTTCCATTATTTCTTTAAGTATTAAACAGAACTTTGGTCATGCCTAGCTCCTCGAACCACATCCTTAGTAAATTAATACTTCACGTTATCTCTATTAGTGTTAAACAAAACCTTGGTTATGCCTGGCTTCTCAAACCACATGCCTTAAGTAAATTAACACTCTTCATTATTTCTCTAAGTATTAAACAAAACATTGGCCATGCCTGGCTCCTCGGACCACATGCCTTGAATAAATTAATACTTCACGTTATTTCTTTAAGTATTAAACAGAATATTGGCCATGTCTAGCTCTTTGGACCATATGCCTTGGGTAAATTAATACTTCACGTTATTTCTCTAAGTGTTAAACAGAACCTTAGTTATGTCTGGCTCCTCAGACCACATCTCTTGGGTAAATTAACATTCTCCATTATTTCTTAAGTGTTAAACAGAACATTAGTTATGTCTGGCTCCTCAAATCACGTGTCTTGGGTAAATTAACACTCTTCATTATTTCTCTAAGTATTAAACAGAACCTTAGCCATGCCTGACTCCTCGGACCACATGCCTTGGGTAAATTAATACTTCACATTATTTCTCTAAGTGTTTTGTTTCTCTTTAAAGACTTAAACCTCCTTGTTGATTACACAGTTTTCAATGCAAACACATAGTCCTTTTTTTTTTCTCTCACTGTTTATATGGGTGCAATTCATTTAAGTTAACAACCATTCATTTCCATTAAGCTTTTGTTAAGATATAGGTGTTCACCCTTAGAAGCATCCTCAATTTGAAATCTCAACAAAGGGTAAAATGGTAACTACAACCAACCAAAAACAAATATTGCAAGAAAAACAAAAGTCCGCAAGAGTCAAAGTTAATGTATTTTCATTCAACAAAAGAAGAAGTACATCTTGAACATGGCAAATTGCCATAACAAAGGAAAATGACATAGAATAAATAAATATATATATATATATATATATATATATATATATACACACATAGCCATAAGCAAAAGAAAAAGAGCCTAAACTATGCCTTGGCTGGAGGAGGGTCAACCTTGTTGCTCGACTGGGAGATAGATAGGTTGGCGGCTATGGGATCAGCTCTCTTGGGTTTAGGATCAGCCTCCTTGGCCTTGAGAGCGGCATCCTTGACTTAAGGGTAGCCTTTAAGCCCTTAACCTCTTGCGGGAGCTTGACCTCCTTACCCTTGCTGCCCTTATCCTTAGCCACCTCAGCCTCCTGGCCTTGGTCACAAGCCTTGCCAAGCCCTTTGGGAATCTCAGTAGGAGGAAAAGGGGCTTGGGTGGTAGAGGATTGCTTAGAGGAGGTTGGGTAGGGGTAGTAGGTGGAGGGAGTGTAGCTAGAACCTCATGAATATCTGCAGAGTAGAAGATGTTCTCATCCTTCTTCCACTCTGAGGTTGCAGGGACTCCTGCCAGGTTAAGGGCCTCCATCCATACCTCTTAACAATAATCCCTGCAGACCTCGGCCAGCTTGTTTGCCAGGCAAACCTCGGTCTCTTGCACCTCAAGGTCGTAGGACGCTTGCTTTGAAACCTCCGCCGCTTCCTCAGCTGTTTGAGTAGCTTCCTTGTCTCTCTGCAACTTTGCCTTCAGCTTTAGAACCTGCTGTTTCATTGTGGCCAACTCTATCTTAGTATTACAGAGCTTTTTGCGTTGATCCTTAGCCTAGTCCTGGTATTCTTCAGACCGGCCTCACCACTCTTCCACGCCCTCTCCTCTGCGGTCAGCTTTATGGTGAGCTCTTGGTTCTTTTACTCAGCGACTCCCAAGGCATTGCTAGTCTTAACATGGAGGTTGTCCTCAACCCTAGCCTCATTCCTGGCAACCTTGACCCACTCCTCGGTCACAAAAACCTCTTGGATAGCCTGCACATAAACAATAGAGGAATGCGTTATGAAAAAAAAAAAAGGAAAACACCCTTAGTGAGGCATGCCAAGGAACTTACTAGGGCTAGATCCCTTTTCAGGGATAGGAAGAGGTCTGGCTGCCTTATGTGTTTCAAGGCAGCCATATCCTTCAATAAGAGGAGGGTTTGCTCTAAGGCCTCGGCCAGATAGTGGATCTGCCCTTTCTGGAACTCCCTGATGGAGGAGTTCCATAGAATGGCCGCCCTGTCCGTCTCCAGTCGAGGATCCTATGCAGGGTTTTGGTGGAGCATCTCAGCCACGAGTTGGTCCTCCCTGCTTTCCACCGAGGAGGCTCACTCTTGGCCCTTGGCTCTTTTTTGCTGCTTTGGCTCCTTTTGGCGGACCACCTTTCCGTCTTCGGCTACCTCCTTCTCCTTCCTTTTCTTCTTCAGGTTGGGCATGGGAAGCAAGTTAACTGCAGGAGAAGGAGGGGGAGGGGGGAGGGGGGGGAAGAGCAAAAAGAGGTTGGGATCCTGACATGTCCTTTTGCGCCGGCCCCTTAGCCCTATCAGCAAGGAGCTCCTTTAGGCCTTTCTTCCTATTCAGGGCCATTTCTTCTTCTTCTTCGTCCTCTAAACTATCATCTATACGTGCAATTACAAGGCCGGAGGTGCATACACCTGAAAGTCTGTCAAGCTCGCCTTCCGAGTTCGAGACCTTGATGACAGAATCTCCTCGCTCCTCCCTCTCCTCCTTGAGATGAAATTGGTCAATCTCCGCCTCGAGTGACAAGGAAGATGTCTCTTCTCGTGAAGGCGCTATTTCTCTAGGAGCGCAATGAGAAGGCAACTCAACCGGCACGATATTGTCTCGGGCTAAAAAACCTGGCACTAAGACTTCTATCAGAGCTAGCCGAGGATCGCCTGCCTTGATTGCATGGCCCACGTCCTGGAACTTGTCTGACAAGGGCTTGAAGTCAAGGATGAGGTGGATGGCTCTTAACTGTCTGTCCTCGCTCACGAACACCTCAGACCTTATTACTTTGTTGAGGTCCGCGACGTTGACAAAGTTAATGTTGGGGGCCACGTGCCTTTTATTTGCAAAAATAGCCGAGAAGCGACCACGGTCAAAACGATGAAGCCCTCTATTAAAAAGAAACAAATACTAAAGGAAAAGAGAGGGCAGCAAAACTAAGAAACCAATGCCCATGTAAAAAAAAAGGGAGACCTAAACCTAAGGTACCCTACCTGGCTCTCCCTCCCAAACTAGGCAGTGAAAACCGTCATGCCATTCGCCTGAGACTATCAGAAAGTCATCCTTCATGCCCTTATTGGATTTAGGGAGGCATGAGACGAGCCTAACAACCGAGGATCTAAACTAAAGGAAATACCCTGTGTCTCCAAGCAAGTGGCACCCATACATCCAAATGACATCATGCCAGATGAGGTTTAGCCCCATTTGCTTGTTGAGAGTATCCACACTACCCAAGACCCTAAATAGGTTAGGCGCACATTAGTGGGGGTACAGCCTATAGGCGATCAGGTAGTCCCTAATTACTCTACCCATGGGAAGCGTCATTCCCCCTTCTATGAAGGCAATCATAGGAATGACGATCTCCCATTCCTCTCTGTGGGTAAGCCACTAACCCAGAGCACAGCACCGCAGGAAAACTCCCTGTGGAATGCAGTACTTAGCCCTAAATCCCTCCATACCGACGGGAGAGTCTACGAGGTGAGTGAATCTACCAATCTAAGCAGACTAAGGTGAAGTGAAATAAATGTTCAAGGAAAGGAAATAATGAACAGAAGGTTGAGGAGACTGGCCAAAGAGAAAAGAAATTAAAAGTGAAAGAACTTATGAGAATAAGCACAAGAGTTGCTTCCGGAACTTCTTAAAGGTTTAAAAAATTTTTTGAAAGATCTGGAAGACTTAGAAATTTGGAAAGCCCTGAAGGTTTGAGAGTTTGGGAAGTCTAGAGAGCTTGAAGATTTGTAAGGTGGAGAAAATGACTCCCCCAGGCGCCTTATGTATATGCAGAATATGAAAATAAGTAAAAAAAAAGAATTGGTAAAACAATCTAAACCGAAATTAATCACAACCACAGCAATAATTAAAAGGCAAAGATTAAGGGAAAAGAGATGCAAACACAAAGACAACACAGCGATGTGTTATCGAAGAGGAAACCTCAGTCCTCGGCGAAAAACCTCTCCGCCACCCTCCGAACGGTCAATAATCTACTAGTTAATAAAGTTGGGATACATGAATAGCAGAAGACCCTCCAAGCCTAATCTACCCAGTGCACCTAAGCCCTCCAAGCTTCTTGCTCTAACAGGGTTACTCCGAACCTTGTCTTCTCTAGCTTACCAGATCCCGCAATCGCCCATTACATCAACCAAAATGAATTGGTCCCTTCTTAACTACTTCCCAAGCAGCAAAAAGCCTTCTCACAGATATGGGTATGGTGAGATAAGGATTTGGCTAATGTACCTCTCAAGGATGTAACAATGGAGAGGGTAAGAGTAAAGGAATTTGGAGAATCAAAGGATGAAGATTGTGGATAAGTCAATCTTATTTTTCTCTAAGGTTTCTCTCTCAAAATTCCCCTTGGAAATACATGGGTATAAGGGTATTTATACTGGTGTGTGTTTGGAATGCGAAAGGTTAGGTTCGTTATAAATAGAGCTGTCTGGTGACTTGACCTCGCGACTGGAACGAGTCACGAGTTTAAGTCGCGAGCTAACAGAACGGCCAGGCTAGAAGTTTTGTCTTGTAGTGCTCCAGCTGGTATGACTCTTCAACTCCTCTGCATGCTTCACATGTGTGCCTTCTTTGGCGACTTGCCAGTCGCAAGATCCAGTTGCAAGGCTCTTCTTGAATGCACACTCTTGAGCTTTTCTTCACACCCTCTCACACACTACCCTTACATAATTCCCACCTAAATACAGGGTTTCTAAATACTAAATTACAAGCAAATTTGGCACAGAATCAAGCCAACAAAATGGTTGATTAAATTCAACCTTACATACACACACATGTGTATATGCCTCTAAACATGCAAAAATGCGTATTTTAATCACTATACTCACATATGTTAACAGGATGGCCAAATTTAATTTCTGTCAGAATTAGTATGCCTCTTCCATTAATTAACAACACATATACAGTAGATTACAGACTAATGGGCACTAATACATGACATCCTCAGTATACAAATATTTGTAACAAATACTGATTAAAGTTTATTCATGTACTAAGAACTGTGAACAATTTGCCAGATTTAACCTTAATTAGTACGGTATGCTAGTATCTTGCATTAGTGGTCATTTTTCTAAGTTAGGCATGCCAACCAAAAACTGAAAAAGTATAAAAAAGAAACAAAAATAATAATAATAATAATAATAATAATAATAATAATAATAATAATAATAATAATAATAAAAAAAGTAGTTCAAGACTAACCTGACAAAATCATTTTAATGGTTAAAAGATTAAAATTCACTATTTTCTAACCTTTTAATATTTTGAGAAAATCAATAATTGTTCATGGAGTATTGAGAGTTCATTGATAATTTTTTATTTGTATATTATCTTTGTAAGGCCTCAAAATGTAATGGACCCATAACAATAAAATTTATAGAGAAGTGGGTTTAAGGATTTGGCCTCACCGAAGCAAACAATGGCTAGTGTAAAGTTTATAACCATCATAATGGATGACCTGAACTTCCTAGGAATATTGGGAATTTGGCTAAGTGTTTGCGGTGCATATTTGTCCTCGGCTCAGGCCGAGGATCTATTTTTCTTTTTCCAAAAACCCCCCTTAAATAGGCAAAGATCTGGATAAACAGTAACACATGAATAGTAAAAGCAAATAGTGTTCAAAATATTCTTTGACCAAAGCATAGTGTAAGGCCTCAAAATGTAATGGACCCATAACAATAAAATTTATAGAGAAGTGGGTTTAAGGATTTGGCCTCACCGAAGCAAACAATGGCTGGTGTAAAGTTTATAACCATCATAATGGATGACCTGAACTTCCTAGGAATATTGGGAATTTGGCTAAGTGTTTGCGGTGCATATTTGTCCTCGGCTCAGGCCGAGGATCTATTTTTCTTTTTCCAAAAACCCCCCTTTTCTTCGAGTCCCCCCTCTTAGATATATAGTCCCTTTTCCCTTCATCTTCACCGTCCATTTGTCAATTATCTGGTCTCTATGTCCAGGGGTTTGTCCCATCGTCTGTAATTAGCAGGCTTTATGTTAGTTCTTAGCCGCCTTTGCAGACTTTCTATTAGTTGTAGTAATCGAGGTAACTGGGTTTGCTGGTCACATCACCATTAAAATGGTCAGAATGTTGGTGGGATAGTTTCAATGGATGAGGGATGTTTTTCCCTTTATCAAAAGTCGGTGTGCCGAGGATGTGTCATCCTCGGCGAGGCCCTTGGGTGACCTGGGCTCTATCACATTGTACTCGGCTTAGCATTATCCTCGGCGCGGGCCTTGGGCCGCACATAATGGGCCAGCGTGGTTAGTATAGTAGGGCCCTACAATAGCCCCTCAAAATTCTGCTGCACGTCCCCCTGGGCGGGGAGGAGGATTTTGACTTCCTCGGCGTTTTTCTTCAGCCTGTTGGCTCTACCTTGTCGTCAGTGCTATCGCTTTTGTAACCGTTTTTTACAGTTTTCTTTTTGCGCAGAGTGTCACCCAAGGATGGTTGGGCTTGGGTTGTTTGCACTATAGTACTCAACTCCTCAGGATTTTTCGTCTCTGACAGGATTCGTTTATTCGGCACCTGAAAAGGGAATTGGCTTTGCCTCAGTTTTTAGCTCATGACCCGTACGAGAACCCTGGTTTTGATCGACGTTTGCATGGCTTCATAACGACTGATTCCCATAGAGGTTTAGGTTTGAAATTTGCACAAGACCTCAATTTTTCTTAGCGTTTATTCTTTCATGGGGAGATTTTCTTCCTGCTGACCTGAGGTCTTTGACCCTGCAATGCTTTAAGCTTTATTTAGTGATTGGTTTTCTCTGAGGCTGGGGTCCGAGGACCATGCAATGCCTTGGTTCTGCTTAACGTTTAGCTTTCATGATGACATGTTATTCTTGCTGGACGTATCGGGTTTCTCGATCTCATTTAGCTATATGAAGTATCTGGTTTCCCCATGAGGCCTGGGTCCGAGGACCATGCAGTGCCTTGGTTCTGTCCAGTGCCTAGTTTTCCGTTTTTAGTCATCTGAAGTACCTGGTTTCCCCATGAGGCCTGGGTCCGAGGACCATGCAGTGCCTTGGTTCTGTCCAGTACCTAGTTTTCCATTTTTAATCATCTGAAGTATCTGGTTTCCCCATGAGGCCTGGGTCTGAGGACCATGCAGTGCCTTGGTTCTGTCCAGTACCTAGTTTTCCATTTTTAGTCATCTGAAGTATCTGGTTTCCCCATGAGGCCTGGGTCCGAGGACCATGCAGTGCCTTGGTTCTATCCAGTACCTAGTTTTCCATTTTTAGTCATCTGAAGTATCTGGTTTCCCCATGAGGCCTGGGTCCGAGGACCATGCAGTGCCTTGGTTCTGTCCAGTACCTAGTTTTCCATTTTTAGTCGTCTGAAGTATCTGGTTTCCCAATGAGGCCTGGGTCCGAGGACCATGCAGTGCCTTGGTTCTGTCCAGTACCTAGTTTGCCATTTTTAGTCATCTGAAGTATCTGGTTTCCCCATGAGGCCTGGGTCCGAGGACCATGCAGTGCCTTGGTTCTGCTTAACGTTTAGCTTTCATGATGACATGTTATTCTTGCTGGACGTATCGGGTTTCTCGATCTCATTTAGCTATTTGAAGTATCTGGTTTCCCCATGAGACCTGGGTCCGAGGACCATGCAGTGCCTTGGTTCTGTCCAGTGCCTAGTTTTCCGTTTTTAGTCATCTGAAGTACCTGGTTTCCCCATGAGGCCTAGGTCCGAGGACCATGCAGTGCCTTGGTTCTGTCCAGTACCTAGTTTTCCATTTTTAATCATCTGAAGTATCTGGTTTCCCCATGAGGCCTGGGTCCGAGGACCATGCAGTGCCTTGGTTCTGTCCAGTACCTAGTTTTCCATTTTTAGTCATCTGAAGTATCTGGTTTCCCCATGAGGCCTGGGTCCGAGGACCATGCAGTGCCTTGGTTCTGTCCAGTACCTAGTTTTCCATTTTTAGTCATCTGAAGTATCTGGTTTCCCCATGAGGCCTGGGTCCGAGAACCATGCAGTGCCTTGGTTCTGTCCAGTACCTAGTTTTCCATTTTTAGTCGTCTGAAGTATCTGGTTTCCCCATGAGGCCTGGGTCCGAGGACCATGCAGTGCCTTGGTTCTGTCCAGTACCTAGTTTTCCATTTTTAGTCATCTGAAGTATCTGGTTTCCCCATGAGGCCTGGGTCCGAGGACCATGCAGTGCCTTGGTTCTGTCCAGTACCTAGTTTTCCATTTTTAATCATCTGAAGTATCTGGTTTCCCCATGAGGCCTGGGTCCGAGGACCATGCAGTGCCTTGGTTCTGTCCAGTACCTAGTTTTCCATTTTTAATCATCTGAAGTATCTGGTTTCCCCATGAGGCCTGGGTCCGAGGACCATGCAGTGCCTTGGTTCTGTCCAGTACCTAGTTTTCCATTTTTAGTCATCTGAAGTATCTGGTTTCCCCATGAGGCCTGGGTCCGAGGACCATGCAGTGCCTTGGTTCTGTCCAGTACCTAGTTTTCCATTTTTAATCATCTGAAGTATCTGGTTTCCCCATGAGGCCTGGGTCCGAGGACCATGCAGTGCCTTGGTTCTGTCCAGTACCTAGTTTTCCATTTTTAATCATCTGAAGTATCTGGTTTCCCCATGAGGCCTGGGTCCGAGGACCATGCAGTGCCTTGGTTCTGTCCAGTACCTAGTTTTCCATTTTTAGTCATCTGAAGTATCTGGTTTCCCCATGAGGCCTGGGTCCGAGGACCATGCAGTGCCTTGGTTCTGTCCAGTACCTAGTTTTCCATTTTTAGTCATCTGAAGTATCTGGTTTCCCCATGAGGCCTGGGTCCGAGGACCATGCAGTGCCTTGGTTTTGTCCAGTACCTAGTTTTCCATTTTTAGTCATCTGAAGTATCTGGTTTCCCCATGAGGCCTGGGTCCGAGGACCATGCAGTGCCTTGGTTCTGTCCAGTACCTAGTTTTCCATTTTTAATCATCTGAAGTATCTGGTTTCCCCATGAGGCCTGGGTCCGAGGACCATGCAGTGCCTTGGTTCTGTCCAGTACCTAGTTTTCCATTTTTAATCATCTAAAGTATCTGGTTTCCCCATAAGGCCTGGGTCCGAGGACCATGCAGTGCCTTGGTTCTGTCCAGTACCTAGTTTTCCATTTTTAATCATCTATTTTATCTATATATCCATAGCCGTTTTAACTCTCGCCGCATTTTACAATAAGCATTAAATAATTACGATTTTCAAGCAGAATAATAATAATAATAAATGCTGAAGTTGGTAGAAGATAAGACCTTGCCGTGTTTTGCCTCTTCGTTTGGTGGGATTCTTCAGATAACGAGGCGTCTTTTGGGTTGTCCGGGTGAGGCGTTCTGACGCTTCGGTGTCTTCCCGTTTAATGAGGCGTCCCCTCATTAATACTGACCATGGATTGATGAGGATCTAACGGTTGACAAGCCCCTTGGAAATTGGGGCGGCATTATTGTCTCCGGAAATCTCTCCCTGGGATTCATTGTGGATTTGGCCCTCATCAATGTTCCTCCCACTATAAAAGGCGTTCCTAGGGCGAACCTCCCCTTCACACTTGACAAACACTCGTTCTATAACTCCCCAAAAACACATCACCAAAAATTCTTCAAGGCGCAATCATTCGAGCCCCTTCGCATGAACTGGCCCTGGAAAAGGGCGCTCCAGAGAATGCACAGCCCCCATCAGGAGCCGAGGATGGCATTCCAACTCTGGCCGCCACGCTGGTGTGGAGGTAGGGGAGATCCGAAGATTCTCCTTCTTTTCAACCTCACCGGGGACACAGCCCTCCTTACCACCTAGAGGAGGATCCGGGCAGAACGTAACCTCCCTCTCTTGGGCACGGGTCTTTGACCCCCCAAGCAGGCTACAGCGGGGGTGGGAGGGAAATCAGGCGGAACCCAAAAGTGGGGCCGCCCTGTGCCGCGACCCCTTCCACCTCCTCTGTAGCTCTTCTTCCCTCAAATCCGTCTTCTCTCTTCTCTTTTTGCTCCTCAACGAGCCTTCTTTTCTATCTTCTGTTCCTCTTTTGTTCCTCTGCCAACTTTCTTTCTTTCTTTTCCTTCTCTCTTCCTTCACTTCTTTTTTAATATTTGTTCTTCATCTCTTCTTTTCTTCATCTCTTCCTCTACTCTCCTTTTCTATCTTCTGTTCTTCTGCCATTGTTGCTCTCCACCCTTTGTTCCTCTGTCGGCTTCGTCATGTGTCTGCCTTTGTAGTTAGCTTTAGAACAAGCCCCCTGGGCATTACTTGTAAGAGATGTAGTTTTACTTCATATATGAATAAAAGAAGTAGATTTGTTTCACTTGTTGTCTTTCTTTTTCTTTCTTTTTCGCATATTCTTGTTCTTGTAATTGTTGACTTCTGAATCATTGTTGTTGCAGTAGATTGTACTGTTTTTTGTATATTATTTCTGAAAGTGCTGCTCTTAATTTCTTTACATCGACCATCGCACTTGCCAGCGCACAAATCCTCCCCACAGACGGCGCCAATTGTAAGGCCTCAAAATGTAATGGACCCATAACAATAAAATTTATAGAGAAGTGGGTTTAAGGATTTGGCCTCACCGAAGCAAACAATGGCTGGTGTAAAGTTTATAACCATCATAATGGATGACCTGAACTTCCTAGGAATATTGGGAATTTGGCTAAGTGTTTGCGGTGCATATTTGTCCTCGGCTCAGGCCGAGGATCTATTTTTCTTTTTCCAAAAACCCCCCCTTTTCTTCGAGTCCCCCCTCTTAGATATATAGTCCCTTTTCCCTTCATCTTCACCGTCCATTTGTCAATTATCTGGTCTCTATGTCCAGGGGTTTGTCCCATCGTCTGTAATTAGCAGGCTTTATGTTAGTTCTTAGCCGCCTTTGCAGACTTTCTATTAGTTGTAGTAATCGAGGTAACTGGGCTTGCTGGTCACATCACCATTAAAATGGTCAGAATGTTGGTGGGATAGTTTCAATGGATGAGGGATGTTTTTCCCTTTATCAAAAGTCGGTGTGCCGAGGATGTGTCATCCTCGGCGAGGCCCTTGGGTGACCTGGGCTCTATCACATTGTACTCGGCTTAGCATTATCCTCGGCGCGGGCCTTGGGCCGCACATAATGGGCCAGCGTGGTTAGTGTAGTAGGGCCCCACAATCTTCTTTGCAGTTTCTGAGCAACAAAAAGTTTTTGGAGGCTGTTAACTGTCAAACCCCTCTTGGACGTATTGGAGAGCCAAAGGAGGTTTCATCCTTGGTGGCATTCTTATGCCTACCTACAGCTTCTTACATAACCGATCAGACCATTTGTGTTGATGGAGGGATTACTGTGAATGGCTTCTGCTTTCCCTGAGCATACTTTGAAACAGCAAAAACAATGATGTTCAGACTTCAGACACACCCCCACTGCAATATATGAAAATAAATGAATGTAATAAGTGGGATTTTTTTTTTTTTTTTTTTTTTTTACACAAGATAGAAATTCTACTGTAGCCTAATTTAAGTGTATGTGTATGAAGCTCCCTACCTGCAGCTTCTTAGATAAACGGTCAGACCATTTGTGTTGATGGAGGGATTACTGTGAATGGCTTCTGCTTTCCCTGAGCATACTTTGAAATAGTAAAAACAATGATGTTCAAACTTCAAACACACCCCCACTACAATATATGAAAATTGTAAGGTTGAATTTAATCAACCATTCTATTAGCTTTATTTCATGCTAAATTTGCTTGTATTTCAGCATTTAGAAACCTTGTATTTAGTTGGGAATCATGTAAGGATAGTGTGTGAGAGAGTGTGAAGAAAAACTCAAGTTTGTGCACTCAACAAGTGGCTCACGGCTGGATCTTGCGGCTTGCAAGTCGCCAAAAGTGGCACACGTGTGGAGCATGTAGAGGAACTAGACAGTCTCGCCAACTAGAGCACTAAGGGACAAAAAGTCCATACTAGCCATTCAGTTAGCTCGCGGCTTGAACTCGCGACTCAGTCAGATCGCGAGGCCAAGTCACCAGTCCACTCTATTTTGGAAAAACTAACTCTTCGCATTCCATTCTCACTCCAGTATAAATACCCCTTATACCCATGAAATGTAGAGAGCTTCCAAAGAGAATTTTGAGGGAGAAATCCTAGAGAAAAACAAGATTGATTCATCCACAATCTTCATCCTTGTTTCTTCAAATTCCTCTACTCTCACCCTCTCCATTGTTACATCCTTGAGAGATACATTAGTCAATACATTTTCTCACCATACCCATATCTGTGAGAAGACTATTTAGTACTTGGGAAGCAGTTAGGAAGGGACCAATTGATATTGGTTGATGCTACGGACTATAGCGAAATTTGGTAAGCTAAAGAAGACAAAAGTTCGACGCAACCTCGTTGGAGCAAGAAGCTTGGAAGGCTTAGGTACACTGGGTAAATTAGGTTTGGAGGGTCTTCTGCTGTTCATGTATCCCAACTTCATTCTTTAGTAGATTATTGACCACTTAGAGGGCGACGGAGAGGTTTTACGCTAAGGGCTTCAGTTTCCTCTTCGATAACACATCGTTATGTTGTCCTTGTGTTTGCATCTCTCTTCCCTTAATCTTTGCCATTTAATTTCTACTGTGAATGTGATTTTATTTGGTTTATATTGTTTATTAATTCTATTATAAACTTATGTTCATTTTCCGCACATAAACTGTTTGATTTTAAGCTTGAATTGGTAATTTGTAATTTGAGAGTCTAAACGTTCATAGGTGTTTTATACACATTTTGAACATTCAATTGGTATCAAAGCGGGTGCACTTGTTATGGTTTAATTACCTTAGTGCGATCCTTGACTACGTTTAAGATGGACCGGTCTCAATCTTTAAATGTTCCACCATATTTTGATGGTAGCAACTACGCATTTTGGAAAGTCTGGATGAGGGCATTCTTGTGTTCTATTGATAATACTGCTTGGGATGCAGTAGAAGTAGGATGGACTAGGCCGGATGCTACTAAATCCACTTGGGATAAGGCAGCTCTTACGGCAGCTAACGCTAACAGTAAAATTTTGAATGCTATTTTCTGTTTTGTTTCTCCAGATAAGTTTCACAGGATTTCTCACATCACTGTTGCTAAGGAGGCATGGCAGATATTGGAGACCACTTATGAAAGAACGAAGAAAGTAAAAGACACTGAGTTGCAGATGCTGACCACCTAGTTTGAAGAGCTCAAAATGAGTGAGGACGAGTCTTTTGACTCTTTCTATAGCAAGCTGAATAAGGTGGTCATCGGCAAGTTTAATTTGGGGGAGAAAACGGAGGATTCCAAGATAGTGAGGAAGATCCTTCGGTCATTGCTGGAAAGCTTCCGTGCCAAGGTAACAACGATTCAAGAGAGTAAGGACCTTGATGATATCAAAGTCCAAGAACTGATTGGCTCACTTCAGACTTATGAACTGTCGCTGCCCACACAAAGAAAGAGAAAATCTCTTACTCTTAAGACAATTAATGAAAGGGTGGAAGTTCATAACTCATCGGATGAGGATGTAGTCGAGAAGGATGTTGCCTACCTTGTGAAAAATTTCCATAAATTCTTGAAATTCAAGACCAATGGAAAATTGGCGATAAAGGGAAATTCCAAAGTTCCAGGAAGGAGAAAAAGGAATTCAAAAGGAAAGATGGAAAGGAATCCTAATCTACACAAGGAATCACTTATGTCAAGTGCAACGGGCATGGACACTTCAAGAAAGAATGTCCTAATTATTTGAGAATGAAGGGCAAGGTGTACGCCATAACTCTTAGTGGCTCGAATTCATCAAATTCTGATTATGAGGAAAGCTGTGATGGAGAAGGGAATTATTCCGCTTTTATGACTATTGCTTATGTTGAGTCTTCGGAGGACTTGAATTTGCTTGTACAAGAGCTTGGGGAGCATAGTGAAGAGGAATCAATGGGAATTGTAGAAGAATCGAATGTTGAAGAAGATGAGAGTGCAGAGGGTTTTCAAGAAAACTACAACTCACTCTTTGAGAAATCAGGAGAATATGCACATGTGGCCAAGGCAGCCGTGAAAAAGATGAAGAAGGTAGAGAAGGACTATAAAAGTCTCCTAGTGCGACATAAGAAGGCCAAGTGTGAGATAGAGAAGCTGAATGGAAAGTTGTCAGAAACTTACACAAAGGTGAAATTCCTTGAGCTTGAGGTGGTTCAAGCAAATGCCAAGATAGAGAGGGTTTCCACCAAGAAGCTAGATGATGTCATTTCCTCACAAAAACATTTCTCAGACAAATTTAGGTTGGGATATACCGAAGAAAGTAGTTCAACTGTCAAAATCACCAAGGAAGTGAAGTTTGTGAAAGCCAAAGAACCAGTAGTGGCTGCCTCTACTCTTAAGAAAGTAGAGGATGAAAAGAAGAAGAATGTGGCTGATCAACGGGTGTTGAATAAGCCCCGTAACCAATCAGTGGTCAAACCTAAAACTAGAGGGAAATCACTTTCAAGATCACAAAGTGGTCCAAGAACGAACCATTTTTGCCATCATTATGGACTTCAAGGACACACTAGACTAAATTGTCATAAGCTAAGAGCATTGAATAATGCAAGTGATCAAAGATCAAGAGGACCAACAAATGACAAGAAGACTTGGGTTGTTGAGCAATCAAGAGGTCGAGATGGTGATTCCGGAATGATGGATGTGATGAAGATGATTGGTGCATTCACCACCTGCTTGGAAAGCTTCACTAGAAGGTTTGAAAGCCCTAACACTCGTACCCAATCCTATAGGGATATCACCCCAAACGCACGTGACGTGTGGGTCAAGAAGGGTACCCATGCATAAGCATTACAATATGTCCATGCATTAATACTTCATATGTTTTGTGACTATGCATGGTTGTGTGCTTTTTGCTAGTTTGAGTTGAAAATTGTTTGTGTGTTTATTTCTACTTTAAATGTTTTTACATTGTTGTTTTTACCAATTTTTTCTTGCTTTTGTGTCAAAAATCCAAAAACACATAAAAAGTAGAAAATCCAAAAAGTTTGATCAACATTATTGTGTTTTGTCACAAACATGTTTTGCCTTGTACCTTTGTGCTAATGGCTTTATACATTTATGAGCATAGCTTATACCTTATGCACTCATATCATTGTGGGAAAAATCTTGAAATCTATGTGACTGTTGTAAATCGATCTTCAAACTGGTCAAGAACGTTTTGTCAATGGTTTTATTGATCTTGAGACATGCATAGACTTGTGCCTATATATCTTCCCACTCTTTTATTTTATTGTTTTTGCTTAAAGAGCTTAACAAATGTATATCTCCAAATGAAAAGAAATAATGAGCTGCAAAAGCCTATCGCACATACTAGTATTTGACTAAGAAAAAGGGAAGCGACCTAAAATAAAATGTATGATGCCTAAAAGGCCAAAGGCTATCTCATCAAATTGAAATATGAAAAATTTCAGGCATCGATCTCATAATAAGATGTAATGATTCAAAAAGATCAAATGATACAATGTATATGGAGCCAAATGAAAAACTTCAAAGTTATGTTATCAAGTTTATGTGGGAGGTCATATATGCATATTTCTATAATTAAGATGGGTCACTTTATCTAGTACTAATTGCGTATGCCTTGGTTGAATTTATCTTGAAGCTTCATAGTAGACTAAGAACTATCTCATTTTTGATACTCACACACATCACACATGTTTATGTTCAATTAATATCATATTCATTTGTGTGATTGTACTTGATTAAATGTGTTTCACATGCTCAATTTTTGTTGATCAAACACAAAAAGATTTTTGACTGTTTTAGTTGTTTTTAGAAAGTATTTTGTTTTTGCAAAAATTGTCAAAATTTTTCAAAAACTATGTTGCCCTGTTTTGGCGACTTGGTCGCAGGTCAGTCTAGTCGCATGCCCATAGTCGCGAGCTCATACAGTAGATTTTCACGACTCACCGGTGGATCAATGTCCCAGTCGCGAAAAATACTTAGAAAATTTTTCAAAATCTGGGTTTTAAGTCTCTCGTGACTTAATGTGGCGACTTGTTCGCGAGTGGAGGTTCAGTCGCAAAAGTCATACCGAAAGTTTCGCGACTCAACTCGCGACTTTCTCGCGAGTGAAACTTCCAGTCGCGGAAAACACTTAGAAAAAATTCTCAATATTTTTGTTTTAAGTGTTCTGGCGACTTGCACGCGATTAGATTCAATCGTGAAAAACGCGTGTTTTGCGCTTTAAGGACAGTTTTTTTTTTTTTAACTTTTTAGTTTTCCCTCGAACTTTTGTGACTGTTCATTGTCTTCGCCGTTTATCACTCTCTTAAACCCACCGTATTTCTCACAAAAACCACCATTGTTGTTCATCATTTCGACTTCAATCTTCAAGAGAAAGGTATGGGTTTTCTTATTTTCTCTATACATTTCATGATTATAGCCTTGTTTTCTTGGATTTGTGAGTTGCTATTAAGATTTGAGATATATAGTGTTCAAACATGGGTATGCTTATTTTGTTGAGGTTGGGTGTTTAGGTTTTGTTTTTTTTTTTGTTTTTAGGATGCTAGATATTGGTGTTATCATGACTGTTTTTCATCCTCGAGTATGTTTACAAATTTGCCCTGTGATTGATCATACCATACCCATTGAGATATGTCTTATAGACATATGCTTATTTTTAGGGATTTTTGTAATAGACACTATTTGAGAGTATGGTTGGTTCACAACGTTTGTTTATTGCATGTTTGGAGTATGTGTTTGACTATGTTCCCTAGGATGTTGATGTTAGGTTTTTGTGTTTAATGTAATAATGTGATATGCCCGTGAATTGTTGATAATTTGTTCTGTGCTCTTCTAATTTGGGTTATCTCATTCCATGTTTGACTCTGAACTAAGTATGGACTGAATTTTGGTATAAGTCTCTGTTCTTTTCAATACTACTAACCTATTACTGATTTTTGAGTTTCCATTTATTGTGCTCTGTATCTTTTTGTGGACTTTGCTTCTATGATTTTGCAGATGACTCCCACAAAGAAGAAGACTATTGCCAAGAAGAGTGACAAAAGGCTGAAGATTGACAATACCAAGTTCAGGTCTCTTCAACACTTTGAGAGATACACTCGGTTCTACATAAAGGCAACCATCATTCAAGAAAGATTTGTAGACTTGGTGGATTTGAAGGACACTTTCATTCCAAGCTATTTTCAAGGCAGAGGTTGGGATAAGTTGTTAAGTGACTTGCCTGGAGTGTGTAAGCCTCTAATCAGGGAGTTTTATCCTAATACTGTGTTAAGAGAGCATGAGATCAACTGTTGGATAAGGGGATATGAATTCACCATAGATGTAGCTGATATAGATGAAGTGCTAGGGTTTGGAGATTTGGATGGCTATGACTTCACCCATTACAAGGACAGGATGCTATCCATTGAAAATGTCCAATCTCGTATTGGTGGAGTTAGAGAAGGGAAATGCCTTAACACTACTGCCTTCCCAACTGACATGAGGTGTCTTACAACCATCATGATGTTTAATCTGTACCCAGTGAGGAAGCTTACCACCATCAACAATGCTAGAGGTTTCTTCCTCATGGAGCTCAAGGAGAACACCTACATAGACATTAGTGCTCATATCTTCTACACCATTGTTGATGAGACTAGAACAACCTCGAAGGCCAAGCTGATTTTTCCCAGCTTTCTTATGAGGATTTTTAGATTGAAAGGTGTGGAAATCCCTCAAGATATCAGCCTCATGTCTACTCCTTCAGCCATCAACGCTCTAACCATTAGAAGAATAAAAGTTCGTCTCCCAGGTGATGAAAAGGAAAGTGACCAAGAAGAAGGTGAACCAATGGAGACTAAGACAGAGGCTGCAGGAAAACCCTTAAGCTTAAGAGGCCGTGGCAAGAGGAGCAGAGCATCATCCTCATCAGATGTACCTCCAGATGCATTCCAGATCATCCTTGAAAGGATTGATGGGCTCAGAGGTGTTCAGAGTAAGCAATCTGACAGGCTGGCTGCACTCCAAGATCAGATGACCCTTCTCTCAGCAAAATTTGATAGCTTCACTACCCAGCAGTGACCCTTTGGCCATTCCAGTCAAAAAGGGGGAGATTTTTTAGGGTAGCCCTTGAGGGGGAGCAAGCATTTACTTTATGCTTTTTATTATTTATGTGTTTTGATGTTATGTGGTGGAGTTGGTATTATATTTTGGATAATGTTTTAATTATGGGTTTGCTACATACTTTGTTAAAAACTTTGGTTAATTTCTTGGTTTTTAAACTCATGGTTAGTTTATGTGATTAGGTTTTAAAGCTTGTGTTATTATGGTTTAATGAATATAAGATGATTTATTCAGTTTAAGTTTATTGATTTGTACCTTTGCTTATGTACCTTTGCTTATGTAGCTTTTGTTTTATACCCATGCTTTGTAGCTTAGTACTTGCTGTTAAATGTTATGCATTTTCTTTAAGTACATTACTCTTGTGCCCTTGTTGGATTTTTATCCTTGATGCATTTACTTAGTGTTGTTGCATTGGTTGAGTGTTGGACATGCAAATAATACTTTGCATTAAGCTTATTAGCTTACATGTCCAGATGTTCATTCCGGGTGTGAATGAGTATTGTGATCACTATTTATAGTGATTGTTCGTTTTTTGTCAAGCCATGGTCTATTACTTTATTCCATTTTGCTTGATCGCATTGTGTCTACTCCATATGCATTACAAGTTTTCTACATACAATAATCATATTATGTTGTTGTGTTTCAGGAAATACTTGTTCTTATGGTTCAAGAGCTTCACAGATTCTAGAGTTAAGTGTAAGTGAGTTTTGTTCAACTGTTCCCAACTCACGCGTTAAGTCTAGAGTTTGTTGTAGAGTTTTGTCACGGAATAGCCAAAGGGGGAGATTGTAAAGGTGAATTTAATCAACCATTCTATTGGCTTTATTCTGTGCCAAATTTGCTTGTATTTCAGCATTTAGAAACCCTGTATTTAGGTGGGAATCATGTAAGGGTAGTGTGTAAGAGAGTGTGAAGAAAAGCTCAAGTTTGTGCACTCAGTAAGTGGCTCACGACTGGATCTCGCGGCTTGCAAGTTGCCAAAAGTGGCACACGTGTGGAGCATGCAGAGGAGCTGAACAATCACGCCAGCAAGAGAACTACAGGACAAAAAGTCCAGATTGGCCATTCAGTTAGCTCACAGTTTGAACTCGCGACTCAGTCAAGTCACGAGGCCAAGTCGCCAGTCTACTCTATTTTGGAAAAACTAACTCTTCGCATTCCATTCTCACTCCAGTATAAATACTCATTATACCCATGAAATGTAGAGAGCTTCTAGAGAGAATTTTGAGAAAAAAACCTAGAAAAAAAACAAGATTGACTCATCCACAATCTTCATCCTTGTTTCTCCAAATTCTTCTACTCTCACCCTTTCCATTATTACATCCTTGAGAGGTACATTAGCCAATACCTTTTCTCACCATACCCATATCTGTGAGAAGGCTATTTGGTGCTTGGGAAGCAGTTAGGAAGGGACCAATTCATATTGGTTGATGCTATGGGCTATAGCGGAATCCAGTAAGCTAAAGAAGACAAAAGTTCGACGCAACCTCGTTGGAGCAAGAAGCTTAGAGGGCTTAGGTACACAGGGTAGATTAGACTTGGAAGGTCTTCTGCGGTTCATGTATCCCAACTTCATTCTTTAGTGGATTATTGACAGCTTGGAGGACGGCGGAGAGGTTTTACGCCGAGGGCTTCAGTTTCCTCTTCTATAACACATCGTTATGTTGTCCTTGTGTTTGCATCTCTCTTCCCTTAATCTTTGTCATTTAATTTCTGTTGTGGAAGTGATTTTATTTGGTTTAGATTGTTTATCAATTCTATTATAAGCTTATGTTCATTTTCGACACATATACTGTTTGATTTTAAGCTTGAATTGGTAATTTGTAATTTGGGGGTCTAAACGTTCATAGGTGTTTTATACACATTGTTAGGTTCTAAATATTTAGGGATTTATGTATTTAGAACTTTAATGTGTAATGTTGGCAAACCATGATCAAAACAGGTTGTTTAATCTTGTTTAGACTTGCTCAAAGTTGTGACGTTTATGTAAAGTTGGAATGAATTGACTGCAGAAGTATTAGTGCATTTCGGCCTGGCTCAATCGATTGAAGCTTAGGCTCGATCAATCGAATCTCGGGCAAAATGCGTTTTTCTACAGAATTCTATCTCAGCCCTATCTCATTAAAAACGTTTAGGGTTTTATGTTTTGCCCTAGGTATATAAAGCAAACCCTAGCCACGTTTTTATGTTGCTCATATTGCGGTTTGTGTAAATCTCTTGTGAGATCTGTGAGGAGCTTTCTTTTACACAAGTTTAGGATTATCAAGGAAGAGATTTCTTCAAAAACTTGATGATCATTCAGTTGCTGCTATAAGAGCTTAAAGATACACAAGCGGGGGTGCTTGTACTTGCTGGAGAATCCAAGAAAGAAGGAGTCCGTGGTCTCGGAGCTCGCACATGGTCGTGTCAGTAAGTTTCTACTGATGGGTAGCAATAAGATGTTAGTGGTCTAAATCGCTATTATAAAACTTCAATTCTTTCATAGTGGATTCAGGTTTACCTTGAGGATAGCTAGATTAAATCATCTCCCAGATTTTTACTGGTGTAGTTTTCTGAGTCATCATATCTTTGTGTTATTTATATTTCCACTTCTATATATATGATATGATTGTTTGATTGTGATAACTTAGATTTGCATAATTTGACTAAGTTAATCACTTGGCTAATTAACTAGGTTAATCCAATTGGGTTTTAAGGGGTCTAAATTTCTATCACACATTTTGAACATTCAAAAATAAATGAATGTAATAAGTGGGATTTTTTTTTTTTTTATACAAGATAGAAATTCTACTTTAGTCTTATCTAAGTGTATATGTATGTGAAACTCCTTCTTAAAAACTTAAACTCCAGCCCTTGCCTCCTTACACTTCATAAGCACTTATACTTGTGAAATGACCATCGCACCAACGATGTGTAGTGGTGTAATAAATGGGATTTTTGAATAATGGACTTGGCTTGAGCCTTATGTCATCATCGTGACAAGTCCAGTGTACTAGAGTATTAGGCCAAAGTTTTTCCCTTAAAACATATATATAAAGTTAGAGCAACGCGTGTAATTGTTTCATTCCAAAAATAATTGAATAAAAGTTATTTGTTACACTCTATGCTGTTTCACTTTATATATTTCTCCAACTGCATTAATATACCATGTATTTGATTTTTTTTTTTTTTAAATTGGTTATTTTATAAAGGATAAAAAAAATGATGTGTGGTATTTTGTATTCGGTAAAGCATAAAGTGGAGCAAGCACTCAAAGTGAAATAAATTCAAGGATTTTATTCAAAATAAAACCATTTTCTTATAGAATTTGATATATATGTTGTAAGCAGTTTCGAAAATTTGACACATACTATTTAAGACCCTCACATGAAAAGGTGTGTTAAAATTATCGTTAAATATTTAAATTCACTATTTAATAATTTAAGCTTTTAGAACCATCTATAAATTGTCGTAAGCATCGAATTCATATATACCACACATTTGTTGATTTCTAACAAATGCAAATGTGCATTTGTTAGAAGTATTACTTTTTTAATGAAGTTTTTCTTCTATGGATAGAAAAATACGTGTAGTACTACTCTTCGTTCTTTTGTGTTTGGATTGGATACTCATTCTAGCTTGTGTACTAAATTTGTAATTGTGTTGTTCACCTTTTGTGCCACAAGTCTCGACAATAGTTACCAAAAAAACACAAATTAAGAAAGAAAAAAAAAAGTTTTTTGACAAATTTTTAAAAGAAAAAATTGAATATATATATATATGGGGTAAAATAATCAAATTAAAATATATCTTAAATATATCAAAATTCATACTTTACATTGTATCCATTTTTTTTTCTTTTTTCTTAATAGACGTTGTATCCATATTTTTAACTTTAGAAACTTTCAAAACTTCATTCACATCACAGTTAAACTTATTTTGAATAGAAAAATTATTATACAATGGAATTTTAAAAAAGTATTAAAACACATGCATAAAGCTAATTATTTTTTCAGTTGAAGTGTATTTCTTGTTCTTAAAGTTTGAGGTTGTTTTCATTTTGACCCTAAAAAGGTTTGTTTTTGTTTTTAAAAAGAGTTCTTTCAGTATAAGAAACAAACTCACAATTTTTACCACGACTCTTTTACGTGGCATACTATGACTGATTGCATGTCACTTTCACATAGATTTATTATTTTTTCTCTACCGATCACAATTAGCACATGAAAAATTGTGGCAAAAATTGTGCATTTTTTGTGATACTACATAAAAATTAGAAAATTTTGTTTGTGCTACTCCAAAAACACACCCCATAATTGAAATTCAAGAACAAAATTCAAAATCAAACAAAATCTATTACTAAGAAGCTCGAAAATAACGTACCCTTAAGTTTGCACGAGGCGTCTCTACTGTGCTGTGGTGCATATGAGCCCGTTGCTTTCAACTAATTGATATGGGCCCCTTATTTGGAACAATGGGTACAACTCAAAAGGCCTAGTGGTGCGAGTGGGGCGATGAGTCCTAGACTCCTAGGACCAGAAACCGAAGCTATAGAGGTTATGGTCTTGGGAGAGAAACTTGACCCTTTTTTTTTTTTTTTTCCTGATGTCAAGGTCAGCTACATCATTCAGTGACCCGAGACACTTGAAATATGTTTTCAATTATAATTTTTTACCATTTCATATATATATATATATATATATATGTAAAATATAAAGAAAATTAAATTAGAATTTAAAATTAAAATCCAATTTTACGCCATGTGTTTAAATTTATGTAGGATCGCACCATAATTATCTACTTAAATTTGAGTCATGTGTCTACTTAAGTTTTTTAATCTTTGTGCCATGTAAGTTAATATCTACATATATATAATCTTTGTGCCAAGTAAGTTAATATCTACATATATATATATATATATATATATATATTAATAGGTAAACCTAAAAGAAAATTTAATTAGGTTTTAAATTGGATTCCAATTGTTGTCTAATTTTGTGCCATGTGTCCTACTTAAGGTTTTTTTTTTTTTTAGGCGAGTTAATGTGGTGCAAAAGACAAAGGGTCTACTATAAATAAATCATCAAAAACTCAATAAATAAATAAAAGTAAACTCATGTGTATATCCAAAAGAAATTAAAATAAAAAAAAAAATAAAAGAGAGAGAGAGAGTATAATTTGAATCCATATATGTGTATAATTATAACTTTTTTTTTAATTGTACCGTGCATATGCACGAGTTATACACTAGTATATATTAATAGGTAAAACTTAGAAAAAATTCTATTAAAATTTGAAATTAGAATCCAATTTTGCATCATATGTCTAAATTTATGTGGGAATCACATTATAATTATCCACTTAAGTTTGTGTCATGTGTTTGCTTAAGTTTTTTAATCATTATGCCAAGTGAGTTAATGAGTGCAAAATACTAAGAATCTAATATTAATGAACTATAAAATAAATAAAATAACAATCACATATACTTAGTAAAAATCACCACACAACAAAGATCACTACACATTCTATTTTATTAAAAATTAGAAAAAATAGTTGTATTAAATTTGGATAAGAATTTTAATATGTAACTAATTACGTTTACTTTTAAAAAAATAATTTAACTAATAATTTTTATTTTTATAATAAAAATTATGTTTATTTTTAAATGTATCTATATGTATGCATGTGTTACATGCTTTTTTTTTTTTTAATAACTTGACTAATTATTTATATTTTTTTAATAAAAATTATGTATAATTTTAAATGGATCCATGCGTTTGCATGGGTTACATGCTAGTATATATTAATAGGTAAAACTTAGAGAAAATCTAATTAGATTATACAATTGAAGTCCAATTTTTGCGTCATGTGACTTAAATTATTTATTTTTAGAGAGAGTATTATTTCTTAATTTTAGAGTCAAATGTGAGACTACATCATAAATATCCATCTAAGTGAGTTATTACGCACAAAACCAAAGAGTTTAGAATTAATGAACATAAAAAAATATTAAATGGACAATTTACATTTTCTACCTAATAATATTCTTATATGAGTTTTTAAAGAGTTAAATATATATATATATATATATATATGTGTGTGTGTGTGTGTGTGTGCATCTTAATGTATATCTTTTAAGTATATCTATGTATATGCATGGGGTTACAAGCTAGTATATATATATATATATAGTAAACTAATGAGCATTTTTTGTATACTGTTTCTACTCAAATATTGTGAATGCAAAGATCTTGAACCTAAAAAATTGTAATTGAGCTGAACGATCCCATGCACCCATCCCTATTCAATTTAGGAGATACTATTGGACCAATCTATTCTTAATATTTTGTGTTGTAATTAGTAAAATTTCAAGTACAATGGTTGTGAATTGATATTGTATATGTAGTATCCAATAGTGATTTTCAAATTTATATATATAATAGTAATGTAATGAAAAACTTGGTGTAACTAACACCATAAAAATTACAAGGAAAAATCATTTTAATACCTCTAAAGCTAACATCAATAGCACCGCTTCAATTTTTCATTCCCATGCATAAACATGGGTTACATACCAGTGTGTATGTGTGTGTGTGTGTATATATATATATATATATATATATATAGGCAAAGCTTAGAGAAAGTTTAATTATAATTTGAAATTAGAATCTAATTTGGCACTATTTGTCTAAATTTACGTGGAGACCACACCATAATTATCCACTTAAGTTTTTGCCATGTGTCCACTTAAGTTTTTTAATCTTTGTGCCAAGTGAGTTAATAAGTGCAAAATACTAAGAATATAATATTAATGAACTATGAAATAATTGTTTTTTAAACCAATACCATATACTCAATAGAAATCACCACACAACAAAGATCACCATACGTTCTATCTTATTAAAAATTAGAAAAAAAAAATTATCATAAGTAATATTAAATTTATGTAAGAATTTTAATATGTGATTAATTATGTTTACTTTTAAAAAAATAATTTAACTAATTATTTATATTTTTATGATAAAAATTGTGTTTAATTTTAAATGTATCTATACATATGTATGTGTTACATGGTATTTTTTTTAATAATTTGACTAATTATTTATATTTTTATAATAAAAATTGTGTTTAATTTTAAATGTATACATGTGTTTGCATGAGTTACATGCTAGTAATTATAATATACGACTGTGAGTAACTCAGCATGTGTAATAATAATTACCATTTTAAATTTGAGTAATGCCACACTCATAATATTTTCACAAAAAAATTTATGTGAAAAGTTGTTACTAGTTATAATCAGAGCTCACTACTGAAATTATTTTTTTGTCTATCAATTACAAATAGTAATTAACAACTTATCATTAAAAATTTACTGTGAAAATATTGTAAATATCATTTCTCTTTAGATTTAAGTGATTTTCTTTTTATACAAGTATATGGATGAGGTGACACTGTGAAATGTGGCATAAAATGGTGATGTGTGGAGGCCTGTCCAACCTTTAATGGTGAGACTACTGCCAAATATGGACGGGGGCGGCCCTTTTGAGAAACAAAAGCAAAACATTAGTAAGTGATAAAATGAAACTTTTAAAACGTGAAGGGCGAAAAGTGTATTTTAATATATTTATTATTAAGATAATTATGGCTTAACTTTTGTTGTTGATCAAAAGACTGATTCAATAAAGTTCTTCTAGAGGATCATTTCAACGATGCCTAATGCTGCCCACGTATCGAATAATATGATCATGTCGACTCATGTGTTCTACAAGATTGGACCACAGCCTAAAATTTGGACGCCCAGGTGGGTATTGTTGGGTCCAAGATTCACTTTGGTAAATTGGTACGAATTCTACTCACTTTTACTTAGTTGAACAATCACTGAAATGGGGACCCACGAGTGTGCTGTATGCTACTTAATTTGGTAGTGATATTGGGACCCGGTAAGGCATTTTGGTCTACGGATCTACCAAGAGGAGGGGCTAGCTTGGACTAATAACATTGAAAATTGAAATAGACAAGAAACTCAAGAAAGTGATTATTTTTACTATAGAAAATAATGAAAAACTGATTTTTTTTTTTTAAGCTAAACATAATGAAAATGATTTATAGTCTAAGTCTCATAACTAAAATAATTTTTGGGTAAAATTTAAAAACATTCCTGAATTTTAGGTTAAAATTAAATTGACCTTGTGAGCTTCTAATTTAAATTAGATTTCCTTGAACTTTGAAAAATACTCAAATCGATCATTTTGTCTTCCTCTATCTGCGAAACAGCATAACAAAAGTAAGTGTTTCAAGTAAATTTTAGTTCAAACAGGTTTTTTGTTAAAACCTTATCCCTATATGTAATTAGGGGTAAAAATTATGAATAATTTCATTCAATAATATCAAATTTGAACCAAATCAAAATATTAACTAACTTAATATATCAAGTTTATGTTTCATCTAAATTGTTATTGTTAAAGGGGTAAGATCCGAGCACAAAATAGAGCTTCGGGCTCCCTTCGAGGCTTGAAAACCCAATTTTTTTAATAAAAAAAATGTTTTTTTTATTTCATTTTTTGCCCAACCTAAAAAAAGTTTCAAACCAATTAAACCAACCGAACCTTCCAATAGCAACATTACGTATCTAAAAAGTTCTATAAGGTCTCCAAAATATTCTAACTTCAATTGCTAAACTTCTGCACCAACCGTTAATTCTAAAGCATTTTAGAAAATTTTAGTCAAATATATATAATTCATATAAATATTATTATATTTCCAGTTAAAACAACTACTCAACTACTACGTGCTTGCTGGGATTATGAAAATTTTTTGTAAAATACAATATTTAGGTCCTCCCTGATTAAAAGATAGAAAATTAAAATAAGAAAGGGAAGGAAAATAATGAAAATAGAATGACGTTTACGCAAAAACGAACCTCCTTCTCTTCTCTGCACGTCTCCTTCCACAGCTCCTTTCGGCTCTTTGACTTTTCTTTTTTAATAAACTTCGGCCCTTTTTGTTTAGCAGCGTTTTAAATGCTTGCTAAATATGGCAAAATTCTGATCAAGCAAACAAGCACCTTCCATATTGGCTGCTTTAATAATTCATTGCTAACATATAAGACGCCAAACAATTCATAGTTTATTTACGTGCACTTCTAAGGAACTTTACTAGAATAGATACTATATACCTAATCAAAACTCTATTTTGATTTTAAGATATGACCCTTTTCCATGAATCTTAACAATGTTTTTATAAACTAATACATCAAAAAAATTAATTAAATTATAAAACTATTAGTAGTAGACAAGATCATTGTGTAAGTTATAATCAATGTTAAGATATAAAAAAAATAAAATAATAAAATAAAATAAAAAAACTCGAAATACTTGTATCTATCTATTCTTTCAATTCTTTGTTCCCACTTAGTTCTTTCCTTTCGTCAGTATTTATTTTTTCTTAGTATTTCCTATTAAATCAAACTTTCCTACATAATCAAACATGCTTACAAATACACACAAAAGATCTCATTTGTTAAGAGCTGGCAATAATCCAGTGACAATAAACAGAGTTTAGTTGAACATAATACTTCGCCTGATCTAAATTTAATTTTATTTCATATCCTTTCATTAACCTGAAAAAGATTTATTGGATTCTTAGAACATGCTTTTGTCTTATTGGATTTGTTAAAAATTGTTTTTCATGTTGAAGTTTATAATCGCATCATGGTTTCTGGGAAAAAATTTGCTTCAGTGAAATTTACTCCTGTGCAACATTTTGTCAATCACGTCCATATGCTGACAAGAGAATATCATCAACAGAATTGAAAAATTGTTTCACGAGGCTTGAGATCAAAACCATATGATCATGTCTTCCTCATCATTCATATTAACACTAGCCGATTAATGGATAAATTAAGCTAACAAATATTAATTGCTTGGACAACCAAAAAATTCTTAAAGTACCAAGCTAGATTTAATTTGAACCCATTATTAAAATCACTTTTTTATTTATCATTAATAACTTATTACTGTTAATATCCTTACGGATAAATGTTCTTCATTTATTTTCATTTTTTGGAGGAGCCTCCACTCAACACGTAGCTCCGCCTCCCCGCCTGAGTTCAAAGAAAAGAAAGAGGAAAAACATTTAAAAAAAAAAAAAAAAAAAAAAAAAAAAAAAAGAAAGAAAAGAAAGAAAGAAAGAAAGAAAGAAGGGTAAACGATCCACTGGATCCCGAATTTAGGCTGCCACATAGAGCTTGGAAACAGTAGAAAATTAAGTCGCGGTGTCAAAGCTTTACTTGCATCATTGCATGCATGTTTGTCACACACACACACACAGCGCCAATTGTTTACAAACCCACAGCTCTAAAAACCACCCTCGAATGCAACCTGCCCAACATGCACCACTCCTATGCTATAACCCCCAAAGCCCCACCACATCATCG
Organism: Quercus glauca; assembly: GCA_023736055.1. Taxonomy (NCBI): domain Eukaryota; kingdom Viridiplantae; phylum Streptophyta; class Magnoliopsida; order Fagales; family Fagaceae; genus Quercus; species Quercus glauca. Next base: position 30,753,862 of record CM043315.1, read on the forward strand.
CTCACCACGTACCCTCCTCTTCTTTCTTACCCGATCATCGCCATCCAATTTTTAGATCCAACCAGACACGAGTCACTGCAAAGCTTTACGTGTCCACCTCTCCCAGACACGTATCTCACATCACAACCCCTTTCCACACGTGTCAAACATCCCCACACGCCTTAACCCAGCAGCACATGTTGAGTACGTTTGAGTTTGGTTGTGCTTCGACTTCGGTTTCGAGTGAGTACCCGAAATTCGGTGTTGCATCTGTGTGTGGAAGACGGAGAGACATGGAAGACGCTGTGGCTATCCACCCTTCGTTCTCTACCCATGACCACAATTCCACAACGAAATTGCATTACTTCGGCGTTTACGACGGCCATGGTTGCTCTCACGTATGTGTTTTTTTTTTTTTTTCTCTTCTCGCTTTTGCCATTCAAACCATTCAAAATAGCAACTTTGATTTTGGTTATTCCCCAAGTTTTAAAATTTGCCTTGTTTTTATTTTCAGGTGGCAACGAAGTGTAGAGAAAAGTTACATGAGCTGGTAAAGGAAGAGCTGTTGCTGTTAGAGACGCAAGAGGAAGAGTGGAAGGGAGTGATGGATCGAAGCTTTTATTGCATGGACAAGGAAGTGAATGCATGGAACGAGACCGTTTTGGGTGCAAAGTGTAGGTGTGAGCTTCAATCTCCAGAGTGTGATGCGGTTGGATCTACTGCGGTTGTTGCAATTGTGAAACCCAATAAGATCATCGTTGCCAATTGTGGTGATTCAAGAGCTGTGCTTTGCCGAAACGTCAGGCCTGTACCTCTTTCCTCCGATCACAAGGTTAGTACTTAAAAAGAGCACATATAATTGCAACAACAATAGGAAGCATGGACAGTCGGATCGTCTGATCCGAGGGTTGTGATTGTTGCAAAGAAAATGTTAAATTTCTTTATTTGAAAATTGTTCTTTTCAGTGACATTTGAGATGCTGTGGTAACAGCCCGATCGTCCAGACGAGTTGAAACGGATCCAGGCCGCAGGTGGTCGGGTTATCTACTGGGACGACCCACGTGTCCTCGGAGTTCTCGCCATGTCTAGAGCTATCGGTAATTATCCTTCAAAACCTAATATAATTTTTAATTGTTGATGAATCTCAGAATCTAACAATATGTGCTTGTGAGCTTGTGGTATTTGTGTTTTTACTGATAGTGATAAACTGATGTTGGTGATTGTGAATTGAATCTATGCTTATGGTGTGTGTGTGTGTTTTTTTTTTTTTTTTGGCTTTTTAGCTTTGTGACTCTCTCTCTTATATATTACTCCCTCAATCCTACATTTTTTGTCTGATTTGAAAAGTCAAATTTTTTAAGGGAACATCATTTATTATCTTGTCTACCTTTTAAAAATGTATAAGTTTTCAAAATTACCTTTAAAAAAATTTATCAAAAAATTAAATTAGTAAATTAATAGGGGTATAATAGAAACATTAGTAAATTAATGATTTTTATTTTTAGAAACGAGACAATATTTTAGGACATTTCAAAATGGAATAGAGGACAAAAAAAGTGGAACGGATGGAGTATATAGATGAGAGAGAGAGAGAGAGAGAATATATTTTATTGTTTGTTGACTGGTAGTTGGGCAATAATAGAGACAAGTGAAGCGATAGGAAAAAAATGGTAAAATTAGAAAAAAAATTTTGCTGTAGTGCATAATAAATTCATAGTGTCGGTAGACAAAAGACAAAAGAAAAAACAAATCATATAATATAGTAAATAGTGACATAAATTTAAGAAAATAACAGTGATTCACTTGCGTTTATTGTTAATTTATTAATGCTAAATTAGATAAATTTATAAATTGAAAGGAAGTGAAAAATACTAAATTTATATATTGAAAATGATATAACTTTGACATTTAGTTTGAATTCAATTATAGATGATTTTGAAGATTTAAAAGAGCGTCGAGTTCTCTTTTCATAGATGATTTTATTAAGAAGCAATAGTGTTTCATGTCTCTTGTTTTTATTGGTAGTTGATTGTATCTTAATATATTAAGAAACAATGATTTTTGTGTATTTGTCATGGTTGATAGTTTTTTAATACTATATAAATGCATATTTGAAAAAAAAATTCGCTTAACTCTGGCCTTCCAACTTGAAATCCTAGGTATGTCCCTGATATGATATGTGCAGTAACTAACTCCCTGATATTTTGGTAGGTAGTTTTTCTCTTTGTTACTGATATATAGATATAGGATCTTATACAGTCTTAATCAATTCAATACAATCTAGAAGTTTCTCAATCTTTCTCTCTAGCTTTCAAGCTTTCCTCTCAGGTTTACAAATCTTACAGAATGGCTCAACCTGATAACAGTAGATGGTCTCTTCAGGGCATGACCGCTCTTATTACCGGTGGAAGCAAAGGAATAGGGTCCTTACTTTCTTCCCCTTTTGTGTTCCCTTTGTTGCTATTGTTTTTAACTAGAAAGCTTCATCAATAACTTATTATTACTACTTTTTCTTGCCAATATTTTCAATCATAATACTTTCATGCTAGTAGCTCTCCTTTATGCATGATAGCATGATATGTATCGTCAGTTCAATTATATTAAGTGATTCACCTCATAATAGTATATTCATTCAAAAGAAGCTTAAGCAATGTTCTCAATGCGTTGATTCGCTAAAAAAATTGATCCCCTTTTATTATTTTGTGATTAGGCATGCTATTGTGGAGGAACTAGCAGGTTTTGGAGCAACTGTGCATACATGCTCTCGAAACGAAGTCAACCTTAATGAGTGTTTAAGTGAATGGAGAAAGAAGGGCCTCCAAGTCACTGGTTCAGTGTGCGATGTATCCTCTAGAGCTGAAAGAGAGAATCTAATTAGCACTACCTCTAATCTCTTTAATGGGAAACTTAACATCCTTGTAAGTCAACCCTTGGTTATGCTTCTTTTTTTTTTTTTGGTTAATCCCTCCCTTATGATTAAGGTTGTATTTTAGCACATATTTTTATGTATGTATTTGCATTAACTATTGTTGAAATAGTGATGCAAATAAGCTTTTAAAAAAACAAAATCATCCAGAAATTTATTTATTATGTCAATTTATTAATAACACTAGCTTGTACTAGCATTTTTTTTTATATATATTTCCTAATTGGTGCTGTTGTTCAATAATTGCATGGATATAGATAAACAATGTTGGGACAAATAAAACAAAACCGACCTTGGAGTATACGGCCCAAGATTTCTCATTTATCATGGCCACAAATTTTGAATCAGCTTATCACTTGAGCCAACTTGCCCATCCTCTATTGAAAGCTTCGTCAGCAGGAAGCATTGTCTTTGTGTCTTCAGTTTGTGGAGTCGTATCAGTCAGTGGGGGCTCCATATACGGAGCAAGTAAAGGTAATCTAAGCTTGTCCTCCCATCATTTATTGGATTGTATTATACTACTTTGAGCTACAATATTGAAGGTCTTTATAAGTATGCAGGGGCAATGAATCAGCTGACAAAAAATTTGGCATGCGAGTGGGCAAAAGATAATATAAGGACCAATTGTGTTGCACCTTGGTACATCAAGACCCCTTTAGTCCAACCTGTAATGACCTTTTCATCACACCCGTGTGCTTTAATTTTTTTTTTTTTTGAAGATATGGTAGAATTCTAACCTTTCATCATATCGAAATTAATTACTAACTTATTAAATTACGTCATTATTATTATTTTCCTTTTTTATTGTAGTATTTGGATGATGAAAACTTTTTCAATGCGGTTATCTCTCGAACACCTATGGAACGCGTTGGAGAGCCCAAAGAAGTGTCTTCCTTGGTAGCATTCCTATGCCTACCGGCAGCCTCGTACATAACCGGGCAGACTATATGCGTTGATGGAGGTATGACAGTGAATGGCTTCATGTTCCCATAAGCATATATGGTTTAGAATTAGCACAAACAAATGCTAGTTTTCGTACTTTGTAATGTTGCATAATAAGGCAATTTTAGTTTGATCTCTTTTGTGTGTCCCTAATTAGTTTTGTTACATTATGATGTATGCATGTAATCATCAATAAACTATTATATTATTGCTTGCATAGATATGAGTCTTTTGGCAAGTGAAATTGATTTATTTCATGTTTTAGTTTATGTTGAAGGGTGATTATTTTTGTGATCATAACACGTAGCACCCTACTACTAGTTGGACCATTCGATTTGGGTTTGTGAGAGGGAACTTAGATTGCGTTTTGGATTTGAGAAAAACTTAGCTTATTTTTCTTTTTAGCTTATTTTTGCTCTTAAAATGGGTCTCATTTCACTGTTAAGTGGGTCACATTGCCCCAAAAGTTAATTTTTAACTTTTTTCTACATACTTTAATCAAAATAAACGGTATTCAGTTTTCAGTTTCAGCAAAATAAGCGGTTTCCAAACGGACCCTTAATCTTAAATTTCTTCCTTATCAGGTGCTTCAATTAGGTTACCATTTTGTTCTCTAATAAAACTATGGTTGGTATTAGTGAACGATAATCTTGGTTAAGCAATGTAGGGAAAGTAACATGAAAAACCATTGGTTTTTACTTTTTTAGTTTTTACACTAAAAGCTAAAGATTACTATTGGCTCTTAGATGGGTATTTGAAGAACAAATCCAATCTTGGGAATTCGTATTTGGCTGGCCCATTTTTCACCTGGCGGATGGGCTCAACTTGGCCTTGAGTATTCGTGTAATTCTAATTTCAAGCTTTACTTTTGAATGGCCAAAACCCATTTCTTTTAACCTAAGTCAACCTAAGTTTTTTGGACCCGAATAAGTGAAGTTTATTTTTCTAGGCTTGTTGTGATAAGCTATAAATATATATATGAGCCTCAAACTGTGAACATGACATCATGTTATTTTAAATTTTAGATGACATAATATTAGACACAATTTTAAATTTATAATATTTAATTTAAACCATTAAATTGGTCCATTTCATGTGGAGAGAATTTCTTACAAGAAGCACTTTCACTTTTGTAAGTTAACCGTACCCATGTGTTTTTTTGTTATTTGTAATTTTGTTTATACAATTGGAATATATGACTCTTTGGTGTCCACCTTTATCCATTTTTCAAAAACACAAATTAAGAAAGAAAAAGCAAGTATTTTGACAATTTTTTAAAAGGAAAAATTGAATATATATATATATATGGGGTAAAATATTCAAATTAAAATAAATCTTAAATATATCAAACTTCATACTTTACATTGTATCCATTTTTTATTTCATTTTTCTTAATAAACGTTGTTTTCATATTTTTAACTGTAGAAACTTTCAAAACTTCGTTCACATCACAGTTAAACTTATTTTGAATAGAAAAATTATTATACAATGGAATTTTAAAAAAGTATTAAAACACAACATGCATAAAGCTAATTATTTATTCAGTTGAAGCATATTTTTTGTATTTTTCGTTCTCAAAGTTTAAGGTTGTTTTCTTTTTAACCCTTAATGATTCAAAATGTTTCATTTTGACCCTATAAAAAGGTTTGTTTTTGTTTTTAAAAAGAGTTCTTTTAGTACAACAAACAAACTCACAACTTTTACAACGACTCTTTTACGTGGCATATTGTGATTGATTGCATGTCACTTTTACATGGATTTATTAATTTTTCTCTACCGATCACAATCAGCCACATGGAGAATTACGGCAAAAATTGTGCATTTTTTCGCGGTACTACATAAAAATTAGAAAATTCTGTTTGTGCTTACTCCAAAAACTAAACACCCCATAATTGAAATTCCAGAACCTAACAAACAAAATTCAAAATCAAACAAAATCTATTACTAAGAAGCTCGAAAATAACGTACCCTTAAGTTTGCACGAGGCGTCTCTACTGTGCAGTGGTGCATATGGGTTGGGCTTCTAGGGCGGCCTCCTGAAAACGCCCGTTGCTTTCAAATTGTTGACATGGGCCTATATTTGGAACAATGGGTACAACTCAAAAGGCCTAGTGGTGCGAGTGGGGCGATGAGTCTAGACTCCTAGGACCAGAAACCGAAGCTACAGAGGTTATGGTCTTGGGAGAAAAACTTGACCCTTTTTTATTTATTTATTTTTTCCTGATGTCAAGGTCAGCTACATCATTCAGTGACCCGAGACACTCGAAATATGTTTTCAATTATAATTTTTTACCCTTTCATCTATATACATACATACAGAAAATTAAAATATAAAGAAAATTCAATTAAAATTTAAAATTAAAATTCAATTAAAATTTAAAATTAAAATCCAATTTTACACTATGTATCTAAATTTATGTGGGATCACACTTTAATTATCTACTTAAATTTGCGCCATGTGTCTACTTAAATTTTTTAATTTTTGTGCCAAGTGAATTAATTTCTATATATTTATATTTTAATAGGTAAACTTGAAAGAAAATCCAATTAGGTTTTAAATTGGATTCCAATTGTTGTCTAATTTTGTGCCTTGTGTCCTACTTAAGGTTTTTTTTTTTTTTTTTTTTTTTTTAAGGCAAGTTAATTTGGTGCAAAAGACAAATGGTCTAATATAAATAAATTATCAAAAACTCAATAAATAAATAAAAGTAAACTCATGTGTATATCCAAAAGAAAAAAAGAGCGAGAGAGAGAGAGAGAGAGAGTATAATTTGAATTCATATATGTGTGTTGTGGGGGTGAGCCCAGCGCTACGAATTGGGCCCAGGGCCCAATTTGTATACCCTTGTTTGTCCGAAAAGGTGAAAGGGATCAGGGCTGGGCCTGTTTGGTGGAAATGCGCTCGAAAAGGAATGTAGGGATACGTCCGAAGACTATCCTGTTTTTCCGAAGAAGTCCCATCATTGGATCATTAGGATGCTTGATCAAGCAAATATACTATAGGCAAAAGCGACCTTCCCAACTGATTCCACGGAGGAGAGCAAATCCTGGGCGTACTTAGGAATGAGGAGAGTATAAAAATATCTTAAAGGAAAAGCTGCTACCACCGCATTTAATGCACTGCAGCAACTTTCCTGACCGCATTTATGTGGAGAAGATACCTGAACAGTTCAGCCTCAGCTACCACCACTCACGGCAGACTAAAGCAAATGTCTGATGTGACATGTACTCAAGCGAATGCTTGGATGAAGAACAAGTGTACAGTGAGGATGAGAAAGAAGGAGTATATATAAAGGGAATAGGTCCCTGAAGAGGGGGGGAGGGGAAATTGTATTGATTAAGGCTCCGTTTGGTTTGGGTGAAAATGATTTCAGGAAATCATTTTCACCCAGACCCCAGTGTTTGGAAGGCAACTGAAAAACGCATTTCCGGAAAATAACATTTTACGTTGACCAAAATTACGCCCTTGACCCGGAAATGGTTTTACGTTCTTATTTTACCTTCAAACCATTTCCGGGTCTCACACAAAACGCACAAAACATCAACACACCGAGAAGAGAAGAGAGAACCCAGAGAAATTCTTGAGGACGCAGAAAGGAGAGAACCCAGAGCTCCACGCCGAGAGACAGTCGAAGACACCGGAGCTCCACGCCAAGAGAAGAGACCACCGAGAAGAGAAGAGACCACCGAGAAGAGAAGAGAGAACCCAGAGAAACTCGAAGAGAACGCAGAAAGGAGAGAACCCAGCGAAACTCGAAGAGAGAACCCGGAGCTCCACGCCGAGAGACACTCGAAGACACCGGAGCTCCACGCCGAGAGAAGAGACCACCGATCCACGCCGTTCCACCACCACCACTCACAACCGCACCGGCCGATCCACATCCCGATCCGAGAAACCAAGGCCTCACCGAGCCGATTTCAACGCCGTTCCACCACCACCACTCAACGGCGAGTCCGATCCACATCCCGATCTGAGAAACCCAGAGCTATACTCGCCGATTTCAACACCGTTCCACCGCCACCACTCACCGGTGAGTCCGATCGCACTATATATATATATATATATATATTTATATATTTATTTATTTACATAAATACTTATATATTTATTTATAAATAAATACTTATATATTTATTTATAAATAAATACTTATATATTTATTTATAAATAAATACTTATATATTTATTTACATAAATACTTATATATTTATTTATAAATAAATACTTATATATTTATTTATAAATAAATACTTATATATTTATTTACATAAATACTTATATATTTATTTATGTTTTACACGTTTATGTAAACAATTTACAGTTGAAACACCCATAAAAAAAAAAAAAAAATTTATAGTTGAAACACAAATTCGACCATTAATGTGCTGTGGAACTCTGTTATGGTGACCCAACCTCTTACTACACACCCAATTGAATGTGATTATGAAGTGTGAAGGACAGTAAAAGTTGTTAGTTGTGTTAAGAAATTATACATTGATCATCAGCTCCTTTTGCGGGGGAATTCACATGTACTGCAATTGTAGTTGGGTTTGTGTAAAATTTGGCTAGTTGGGTTTTGTGTATACAGTTTTGGAGCTTGATATGTATACTTTGATGTAACAAATGTTATTATATTGCCTATTGGGTTATGTGTACTTTCAACCTTGAGACATGACAGATTGTATGAAATTTTTCAGCATTTTTTGTGTTATTATTTTCTTGCGGTAGAATATGTGTGTGTAAATGGTTTGTGATGACTAATAAATTGAGACATGATGGTATTGTGATGATATCAATGTGCAGTTATCAGTTTGATGGGTTTGTGATGGTGTAAATATTTATTGTAAATATAATGCAATGTGATTTGGTACTCGTTATAAATGTGGTTTGGATGTTTTTTGTTTGTGGCTGTTTTTATTTACATTCCTCTTAGACCACAGTGTTTGTGATTTTGTTAGATGACGAAAAAAACCAAAGCCGCAATTCTTGCCTCAGTTGCATCTGTCCTCGTTGTGGGGGTTGAATTGTTAAGGAAATTACAATGTAGACATAGACAATTGCCTAGGGCGCCTTATGTTAATCATGCGGCCGAGAGAGAGGAATACATAAATAGTATTCTGCATGGAAGTGAGCTAAATTGTGTGAATCAACTTAGGATGAAGCCTACAGCTTTTCACCAGTTATGTCACATCCTCACTGAGGGGGAGTACGTACGCCCGACTATTCACATGCCTGTTACGGAACAAGTGTTCATTTTCTTACACATTATTGGTCATAATGTGAGGTTCCGTGTAATGGGTAGTCGGATCTATAGATCAACTGAGACTGTTCATAGATATTTCAAGGTTGTCCTTAGGGGGGTCCTGAAATTATATAGAGCTCTAATAAGACTGCGTAGCGAAGATACACCCCCAGAGATAAGAAATAGCAGAAGGTTCTACCCATATTTTAAGGTAAATATTGCGACTTGTGTATTTTTGTAAATTGTGTAGATTTATGTAATTTTAAACCATTATGTGTGTTGAAAAATAGGATTGTGTTGGAGCAATAGATGGTACACATGTTCGTGCATCTGTGCCACTTGAAATACAAGGAAGATTTCGTGGTCGCAAAGATGGAACCACGCAAAATGTGTTAGCTGCCATTAGTTTTGACTTAAAGTTCACCTATGTATTGGCTGGATGGGAAGGTAGTGCACATGATTCACGTGTGTTAAATGATGCATTTGCTAGGCCAGGGGGATTTTCAATTCCCAACGGTATTATACAATTACTTCACCTTTTTGGTTTATTAGTTTAATAAATATTGTGCATTTTCCTAAGCATAGTAGTGATTGAATTTTATTTTTGAATATATGTAGGTAAATATTATCTTGGTGATGCTGGGTATGGTAATAAAAATGGAATATTGTCACCTTATCGGAGTGTGCGATATCACTTGAAAGAGTTTAGTGATCGTCCTCCTGAGAATGAGAAAGAATTGTTCAACCTCCGACACTCTTCATTGAGAACTACCATTGAACGAGGGTTTGGAGTGTTGAAGAAACGTTTTCGAGTGTTGGATGCAGAACCATTTTGGTCTTTTCAAACCCAAGTGAAAGTAGTGTTAGCTTGTTGTGTGGTTCATAATCACATTATGGGAGTTGAACCAAATGACGAAATTATGGAAGAAGCAATGAACGAAGTAGAGTCTAGTGACCCCCAACGAGAAACACGATCACGTCGGGAGTCCATTGAAGACAGTAGATTATGGAATGCTAAGAGAGATGAGATATGCCAAGCTATGTGGTCTGATTATACGAGGAGTGGAGAGTAGTACTTTATTTACATTTTTATAATTGTAATATGTGTTTTTATTTTTTGTAAAGACAATATATTTACTATAGACTTTTAGTGGCGTAATGAACAAGTATTTTTAGCATTACATTGTTACTTAATGGTATTACATTGTCATTTCTAGTGATAGCATGTTTCATTCTGTTGTACACATTTTATACGCGTGGTTGTATGTGTGTTTGATTTGTTGTTCATATTCCGAGCTCTATTAATAAATGCTACTCTGACTATACCATTTTCATATGTAGTAATGTCAAAGGGCAAAGAAAAAATGAGCACCAGCAAGCAATTTAGGTGGTTACCGCCTATGCATGAAATGATGCTGAGAATACTTGCACAAGAGGCTGCAAAGGGCAACAAGCCCTCTAACACCTTCAAGGCAGGCTCCTTCGCTCTTGTAGCGAAGGAGATAAGTGCCCACTTTGGGGTTGAGTGCCACCCTTCCTACGTAGACAATCGGATGCGGACTTTAAGGACCACGTGGACCACTATTGAGACACTTCGAAAGAAGAGTGGCTTCGGTTGGGATGATAATCTCAAAATGATAACATGCGACGCAAAGACGTACCAAGAAGAAGTCATGGTATGGTTTGCAATTATATTTTCTTAATATAAATGATAATATATGTTTTTGTCCATAAATTGAAATTTTAGTTTGGAAATTGAAGGCAAAGAATTTATTTGAAAAGATATTCATAGTTTCAAAGAAGACATCTATGAATAAATGTTAGAGGTTAGATGAAGTTTTAGTAAGTTATATAATGGTGTGAAGTAAACTTTATCATGATTTAATAAGTTTTAGTCGTAGAGTAATGTCACACTACTATAATTAGATGTTTAAATGCAGCATCTATTCCACACCATGATTTTATGTTTAATTTGACAAGGATGGACACCCACTACTAGCATGAATATTGCATTGAATATTGAATTTGTGAGTGAAGTAATTATTGCATTGTTATTATATGTTCCTTTCTCCCTTACAGGCGCATCGAAAGCATGCGGACTTTCTAAACAAGAAAATAGAGATGTATGATGAGTTAGCTATTGTCGTGGGGAAGGACACAGCCACGGGTAGCTTTTCAAAGTCCTATGTAGATATTGAAAATGAGGCAGATAATGGCGACAGTGCTGAATTTGTTGCAGATAATGTGGAGGACGATGTGGTTGAAAAAGGAAAGAATGCAGTCGAGTCATCCACCACTGGGTCGGGAATTTCCAAGTCCCGCAAAAGAGGGCGTGCACCTTCTACTGCTGATAATAGCATGTTGATTGATTTGTCTGACCAGTTGAAGGATATAGCTACAGCTCTTAGAGAAATCAATCGGGGCCCGGTGGATTACACATCTCTTTATAATGAGGTTATGGCTATGATGGTAGATGGATATAGCGAAGAAATACTCGCATCTCCGTTTGACCATCTGTGTCAAAATGAGAAGATAGCAAGGGGATTTCTAGCAAAAAATGCTAGACTGCGTAAGATGTGGTTGGATAGTTTTCTTTTCTCACAACTTTGAGTTGCCTATGTCATGTAGACTGTGACAATAGCTTTAGGAATTCACTTCTGTTGTAGAACTAATATTAACCTACCATTGTATTATATACATAGTATTTTGTATTATTGGGACAATACAATTGCCTAAATTATGTATTTGTACTATTCAGATACCACGAGTAGGTATCATTTTTGTACACCACGGAGGTGTAATGACAATGGTGAACGATGAATGTGGCTATTTTTATATTAATATTATCGGTATATTTAAATGATTATTTTTTATGTTGAAATGGATGATTATTTTTGTACTGTTACAGATATGTATACGTAATGCAGGTGCATGTTGAAGTGGATGATTAGTTTTGTATTGTTACAGGTTTGTCTAGATAATGCAGGAGTAGAAATTTGTAAGGCATTTCATATTTTCCGTAAAATAATTCACAAACCAAACGTGAAATTTGATTTTCCGGAAAAAATGAATTTTATTTTCCGTAAAATGTTTACCTGAACCAAACATGAGAATTGATTTTCCGTAAAATAAAAAGTATTTTCCGTAAAATATTTGACCGAACCAAACACCGGAATTGATTTTCCGTAAAACGATTTCCGAGACAGCCAAACAACCTCAATACATTTTCCTTTTCCGGAAAATAGCATTTCCGGAAAATAGCATTTCCGGAAAATATGTATTTTCCGGAAACCGTTTTACACGAACCAAACGCAGCCTAAGTTGATAAATACTAAGTCTCTTCGAATCCAAGAGAATTTTTACTGAATACTAGTCTGAACATCGTTTTATCCTTACTTGCATGCATGAACCGTTGCTAAATCCATAACAAACCCAGCTGTTTAACCCATTCTCTACAAATTTATTGTTAGGGGTTCGTTGGGCTCACAGTGCGCAAAGTCTGTGCCTAGCCCATCAAATTTTCACCCTACAATTGGCGCCGTCTGTAGGAAATAGCTTGAGTAAGGGTGGAAGCAACACCTCACAAATGGCTGAACCAAGGCAACGTCCAGCAGAGTCCAGGGCATCTCAGCACACCGATCCTTTTCTTAATCTGGAACGGAGGCAGGATCGTGAGGATAGCGTACACACCGCACACGACGATCGAAACCAGTCGCATGGAGAGAGCCACATTTACCATGCAGAGAAAAACCAAAGCATGCAGTTAGAAATTGAAAGGCTAAAGAAGGAGCTACGCCATGCAAAGAGGAAACGTACTTCCTCGCACTCTGATGAAGATTCTGAGGACGAACTGGACGTTGACTACAAGCAGAAACTTCGAACGTCAGTCAGCGAGTCCTTTCCCTATGAGGAGATGCACCATTGTGAGAGGAATCCTCAGGGCCCCTTACCCAGGGGCGTAGGGAACGACGCTATGAGTAAAGCTCTGGATCAGATTTCCAGATCTCCTTTTACACGTAACATCGAGAATGCCAATCTTCCTTGACGTTTTCACCAACTCACATTCACCATCTACAACGGCCAGACAGACCCGGTGGAACACGTGAGTCACTTCAACCAGAGAATGGTCGTTCACTCCAGAGATAAGACCCTAATGTGCAAGGTCTTCCCGTCTAGCTTGGGACCGATTGCCATGAAATGGTTTGATAGTCTGAAAGTGGACTCCATAAGCTCTTTCCAAGAGCTAACTCAAGCATTTGGATCGCGTTTTGTCACATGTCAAAAGGTTCCGCAGTCCATGGCCTCCCTATTGTCCGTCAGCATGAGAGAGGGTGAGACTTTGAAGTCATATTCAGACAGATTCTGGGAGACATATAACGAGATGGAGGAAGACTGTGACCTGGTGGCCATCAGCTCCTTTAAGTTGGGCCTTCCCACTGAACATGCCTTGAGAACGTCCCTAACGGGCAAACCCGCTACCAGTGTACGCCAGTTGATGGATAGGATAGACAAGTACAAAAGAGTTGAGGAAGACCAACTGCAGGGTAAGAGAAAGGATAAGGTTATCCCTCAGGAGAGGAGGGATTTCAGGTTGGACCGGCAGAGCCATAGCAGGTCGAGAAAGGATTGGGTCGGACAGGGTTCAGCGAACCCTCAGACAGTCAATGCTGTGTTTCGTGAGCCAGTGCACCAAGTCCTGGAGAGAATCAAGAATGAACCTTTCTTTAAGAGGCCAAACAAGATGGTCGAAAACCCTAAAAGGCACAACCACAATCTCTATTGCCAATACCATCTTGATCATGGGCATACTACGGAAGACTGTAAAAGCCTGTGGGACCATCTGGATCAACTTGTCAGCGAGGGCAAATTAAAACAACTTTTACATCACTCTTATGGCCAGGGAAACCAGATGAACGCAGGATCTCGGAGAGATGATTCTGTAAAACCCCCTTTGGGCACGATAAATGTTATCTTTGCCGCACTAGGGAGGACAGGGTCTTGCCCATCCAGAATATTATCAGTCGCTTAGATGCCCTCGGAGAATGTTGGCAGAGAGCCGAAAAGGCCTAGGATGGAGGTTCAACCAGTTTTGGGATTTTCGGACGATGACAAAATCGGGACTATACAGCCGCATGATGATGCTCTAGTGGTTACTCTCAGAATTGGTGGGTACGACGTGAAGAGAGTAATGGTAGATCAGGGCAGCGCCGCAGAAATAATGTACCCAGACCTTTACAAGGGGCTGAACTTAGTTCTTAAAGACTTAATGCCCTACAGTTCCCCTTTGGTGAGCTTTGATGGCAAAGTGGTCATCCCAAAAGGCCAGATTAGACTACCTGTACAAACTGAGTCTGAGACGGTGGAGGTAGATTTTATAGTGGTGGATGCCTACTCACGCTACACTGCAATTGTGGTGAGACCTTGGCTTCATACCCTCGGGGCGGTATCCTCCACTCTTCATCAGAAGATTAAATATCCGTCCGAAGGCCGAGTTGAGGAGATCCGAGGAGATCAATCTACATCTAGGCAATGTTTAGTGGCAGCTATCCAGCACAAACCTCAGGCCGAGTGCTCGGACCGTAGCGGAGAGAGTTTATAGCAGTTAAAACCTTCGGTGCTGGACACCAAAACCTCGGCCGAAGAGGCAGAGTGTGAAAGCTTGGCAAGGATAGTTGTTGATAACGACCCAGAGAAGTTCTTTCAAGTCGGATCCATGTTGCCTCCTCAAGAGAAAGAAGAGCTGATAGAGTTCCTCAAAGCCAATGTTGATGTATTTGCCTGGGACTCCGCAGAAGCCCCAGGGGTAAGCCCATAATTCATTTGCCACCATCTAAACGTTAATCCCACCATCGTTCCCAAGAAACAACCGCTCCGGCGTCCATCAAGGGAACACGCAGAGGTAGTCAGGGAAGAAGTGATGAAACTCAAGCAAGCATGGGCTATTAAGGAAATCTTTTATCCCGAATGGCTGGCTAACACCGTAGTAGTAAAGAAGAAAAGCAGAAAATGGCGGGTGTGCGTGGATTTCACTGACCTTAATAGGGCTTGTCCGAAGGATCCGTTTCTAATGCCGAAGATAGACTAACTAGTTGATGCTACCATGGGACACCCTCGGATGAGTTTCTTGAACACATTTCAAGGTTACCATCAGATACCACTAACTCTCGGTGATCAGGAGAAAACAGTTTTTGTGACCCCTGTGGGGAATTACCACTACAAGGTAATGCCGTTCGGCCTGAAAAACGCAGGAGCTATCTATCAAAGGATGATGACCAGAATGTTTGAGCCGCAGTTGGGTAAAAGCATAGAGGTTTATATTGATGACATGGTGGTAAAAAGTAAGGTTATTGCTGGGCACATTGGGGATCTCAGGGATGTTTTTGAAATTCTGAGGGGACACAGATTACGCTTGAACGCATCTAAGTGTTCGTTTGGTGTGGGATTAGGCAAGTTCTTGGGATATATGGTGACTCATAGGGGAATTGAAGTTAACCCCGATCAGATAAAGGCCATCAACAACTTACGAGCTCCTCAAAACCCCAAGGAAGTCCAGAAGCTGACAGGAATGACCGCTACCCTCAATAGGTTCATTTTCAGATCAGCAGACAGGTGTAGGCCTTTTGTCTCATTAATCAACAAGTGGAAGGGTTTCGAATGGACTGAGGAATGTGCTGTTGCTTTTCAGCAACTTAAAGACTACCTAGCTCGACCTCCAATCATGTCCAGTCCTGAGCCGGATGAGGTTTTGTTTGCTTACATCGCTGTAGCTCCTAATGTCGTAAGCCTGGTGTTAATCCAGACAGACTCTGGTGTACAAAAACCAATCTACTACGTAAGTAAGTTGTTGCATGAAGCTGAAGTTCGTTATTTGCCACTGGAAAAGGCCATCCTGGCTGTAGTGCTAGGTACGAAGAAGCTACCTCATTATTTTCAGGCCCACACCGTTATAGTCCTCACCCAGCTCCCACTCAGGGCCGTACTCCAAAGCATCGACTACACTGGAAGGGTTGCCAAATGGGGCACGATCCTAGGGGCTTTTGATATCAAGTACATGCCTCGCACATCAGTGAAGGGCCAGGTCCTTGCGGACTTGGTCGCCGAGTGCACGGAACCCCATTTAGAGGAAGTAACACCAACACTGGGCCCGAATGGAAGGTTCGTTGGTATGGTTTCTTCACGGAGCCCCTTGTCCTGGGAAGTGTACGTGGATGGCGCATCGAATCAGAGAGGTTCAGGAGTGGGGCTAGTGCTGATATCCCCAGAGAAAATTATCATTGAAAAAGTGTTAAGGCTGGATTTCTCAGCAACGAATAATGAGGCAGAGTATGAGGCTCTATTGATGGGGAAGAAGATGGTACGAAGGATGGGAGGAAAGTCAGTGGAGATGTTCTTGGACTCAAGATTAATTGTTAGCCAAGTGCAGGAAGAATTCGAGGCGAAAGTCAAGAGGATGTAGGGGTATTTGAGCCAAGCTAAGTCCCTGCAGTCAGAGTTTGAATCTTTTAACCTGCGGCACGTCCCCAGAAGTGGCAACACACATGCCGATTCTTTGGCCACCCACGCCACCTCTTCGGCACAGGGATTTCCAAGGGTTATCCTCATTGAGGACATGCAGAGACCTACAGAATTAAGAAAAAAGGCAGCCCAGGTTCAATATATCAGGGCCGACCAGTGCTGGATGGATCCTATCATCAAGTTCTTGAAGGACGATGTATTGCCCGAAGAAAAGGGGGAAGCGGACAAAGTACGGAGGAAAGCTACGAGGTTCTGGTTATCCGAGGACCACAAACTGTACAAACGTTCCTATTCAGGTCCATACTTGTTGTGCATGCATCCTGAAGCGGCTGAATCACTATTAGAAGAATTACATGAAGGGATCTGTGGGAGCCATACTGGAGGTAGATCCTTAGCTCACCGAGCCATTACTCAAGGTTATTGGTGGCCAAATATGCAAAAAGAGGCCCACGAATATGTTAAAAAGTGTGATCAATGCCAGCGGTTTGCGCCGAACATACATTAGCCGGGTGGCACCCTTAATCCACTATCCAGCCCATGACCTTTCGCTCAATGGGGATTGGATATCGTAGGCCCATTCCCTAAGGCAGCAGCAAAAAAGAAGTACCTTCTGGTCGGAACAGACTACTTCACCAAGTGGGTCGAAGCTGAACCTTTAGCAAATATCTGGGACGTAGATGTGAAGAAGTTCATCTGGAAAAATATCGTCACCCGGTTTGGAGTCCCCCATACCCTCATCTCGGACAATGGGCTTCAATTTGACAGCAAAGCTTTCAGGGATTATTGTAGCGAGCTGGGAATCACAAACAGATACTCCACCCCTGCTTATCCCTAGGGAAATGGGCAAGCAGAAGCTGTTAATAAAGTCATAGTTAACGGATTAAAGAAAAGGCTGGACGATGCGAAGGGTAGATGGGTGGAGGAATTACCTCACGTGTTGTGGGCGTACAGAACTACTCCTCGCAGGTCTACTGGGGAGACCCCCTTTTCAATGACCTATGGGGCTGAAGCTGTTATACCTCTGGAGACTGGGTTCCCAACATACAGGACTAGCTCTTTTAATCCGGTCGGCAACGATGGGCAGCTGGAAAAGAGTTTGGATCTAATTGAAGAACGAAGGGAAAAAGCAATGGTCCAACTGGCGCATTACCAATAAAAGCTCAAACAGGGCTACGATGCCAACGTAAGGCTGAGACCTTTAGAGCCTGGTGATTTAATGTTGAGGAAAGTCGTGGGTACTGCAAAGAATCCATCTTGGGGAAAATTAGGACCAAATTGGGAAGGACCGTACCGCATCACTTCAAGGGCTAGCATTGGAGCATACTTCTTAGAAGATCTGAATAATCATGTAGTACCTTGGCCGTGGAATGTAAATAACCTCAAAAGGTATTACTATTAAGTGAATTCTTCCTTTAGTCATGATACCATTTTATTATGCTAAGAATTCTCCTAAGTGTTTAAACTTAAATTCAATCATGCCTGTAGTCTTCGGACCAGATGATTTGGGTTAGTTAACACTCATTTACGATCCTCCTAAGTGTTTAAACTTAAATTCAATCATGCCTGTAGTCTTCGGACCAGATGATATGGGTTAGTTAACACTCATTTACGATTCTCTTAAGTGTTTAAACTTAAATTCAATCATGCCTGTAGTCTTCGGACCAGATGATTTGGGTTAGTTAACACTCACCTACGATTTGGGTTAGTTAACACTCATTTACGATTCTCCTAAGTGTTTAAACTTAAACTCAATCATGCTTGTAGTCCTCGGACCAGATGATTTGGGTTAGTTAATACTCATTTACGATTCTCCTAACTGTTTAAACTTAAACTCAATCATGTCTGTAGCCCTCGGACCAAATGATTTGGGTTAGTTAACACTCATTTACGATTCTCATAAGTGTTTAAACTTAAACTCAATCATGCCTGTAGTCCTCGGACCAGATGATTTGGGTTAGTTAACACTCATTTACGATTCTTATAAGTGTTTAAACTTAAACTTAAACTCAATCATGCTTGTAGCCCTCGGACCAGATGATTTGGATTAGTTAACACTCATTTACGATTCTCATAAGTGTTTAAACTTAAATTCAAACATGCCTATAGTCTTCGGACCAGATGATTTGGATTAGTTAACACTCATTTATGATTCTCCTAAGTGTTTAAACTTAGATTCAATCATGTCTATAGTCTTCGGACCAGATGATTTGGGTTAGTTAACACTCATTTACTAACTCCCTTACAAACAATTTTTCTTAAGTATTATTGTCTACGTCATCAACATGCTGCGGTGGTTAGGTTTACAATTTCCCCAAGTATTTTAATTCAAACTCAATTGTATCAACAGTTCTCTGACCAAGTTACTTTCGCAAATTAACATTCCAATGCAGTCATTATTACCTTAGGGCCTACTTGGCATTGTCTAAATCAAAATCATGGCATTAGTTGGTTCTCATTTGTCAAGTTATTGTTATTTGCTGTAATGATGTATCCTGACATATACCATGATAGAAATAAAGATAAAAAGTAAGCCATTTCATTGATGAGAGGAAAATAGCTTCGTTACAAAGCAAAGGAAAATGGTGTCTTAGCAATTACAAGTACAAAAAAATATATATCCCCTAAACACCTAAGCCTTCTTCTGAGGCACTGGTTCGGTCTTTAACGGATCGCCCGCATCCCCAGTCTAAACAGGAGCGTGGCTTGCCTCAGCGGGGTCTGGAAGGTTTAGACCGACCGAAGAAGCTTCCAAGGTATCTGGCAAGTCGCAAATATCAGGGTGGTAGTAGACACTCCTTGGCTACCTTAGGGCAGACTCTGGGGGGACTCCAGCCGCATCAAGGCCTTTGCCCCATGTTATGTAACAGTACTTCCTGCAGACCTTTGCAAACTCCTCGGTCAGCCTCGCTTGGGTCTCCTGCACCCCCAGCAAATAAGCGGCTTGTTTCTCAGCGTCAAGTGCTTCCTTGGCCAATTGAGCGTCCGCTTCGGCCAATTTAGTAGAATCCCTGGCTTTGTCAAGCTCGGCCTAAAGATCCTTCACCAACACTTTCTTGGTTTCTAGGTTAATCTCAGTAGTGTACAGTTTTTGGCGTTGATCTTCGGCCTGCTGTTGAGCGCTCTTAAGGCCCGCCTCCAGGCTTTTTCTCTCTCTGGCCTCCTGTTTCAGCTGTTCAGATACACGCTCACAGTCATCTTTTAGGCTGCCCAATGCCTTCTCGGCCTCCGTCCGAAAGTGGATCTCCGCTTGGACTTGGATGTGGGCTTTCTTGTTCCACTCCTCAGCCACATATACCTGCTGAGCGATCTGCGCGACAGATTAAAAATTCTCTTTTAGTGGTGACCACAGAAAAAAGGTGAGAGGAGGGGTCAGTTCTCTTACCATGGCCAAATCCTTTTTTAAGGATAGAAAGAGCTCTTGCTGGCTGAAGCGCCTGTAGGACTCCATGTCCTTCGGAAGGAGCAGAGGTTGCTCCAGCGCCTCTGCAATGTAGCCGGCTTTCCCTCCAGCATAATTCCTGAGGGAAGCGTCGTATAGGATGGCTGCACCATCCAATGTTAACTTGAGGGACCATGTCCGAGCCCCTCAGCGTACTTCTGCAGCCGCAGGGTCATCCTTACCCTCGGTGGATGAAGCCCTTTTACCCCTGGTGTCATGGGTCACCTTCTGTTGCTTGTGCCCCTTCGGAGGCGCCACCTCTGTGTGTTCAGCTTCAGTCGCGACCCTTTTCTTTTTTAGATCTGGCATTGGCTTTAAGTTGGGATCTGAGGGAGCTTGAGGAGGAGGAAGAGGAAGAGCCGCCGTTGGCTGAGATGTACCAGTGCCTTTAGTTGGGGCCTTCGGCCTTCTGTTCTTCATCAGATCTGCAAGGCTCTGCATGTCTTCATCAGAAGAGTCGTCTGACACGTTTATTCTTTGTGGGAGAACAACTGATTGCCTATCAGTCCCCTCGTCAGCGTCCAAAATCTGAACCTCTTCTGAAGCTTCCCCTTCAAATCTGAACTGATCGATCTGCTCGTCAAGGGAAGGGGTAGAAGAAGCAACTCTCTCTTCCGCTGCTGCTGGTTTAGGAGGAGCCTGCTGAATAGGTTGAATGAGCAGCGGTATGCCCTGTGGGTTAGGATGTGGCATAGGGGCAAGGTCGAAGGGTGCCAAAAAATCCTTATGAGCAATGTCGATACGGTTGATGCGGCGATCTCCGAGTGTTATCGCGTTGCCGATTGGCTGAAAATCGTTGGACTTTGGAGTATAGCCGAGGATAAGGTGTGCGGCCCTAAGCTGTCCGCCTTCACTTGCGAAGATTTCTGACCGAAGAAGGTAATTGAGCACCGCGGTGTTTATGAGACTGAGCCGAGGAGCAACGTGATTTCTATCTGTAAACATTGCAATAAAGCTGTCAGAAGAACTTGAAATGTGATAAAAAGAGAAGGCCGAATCATTGAAAGCAAAAACCCTAAACCTATTGTTAGAAAATCTAAATGGGGATATCCCACCTAGCTCTCCTGGCTAGGTTGGGCAATGAAGTCCGTCATGCCATGCACCCGAGACAATCAGATAATCGTTTTTCATCCCTTTGTTAGACTTGGAGAGACAGGAGATGAGCCTGACGATATCGAATCGGGACCTTAGATAGTATCCTGCTCCTTCTTTGGTACGACACTCGTACATGTGTACCACATCGAGCTAGATAAGTCCCAACCCTAAATGTCGGTTTAGGTCGTCAACTACTCCTAAAATCCTAAACATGTTAGGTGCGCACTGTTCAGGGCTAAGTCTATGGCCTGTAAGATAGCCTCTGGTAACGGGACCCATGGGGATGGTCATTCCTCCTTCTAGGAAGGCGATAATGGGGATTATAACTTCGCCCACTTCTCGGTTTGTTAATAACTCTTCTGGAGAACAATACCTCAAGCCCACGTCCTGAGAAATGCGATACATCGCCCTAAACTTCTCCATCTGGGAGGGGCTACTCATTAAATATTCAAATCTACCCATTTTCAGTTAGGTTAGAGGGGAAGATGCGAAACAGAAACTGGGGAGCGACTACCAAAGGCCGAAGAGGCAAGCCGAAAAGAATTTGAAAGTCTCAAACGAGGAACTTACACGGAATTGAACGGAAGAATGATCTTTGTGTTCGCAGAGAGATCGTAGTAGATTCTGGGGTGAGTTAGAGTTGATGACAGGAAGGGCGTTGTGAGCGTGGATGCCTGAGTTCGCTGAGAGTCTGGAATTTGCAATGTAAAGGGAAAAATAATCCCCTTTTTGGGGCCTTATATAAGGGCAGGCAGAATTGGTGGGATTTATCCTGCCCAAATTTTTAGGAAAATCACGACCGTTGATTAGCAACCCACCGTTGGATCCCATAAACAGGACGCTGCCTGGAGCAATTAATGGTGCCTTGGAAACGATGCAATGACAGCAGCAATAATGAAGCACTTAAATTTATGCACGCACACGTGTGGATTCAGAGATTCAATGATTTCAAAGCTTCTATTTCGTAACGGATCAAAATCCTATTTTTTCTCCTCGGATGCGTGGGAAAAATTAGAATGTTGAGGGGCTATTGTGGGGGTGAGCCCAGCGCTACGAATTGGGCCCAAGGCCCAATTTGTATACCCTTGTTTGTCCGAAGAGGTGAAAGGGATCAGGGCTGGGCCTGTTTGGTGGAAATGCGCTCGAAAAGGAATGTAGGAATACGTCCGAAGACTATCCTGTTTGTCCGAAGAAGTCCCATCATCGGATCATTAGGGTGCTTGATCAAGCAAATATACTGGAGGCAAAAGCGACCTTCCCAACTGATTCCACGGAGGAGAGCAAATCCTGGGCGTGCCTAGGGATGAGGAGAGCATAAAAATATCTTAAAGGAAAAACTGCTACCACCGCATTTAATGCACTGCAGCAACTTTCCTGGCCGCATTTATGTGGAGAAGACACCTGAATAGTTCAGCCTCAGCTACCACCACTCATGGCAGACTAAAACAAATGTCTGATGTGACATGTACTCAAGCGAATGCTTAGATGAAGAACAAGTGTATGGTGAAAATGAGAAAAAAGGAGTATATATAAAAGGAATAGGTCCCTGAAGAGGGGGGGAATTGTATTGATTAAGTTGATAAATACTAAGTCTCTTCGGACCCAAGAGAATTTTTACTGAATACTAGTCTGAACATCGTTTTATCCTTACTTGCATGCATGAACCGTTGCTAAATCTATAACAAGCCCAGCTGTTTAACCCATTCTCTACAAATTTATTGTTGGGGGTTTGCTGGGCTCACAGTGCGCAAAGTCTGTGCCTAGCCCATCAAATTTCCACCCTACATGTGTAATTATAAATTTTTTTTAATTGTATTGTGCATATGAACAGGTTATACACTAGTATATATTAATAGGTAAAACTTAGAAAAAATTACATTAGAATTTGAAAATAGAATCCAATTTTTGGCCATGTGTCTAAATTTATGTAAGAACCACATTATAATTATCCACTTAAGTTTATGTCATGTATTTGCTTGAGTTTTTTAATCATTATATCAAGTGAGTTAATAAATGTAAAATACTAAAAATCTAATATTAAAGAACTATAAAATAAAATAAAAATCACATATACTCAGTAAAATTCACCACACAACAAAGATCACTACACATTCTATTTTATTAAAAAAAAATGATCATAAATAGTATTAAATTTAGATAAGAATTTTAATATGTAACTAATTATGTTTATTTTTAAAAAAATAATTTAACTAATAATTTATAATTTTATGATAAAAATTGTGTTTAATTTTAAATGTATCTATATGTATGCATGTGTTACATGCTTTTTTTTTTTTAATAATTTGATTAATTATTATATTTTTATAATAAAAAGTATGTATTATTTTAAATGTATCCATGCGTATGCATGAGTTACATGCTAGTGTATATTCATAGGTAAAACTTAGAAAAAATCTAATTAAATTATACAATTGAAGTCTAATTTTTGCGTCATGTGACCTAAATTATTTAATTTTAGAAAGAGTTTTATTTCTTAATTTTAGAATCAAATGTGAGACTATATCATAAATATCCATCCAAGTGAGTTATTACGCACAAAAACTAAAGAGTTTAGAATTAATGAACATAAAAAATATTAAATAGACAATTTACGTTTTCTACCTAATAATATTCTTACAAGACTTTTTAAAAAGTTAAAAAATATATATAAAAATGACTATCAATTATATATTTAAGAATTATACGATACATCTTAATGTATATCTTTTAAGTATATTTATGTATATGTATGGGTTTACAAGCTAATCTATATATATATATATATATATATGGTAAACTAATGAGCATTTTTTTTTATACTATTTGTATTCAGATATTTTGAATGCAAAGATCTTGAACCTAAAAAATTGTAATTGAGCTGAACGATCCCATGGACCATTCCCTATTCAATTTAGGAGATACTATTGGATCAATCTATTCTTAATATTTTGTGTTGTAATTAGTAGAGTTTCAAGTACAATGGTTATGAATTGATATTGTATATGTAATATTCAATAGTGATTTTCAAAATTATATATATAATAGCAATGTAATAAGAAACTTGGCGTAACTAATACCATAAAAATTACAAGGAAAAATCATTTTAATATCTCTAAAGCTAACATCAATAGCACCACTTCAATTTTTCATTCTCATGCATAAACATGGGTTACATACTAGTATATATAGGCAAAGCTTAGAGAAAGTTTAATTAGAATTTGAAATTAGAATTCAATTTTGTGCAATTTGTCTAAATTTATGTGGAGACCACACCATAATTATCCACTTAAATTTTTGTCATGTGTCCACTTAAGTTTTTTAATCTTTATGCCAAGTGAGTTAATAAATGCAAAATACTAAGAATCTAATATTAATGAACTATAAAATAATTTTTTTTTAAAAAAACCAATACCATTTACTCAATAGAAATCACCACACAACAAAGATCATTACACGATTTATCTTATTAAAAATTAGAAAAAAAAACTATTATAATAAGGACCTGAAATCACATATTGGGCCTTGGGCCTTAGCTAAGAGCATAGGTGATCTGAGGACAATTAAACAGTAGTTAATAGTTTGAAGCTCAGACCTTCATGAACATGATATGACTGGGAAGGTGGTCCCAGAAGGAATACTTCCTCGAACAAGCTAAACACTGACCAGATTTGAATCCCATTGATCAAAACGATCTTTTAGGGAGCTCCAATGACAGGAACGTACACCTCGAGTGTACCAAAAAGTGTAAGCTAGGAGGTACCTAAGAAAAAACTGTAACCACCGCATTTAATGCATTGCAGTTACTTTTCTGGCCGCATTTATGTGGAGAAGATCTCTGAACTGTACTACCTTGGCTAACACAACTCACAGAAAGCTAGAAAATGTGTCTGATGGGACGAACACTCAAGTGGTGGCTTGGATGATCAACAAATGGAATGCCAAGATCGCCAGTAGGGAGATATATAATGGAAAAGACCCCTGAAGGAAGAGAGATCGGAAAATCAAGAGAGAAACATTGTAGTAATCTAGAACTAGACTTGTAATAACGTTTCAAAAGCAATATAGAAGAATCAGTCTCCTCGGACTTGGCCGATGACGATTTTCTTTAGAGAACGTCTATAATCTTTCTTCCTTTGTCATCAAAATCCATTGACTTGTTGCTTAATTTACTAAATCCCAATTTCCCTACTCATTCTTTACAAATTTATTGTTTTAGGTTTTTTGAGCATGAGTCCATACACCTTTTGGGTTAGGAGTTCAAATCGGGTCCTTACAAAAGTCATCATAAGTAGTATTAAATTTATGTAAGAATTTTAATATGTGATTAATTATGTTTAATTTTTAAAAAAATAATTTAACTAATAATTTATATTTTTATGATAAAAATTGTGTTTAATTTTAAATGTATCTATACATATACATGTGTTACATGCTTTTTTTTAATAATTTAACTAATTATTTATATTTTTATAATAAAAATTGTGTTTAATTTTAAATGTATCCATGCGTTTACATGAGTTACATGCTAGTAATTATAATATACGACAGTGAGTAATTCAGCGTGTGCAATAATAATTAGCATTTTAAATTTGAGTAATGCTACGCTCATAATATTTTCACAATAATTTTACAAAAAAATTTATGTAGTAAGTTGTTACTAGTTATAATCAGAGCTCGCTACTGAAATTACTTTTTTATCTATAAATTACAACTAGTAATTAATAACTTATCATTAAAAATTTATTGTGAATATGTAGTAGATATCATTGCTCTTTGGATTTAAGTGATTTTCTTTTTATACAAGCATATGGATGAGGTGACACTTTGTGATATGTGACATAAAATGGTGATGTGTGGAGGCCTATCCAACCTTTAATGGTGAGACTACTACCAAATATGGATGGGGACTGCCCTTTTGAGAAACAAAAGCAAAACATTAGTCAGTGATAAAATGAAACTATTAAAATGTGAAGGGCGAAAAGTGTATTTTAATATATTTATTATTAGGATATTTACGGCTTAACTTTTGTTGTTGATCAAAAGACTGATTCAATAAAGTTCTTCTAGAGGATCATTTCAACGATGCCTAATGCTGCCCACGTATCTAATAATATGATCATGTCGACTCATGTGTTCTACAAGATTGGACCACAGCCTAAAATTTTGACGCCCAGGTGGATATTGTTGGGTCCAAGATTCACTTTGGTAAATTGGTACGAATTCTACACACTTTTACTTCGCTGAACAATCACTGAAATGGGGACCCACAAGTGTGCTGTATGCTACTTAAATTTGGTAGTGATATTGGGACCCGGTGAGGCATTTTGGTCTACGGATCTACCAAGGGGAGGGGCTAGCTTGGACTAATGACATTGAAATAGACAAGAAACTCAAGAAAGTGATTATTTTTACTATAGAAAATAATGAAAAACATTTCTTTTTTTAAAGCTAAACATAATGAAAATGATTTATAGTCTAAGTCTCATAACTAAAATAATTTTTGGCTAAAATTTAAAAACATTCCTAAACTTTAGGTTAAAACTAAATTGCCCTTGTGAGCTTCTAATTTAAAATTAGAAATCTTTGAACACTGAAAAATACTCAAATTGATCATTTTGTCTTCCTCTATTTGCGAAACAGCATAACAAAAGTAAGTGTTTCAAGTAAATTTTAGTTTAAACAGGTTTTTTGTTAAAACCTTATACCTATGTGTAATTAGGGGTAAAAATTATGAATAATTTCATTCAATAATATCAAATTTGAACCAAATCAAAATATTAACTAAGTAACTTAATATATCAAGTTTATATTTCGTCTATATTGTTATTGTTAGAGGGGTAAGATCTGAGTACAAAATAGAGCTATTGAGCTCCGTTCGAGGCTTGAAAACCTAATTTTTTTATTATCTAAAAAGTTCTATAAGGTCTCCGAAATATTCTAACTTCAATTGCTAAACTTTTGCACCAATCGTTAATTCTGAAGCATTTCAGAAAATTTCAGTCAAATATATATAATTCATATAAATATTATTATATTTCCAATTAAACCCACTACTCAACACTACGTGCTTTCTGGGATTATGAAATTTTTTTGTAAAATACAATATTTAGGTCCTCCCTGAATGAAAGATAGAAAATTAAAACAAGAAAGGAAAGGAAAATAATGAAAAGAGAATGACGTTTACGCAAAAACGAACCTCCTTCTCTTCTCTGCACGACTCCTTCCATAGCTCCTTTCGGCTCTTTGACTTTTCTTTTTTAAAAAACTTCGGCTCTTTTTGTTTAGCATCGTTTTAAATGTTTGCTAAATATGGCAAAATTTTGATCAAACAAACAAGCACCTTCCATATTGGCTTCTTTAATAATTCATTGCTAAAATATAAGACGCCAAACAATTCATAGTTTATTTACGTGCACTTCTAAGGAACTTTACCAGAATAGATACTATATACCTAATCAAAACTTTATTTTAATTTTAAGATATGATCCTTTTCCATGAATCTTAACAATGTTTTTATAAACTAATACATCAAAGAAATTAATTAAATTATAAAACTATTAGTAGAAGACAAGATCATTGTGTAAGTTATAATCAATTAATGTTAAGATATAAAAAAAAAAAAAATCGAAATACTTGTATCTATCCATTCTTTCAGTTCTTTGTTCCCACTTAGTTCTTTCCTTTCGTCAATATATATATTTTCTTAGTATTTCCTATTAAATCAAACTTTCCTACATAATCAAACATGCTTACAAATACACGCAAAAGATCTCATTTGTTAAGAGCTGGCAATAATGTAATGACAATAAACAGCGCTTAGTTGAAATTAATACTTCGCCTTATCTAAATTTAATTTTATCTCATATCCTTTCATTAACTTGAAAAAGATTCATTGGATTCTTAGAACATGCTTTTGTCTTATTGGATTTGTTAAAAATTGTTTTTCACGTTGAAGTTTATACCGCATCATGGTTTCTGCCAAATTTAACTAGCCCTCCGATGCTAGAAAAAATCTGCTTCCGCGAAATTTACTCTTGTGCATCATTTTGTCAATCACGTCCATATGCTGACAAGAGAATATCATCAACAGAATTGAAAAATTGTTTCACGTGGCTTGAGATCAAAACCGTATGATCATGTCTTCCTCATCATTCATTTAACACTAGCCGATTAATGGACAAATTAAGCTAAGAAATATTGCTTGGACAACAAAAAAATTCTTTAAGTACCAAGCTGGATTTAAATTGAACCCATTACTAAAATCACTTTTTTATTTACCGATTATAATTTATTATCTAAAATTTGTTTGTTAAGAAAATGTTATAAGTGTAGTATTTCTTTTAATTATCAGATCTAATAGTTTTGTTTTCGGGAAGGAGTTCATAATTTTGTTAGACCAAAGTTCAAAAATATGATTTTTAATTATATCCTTAGGGATAAATGTTCTTCATTTATTTTCATTTTTTGGAGGAGCCTCCACTCAACACGTAGCTCCGCCTCCCTGCCTGAGTTCAAAGAAAAGAAAGAGGAAAAATATAAAAAAAAAAAATGGGTACAAGATCCACTGGATCCCGATTTTAGGCTGCCACGTAGAACTTGGAAACAGTAGAAAATTAAGTCGCGGTGTCAAAGCTTTACTTGCTTCATTGCATGCCAGTGCCCGCTCAAGCCATAGGCAAGTTGGGCCTAGGCCTAAGACCCTACCAAAAAACAAATTTTTTCTTAGGAAAAAAAGTCCCATTTTTCATAGTTAAAGGTCCAAATTTTTATAAAATTATATATATATTTTCTAAATGTTGTACTTTTTTTTATTAGTGATGTTAAGGTTACTACAAATTTTACTATCGGCTTACAAATTACCATGTTATTAATCACAAAAAAGTGATATAAACATTTATTAGTTAAATTGATGAAGTTCATCAATGAGAGACAATATCACATTATATTTTGAACATTTTATAGTGCTTTTAATTAGCGCATTTTTCTTTTTCATTTCTATTAAGACTCTCAAAGAACGAGACTAATAAAACCTTAACTCAATTGAAACCCTAAAATATTTCAAAAAGATGTTGCAAATGTGTTAAATCATCAATTATAAATTAATCTCTCCTAATAGTTTGAGACTTTGATTTTTGTAAAATAATATCCTACAAAACTATACACCAAATAATATCTATCTCTCTCTCTTAAAATCAAAATATAAAATTAGAAATTAGATTACAATTTTATTTAACTATGCATCATTTTATATCCAAAATAAAGTATCTTTTTCAATCGCAATATATTTTTATTTCTTTTTGTTAATATTTATAGGTTCAACTATAATATTCAATTCTCTATATAAAATTAACATTAATCTAGTTGATATTATTTATGTATTTAATGTATTAAATTAACCTTAATTTGATTAGTATTAAATAATTTTATTTAATTAATATTTACATATTAAAGACTTCTCATAAATTTTTCGCCTTAAGCTCCAAATTATGTTGAGCCACCCTTGTTGCATGCATGTTTCTCTCTCTCTCTCTCTCTCACACACACCGCCAAATATTTGCAAACCCACAGCACTAAAAACCAAGCACGCATGCAACCACCCTCGAATGCAACCTGCCCAACATGCACCACTCCTATGATATAACCCCCAAAGCCCCACCACATCATCGCTCACCACGTACCCTCCTCTTCTTTCTTACCCGATCAACGCCGTCCAATTTTTACAACCCTAGATAGATCCAACCAGACACGAGTCACTGCAACGCTTTACGTGCCCACCTCTCACCGACACGTATCTCACATCACAACCCCTTTCCGCACGTGTCAAACATCCCCACACACCTTAACCCAGCAGCACATGTTGAGGACGTTTAAGTTTGGTAGGGTTTCAATTTCCCATTTCAAAAGCGAAAGAATTCATTTTTAACCTAACCTGACCTTTCTAGTACCATACCATAAAAAGTAACCCTAGTTAGAGCCGTGAATGGACCTTGTTGCCTGGTCACGTGGCAGGTGGCACTGACTTTGCCTCCTGTCAATTTCATGCAACAGAAATAGTACAATTGCTCGCCAGCCAGATTTTCCACGTGGAGCCCATTCTAAGGCTTGAGTGTTTTCTTCCATCTCATGGGCCCCACAAGACGTACTGTCCTATCTGACACTGCACACGTTGCCCAATCCCCTCACACCACGTGTAAAAGAAATCTAGTTTATTGATTATGTTCCTGCCTACCTGAATCAAGAGCTTTATTATTACTGACGTGTACGGTAGAGGTTATTTTAGACTTTTTATTCCAATTTTAATATGGGTCAATGAAAGGGGTCTAAGATTAAGACACGTGTCAAAAGATTAAGAAAATCGCCTATAGATATTCCCATTAGACGTCAACGATTGGGACACATGGGCCCACCTGTCCAAATCGGAAACTGATACGTACAGGGATTTGATTGGACCACAAGAGCTGAGAGGAATAAAGTTGGAATTAAAAAAAAAAAAAACAACAACAAATTAAACAACAATCGTGCCCGAGTCTAGTATCCCACGACGGAGACACGTGTCAACAACTCTAAAATCATGAAAAGCGAAAATTTTTTATTTTAAAAAAACAGAGAAAAACCACGCCTAGTACGAGTAGCGTAGGACCACATGCGTGTAAGGAAAGAAAGCTCATGTACTCAAAGGTGTTTAAATCCAATTGGACCACATACCTCTTTACATGAAATTGAAGATACACGTGGTTGATTTTAACGTAGGAGAAAAGAGGAATACCGCGAAGATCAACGGTGGAGATCTGTTCTTTTAGGCCGAGAAGCACTACGGTCATAACCCAAAAGAAAAATGAAAAAAAGCCTCTCTACGTAAAGGGAAGGCCATTTAGACCGAAAGTCCTTTCAAAGCTTTTCTCATTAGCGCGCGAGCATTCTCTTCAATTTCAATAATTTGAAGAGAAAAATCAAAGGTTTAAATAGCCTGAGATGTTTTTATTTTTTTGGGTTTTGGTTATGAAACTGGGTGGTTTTTGAAAATGGCGGGGATCTGCTGCGGATTGGTGAACGAAAGCGAGACATCAACGGCGTGTGAGCAGAGCTCCCGAGCGGCGAGGCGGAGGAGAATGGAGATCAGACGGTTCAAATTCGTAACCGGCGTGGCCACACCGGAGCCAGACAGTAGTAGTACTGAGGAAAAGCGTCAGAAGCTAGGAGGCTATTACACGGCGTCGTTTTCTCGTGACTGCGAGAAGGCCGTAGAGACCTCTTTTGCGGGCGATGAGAAGAAAGAACAGGTGGTAGTAGAAAACGAGAGGCTCGAGACCAAAGAGATCTCGAATTCGAATGATGGTTGTGCTTCGACTTCGGTTTCGAGTGAGTACCCGAAATTCGGCGTTGCATCTGTGTGTGGAAGACGGAGAGACATGGAAGACGCTGTGGCTATCCATCCTTCGTTCTCTACCCATGACCACAATTCCACAACGAAATTGCATTATTTCGGCGTTTACGACGGCCATGGTTGCTCTCACGTATGTGTTTTTTTTTTTCTCTCTTCTCGCTTTGCCATTCAAACCATTCAAAATAGCAACTTTGATTTTGGTTATTCCCCAAGTTTTAAAATTTGCCTTGTTTTTATTTTCAGGTGGCAACGAAGTGTAGAGAAAAGTTACATGAGCTGGTGAAGGAAGAGCTGTTGTTGTTAGATGCGCAAGAGGAAGAGTGGAAGGGAGTGATGGAGCGAAGCTTTTATCGCATGGACAAGGAAGTGAATGCATGGAACGAGACCGTTTTGGGTGCAAAGTGTAGGTGTGAGCTTCAATCTCCAGAGTGCGATGCGGTTGGATCTACTGCGGTTGTTGCAATTGTGACACCCAATAAGATCATCGTTGCCAATTGTGGTGATTCAAGGGCTGTGCTTTGCCGAAACGGCAAGCCTGTACCTCTTTCCTCAGATCACAAGGTTAGTACTTAAAAAGAGTACATATAATTGCAACAACAATAGGAAGCATGGACCGTCGGATCGTCTGATCCGAGGGTTGTGATTGTTGCAAAAAAATATGTCAAATTTCTTTATTTGAAAATTGTTCTTTTCAGTGACATTTGAGATGCTGTGGTAACAGCCCGATCGTCCGGACGAGTTGAAACGGATCCAAGCCGCGGGTGGTCGGGTTATCTACTGGGACGGCCCACGTGTCCTCGGAGTTCTCGCCATGTCTAGAGCTATTGGTAATTATCAAACATTGAAAATTAACAGTCTCTTGTGTTCAAATTCAAATTCAATAGCAAATTTTCTCAATATGGGTTGTGATATTTTGGCAGGTGATAACTATCTGAAGCCTTATGTGAGCTGTGAGCCGGAGGTGACGATCACGGATCGGACGGCGGAGGATGACTGTCTGATTCTGGCGAGTGATGGGCTTTGGGACGTGGTTTCAAATGAGACGGCGTGTGGGGTGGCGCGTATGTGCTTAAGAGGGAAAGCACACGCGCCTCCGTGTTCTCCGCCTTGTGCTGAGGTGGCTGTTTCCGAAACATCCGACAAGGCGTGTTCGGACGCGTCGATGTTGCTGACGAAGTTGGCCTTGGCTAGGCACAGTTCTGACAACGTTAGCGTGGTCGTCGTAGACCTAAGAAGGGACACGTAACCATTAGCCAACCAATGGTTTTTTTTTTTTTTTAAAGAAAAAAAAAAACAATTAAATTTATGGGTTGGGTTTGTAGGGTTGGGCTTTTTTGGGTGATTGGTAAGAAGAGAATTAAATTTGAAATAGTGAAACCACTATTTATTTGTAACTGCTGAGCTCAACTTTTTTTGTATTTGGTTTTCGAACGATATATCATTTATCAAGAGATTTCATTCAATTAAAAAAGGCCAATGGTGTAATTGTCGGTTTTTCATTTATTAAGTGTGTGTATATATATATACAAACCAAAATATGGGGAAAGTATATGAAGTAAATATGATAGCCTTTTGAGGATAATGGATTCTCTTTTTTGTGGTTATAATACTGTTGGTCACATGGAAGGGATCATACGGTTGATATCAAAATAATAATTCATTCTAATGATATCCCTTCGATTTGGATGCGCTATCATTTTTATTGCTCTCTTTTAATGTGTAATAATGATTGTTTACAAAATTTCAAATCAAAAAAAAAAAAAAAATGATTGTTTACAAATTGGGTAATCCTCAAGGATTAGTATTTGAGGCTAAAGTTTAAACGGTCTCTTTTGCGTGGCAGAGCATTTTAAAATCTAGAGCTGTCATTTCCACTGGGATGCTGTGGAGAACTGGGGATGGCAAGAGTGCTCGAATAGACGAAGATAACTGGCTGCCGGGGGATAGACCATCAAAAATTCTTTCTACACGAGCTGAGATTCTTGATCTTACTATTGTCTCCTACTTGATTGATTCTGGCTCTGGATGGTGGGATACGAACAGGATCGACCAGCTTTTCCTCCCTTTTGAAGCTCAGAAGATTGGTCCATACCGTTGTGGGTGACTTACCAACAGGACTGTATGGTTTGGCCGAAATGTAAAAATGGGATTTATTCAATAAAGAGGAAGATAGAGAGAGAGTATCAAGATCGGATTCTTCAGCCTCCAAATTGTTTTGGTCACGAATTTGGAAACTCAAGGTTCTGAAGCCCTCCCAACCGCCAAAATATATATATATATATATATATTCCACGTCATAAAATCTTAGATAACTCTTCAGGTAGACTGTGTTCAAAATTTTAGGAGAACCCTCTTTATGCTCTTTGTGATTGTGAAGATCTCAAGACCATTTGGGAACCAATGTATTCGTGGATTTTCACAAATCACCCCAGCCTAGCTTCTTTTTCAGACTTAATTACACTGGTGGGACAATGACCTCGTTCTCTGGAAATTTTTGCTACGGTGGCTTGGTTTATCTGGTCTCAAAGAAACAAGTTTCGTCTCAACGAACTGAGTTTACCATCTCAGAAGATTTTTGGGTCAACTATATCAGCCTACTCTCAGAACTGCAGATTAGGGTCAACTATCAGTTTACTCTCGGAACTGCAGATTGCCAGCCCAGGCCTTCCAAAGCAGTTACGCACTGCTAGTGTTAAGTGGAAACCTCTAGACCCCGACAAGCTTAAGGCAATCTACGACGGGACCATGTTTGAAGACTAATGAAGCTGGCATTGTTCCTATCATCCGAAATGGAAGGGGTGAGGTTATGGCAGCCTTGTCAAAAAACACTTCTCTTCCACCATTAATAGCATTTTGGAAGCAATGGCAACCAGGAGGCAGTCCATTTTGTCATGGAGCTCGGTACCTATGAAGCATGTTAGAAAATACTGAATAAGTGTTATCTATTTCTCAAGTAATAAAATATACATGAGTGTCTTTATATAGGAGGCAGAATGTGTAGTACAAATAAGTGTACTATACAAATAAACAAGGTGGGCTTAAAGCCCATATACCCTAATACATGTTAACGATCCCCCTCAAACTCAAGGTGGATGTGAGACCAATTTGAGATTGTCAACTAAAGTAAAAAGTCGTCTCTTAGGATGTGACTTGGTAAAGATATCTGCAAGTTGATCTTTAGAGGAGATTGAGATCAGCTTGAGAGCACCATGGACAAGATGATAACAGATAAAATGACAATCGATCTCGATGTGTTTAGTCCGTTCATGGAAGACATCATTATGAGCAATATAAATGGCACTCTGGTTGTCAGAATAAAAAGGAGTAGCAAAGGATGTGAACACACCTAAGTCTTTGAAAAGTCATCGTAGCCAAAGGAGCTCAGATGTGGTATTAACAAGGGTATGATATTCTGCTTCAGTATTGTAGCGGGCCACATGAGTTTGTTTCTTGTTTTGCCAAGAAATCAAAGAAGAACTAAGAAAAAAGCAATAACTAGTGGTGGACTTGCGATCAGTGGGATCTCCTGTCCAATCAGCATCAGAAAATGCAAGGATAACAAGAGGAGACTGAGCAATGTAGAAAAGACTATGGAAGAAAGTGCTCTTTAGATATCGAAGAATGCACAGAACAACAGCGTAGTGAGTCGATCGTGGAGCAGACAGATACTGGCTCACTTGGTGAACAATATAGGAAATGTCTGGATGAGTGACAGTGAGATAAACTAGGCTGCCAGCAAAGCGTCTGTAAAGAGAGAGATTAGACAATGGTTTCTCTCCTAAGGGAGTAAGATACGCATTAAGTTCAACTAGAGTCTCAACAGTCTTGCTATCAGTGAGTCCAACTCGAAACAAGAGTTCAGAGGCATACTTGGCTTGAGTAGTATAAAGTCCATCTGTAGAATGAGTGATTTCAAGAGACCCAAGAACTAGCTGAGATGTCCAAGATCTTTCATCTCAAACTGCTGACTAAGAAAATCATTGAGTTCTTGAATGCCATTGAGGTCATCACCAGTTATGATCATATCAACCACATATAGGAGAAGTAAAATAGTGCCTTTGCCAGTGCAATAAAGAAATAAAGCAGAATCATAATGACTGGCAATGTAACTCAAGCGAGAGATGGTAGAGCTGAATTTGTCAAACCAAGCTCGTGGAGCTTGTTTAAGGCCATAAAGTGCATGTTGAAGGTGGCAAACCATGTTTAATTCAACAGAAAGACCAGGAGGAGGTTGCATGTAAACTTCTTCACTTAAATCCCCATTAAGGAATGCATTTTTGACATTCATCTAAAAAAGATCTCATTTACTGGCAGCAGCAACAACTAAGAGGGCATGAACAGATGAGATAAGAGCAACCAGAGCAAAGGTCTCTTCATAATCAATCTCATACTCCTATGTAAAACCTTTTACAACAAGATGAGCTTTGTAGCACTCAATGGACCTATCAGAGCTAGTCTTAATATTGTAGATCCACTTACAACTAACCACAGATTTCGTAGGGGGGAGAGCCACCAAATCTCAAGTATGATTTTTAGATAATGCATCAAATTCCTCTTTTATTGCAATCTGCCATAAAGGGTCAGTGGAAACCTCACAATAGGTGTGAGGCTCGTGTGGTGTAGTAAGGGCAGTGTAACAATGATAGTCAAGTAAATGTGCAAGAATGGATCTTACCCCAGTTGAGTGACGAGGTGGAATGTCTTGTGCA
This sequence comes from Quercus glauca, assembly GCA_023736055.1. NCBI lineage: Eukaryota > Viridiplantae > Streptophyta > Magnoliopsida > Fagales > Fagaceae > Quercus > Quercus glauca. The sequence goes on from CM043315.1 coordinate 30,790,094, forward strand.
AGATCTTTAGGAAGAGTAGGGGCAGGGGACCCAAGCTCAGGGTTGGGTAGCTCGTCTACGACCTGTTCATCTTCCACCTGTTCATTAAAGGGTGAACTAAGAAATGGATCAAGGATATCTGGTGATTGGACAGAGAAGTCTACAGGAGAATCAGGAGCAACTACAAGAGGATCAGGAGCAGCTATAGAAGGAATATATGCCCTATCTGGAAAAAGATCTAAGACAGAAGAGAAAGATAGGGAGCCACAGAAGTGAGAGAGCTTAACAAAGAAACGATGTTCCTAAAAGACAATATTGCGATAGACATGAAGAAGATGAGAGACAGGATCATAACACCGATACCCCTTTTGAGTTTCACTATAGCCAAGAAAACAACAAAACCTTGACTAAGGCTCAAGTTTGTTATGCTCATGTGGCTGAAGAAGAACGAAACAAGCAGAATCGAAGAAGCAAATGTAGTGATAGTTTGGAGGTGACCCAAAAGGCACTCACATGAAGTTTAATTTTGGATAACAGAACTTGGAATGCGATTAATAGCATGAACAGCATGAAGAGCAGCTTCGCCCTAAAAATGAGCAAGAACTTTGGCAGAGAGAATGAAAGCATGAACAGTGTCAAGAATATGACGAAGTTTTCATTCGGCTCTACCATCTTGCTAAGAGGTACCTAGACAAGTTAGTTGATGAACAGTGCCAAAGGAATGCAAAATAATTTGGAAAGCATATTAAGTGTACTCAAGAACATTATCAGATCAAAAAAATTTGATACGTTTGGAAAATTAAGTTTCAACTATTTTTGCAAAATTAGAATATACTTGCAATAATTCAGAACAATATTTCATATGAAAAATCCAATTATAGCGAGAGTAATCATCAACAAAGATAACAAAATATCGAGATCCACCAATACTAGAGACAAATGAAGACCCTTAAACATCATAATGAATAAGGTCAAAGATATCAGTGGATATTGATTCACTAGAATTGAAAGGCAAAGCTGGTTGTTTTCCTAACTGAAATGAGACAATCAAAATTTTTTGTAGACATTGAACCTAACAAACCTCTAGAAGCCAATTATTGTAATCGAGAGGAAGATGCGTGACCAAGTCAAGCATGCCAAAGTGCATGGGAAGGAATAGAAGAAACTGCAACTGCTGCAGCAACAGAAACAGGAGCAACAAATGGAAAATGAAGGTTGTCCACGGGAAACATATGCCCAACTCTGGGATCGATCCCAAGCTCCTATCCCGTCCTCAGATCCTGCACAATACACCCAAAATAATAAAAAATAATGCGATAACCCAACTCAACTAATTGTCCCATAGAAAATAAATTGTAAGAAAGGTCAAGAACATTAAAGACCCCAAGAACCGAGAGGTTGGAGGTCGAAATGGAACCTATACTATGACCAGACATTGTGGAACTATTTGCTGTACGAATATTAAGAGGGTGTGGTGCAGGTTTAAGTTAAGAAAATAAGAACGAATGAGGTGTCATGTGATTGCAACAAGCAAAATCCATAAGCCAAAAGGTAGGAGACATTCCAGATAAAGCTAAGAGAGAAGAGGAATAAGATGCATTACCAACCATACGAATGACATTAGCGATGATGTTTATAAGGTCATCTCTGGAAATGGTGAAAGTGGATCTAAAAAACTGAGATTGTGCAAAGACAGGAGCCATGGGTTGGATACTCTCAATGTTAGCAACTGTAGCAGCAGAAATGGAAACAGCTGATTTGTTGCATTGATAGCAAGTCTCAATATTGTGGCCAAAATGTTTGCAAAAATTGTAAAAACGTTTGTTGGATTGTCGGCAACGATTGTTGCAAAAGGAAAAAGACTTGTCCTTATTCTTCATTTAGAAGTAAAATATGCAAAAATGGACTGAAAAATGAAATCTACGCGAAAAACTAGGTAAGGAGCACCTGGACAGCAAAAAGTCAACTCTAGGAAAAAGTCAATGGTTAACCCTATTGAAAGCCAACGAACAAACCAGCTAAAAGTCAACGGTCAAATCTCCAGAAGTCAAATGATGACGTCAGCAGCTGATGCAAGCAAGTGACATCAGTGATGATGCAACTAGGGCTGACGTGGCAGAATGACGTTAGCAGGACCGTTGAGGCACGTGAGGGCGTGTGACCTGAAGACGCGGGGCGTAGGAGCACGTGGAGATACAACCCAGATGTGCAGTGGCACATGGAGGCACGTGGGGCCCGTGGGTTGTGGCTCAGAACCCTTAAGTGACGCATAGGGGCGCATGCAGTCTCCGATGGCTTTGAGGCTTCCACGAGTTTGTAGATTGGGACAAGATGATCTCAGTGGTACTTGCAGAAAATTAATTGGAGCAATATTCGCAGCGGTGATGCAAAGGGCAGTGGTCTTTGCAATGTGAAACTCCTTAACGGCAGTGGCTGCAGGTCCGGAACCCAAGGACGACAACTAGAAGGTGTCAAAAGTTCAACGGCGAGAGGCTGCTGTGATGGCAAAAGCGATGTTCAGAATGGAGTAACACCAATAAAGAAAAGACTGCAAAGAAAAGGTCAGAGTAGTGGCTCTAATACTATGCTAAATATTAGTATTGATACATCATGTTGAATATGCTAATATGGATGCGAAAGCGAAAGTATAAAGTACAGAACACAATAATACACGAGGGTTACGTGGTTCAGCCTAACAGCCTGCATCTACAGAGGAAACCCTAAAGGGCTAAATCAATAATATATTATAGCGTAGTACAAATCCTGTGTTACAATAAATCATAACATGTGTATATATAGTAGACTAAACTTTAGACTAATAGACTTCTAGTACAAGTAGGAGACTTGGCTTGCACACAAAGTAGAATTAGGCTTAGGCCTATGCTAATGGGCTAATATATCTCTAACACCCCCTCTCAAACTCAAGATGGAAGCTTGATGAAATCTTGAGATTTAATAAGGTTGAGAAGATCCCTTGAATGAAGTTTGGCTCTGTGATGGTAGTTTGAGGAAGGCAATGATCTTGCAGTATTGATGCGACTTCTAACGGTGGCATGACTATATCAGAGAGTTTTGACGGTAGTAGTAGGAAGCTAGAGAAGATGAACACAGTGAAAAAAACATTAAGGAAGACAAAGATTGCTCTTAAATATACCGTAAGGACAGAAAACCTTGGCCACAAGAAGGTGGCTTTGATACCATGTTAGAAATACTAAATAAGTGTATTGGATTTCTTAAGTAATAGAATATACATAAGTGCCTTTATATAGGAGGCAGAGTGTGCAATACAAGTAAGTGTGCTATACAAGTAAACAAGGTTGGCCTAAAGCCCACATACCCTAATACACGTTAACAAAATAGATTTTGAAGGGGACTCTGGAATTTTTTTTAACGCTCTTATTGGGGTGTCTGTTATAGGGTTTCTGCAAACCCACTTCTCTCATACTAGGAGGCAGTTAGCCATAAGAGTTAGGCTTTCTTCTCATTTGTTAGCCTAGATGGAATTTGTCTCATCAAAAATTTCTCATGTTATTTCTTATTGTTGTTAGTCCTTGAATAAAATTACCTTGGGGGCTTCTCCAAAAAATAAAATTATATATATATATATATATATAGTTGGGTGATTTTTTCTGCCCCAATTGTTTCGGACCCATTGGGCCTATTTGATTAGGCATTTTAGGAGCCTAAAAGTGCATTTTTAAAACCTAAAATTATATTTCACAATAACAATTCTTCATAACTTTTTTACAAAAGCTCAATGTAAATTCAAAACATTATTTTGCAACAACTTATACAAATTTGTTTTCTCACATGCGCTACCATGGGAAATTTGGAGGAGTGCAGTAAGGAGGGAAAAAGAATGCATATTTGGCCAATAAATAAAAAAGGATTTTTGTCAAACGGATTAATGACATTTGCAAAATTCAAAGCCATGAGAACATCTGGTCTTGTAAAAATTCTCAAAAATGAACTAATAAAAAATTATTTTATCTATTTTACATAATTACATTCATTTTACAACACGTCATATTAAAAACCTAACCAACCCAATGGCAATTCGACCCATCAACCATCCCCAGCTCAATCCATAGGTATAAAAAACAAGACAAAAAAAAACAAAAATCAACAAACATACTACTCACAACGGCAAGCTCAACTATCAGTTGCAAAACCACGCCCCCCCCCCCCCCCCCCCAACAAAAACCCAAACCTACTCGTCTTGACCAATTTTTGTTATCAAACCTCACAACTTAACCCACAAGGCCACCCCCTGTGGAGAGAGAGAGAGAGAGTTTTTCTTTTTCTTTTTTTCTTTTTTGTCTGCGATAGAATCATAGAATTCAACTTTAAAATAATTTAAGCATATATGTGTGTAAAACTGAGAAACTTGAACTTCAGCTCTTACCTCTCCCCACACCTTACAAACACTTATATTTGTGGAGTAACCATCGTGTTAAGGGTGTGTGATAGTATTTTTAGAGTATTTTAATATAAGGAAAGATAGATGGGATGAATAGTGGACTTGTATATTTACATGTTTGTATTTTTTTTTTTTTTTTTTGCAAAATGCATGAGTGGATGCTTTTTTTTTTTTTTTTTTCTCTCTCTCTCTCTCTCTCTTTTCATGTATCATCATCTATAATAGCAAAAACTCCAATTTAGAAGACCAAATGGAATGCTCTAAGCCCATATGTTGGCCACAAACATAAGGAGAGCATTTGATTGATCTACTATATTTGTTTATATCTCGGAATAATAGCCTTAAATCATGAGAAAGCATTCTAACTTCATAATGCAAATTGATGAGATCCCTTAAATTTAGCAACAAAAAGTTGGTTTATCAAACAGTTTACCTAAAAGTGGTACAAAATCAAATGATTTTAATTTTTAATATATATAGGCAAAATTGAGAGAAAATTCAATTAGATTCTAAATTGGATTTTAATTGTTGTCTAATTTTGCGCTACATGTTTTATTTAAGTTTTTTTAATTTTGTTCTAAATGAGTTAATGAGGTGCAAAAAACGAAGAGTCTAATATAAATAAATCATAATAAATAAATAAATAACTCAAAAAAAAAAAAGTAAACTCATGTGTATATCCAAAAGAAATTAAAATAAAAAAATAAAAGAGAGAGAGAGTATAATTTGAATCCATATATGTGTGTAATTGTAATTTTTTTAATTGTATCGTGCATATGCACGTGTTATATTCTAGTGAGAATAAAGCTTAAGGTTGTAACTTGCAATTCTCCTAAGAATTCAATCCAGCACCTCGAAGTTTCAGTTTTTAGCAAAGATGGATATTAAAAGTATGTTTGGAATCAGTTTTTAGCATTAACTTTTAGCTTTTAACTTTTATGTACAGCTTTTTAAAACCTCACTTTTTCCCATATTTTTTACTTCTTCAAAGTACAATTATACTTTAACACACTTTCAGTAAAAAATTTCATAAAAAAGCTAGATAAATTGTTATCAAATAGAAAGTATCTCTATATGATTATTTAGGATTCAGTGCTAGCCTCTATCTTGCGTTAGAGTGAATTGTGAGCTTGAATCTCTCATATTTAGAACCCAGATTGATAAGTCCAAAGTTTCATTTAGCGTGCCACATTAAAAATAATAGATAAATCTACAATTCAATTTTAATGGTAAAAATTCTGCAAGTTAAATCTTTATATCAAAATTAAAATTTTCCGTCTCCTAAAGTAAAATCCTGATGAGTTATTACAACTCCATGACAGCGGAAATTAGGGATTGGCATTCAAAAAAAAAAAAGTGCTAAGGAAGAGTTTCACAGACATTAATAAATCTCAAAAAGCAATCAATAATTAGCCGTTACTTATATAGTTATATTTTATGTTTTCCATCAGTTCAAAAATCAAAATAACTTATGACCAAAAATAAAAAGTCAAATCGGTGGACGGGAAAAAAATATGCAAGATTAGCAATAATTAAGTTAAAATATATGTTTCCTTCGTAAAAAAATGATTGAATTTCCAATTAGTCCCTTCAAATTTTCATGTGTAATTTAGGTTCTTAATTCTTACATTTTTAATTTTCTTTTTATATTATTTAGTCTTTGTAGTTTTCTTTTTTCATTTCCATTGTATTCCTAGAATTGATTGTTGTCACTGCTCACTAATCCCTTCTGTTCCCGACTTGGGATCTTCTTGTTGTTAAGCTTTTCTGGTTTTCAAAATATATATTTTCATTAAAAAAAAATAAATGTAAAATACTATTTTGGTTCCTAAATTTTATTAATGAATTTTTAAAAGTTCATTTTTCGTTCTTAAATTTTTAAAAATATTTTACTTTCTGTTCTTAAACTTTATCAAACGTTTTTTTTTCATATCTATATTATTGAAAAATGTTCATTTTTCATCTTTATTTTTTGTCTCTAAACTACTAAAAGAACTCTTCACAAAATTTATAAATGAAAAAGAAATTTAAGTTTAAGAACGAATAAAGTGAGGTCAAAATAGTTTTTTATTTTTATTTTTTCAAAAGTACCATGCCAAACCAACAAGTACTCTGATAGACCATGAAAAAAAAAAAAAAAAGCAATTTGATTCCTAAAATTTTCGAATGGTGAATTTAATTTATTCAAAGATGGTACTAAAAATTAGTAAAAGCTTAAAGGCTGTAACAATAAACAATGGACACGAATAAGAGAAGGGAATATAGCTGTGAAGTGTGAACGCTAAGATACGGTAGCGTGAGTGGTCTATAGTCTATGCCTCATAGCTAATAATTGGGAGAAAAGAACAAAGAGCAGTGGAGTTTGAATGATTGATCCATAATATACTATTATCAATCAAAGGGAATTTGTTTGGTGAGAAACAAAGACACAACGACACCCATGTACGTCAAATCACCTCTCATTATTCAGCAAAAAAAAAAATCACCTCTCATTACAGGATTCTCAAATTCTGTTGGCTTTTTCTTTGACCTCATAAGTGGTTTTGAATTAGGCCTCCAAACTTGGTCCAACACTTGACTATTCTAAATTGTACCTAGTCCTTCATCCCACACACTAAAGTACTTGTAGCAAGTACTATGTCTTTGAGAGAGAGAGAGATGCCCATAAATCTCTGAAGGCATTGAGAACCACTAAACCAAACGTTGAGATTTGTTAATACATTTAATTAAATGGTAAAGACAAGTGCTAAAGCATAGAACTGTTTTGGCTTTCCTATCATCCCATCATTTCATTTAAAGCACAGGACTGTTTTGGATACTCTTCATTTCATTTAAAATCAATAGAGTCAAATTTCAAGATTAAGATTTTATTCTTTGGATTTAGTACTGTATAGGATATTACATCATTAAAATTTTTAATTAACATGGCATTGAATATATCTTTAAATTTATAACATTTAATGCCTATGATCTCATGATTGAAGCTTCTATGAACTATGAACCAACCTTATGCCACTTCAGTGGAAAGCATTTGGTTTAGTATGAATTTGACATTCAATTGAAGTTTTCTTTAATGCAAATGAGGAAGTTATTCTTTTCTTTTATCCAACCTTTGTTTAGCTTCTCTTTTCTATTTTGTTCTGACTAAAATACGTTAGTTTACACAATGTGCCAGTTTAGGTGAAGATGTTATCAAATATAAGAAAAATAATTGACATTCCACAATCAAGTTGTTCAATCTGCACAATTCTGTAGAATATGTACACACATCTAATCTAACATGGGAAAAGAATGGACCCACAAGAGGTTAAAGAACAAGATCCGAGCAAATAAAACTGTCCTTTATATCCAATCCAAGTCCCACAAATATCTGGAAGCCCATTTATAAAATTCCCTGAAATAACTGCCTTTGTTGTCATCATTGTAAATCTTTAAAGGAATGAGAAATCATTAAGTATTTATAATTTTTTTATAAAAAAAATTCCACAATTGGTGAAATGTGACAAAGGAGAATTCATGGAAGTTTTTAAGATCAATCTTAACTACCTGAGACTTAACATTTTAATAATTTACAAATAGATCTCATTAGGATCCCATATGGTACATCCTAGGGAATGTTACATTATATATTAAACCCTTTGCCATTTAACCTAACTACCTGAAACAAATATAAAAGAAATGAGCATTCACAGTAAAGAAGTCCAAGGTACTTGAAATCAAGATTCCATGATCCAAAATCAAATTATTAACTGGGTAACTTCAGTAGTAATCTATAAGGAATTAGCATCAAACATAGAAAAAGGAGAAAGAATAAAGGAACAGCTACTTCATTCATGTAAGCAACAGCAGGACCCATGTCCAAAGAAAGCTTTCCACTGATTCCACATAACCACAAGCTGTAAATGAGAACAGCTATCAAACACAAAAAGGTGGTTGAACACAAGATAAGGCAAGGAGAGGACGGGACCTCCAACATGTTAAATCAGGAAGCAATTTTTTTGATGTCCAGCTATTTAGAAAAGAAATTTACTGTCACTACATTTGCTTGCTTCCATCTCCGTCTCCAACATGTTGCAGTGCTTTCAACTTTCTGTAACCTTTATCAGTTCCAAATATCCTGAAAAAAAACATACAGAATAGTCATCACGAGGTCAGTATACTTTCATACTAAGCTCCAGGTGTTACAAGCTTATTATCATGCAAGAAAAGAATAAAAGCACCAAAACCCAAAAGAACAGGCATGTTACAATTCTAATAGCTTAGAACCCAATTGAATTACAAAGAAAAAAAGAACTAGAAAATTGGAATTGTGTTAGATGTCAAAAGGACATTAAGAAGAAACATGTGGAGCATGAGCACTTGAAAATCATAAGCATCAGATTCTGGCAACAAAGCACATAAAACATTAACACATTCTTTACCAAAAAGACAAGGGCTCATTAAGAATCTAAAGTCCATTGTTCTCACAGCCGTACCTAAAATGATAACAATACCAAATGTTCATCATAAAAACTAAGATGGCCTCAATACAACATTAAAAAATAAGAAGGCTAGTAATTAGTATCTGGACAGAGCTTAAGCCTTCTATGTGTTTGCACTTCTCTCTGTGTGAGCACTTGTGCATGTACACAATATGTTTGGATAAGCTTCAATCCATCTTATGCCTCCAGTGAAGGCTTGGCTATATCTAAGACCCATACATGATGATTAGCATGTAAATGTTAACCAGGAGGCTGGTTAGAACTGGTGATACTCTAGGCACCTTCAATTGGAAAAAGTCTGAATTACAAGTAAGAGCAAATCAGACTAAAACTCAATGTCAGAAGAGCCTCATATTTGCAAAATATTTAGAGAAACTAACACTTTAAGTGAACTGGTCGAGGATTGGTTTGAGATTATTATTACTATCTTCCACATTCTTTCTTTTTTTCCGTTCTTTCTTTTTGACTGATTACATATTAAAAGAATTGACTGAAGACAGTAAAGGTTGAATTTAAAATCAACAAAATGAAAAGAAAATAAAAGAATTCAACATAGATCCATTTATGTTTCACAAGCTTGGCTCAGAGATAATAAGACAGTATAGAGTCCAACCAAAAAATAGAAACATGCTGATGCTTTCACCAGCATGTGCAAAAATACTTGCCAGTCCATGTAAGTAAAAGTTGACGAGTAGTTGCCAGATTTGGTATAGAGCAAACGGTGATGATAGTCATGAAAATCAGCACTGGAAAATAATCAAACAAACACTTCAGAACAACATGTAAATCATGGACGTTAAACCACATACACAATGCAAAGTGAACCGACAAGAGGAAAAACTAGACACTTACCCCCCATACAAAGGAATGAAGTTTGAGAGGCTCCATGGAAAATGGTAACCACAATGTGCCTCAACTGTCTCCAAGACTCTTAGTACCATCCATAACCAGAGAGTAATCAGATGGGGTCCAGTGATTGCAGGACCAACAATGGTAGCAAAACCAAGGAAAAGTATTTCAGCAGGATGAGCATATTCAGAAGTCAGACCAAAGGGCGTAGCATATCTGGACATGTTAACAAGCCCATAAGAGCAACCAAAAGCAGCTAGTGAAAAAGAGTATTTCACAACCAAATACCTGATAAAGCACTCATAGCTTTCACTTACTCATGATGGACACTGTGGACATGTTTGTATAACCATTTTGTATGCAGAACCCGATGTCCCCAATAGAATATAAAATCCTCAAGGACGAAGTAGAACATGATCTGCATAAAAACTATATTCCTGCAGAACCAAAATCAGGATCTTGCTTAGTATGCTTTATATGAAATGGAAATTGCACAGGTACAGCATAAGTTGATGGAAGGTATCTATATAGTTATAATAGCATTGTATATATCTAACAAAAAAAGCTTTAGTATATAAAGAACCTGAAAATACCAGGACGGCAATGGAAGACTACTACGCATGCCCATGAATTTGAAGACGGGATATGATAGAAGCATAACTGGAAGATTGACACCAAAATGATAAAGCAGTAGGCGAGTAATACATCTCTCCTGAGCTGCTGGGCTGTTATTTTTGGTCTGTATGAATACATAAATAAGTAATGTCACTAGTTGATATAATAGCAAGGAGAGAGAAATAAAGATATTGTATTGATTACAACTGAGAAGGATGAACAAATCTATACTATGTACCAAATTAGTGGCAGAAGAAATTGCAAATGGAAAGTTTTTGACTATAAAATATCAGAGGACAACTTGGGGAAAAAAATGCTTAGTGTTGTGCAGTTGTGTGCTATTTGTTACACAGCATTAATTGCAAAGTGAAGATATATACTAAAATGATTCTCTTTTATTTTTATTTTTATAAGTTATACTAAAATAATTCTTGTATATAGCTTTGTGTGTGTGCCTATAAAGGGATAAACTATGATGGGATGGCCTCCTATCAATCTTAATGGGGCCTCACCCATTTACACATTTTAGTCTACTAGTAAATCTATAAACCATAATGATCAACATTTTCCAATTGGGTTTGAATTAATAGAGTAAAATGGTTATTTTTGAACTTGCATTTGAATTGTAGATAGCAGTTCAAACATGAGAAAGAAAGGAACATTCATCTTTTGCAGGGGAAAAAAAAGCATTTAATCATATTCTAACTTCGTTATAACTTGTATAAGACTCCTTAACTTGCAGAATATCTTAAACTGTTTCAGAATTCCGTCAACATAGGTAAAAATAGGTGAGGCCCTATCAAAATCAATGGAGAACTACCTGACACAGGACAAAAGCCTTGCCAGGCTCTGATGCCGATTGTGATGTAGGATCTTTTTAGGAGTTCAGTACTAAATTACGGTTCTTGATGAGACATTAAAGAGTTCTTGAATAGGCTTTGATGTTTAAGGGTTCGGGTAGGTTGAGCGATAAAAAAAATAGATCTTGAATGAGTTTGATGGTTCTTTGTGGTTAAATGGCAAATGGAATGAGAAACAAAGAAATATAAAAACTAGGCAATTACACATAGAAAGGAGAAGGCAAATGCACCCACCCTCAAAGCTTGAAATAAGCCACAAGAATTTAATTAAAATCAATCTCTCTATATCTATCTTTAATTGAATACATAAAGATTCTTTTGTAGGCTATTACCAAGACGACTCAAAGCACTTGGATTTGAAATAATCACTTCCTAGAAAGTCTAGGACTCCTAACAATAACGAAAAGTAATTATGAACTTTAAAACCAAAAAGGAAAAGGACTCAAAACATAAAGGAAGACATGGGTCTCTAGAACAGCACACTACAGCATATTCCACAAATCTGAAAATTTACAAACTACCACTCTTGTAGTAAAAAATAAATAAAATTGAACCAGAAACTTAACCTAAAGAAACTTAATTCTAAAACTCAATAATAACCTAAATCACCCAAGATGTCAAGAAACTGCACATTGAAACTAGACCACAATTCTTGAAACTTTTGGTATTTAAGCTTGTTTTCCCTCGAACTCTTTATTGTCTGCATCACCACCTGATCTTAAACTGTTACAAAATTCCCTTCACACACATATTAACACAATTTCATATATTTGACTTTGTCTTGTACAAGAATCCTTAACCTATAAAACATTTGAACATGTTACAAAATTCTATCTATATAGATAAAAATGGGTGAGGAACTATCAAACTCTATGGGCAAACTGTCACAAATTCCATCCACACACACACATAAGAAATTTTTGTATTTTGAAAACTATGATTAAAATTCTGACCATGGTTAGAGCATGAATTTGATCAGAAGAAGAATAGCATTGCAAAGCTATTTCCACAGAACAAGGAAAACGCCAACTCCATTTTATTGTCCAAATGAACACTGCCCCTATCTAGTAAACACGTTCATTGTTGACTGAATTTTATAATGTTCTAATCCCATATATCACTGGCTAATCTAAAGCTTTGATAAAAGGAAAAAATGATCCTCAATTCAGCTTGAAAAGAAAAAACAAACTATGACTGTGTTTGTGCTTAGTGTCATATATTTAGTTCATAGTCAGTCCCAAGCCCAGGAAAAGGAGGAGGGTTGCAGTAGATTGATGGCAATCACTCTATTGTAAATGGATCCACTACATCCAACCCTAACTAAGCTGTCAAGGATCCACGGATATGGGACTAAGGCTTTGTTTGTGTTGTATTTCAGCTTGAAAAAGTAAGAAATTACAAAACTACTTCATGAGTAACGACAAAGTAAAAGAGTTAAACCTGAATTTTGTATTTGTTCAGCCAGCCTGCCCTCTCAAGAAATATAAAAGGAAGTCCAGAAAAGAAAAACACACTTTCATGAAGAAAGAAACTTCCAAGACATGCCAGTTGAAAGTCACTGAAATGTGTGATCAGATACTGCATCATCAAAAAGAGAGTTCTACATAGTTAAACAAATATTTCATAACAACCAAGGCAATTCTTACAATTATCATTTCAAGAATCATAATAGTCAAATCAGAAACATTTTCAAGTAACATTCCTACTGCCCTATTTCCAAGGGGGAAAAAAAAAAAAAAAAAACTTGGGTGTTCATACAGATGAGGAAATGGTTAGGCCGAAAACTGTCTTCCTATTAATGAAATAACCAAAAAAAAAAAATTCAACAAAAAGTGGGGGGGAAGGGGCGTTGTACAAAGAATAATTTCATCATCCTTACAGCCAATAAACTACAGTGGCACCTAAGCAACTAACAGTCTTGTTTCTATCAGAAGACCCAAGTCCTTCTGGGCCTGAGAAGTGAAAAGAACGTGCTTGGCATATTAAGAAAAAGAGTGCAATGCTCATCATGAAAATGGCCAACACTTCCAACATCTTGACCGCATTTTAAGCATTTTTCTAAAAAATAACTTTTTAGCCCAAGGGTATATTCACATCGGAGGAAAATAGGAGGGAAAGGAGAGGGAAAGGGTGGCAAGAATTCAGCTAAAATCTATAGAGTATTGTATTACAAACTTGGGACTTCAAATCCCCACTAGAGCTCAACCTCCTAAAAACATTTCGGAACAACGCAGATTTCAATTTCAAAATTTGGGGTCAAAGAGATCTATAAAGACAATTCAGAGCTTGACTAGAGCATCTCAACCGTGGGACCATCACCTTGATGATTCGAGTTGTTGATTCTAGATTCTCCATCCTAATATACATTACCAAATACCTTTAGGTACAGTTCCTAATAGAATATACAAAAATCCAAGAAAACATTGCTTCACATCCAATCTAATCATTCTACCATTTAATCTCACACTAGCAAATAAACAGCACTCTCGAGTGTCACTATCCTCAACAGATACTGCAAGGAAAAATTAAAAGTTTTAAGAAACCAAAAAAAAAAAAAAAAATCCCATAAACCCAAATGCAATTTGAAAAGCACTGCCAAAAATCAAATCCCTTATCTCACACACAACACTAACAAAAACAAGAAACCAAGATAAACCCATTTGATGTCTTTTAACCCGCATTGCTATTTACACACATACATTGGTTCATGCACATGCAAGGTCCAGAACCAACAATGGTCAACAAAGAAACTAAATCTAGGGCAAGAACTAACAATTATCAAACACAGACTCAAGACGAAGTGAAAAAACAGTGAGTAAAAGTTGTCAAAGAAATGGGTATAAAAGGGAGTACCTGCCACCCAGATTCGACAATCGAAGCCATTGAAGACTTTTGGACTAAAAACTTGATCTTTATTACAGAACAAAGCTACAACTATATAATAATCCTCAAATAATATGAGAAAGAAAGAGAGAGAGAGAGTTTCAGTGAGGAAGAGAAACAATATAGGGAAGGTAGGAACAACCCACGAGACAGACTGTCTAAGGGAATCTGGGCCTTTTCTTGGGCCCCTTTTTCAATTTCTATATATTTTTTTTGTTAAGATAGTAAATACAAGATTCGGAAGAAGTGGTGGCAGTACTTTGTGCACACTAAAAACAGAGAAAGAGAGAGATAGAGAGATAGGATTTGAAGTAGTGCACGTCGTTGCTATCTATGAGGCGGATGTGCTGTGCTGTTCTGTTCTGAGCACCCCAACCAATGAATCACTTTTGCTTTGCACGCCCTTTTTGACCCATGCATGTTAGGTCCCCCTAAAATATGAGGAACTTATATATTTTGTTATGTCTTTGAAAAAACTTTAAAATGATTAAAGTCTCGTTTGATACATGTTTAAATAACAATTTTTAATTTTTTTGAAAATATGTGTGAGTGAAAAAATATATAAAAATATATATAATGTTGTTTAAAAACTGAAAACATATGTTTAAATACATGTACTAAACGGACTCTAATTAATTGACACGTGAAAATATTGTAATATTTTGTTATATCTTTGAAAGAATTCTACAAAGCTAATTAATTTTTAGGCAAATCAAAACAAAATGGTTCGCGTTGTTTTTTTTAATTCAATGGTCGATTTTGAAAGTTATTTTTTCCAACTCTTAATTTTAGTCGTTGAGAGTTATTTCACATATAGATATTGCACCAGATCTCAAATTTTGGCTTTGTACTACAGTGCTACTAGTTAGTGATTAATTACTTATTATCTTACCTATATTTGTGTTTTAACTTTTAATCAAATCTACCAATTTGAGCCAGGGAGGTAGGCTCTCTTGATCTTCTGCCAAAATTTTAGACTTTTATTAACAATATAATTGTGTTTTTAATTGAGAAAGTTTGTTTTTTCTCAAAATAAACAAAAATGAAGTAACATGGACACTTTTTTTTTTTTTTTGGTTTCCCACAGTGTTTCCTCAAAATTTTCAACCAAAGACTAATCACTGTTCGCAACGGGTGGGCCCATAGTGGGGTAAATCGTTGGCTCAGGGAGTTTTTTCAGAGTACTGGTGCCCGGACTTGAACTAGAGAGCTCCTAGTCAAAACCAAGACAACCACTTTGAGACCAAGTGTCCAACCACTTGGCCAACCCCACTGGGTTATGGACACTTAATATATAACCATGGCGTCCATGAGTATATTAGCTACATAATTAGCACAATCATTATAGAATCATATTATGAGTTCAATTCCTATCATTTACATTATTATTCTACCAAGGAAACTTAGGGTCTGTTTGGGAACAACTTATTTAGCTGAAACTAAAAACTTTTTATTGAAAGTATTGTAGATAAATGTATAAGTTAGCTGAAATAAAACAATGAAACCCATGAATAGTACCAAAAAGTGCAGTGAGACCCATAAATAGTAGCAAAAATAAGCTAAATAGTAAAATATGCTGGCTTTATAATCTGTTCCCAAACGCAACCATAGAGAGAGAGTTGGCATGAGCAGATGCAATCCAATAAAAGGCAAAGAATGTTAGCTGCACTCCTACTCATCTTAAATTTAAATTTATAAAAAATGTTAAAGATATTATAAATTTTACTACAGTTAACTTACCAAATATATCCATCATTTCTTCATATCTTTCTCGATATCATATAGTAGGGGAAACTTGTTTGTAACAATACATATGTTCGATGGAAGGAATAACTATTCGCGTCATACTTTTAACCCACCTCCCCCTTTTCCTCCACATAAAAAATTTAAAAACAAATATGCTATTTGGTTATTAAAAAAAAAAAAAAAAGTTGGATATGTACAACCATACCTAAAAAACAGTGAGGTTTTTTTTTATTATAGTAAACTCAAAACTTTTGCTAGCAACCTATATCAAAAAAAAAAAATTTGCTACCAAATTCTAATTATAGGAACTTATACTACCAGATTAGTTATATCTTTATCCTGAAAAAATATTGAGATAACCCATACAAAATGTGAGATTTTAGAAAGTGATAAATGAGCTACTTTTTTATATATTTTTTTTAAATCCGGCTTGTACATTTAAGCAAACGGACCTAGGTTGATAAACCCTAAATTGAATGACCAACCGTTTGATGTCAAGTGGCATTTGTTAAGATAAGAGATTGGTTATTACTTATTATTACTTCTTAGGTTTTTTTTTTTTTTTATAGCCAATTACTACTTCAGTACTTTAAAAAAAAAAAAATCAAGCTTCTAAATATAAGAAAACAGAACTAAGTTGATAAACTCTAAATTGAATTACCAAACCGTTTGATGTTAAGTGGTATTGTAGCTCTACTGGCACCTAATATTTCCAACGAAGATGTCTAGGTTCAATTCTCTCACCCCATTATAATTATTAATTTTTTAAAAACATTCTTTAAAGAACCAATGTTTCCTACATTTTTTGGACTTAAGGTAAGAATTTTTATTTTTCTCGGAAAAAAAAAAAGTACGAATTTTTCCATGGTGAAATTTTGCAGTCATTAGAATTCTTTAAACATTTGTTATTTTATTTTATTTTTTATAATTTCATAGTTGCAACATTAGGGAATGTATGGTTGGCCCAAGGCGTAGGCCTAAGGTCGATTCCCAAAAAAAAAAAAAAAGCCATTACGCCCTTTATAAAAATACACCGTGCCCCATTATAAAAATGCCCAACTTTTATCATAATTAATTTTTTTCTTTTTTAGAGAATTTTAACCTATGTCTGCAAGTGGAGGGTCAAGATCATTCAAAGGGAGATATATAATGTAAGAGACCCCTAAGGAAAGAGGAATCAAGAAATAGAAAGAAAAAACACTACAGCAATCAAGAACTGAACTTGTAATCTAGTTTGAAAATCGATATATAAGAACTGATCTCCTCGGACTGTGCCGAGGACAGTCTTCTTAAGATTAAACTAGTCAATCTTCATTTTCTTGTCATCTGAATCTACTTTATCTGTTGTCTGATTCATTAAAACCCAGATTTCCAACCAACTCTCTACAAATTTATTATATTGAGTTTTTGGGCCTAAGTTCATTTATCATTTGGGCCAGGTACCCAAATTGCGTCCTTACAGTAGATAATTGAAAAACTAGTTGCATTTATCATATTCAATTATTTTATATGTTGATGAACAACTATTAAGACTTGGTTCACTTGTAAAAATTTTGGGCAAATTATTGATATGATGCAAGAGGTCATAGGTTAAACAGGTTAAACCCAGCTTCTTGGATCACTTGCCTTGAGTAAGTTAACGTTCCTGGTTGTTTGCCTAAGTGTTGGGCAGAATAAGAGTTGTCTGCCCTACTTATTTTTAACTAAGTACATTGTTCATCTCCATGAGATTCAGCCTTCCCTGCTAGAGGTCCAGTTCTCAGTACAAGCCTGTGATCATTTTCTTTATTTTTTTTACTTGTTCAATTTATCTGAATTAGCAGCAATGCGTTACTATTAGCCCTTATTAAAGAAAGAGTAGCAGCAATTCAGTACTATTTGCAACATCATTCATCTTAGATCTTATCAAAGGACAAAACAATAACTACACCAACCAGAGAATAAATATTACAAGAAAGAAAAATAGAGACGCATAAAGTGAAAAGTAAAGTCTTTTCATTAACTGAAAGGAAAAGTACATTATACACAATGGCAGAATGCCACTACAAAAAAGAAAATATACAAAGAAAGCTACAAGAGAAAAAGGAAAGAAAAAACAAAATCCTAATACTAAGCCTTGGCCTTTGGAGGAGGAAGGTCTTCTTTCTTGCTCGGCTAAGAGGCAAAAGCATCTTTGGCCTCAGGATTAGCCTCCTTGGATTTGGCCTCGGCCTCGGCCTCCTTTGCCTTGGCTACAGCATCCTTGGCCTCTGAGGGGGGCATGGTCTCCTTGCCCTTGCCTTTATCTTTGGCCACCTCAGCCCCTTGTCCTTAATCACCAGCCTGGTTGGGTCCTTTGGAAGCCTCAAGGGGAGAAAAGGTGGCTTGAACAATCAAAGGTTGCTCAGAAGATTCTGGAACAAAGGCAAAGGGAGATGGCAGGGGAGCTGGGACTTCACGGCTCTCAGGATGATAGTAGACGCTCCTTAGCTAGCTCCACTCCGAGTCAGCAAGAACCCCTGTAAGGTTGAAGGCGTCCACCCACGTTGCCTTACAGTAATCCCTGCATACCTCGCCTAACTCCTCAGCCAACCTAACCTCGGTTTTTTCCACCCTAAGGAGGTAAGATGCTTGCTTCGATGCCTCCGCTGCTTCCTCGGCCATCCGAGCGGCGGCTTTGGCTTTCTCTAGGTCAGCTTTCTGGTCCAAGACCAGCTTATTCTGTGTGGCAAGCTCTATCTCAATGAGATAGAGCTTCTTGCGCTAATCTTCAGCCTAGTTCTAGACGTTCTTCAACCCAACCTCAGCACTCCTTCTCACCCTCTCCTCAGCAGTCAACTTGGTGGCCAACTCCTGCTTCTCTTACTTTGGGGCTCCCAAGGACTTCTCAGTCTCAGCGCGGGAGCGGGCCTCAACCCTAGTCTTATTACAGGCATTCCAGACCCACTCCTCGGCCACAAAAACCTGCTGGGTAACCTGCACAAAAATAACAAAAGAATCCCATGTAAAAAAAAATGGGGGGGGGGGGGGGGGAAGAAAAAGAAGAGAGAATGAAAAGAGGAACTTAGCATTTATCTAAAAGATTTGATAGTGAAATTACCATGGTGAGATCCCTCTTCAGGGATATGAAGAGGTCCGGCTGCCTCATGCACCTTAGAGTCTCCATATCTTTGGGCAGGATGAGGGGCTACTCTAGGGCTTCGGCAACGTAGGCAGAATGCCCTCTCTAGAACTCCCTAATGGAGGAGTTCCATAGGATGGTAGTACCATCCAATTCCAGCCGATGAGCCCAAGTGTGTTGCTGTTGGCGCACCTTAGCCCCACTTGGGTCCTCCAGGCTATCCCCAAAAGAGGCATGTTTGTCTTTAGCAGTTTTCTGCTACTTGGCCCCCTTTTGAGGGACCACCTCACCCTCCTCCACTTCCTACCTCTGCCTCTTCCTCTTCTTCTTCAGGTTGAGGAGGGGGATCAGGCCGAGTGTGATTGTGGAAGGAGGAGGGGGAAGGGGGAGATTGTCAGCAGCTTGAGACTTAGGGACCTCATTAGATAATGATCCTTTGGTCCTCCCGACCATAAGGTCCCTCAAGCATTTCCTTTAGTTCAAGGCCATCTCCTCTTCTTCGTCCTCTAAGCTGTCGTCTAGGCGTGCGACTACAAGGCCGGGGGGGCGTACACCAGAAACTCTGTCAAGCTCGTCTTCAGAGTCTGGGACTTCAACCACCTGTTCTCCCCGCTTCTCTCTCTCGACCTCGAGATAAAATTGATCTATCTTAGCCTCGAGTGACAAGTGGGATGAGGCTGTTTCTTCTCTCGAGATAGCTAGCTCGTGGGGAGAACGCTAGAGGGGTAGTTCAACCGGAGGAAGGTCTTTTCGGGCTAGAAAACTAGGCATAGAGACATCTATCCGGCGGAGCCTAAGGTCGTCTGCCCTTATCGCGTGGCCCACTTGCTGGAAAGCATCCGAGAGAGGTACGAAGTCCAAAATGAGGTGGACCACTCTCAATTGCCTGTCCTCACTCACGAACACCTCGGACCTTAAGACTTTGTTAAGGTGCATGACGTTGACCAGACTGAGGCAGGGTGTTACGTGCCTTTTATTTGCAAAAACAGCCGATGAGCAAATCATGGTCAGACCTATAAGACCCATTACTAAAGGAAAACAAAATATTAAAAGGAAGCGTGACAAAGCTAAAAGAACTAAATCCCGTGCCAAGGGATTTAAACCTAGGGTACCTTACTTGGCTCTCTCTCCCAAGTTGGGCAGTGAAGACCGTCATGCCATTCCCTAGAGATGATCAAGTAGTCGTCCTTCATGCCCTTGTTAGACTTGGAAAGACACAATACAAGCCTAACAATGTTGGACCGGGACTTGAGGTAATATCTCGTCGGTAAGGGAATGGCACTCGTACATGTGAACGACGTTATGCCATGTGAGTCTCAAGCCCATCTGCTCATTGAGAGCATCTACGCTATGCAAAACTCTAAATAGGTTGGGAGCACACTGGTGGGGACACAACTTATGGTTGATTAGGTAGTCTCGGGTCACCCTACCCATAGGAAGCGTCATCCCTCCTTCTATGAAAGTGATCATAGGAATGACAACCTCCCATTCTTTCCTATATGTTGATCCCTGAACCTTTAAAAGACTTAAAGATTTTTTTTTTTTTTAAGAAAAGGACTTGGAAGATTTGGAAATTTGGGAAGCCTTGAAGGTTTGAGAGTCTAGGATTTCTAGAGGGCTCGAAGACTTGTGAAATGAGGAAAAATGATTCCTCCGAGCGCCTTATATAGGAGGCGAAATTAAGTGGGAGTTCTCCCGCTCAAAATTCAATGAGAAACGCCAGCCGTAGGATCCACATCTCACCGTAGGATACGGGGAACATAGCGCCGCCTAGAACATTTAATGAGACATCACAGGCTCCAAAGCGTCAGGAACAGTTATAGGACACGCGAAACGACACTCTCACGTGTGGAAATCAGAGGAACATGTAGGATTTATTTTTCATACATAAAAACCCCACTTTTCTCCTCGGATAGGAAGGGAAAACTGGAGTTTTAAGGGGCTATTGTGGGGACGTAGGCCAAATATATATTGGGCCTTGGGCTTGTCCAAGGAGGTACAATGGTCCGAGAATAGATCAATAGTGAGGAAGAAGTAAAACTTTGAACTCCACGAGTAAGCAATAACTGTAAAGGCTGGGAGAGGTAGGCCGAGGAGGAGTATCCCTTCAACTAAACGAAGAAGGGGTTAGAAAATATGTTTTGTCGTCCATAATGACGTTCCAGGAAGTTTTATTGATAAGGATGTGCACTGCGAACGTACAGGACAAATGGGAGCCAAGAAATATTTAAGAAAAAGCTATTACCACCACATTAAATGCTCTGCAGCTAACTCTCTGGCCACATTTATGAGGAAAAGACCCCTAAACAGTACTGCTTTGGTCGCCCCAACTCACAGAGGGCCTGTAAGGGTATTCGATGGGGCAAGCTGCTACTATCGCATTGAATGCTTTACAGCTAACTCTCTAGTCGCGTTTATGAAAAGAAGACCCTTGAACAGTACTGCTTTGGTCGCCCCAACTCATAGAAGGCCTGTAAGGGTGTCTGATGGGACAAGCACTCAAGTAGTGACTTGGATGATCGATAAGTAGAGGGCCAAGATCATTCAAAATGAGATATAAAATGTAAGAGACTGTCACGCCCCAAACCCGATACTCGGATTTGTGACCATGACCGGCATGCTAATACCAAGCCTAAGCCTGATATTAACACGAACCAACTTAAACTTTTACAAAAGCTTTCCTCTTTCTTTACATTCTTGTTTCTTTACTTAAAAGATATAACTTTTCCTGTGACATTCAGAGCATCTACACTGTACTCAAAAATAATATAATCCACCAATCATTCCATTTCTAAATCTCACATAATACATCTCTTAATACCTTAAGGTACAACTTTCATTAGATCCTCAAATTCACATTATTACAGACTAACATCAAATTGCTAATTTAGAATCTATACATTTAAAACTAAAAACTAGCTCCTTCCAAACCTTGACTAAGGCTCCCTCTGCTCCAAAATAAACCTGTTAACTGAAAGAGTGGAAGGGGTGAGCTACACAGCTCAGTAAAGGTAAGATATATGAGAATTTAATAAGGATGCATGTGAATCTATTCATTTCAGTTTATAAACATTCAGATAGGAGAACATTTTTCATGCATAGTATTTTATACTATTTATAATAATAATTTAACGCTCTTCGTAGAAATAATTGTTCTCCCTTTACTTATCAGAATAATTTTATCAAAATCTTTCAGATTGAATTTCTTTCATTTCTTACAAAGTCACCTTATATATTTTCATTATAAAATAATCATTTTAACTTAAATCAAATAATCGGTAACTTTGTCTTGAATTGGAAGCATCTTATAGAACAATAAAACTGTCCTTCATAAACTTCTTCTTGTAAAATATTATAACTTTCATAATTATAAAACTTAACGTTTCATAAAGAAAATAGATATCTAATAACTTCTTAACGTAAATTTGTATTTTCATCAGAAACTTTATCTTTATAGCATAACAGAATTTCAGAAACTTTTATCTTTAATGAACAGCTTTCTTTTCATCAGAAACTTCTTCTTTTCATGAGAGCTTTTAACTTTCTACAATGCATTTAACAAAATAATTCTCTCATGATTAATAACATAATATAGCTGTTCATACATAACTTATTGGTTAGTCCATATCTGATAAGTCTGTACAGAGAAGGCCTCATCACATTTGAGTGACCTCGTGTGTATGATATTGTCCCCTTTGGGAGGCCTGATGGCACATCCCCTCCAGGTTTTGTTCCTCCCCGCCGTCCGTACACATTGGGGAGAAGGCCTTAGAGTTACGGGCAACCCCATTTCCTCTACTTTAAATGGCCTAGAGTTACGGGCAGCCCCATTTCCTCTATTTTAAATGGCCAAACAGATAACATTTTTCCATGGAAAGCCAGTAATTAACCCCTACTGACCGAGTTCAGATCACCAGAGGACATAACCCGAAAACATTTCATACTTTTCATCATATTGAATTTTCTTATTTTGCATAACATTTCATGATAAAAGCATTTCCATCATTTTCTTCATCATGTTCGTGGAATTAATAATAGCATCAATATGCTTAAATCATATACATAAAGTTTCGAAAAAACTCACGAACATGTCTTGGTGTGATAATGCTTACATGCCATATCTCTAATCAAAAACATTTTAATGCATAATATACTTTAAAATAACCTCATGACTTACCAAATGCCCATATAACTTATCCCTTACCTGAAAGCAGAGGAACCGAGAGCCTACAGTCGAAGGAGCTTAGACCTGGGGCTGGTACCACCTAAATCAAATATCAAAGCTTATTACTATTCATTACTCCTTATCATAAACTTACACATTCATCTCAAAACCTATCTCTTAGAATCAAGGACATCCTAATCCCACCTCAAAGAGGTTCCCACAAACATATTATGCATACATAAACAAATGATATACCAAACTTAAGAAAACCATCATTCTCATATTTATATCATATCTCCATAGGAGCCAAATTCATTTCAAAAGGTACTTGGAGCTTAGGGCAATCATGTATGCATAAATATACACTGTTTTAAGCATGATCATGTGACCATATACACACATAAGGCAACATAACGCATGCTGAACAAAACAGCTTCATAAATACAACCATCGAATGGTTTAGAACCCCTCCTTTAGAGTACTAAACCTTAAACCAAGTTATACAAAATTTAACTATGATCCAGACATATCAAATGATGAGCATAATAATTTATAGCTCAAATCATTCACCCTAACGTTAGAATTAAATCCTCAAAGTTAGGCATGTCCCTTACTGCTCACTGTTTAATTCCAGCAGCATATGCTTCAATTGTAAAATAGAAATGGACTACCAAAACACATTCAATCATCATGAAATTCTACAGAGCAACTCCCCTGTATGTCTATTATATACCATAAAAATTTCGGAGTCAGAGCATAAAACCATAATTTATTAAAAACCATACAAGACAACGTGTTCAAAACTGTCCTGGCAGAAACTCATGCAAATTAGAAATTAAATAATTATTTTTCTATTCATCCAAATTCTGTGAAACCACTTCCACAGCAACCATACGTGTCTTAGCTTTCATAGAAAATAACCCTAGCATCCAATTTCACAAAATATGATTTAATACATATTTTTCTTATTGTAAACCTCAAATCTGTCACAGAGACAGCTTCAGTACATATTCTTTCTAAAATCATCAACAAATAGAAATTGGCCTTCATATCACTTAGGTATTTTTATATCTATAATAAACATATTAAAATACCTAAATAAGCATCCAATAGACCAAATATCATCAAACTTTCAAGTCACTAAAACAGAATCATAAGTTCATATTCTAAAATCAGAACAGAGAACAAAGAAGGAAAATAAACAAAACAATTATACTATCAAAACACCCAAAAACATATGAGGTTTAATTTACTTACCCTCACACTTTGAAGATGAAACTCTAGTGTTTAGGCTCTTAATTTCTTCTTAGAGAGATATCTATGATTTTTGGTGTGAGAGTGAGGGAGAGATGCAGCCGTGTGAGAGCAAAGGAAGAAGAGAGAAAGAAGAAAAGAGCTGGACTTCTGGTTCAGCAAAAGAAAAGATAAGGAGAAGACTTTTGGGCAGCCAAAGAAGATAAAGAGGCTGGACTTGGGTGGCATACGTATCATGCTAAGGAAGAAAATATCCAACTCACTTTTTTTTTTTCCAACTTTTCTTGCATTCACACCTAGATTTTTCTGATTTGTGTGACCCGTAGGAAATGGAGAGGCAAGGAGCTTCTTGGAGGTTTTATTCACTTGGAAAAGTCAAGGAAGAGCTTAGGTGGAGTTTGCTCATTGCATGGCCAAGTCTTGGTCTTTGGAGTTTGTCATCATGCATGAAACTTTGGTATTAGTTGTGTTGAATTTCCATTGGTTGCATGGGTGAGTGGAATTTCTACTATCACAACTCATGCATCATATGCCTATTTATAACACCAACCATGCATCATACTAAATATATATATATATATATACCCATAACTTAATCACTTAATATAGTTTTGCACATACTTGATATATATACATAATGCAATTAGCCATTTCACTTATTTATAATCTTTACAATTCTTATTCAAAAGTATTATAAAATAATACTTTTATTAAATACTCTTGAAAGTGGCTTAAAATAATAATTTATCACTTAAACACATAGTAAGTGACTTAAAATAATAATTACCTATTTAAACACATAGTTTAACTATTAATTTGGGGTCGGGGTGTTACAGAGACCCCTGAGGAAGGAGGGATCGAGAACTGAACTTGTAATCCAGTTTGAGAATCGATATATAAGAATTGATCTTCTCAGACTGTGCGAAGGACAATCTTCTTAAGATTAAACTAGTCAATCCAGTTTTCCAACACACTCTCTACAAATTCATTGTATTGGGCTTTTTGGGCCTAAATTCATTTATCATTTGGGTCAGGTACCCAAATTGCGTCCTTACAGTAGATAATTGAAAAACTAATTGCATTCATCATATTCAATTATTTTATATGTTGATGAACAATTATTAAGACTTGGTTCACTCGTAAAAATTTTGGGCAAATTATTGATATGATGCAAGAGAATTTTGCATGAGTTTACATATATACACTAATTTTAGCAATTTGGTTCAATAAAATTACACTTGGCCTTTCTTTAATAATATCATTAATCCTTATAAAGTCTATAAAAATTTATAGATCTAATATTTAAAACAAAATTAACAAGCCCAAAAAAAATTAAGTTCAATTAACTAATTTTACCCAAAACAAATAACTCGGTCATTTAAAATATTTTAAACAAAATAATTTTACCCTTACCCAACCTCAAATACACACACAATTCCAAGTGACCTAACCGAGAGAAGAAATTGAGCAACTATGGAGCCAACATTTTTTTGTCCTTTTTGTTATTCTTTCCAATAAAACGCTGTTATTTATGCAAATATGATATAGTAGTTTTTATTTTTAATTATTGTACTAATTATAAATCTGACTCAAATATTTACATATATATCATTATTTCATTAGTAAGAAGGATCACTTCAGTAGTCGGTACCTCAAATAATTTCTCAGGTAATTGCATGTCTTGTCAGCTACTTTTCAACTATGGAGCCAACATGTTTTTGTCTTTTTTGTTATTCTTTCCAATAAAACGATGTTATTTATGCAAATATGATATAGTAGTTTTTATTTTTAATTATTGTACTAATTATAAATCTGACTCAAATATTTACATATATATCATTATTTCATTAGTCAGAAGGATCACTTCAGTAGTCGGTACCTCAGATAATTTCTCAAGTAATTGCATGTCTTGTCAGCTACTTTTTTTTTTTTTTTTTTCTCTTTTTTAATCTTGTTAAGGGTCATTTTCGTAAAGTCAGCCCAACCCAGCATAACAGACAATAAGAGTGGCAGGAACAAAATAAAACTATTAGGCCCGAGCGGCAGGAATAACAAAACACAGGCCCATAACACGAGCAAATAGGTCTTGAGGAAGCAAATGGGCTTAAAGGGCCCGGAAATTGAGAAATGACACCCATGGGCAATGTATGGTATGAAAAAGTGAAAATGGGCCGCAGCAGGCCCAAAGCAATGTAAAGAAAGTAGGGGTTAATGGCAAGCCCATGAACCCCAAGGATGAGAATGAGGAGATTGGGCCAAGGAAGCCCAATCAAGTTAGTAAAAGCCCATAGGAACACAAAGTCAGTAAATGGGCCGAGAAAGCCCGAGGAAAGTAAAAGGGCCGCAGACCCAAAGAAGAAAGAAAGGGACAATGGAGTCCATAAAGTGAGAACACCAGCAGACTTTCTTAAGTCACTGGGGGAAGAAGTGAAACGGCAGGTTCGAAGGAGGCCTAGCAGGAACATGTTGCCATGGTAGGAAAGGCCAAGCAATAAAACAAGACATAAGCATAAAATGAGAAATGGGCCAAGGGAGATGTACTAAGAAAAGCCCAATCCCAAAGGAAGGTAGTGGAAGTGCAAACAGTCCGCATAAAAGAGTCAAGAAAAGTGGCAGACGAATGCAAACAAAGCTCCATGAGCCGCAGGCCGGCTTTGAACGCACGTAACAGGGAGCATGCGCAAAGCCCAGGTGCCACCAGCTTGTACCCAGCCAATATGGGTCGTGGTGGGGCCATGGGTCCGTGGTAAGAGGTAAAGGAGGGTGTGGTTTGGTGGTGGGGAGGGGGGAAAGGATTTATTTTGCGTTCCCTGTCCAAACCCTTTTGGAGGTACGTCCTACTGGGATGACAGACCGCCCAAAAGAGGTAAGATTGGAGAGGGAACGCTGGGTGCATGCCATAGGAAGAGAGAGAGAGCATTTAAAGCCACGGCAGAGAGCAGTGCGACGGCGGACAGAAACAAAACAAACTTATCTTTGTCTGGCGAGGGCGAGCAATGCGCAGATGGTGGTCGGCAAGCATGTCCAGACCAGACAAAGGCCGTTAGAGGGTAAAATGGTAAAAGAATGATCACGGCAGGCCCTATAAAAGGAGCCTCGCCGTGCCCTGTAGAGGGGACCGAAAAACAGAGGAAGAAAACACATAGAAAGAAAAACTAAAAGGAAAAGGAAAATAAAGGAAAAAAAGATAAGAAAACAAGTTGTGAGGATAATAGGCATGCACCAATAGATCTTTT
Source organism: Quercus glauca (assembly GCA_023736055.1). Taxonomy (NCBI): domain Eukaryota; kingdom Viridiplantae; phylum Streptophyta; class Magnoliopsida; order Fagales; family Fagaceae; genus Quercus; species Quercus glauca. Next base: position 30,817,682 of record CM043315.1, read on the forward strand.
CTTTCCTCTCCCCCTCAAAACCCCACTCTCTAAGGGATAATGAAGCGGTAAAAAACTTTCTTCACGCATCAACCATTTAGGTCCGATTTTCTCAAAGTCATTAATCCCCACGGCAGGATATTCTCCTGGGAGGTTAGTTTCATTGAGAGGAAGCGTTCTTCCTCTTTGGACGGTTACCATTACAGACTCGGTTGTGGCTTGATGTTTATCTTTGATTAAACCTCCATTATTGTTCAATCCATTGTTTTTCTTTCCTTTTAAAAGCCATTATTATTATTATTACTATTACTGCTGTGACATTCGGCCATCATTATCATTGAAAGTTACGACACTCTGTTTATTCATTTTGTTATCATTGTATCTGCCTGCTGTAATTTTGTGGTAATAGTTCTATTTGCCGTAAGGGGTGTTCCTGGCAGATAATGTTGAGTTTGTGCACAAGCCGACCCAACGTGAGTTGCAGTTGGGCCGGTCTCAACTTCCCTACTCAAAAATACATCAGGGCCCATCACTTACAGAGGGCAGCCCAGCCCAAACACAAAAAAAAAGGCCCCTACAAATCTGAAAAGATTCACCTTTTTGTGAGCATGTTCATGTGTCCTTTTCCTTTAGCTCTGGACATGCAATAACGCAAAGGCAATCATGATTAACGCACGGCGTGCCTCTCTGTAGCAAATCACGAAATCCCATGATGCTTAAGAACCTGTCCATCGAATTTTAACTTCGTACGTGTCTACAATTTTTAAGGATTAACGTTACCATTGAACATGAATTATCATGGCCACATATTTAGACTATTTGAATTTCCCTTTCGCTAATCATATTTTGGCCTACCAGCACCTTTATACTTGTGAATCTGTGATGGATATGCCTCCAAGCTTCGTACTGTCCTCTTCACCACTTTAGAGAGAGAAAGGGAAAAAATTACATTCTAAACCGTAAATTTTAAGGATAGTTTCAAATTGGACCTAATATTTAAGATTATCACAACATGGTTTCATTTGTTTCAAATCAAATCTTGAAATTTAAAATCGTATCAATTTGAACTCTCTAATCAAATCTATAGAAATCAATTTGAAAATTTTAAGGTTTAAATTCATTTGATTTTAGAAGTTGAGTTGATTTAAAACTAACAAAACTATAAAATATAAATTTTTTAATGAGTGACTATCAAATATAATTTGTAACCGTCTTAAAATTTAAGATTTAATTTGAAATTATATCATTTAATTTGAAACTATCCTTAAGATATGATATCTAAAATGAGTTTCTAAAAAATATCTAAAATATAATTTACCAAAAACATGTCCTTTTGTATAAGAATAATAAAAAAAGATGTCCTTTTGTGTGTGGTGACATGACAATTTGTCAACCACAACTCAACGAGGACCATTTTCCTTCTATGCGTTACAAAAAATAAGTTTATTAGGGTAAATTCTTTATCACAACTTGTTTAAAAAATTAGTTTTGATGATGCGTAAGCTCGTCAGTCACGTTTGTCAGACAGAGACGATTCTTCAGCCTTCAAGGATGGTCACCGGTGTGGTGCCTGCCACAACGCCTCCGATGCCAAAGTCAGTGTACAAAACTCTCTTCAAAATAAAGCAATGTAGAATAAACAGAATGAAAGGAAATCTCTTGTTACTTGTATGTGTGTATGTACCTTATTCTTGGCAATGTGTGGGGCTTATATATGTTCTGATGGCCTCTAGCCGTTGGAGTGGTTATGGAGATCTTTATGCTCCTTTTGGTAACGTCTGGGGCTGAATAATATGTCATCAATGTCTTTCAACGGATTGTACAGTTGTCCTTGTAACCGTTTTGGGCTTGATTGCTTGCATTGAATGGTCTGGATTTCTTCGTCAGTAAGGCATTTAATTGGCTTACCTGGACTGGGGTTGGCTTCGTTCGTCTTGATGGGATCGTCCGTGAGGGATGAGCTCGTCGTTCCGTCAGTTGCCCCCCGATTCTGTGTTCGTCGTTTAAATGACGATCATAGAATGTGATGAGTTTACAGTTTTCGAGTGCCGTTTAGGATTTCGCTGCGCATTAAATGCAAAGCGGCGACGTTTCGCAAATCGTGGCACACGTGGCACGTGCCAGTGGGTGAGTGAAGTTAATGCTCTATTTGGTGGGACTGTTGGGCTTCCCGCTGGTTTTTCAGTTTCCCAAAACCTTAGTTTAAAACCGTTTCTCGTTCACTTTTTTCAAAAATACGTCAATCATTGCTCTGGTCATTTTCTCCGGCGAACCTTTTCTGTAACTTCTCTCTGCGATTTCTCTAGTGTGCGGCGTGGTGTCCCCCCTGTCTGTTGCTTTTAGCGGTACGCCCTCCTTCTCTTCTCTTTTATTTATTTTTTTTTTTTGATGTCATTGTTCTTGCTTTGCTATAATTTTGCCTCTGATTTCTTTTCTTCCTTTCCACTTTTTGCTTGTTTCCAATTTCCTGGGGGTTTAGTTTGCCATTGCACTTTCTTCTTGTTTTTCATGATTCATAGCTCTGAGGTTAAGATAGCCTGTCCATCAATTTCATTTCTTTTTGCTCGTCTGGGAGGGTTTTTGGGTGTTTCCTCCAATATTGAGGATTTTGTTTTTGAGGGTAACTGTTTGAGTGTCGCATTGGCTGATTTATTGCCTTTGCTTCTTCAATCTCTAGATTGGTTTGTGAACGAGGTTGAAAAGCGAGTAGCTATGTCCGAAGTTAGGTCGAGTGAGTTAGAGACTGGGCTGTCGTCCAACGACGGCGGCCCTGCTGGGGAGGATACCGCCGTCTCTAGCCCTCGAGAGGTTAGGGCTTTTTATGCCCAGGAAGAGGAGTGTGGGCTGGACGCTGACACCTTGGGTAGATTTAGAGATAGGTTTCAGTTTCCGGATAGGGTTAGGGTTCGTCTACCCAATGCGGAGGACCGGGCATGTCACTTCTTCCCAGGTGAGGTATGCTTTTACGAGGCTGCCTTCACTTGTGGTTTGAGGTTTCCCGTCCATCCCTTTTTGATGGAGTTGTTGGATTACTTTGGTATTGCTCCTGGGCAACTTATGCCCAATTCGTGGAGGATTTTAATCAGCTGTATGGGGATTTGGCTGGCTGCCACTGACGGGGATATGCTCGGGGTTGATGAGCTTGTCTATTTATATCGTTTAAAAGCGTCCAAGGAGCATGGGTACTATGAACTGGTCCCATGGGAGAGGAGAACTAGGATCGTCAAGAAGTTACCCTCGTCATTCAGGTACTGGAAGTCCAGATTCTTCTTTGTGTCTGGGGACGACTTTGAGACTCCCTCGGGCGAGGTTTGGGGTGATCTCTTGAGGTTGCATCGTCGGTGGGGAACCCCGACCTTAGGTGCGTCAATACCCTTTTTATTTTATTTTTTATTTATTTATTTACTTATTTTTTTTTTTTACTTTACTGCGTTCGTCCCTACTGGTGGATTTCCTCATTCCTCATTTTTCTGCAGTTAAGAGACAACCTAAGCTAAAGAGCAGGTATAAGAATCGAGTGGAGAAGGCGATTGAATACGCGCAGACGATCGAGAGCTGGGACGATCTGGTGGACCCACGGACCCTTGCCTTTTATTGTCTCGGCCCGGAACCTTCTAACTTTGTTCTGCGCACTCTTGAGATCGAAGGGAAAAAAAGTAAGTGATGGGTTCGTTTTTGCACATTCTCCCTTTTTTTTTCTTTTTTCTTTTTCTTACAAGTGTTTTCTTCTTGCAGAGATGACGACTAAATTCAACAAGGGCATGTACGCGAAGATGAGGTCTAAAAAGGACGAACCCTTATCGAATTTGGGGAAGAAGGCTGTTCGCGTCACTGAAAGGGGTGGGCCCGTACCTGTAGCCTCCTCCGTCAGCCCAATCGCATCTGGGGCTTTGGTTACACGGATAGCTTCCCCCACGACTTCGGTGGAGGAAATCGAGGGCACTCCGGTTTCCAAGAGGCCGAGGCTGACGGAGAAGGAGAAAGAAAAGGGTGATCCTCGTCCATCAACGATCTGGAGCGATGAAAAACTTGCAGTGGACCGGGCCCATGAAGTCGTGAGTGCTGCAGACTTAAAGGTCCTTTCAGGTGTCCCATTCAATGACGTGGCTGCTCAGCACGTCCAAAAGCTGGTACAAGTATGTTCGTTTGTGCCTCAACTCTCTCTCTTTTTTTTTTTTTTTTTTTAGGTGCTGGGAGAGAGTATCCACATTACTACAGAATATCTTACGCAGGAGGCCAAGGTCGCGTCTATTACCTCCAGGATGGAGGCCTTGGAGGAAGAGAATTCTACTCTGAAGAAAAACTTGATAGACTCCATGGCCGAGGCGACGTCACTGAAGGAGAAGGTTAAGACGCTGACGGAAGATCTCAGGGTAGAGCGTCAGCTGACACTCGAGAAGGACGAGCAGATCCTTTCAGCCAAGGAGAGCCTCAAGACCATTGCTGCTAGATCTGTGGAGGCCTTCCAAACCACTGAAGAGTACAATACTATGCTCTTCAGTTGGTACTTCAAGGGTTTTGAGCTCTTAAGGAGATATCTTGTCAAGCACCCATCTGGAGTAAACATGGAAGAGCTAGATCTGGAAGAAGTGGATCAAGAGATGGCTGCAGACGAGGCAGCCCAATCTTCTGCTACGGAGCCTGACGCCTCTATTGACGCCCCTGCTGGTGCTGCCCCTCCCCAGGACGCTCCGGGTGAAAGTTCTGCTTGACGATCCTGAAACTTAGAAAATTTCTTTCTTTCTTTTTTTTTGAGAAGCTCTTCGTGTTTTGGGCTTTTGTTATATAAATCTTTTATATTTTATCTATTTTGGGAACAATGCTTTCAGCCCAGTGTTTATGGGCTTTCATTTGGAAACGATATTTTATATTCTATCTGGCTAACTTACTTTTCCTGTACTTACTTGTATTTGAGACTTGCACATGCTTTAGTTTGGTACATGCTTGTCGTGCATTCCATGGTTGGTACCTTTGCAGTATCTTGCTCGCCAATAACTTGCATTCGTCAGTGCGTGGTTTCGTTATTTTGTGACTTTTGACTTTCTAGTCCTTTTAGGGATATCGTCATTGTTGGTAACGTACATCCGTCAAGGCGGAATCTTGCTACTTAGCCATTTTTGGCTTTATGTAAATTTATCCGTCAGTAACGTACATCTGTCGAGGCGGAATCTTGTTACTTAGCCATTCGTGAGTTTATTTTGGATCAAGCCTGTTTGCACAAAAATATTAGCTGAATAATTCATTTATTGATTGATAATGACGAATATATCTTTCTATTACAACTACTGATGGTATTTCTTCAAATGTTCAATGTTCCACGGTCTTGGGAGTTTTTCTCCGTCTAGGGTCTCCAGGTGGTAGCTTCCTTGTCTGGAGTAGTGAATGACTTTGTATGGCCCTTCCCACGTGGGGCCGAGTTTTCCTTGAGCTGGGTCCTTAGTTGCTTGGGTCACTTTACGCAGGACGAGGTCTCCTATGTTGAGTCGCCTGAGTCTCACCCTTCTGTTGTAGTAGTCTGTCATTTTCTTCTGATATTCAGACATCTTGTTGAAGGCTTTGTCTCGAACTTCGTCAAGGCAATCCAGATCTACTCGCAGAAGGTCGTCATTGTCTTCTTGATTAAAAACTTCTCGCCTGGTGCTGGTTATTCCCACTTCGACTGGGATCACTGCTTCTGTGCCGTAGGTAAGTTTGAAGGGGGTCTCTCCTGTTGGGGTTCTAGCCGTGGTCCTGTAAGCCCACAAGATGTTGGGCAGTTCGTCCGGCCAGGCGCCCTTTGCGTCGTCCAGTCTGGTTTTTATGATCTTGAGTAACGTGTGGTTCGTCACTTCCGTCTGTCCGTTCGCCTGTGGGTGGCCTGGTGATGAGAACTGGTTCTTGATGCCCAAGCCTGAGCAAAAGTCCTTGAAACCCTAGCTATCGAACTGTCATCCGTTATCTGATATGATCGTCCGTGGGATCCCGAACCTGCAGACTATATTCTTCCACACGAACCCCTGGATTCTGGCTTCGGTGATGATCGCCAGTGCCTCTGCTTCAACCCATTTAGTAAAATAATCAATAGCAACCAATAAGAATTTTACCTGACCTTTGCCTTGAGGCAGTGGGCCGACGATGTCGATCCCCCATTGTGCAAACGGCCACGGAGAAGTTATTGTCGTCAGTTTTTCTGATGGGAGCCGTTCAATATTCCCGAACCTCTGACACTTATCACATTTCTTCACGAACTTTGTGGCGTCATCTTGCATGGTTGGCCAGAAGTAACCTGCACGCATAATTTTTCTTACCAAGGGTCTTAGACCTGCATGATCTCCGCAAATCCCTTCATGGGCCTCTCTCAGGACGTATTTGGCTTCCTCTTCGTCAACACACTTCAAGTAAGGCATTGAGAAGCCTCTCTTGTATAAGGTATCATTGAGAATTGTGAATCTGGCGGATCTCTTCTTGATCTTCTTGGCTTCATCTGCGTCCTGGGGTAGATGTCCGTCCTGAAGGAAAGACATGATAGGTGTGATCCAGCTACTTATCCCCTGGACTGCGAATGTTGAAATTTCTTCTATGCTGGGGTTTCTCTGTATCTCCATCATCAGGTCTGTTCCTGATTCTGTTTCTTCCGACGAGGCAATCTTTGAGACTTCATCTGCAGCCACATTTTGGCTTTTCGGGATTTGGATGAACTCCACTTTTTCGAACTCTTGAGTCAAGCGTTTCGTCAACCTGAGGTATTTCTGCATTCTTTCTTCTTTTGCTTCGTATTCTCCTCTGATCTGCCCAATTACTAGTTTTGAGTCGTTCTGGACTAGCACGTTCTTGGCCCCAAGCTCTTTTCCGAGCCTTAAACCCGTCAGGATTCCTTCGTACTCAGCTTCGTTATTAGTGGCTGGGAATTTTAGCTGAACTCCATATCTCAGTTTTCCTCCATCAGGAGTGGTTATGACGACCCCTACTCCCCCTCTTTTTTGAGTTGATGAGCCGTCAATCTGAATCACCCATGTCTCGTCCGTGTTGGCAGGGCTCGGCTCGTCTGGATGAGTAAACTCGACGATGAAGTCTGCCAGAGCTTGCGCTTTGATGGCTGTCCTGGGATGGTATTCCACGTCGAATTGGCTGAGTTCAATCGCCCACTGGACCATCCTCCTGGCTGCCTCGGGCTTGCTCATAGATTTCTTGATGGGTTGGTCCGTCATCACTAAGATTGGGTTCGCCTGGAAGTATTGCCTGAGCTTACGCGAAGCTACTATCAACGCAAATGTGATTTTTTCGATCTTTGGGTACCTGAATTCAGCTCCTTGGAAAGCTTGGCTGACATAGTAGACTGGGAGCTGTTTCTTATTTTCTTCTCGGATTAAGGCCGCACTGACGGCCGTAGATGAAACTGCCAGGTATATGTACAAGTTTTCACCTTCTTTGGACGGGCTTAGGAGTGGTGGATTGCTGAGGTAACATTTGAGCTCTAGGAAGGCAGCTTCACATTCGTCGGTCCATTCAAAGGCTTGCCTTAGGATCTTAAAAAATGGTAAGCATTTATCTGTTGCTCTAGACACGAATCTGTTAAGAGCCGCAATCCGGCCTGTGAGCTTCTGGACTTCCTTGACGGTCTTGGGTGATGCCATATTGATTATGGCTTGTACCTTCTCAGGATTTGCTTCTATTCCCCTCTGGGACACCATGAACCCCAGGAATTTTCCTGAGGCAACACCAAAAACACACTTACCAGGATTCAGCTTCATTTGGTATTGCTTGAGGGTATCGAATGTCTCTTTAAGGTTGTCCAGATGTGCATGCTCTTCCTTGCTCTTGACGAGCATATCGTCGACGTACACTTCCATATTCCTGCCTATCTGCTTGACGAACATTCTATTCACCAATCTCTGATAAGTTACTCCTGCGTTCTTCAGTCCAAAGGGCATCACCTTATAACAGTAGAGCCCCTGACTGGTGATGAAGGCGGTTTTCTCCTGATCCTCGTCAGCCATCTTTATCTGGTTGTACCTTGAGAATGCATCCATGAACGTCAACAGCTTATGCCCGGCTGTAGAATCTACGAGCTGGTCTATCCTTGGAAGGGGAAAGCTGTCCTTTGGGCAGGCCTTGTTCAAGTCCGTGAAATCCACGCACATTCTCCATTTCCCACTTGCTTTCTTCACTAAGACGACGTTTGCAAGCCATTCTGGATAGTACACCTCCCTGATGAAGCCTGCAGTCAAAAGTTTACTCACTTCGTTAGCGATTACTTGGTCTCTCTCGAGTGCAAAGGTTCTTCGTCTCTGCTTGACGGGCTTTCTCTCTGGGTCTACATTTAGCCTGTGTTGGGTGACTTCTGGAGATATGCTTGGCATGTCGTCATGACTCCAGGCAAAGACGTCTAAGTTGTCCCTAAGAAACTGAATGAGCTTCGTTCTCATTTCAGGACTCAAGGTCGTCCCTATTCTGGTCGTCTTCGTTGTTTCCCCTTCGATCAGCTCTACTGCTTCCAGAGCTTCCACCTTTTCTTCCTCTTTTTCTTCTATTATCTATGTGTGGTTCTCTTTAGCTGCTAAAACAGCTTGGTAGCATTTTCGAGCTAAAACTTGATCTCCTTTGACTTCACCAACTCCATTCTCTGTTGGAAATTTTACCTTGAGGCAATAAGTGGATGTGGACGCCTTCCACTTGTTGAGTGCTGGCCTTCCGATGATGACATTATAGGACGAGGGGCAGTCTACTACCAAGAAGTCTACCTGACGAGTCAGCTGCTTCGGGTATGTTCCCACCGTTACTGTCAGCGTCACTATGCCTCTGGGATATACCCCGTCGCCGCTGAAACTGATGAGGGGGGAATCGAATGGACGAAGTCTTCTGGGATCCAGCTTCAATTGCTGAAATGCAGGAAAGTAGATGATATCGGCAGAGCTACCGTTGTCCACGAGGATCCTTTTGGTGTTGAACCCTTCTATGGTGAGCATTATGACCAAAGGGTCATTGTGTGGCTGTTTCACTCCTCTAGCATCACTCTCGTTGAAGGTCATATCTTGATTAGTTCGTCTGTATTTTGGCAGGGGTGTCATGTGGACGCTGTTTACTTGTCGTTGGTGTGTTTTCTTGAGTGACCTGAATGAGCCCCTGGTGGTAGGCCCCCCTGCAATCGTTTGTATCTCCCCGATCACATTTTGAGGAGGTTGGGATTGACGGCCGTCGTTCCTGGACGAGGACTCATGTTGGCCTTTGTTTTCATTTCGAAACTTATTGTGCTCTCCCCTTTTCACGAATTTCTACAGCTTTCCCCTCCGTATCAACTCTTCTATTTGCTCTTTGAGATCCCTACAATCTTCTGTGTAGTGGCCATGATCTTTATGAAATCGGCAGTACTTACTTTTGTCACGGACGTTAGGAGACGAGTGCAATGGTCGTGGCCATTTAAGGTAGTGCTCGTCTTTAATCTGCGTCAAAATTTTGTCAACAGGCATAATGAGAGGAGTGAATTTTACCGTTCGTGGATTTTTGTCATCCTTCCTTCGGATTTCGTCATTGGTTCGACGATCCGGTCGATCTCTCTTTTGTCCTCTACGATCGTCTTCTCTTCTTCCTCTGTCCCCTGGTCTATCTCCGTCCCTGATGGCAGCTAGCGCGTCCTCAGCATTCATGTACTTCTGCGCCTTAAGGAGCATTTCAGCCATCGTCTTTGGGGGATTCTTTGCGAGTGAGGTGACAAGCTCCCTTATCATCAGCTTCGTCTACCTCCAGTGTTTCCCTTGTGAAACGTTTTACATAAGACCTCAGAGTTTCTTTTTCTCCTTGCCTGATGGTGAGCAAGTGGTCCGCAGTCCTTTTTGGTCGCTGTCCTCCAATGAAATGACGCAGGAAGGCGCTGCTCAACTGTTCAAATGTATCTATGGATGATGTTGGCAACTTCGTGAACCACTCTCGGGCAGCTCCCCTGAGCGTGGTTGGGAAGGAACGACACAATATTTCATCTAGGGGCTGCTGAAGTCCCAAGGTTGTTTTGAAGGTATTTAGATGATCCTGAGGATCCTTCAGCCCATCGAAAGGTTCGAGCTGAGGTAGCCGAAATTTTGACGGTACTGGACAATCGAGGACGGCTGTTGTGAATGGTGAATCCGTCGCTCGTACCATTCAATCCACACTTCGCTCCGTCTTCTCTTTGATGGCATTCCTAAGCTCGTCCATTTCCCTCCTCATCTCTCTCAGCATGTCCGAGTTCTGCTCGGTCGGAGTGGTGGGCCTTCGAAGGTTACTTCTTCCATGACTATCCCTTTCGTCTTCCTGATTTCCCTTGGACCTATTCTCCTCTTGTTGAAGCCGTAGCTTCATCTCCTGGTTCTGCCTGGTCAATTCTTCCACTGTGGCTGCAAGAGCTTGAATTTGCTGAGCTAAGGCTGCAGAATCTTGATTGGACTCCATCTGAAATTGATCGGAAACTACAATCTCGAGTTTGAACACGAAAATGTCGTTCCCACAGACGGCGCCAAACTGATGATGCGTAAGCTCGTCAGTCACGTTTGTCAGATAGAGACGATTCTTCAGCCTTCAAGGATGGTCATCGGTGTGGTGCCTGCCACAACGCCTCCGATGCCAAAGTCAGTGTACAAAACTCTCTTCAAAATAAAGCAATGTAGAATAAACAGAATAAAAGGAAATCTCTTGTTACTTGTATGTGTGTATGTACCTTATTCTTGGCAATGTGTGGGGCTTATATATGTTCTGATGGCCTCTAGCCGTTGGAGTGGTTATGGAGGTCTTTATGCTCCTTTTGGTAACGTCTGGGGCTGAATAATATGTCATCAATGTCTTTCAACGGATTGTACAGTTGTCCTTGTAACCGTTTTGGGCTTGATTGCTTGCATTGAATGGTCCGGATTTCTTCGTCAGTAAGGCATTTAATTGGCTTACCTGGACTGGAGTTGGCTTCGTTCGTCTTGATGGGATCGTCCGTGAGGGATGAGCTCGTCGTTCCGTCAAGTTTAAGATCACATACTTTATCACAACATATTAAATATTAATTAAATTACTTTTCACCCAATACAAACAGTGAACAAAGTCGTAAACAAAGCCTTTCATTTTAGAAGAATTGATAAAAAAATGATAAAGCATATCAGATTGCAATTATTAAACCATCAACAGTGATATATAATTATATATATATACTTAGAGCATCAGCATCCGGAAGTGGGAATGCCAAATGTAAGGGTTATTTAGCATTAGGAGCCACAAATCACCCAACATTTGGACTTGTAAACGTTTGGAATTGTAAATCTTTTTACAATTGTGCTACAGTAGCATCTTATTAATAAGATGCTTCTGTAGCACAATTGTATTTCTAAAAATTATTTTTAATTGTCTCTCTCATACTTTTATATAAAACTCCGACCAACTTTCTCTCTCCTCTCTCTTTCATTATTTCTTTTCTTTTCTCTATCTTCCTTCTCTCTCTCATTCTGCTCTCCTCACTTCAGACTTAAAACCCCATAGCCACCACATGATGGCCTGACCCACTGTCACTGGCCATGGAGATCGCCGTTGGGCGTGGAATGTGGAGATCGCCGTTGGGCATGGGTTTCCGGCGTTTGGTTGGATTTGGGTGGTGACGGTGGCATGGGTTTAGGCGACGGTGGCGACGGTCGGATTTGGATTTGGGCATGGGTTTCCGGCATTTGGTTAAATTTCTGTTGATTTTGGTGATTTTTTGTTGTGATTTGCTTTTTGTAATTTTGCTGGGTATGGGTTTGCTAGAGGTTGTGGTGGATCGTCTTCTCCGTGGATCGTGGTGGATCATCTTCTCCGTGGATCGTCTTCTCTGAGTTCTGAATTGGGTTTTTTTTTTTTTTTTTTTTTTTGTGGGTTTATGGTGGTGGAGTTGGGGGTTGTCGTAGTTTGGTTTGAATTTGTGGGTTGCCGTGGTTGCCGAAGTTTGTGGCTGGGGCTTCAAGAGAACAACAGTTTGGGTATGTTCTAGACTTCTAGTAGCAGGTGGTTGTGATTTGGGTCTTGGGTTTTGGGTTTTTGTTTTTATTTGGGTTTGGGGATATATTATTTTATTGTGTGAAAATATTATTTTAATGAATAGAATAGGAAAATAAAAGTTGAGATGTTAGGAGTATTATAAAATTGTATTGTATAATTGATAAAGTGACTTTTTAAAATGGTAAAATATGATGAAATGAAATTTCCGAGCAGGGATGCTCTTGTATGGTACTCCCAGTGGATCCATCATTATAGTGAGGACGTCAGCATGTAAAGGAAGCAAAGTGGACATTGATTAAAGATTCGGATTCGGAGGATAACATCAAATCATTGGCAAAAAAAAAAAATACAGGAAAACGCAATATCAACAACCACTTCCTGTTTCCTGTCATAATAACATAATATACTGTGCTCGTTATCTTTGCTTTTGTGTGCGTGCAATAATATTCTTTTATATTTTTTGATTAGTTACCAAATTTAGTAGATGTGTTTTACGCTTGCAATAATATTCTTTTTAATTTTTTGATTAGTATATTTTGATTATTGTCTTAATTAGTATACTCGGTAATTTATCGTTGCTACAATACATGAATCCTCTGTACTAATCACATCAGAATTAGGGGCGGTCCAACATAATTTGAGGTTTAAGGCAAAAATTTATGCGGAGTCTTTAATATATAAATATTAATTAAACAAAATTATTTAATACTAATCAAATCAAGGTTAATTTGATACATTAAATACATAATTTGTGAATAATACCAACTAAACTAATGTTTGTTTCATATATAGAAAATTGAATACCATATTTGAACTATATATATTAATAAAAAGAAATAAAAATATATTTTGATTAAAAAAAATACTTTATTTTGGATATATGATAATGCATAGTTAAGTTGTAATCTAATTTTTATTTTTATATCTTGTTTTTAAGAGAGGGAGAGATATAGATATTATTTGGTATGTGACTTTATACGATATCAATTTACAAAAATTAAAGTCTCAAACTATTAGGAGAGATTAATCTATAATTGATGATTTAACACATTTGCAACATCTTTTTGAAACATTTTAAGGTTTCAATTGGGTTAAGGTTCTATTGGTCTCGTACTTTGAGAGTCTTAATAGAAATGAAAAAGAAAAATTTGCTAATTAAAAGCACTATAAAAAGTTCAAAATATAATGTGACATTGACTCTCATTGATGAACTTCATCAATTTAACTAATGAATATTTATATCACTTTTTTGTGTTTAATAACATGACAATTTGTAAGCCAATAGTAAAATTTGTAGTATCCTTAACATCTCTATATAAAAAAATGTACAACTTTTAAAGAATATATATAATTTATTAAAAATTTGGGTCTTTAATCATGGGAAGTGGGGCATTTTTTCCCAACAGAAATATAACCAAGTAACACTAAGGAGTCAATTTTTAATGAACCAAAGAATTTAGTTTTCCATAGTCACCTTGTGGACTCATTAGCCCAGAGTTGGTACTATTGTCCTGTTAGGTTTGTGAAAAGCAATTCTTTCTTCAGGAAATCACTATGGCCAACACATCTTCTGCAGATATTGATACCTCCAAATTTCCTTTTGATCTTTTCCTTCGTAGACCCCCACCTTTGTGATGCCCTTAAAGTTCAGGTTCAAATCACAGGAGCTTCACAAATACAAGACACTTATGCAGTCACACTCCATTATCAGCTTGCTTATAGGGTTCAAAATCATGCCTTTGATATTGAAGTCCCAGACATGGCCCAAACCAAAGATGCATTGCTTATCCAAGTTGACCTAGGATTAACTCCTATGTGCATATTTGTCCCTAGACAACTTACAAGGGATTAAATGACTTCCCTTTTTCCAGAATCATGGATTAGCTTGAAACTTAGAAATAATAAATTACTTTTTTCCTAGTTTGTGTTTTTTAATTTAAAATTATTTAAATAAAAGATAAGAGTATTTTAGAGAGTTTAAGACTTTGTAGAAGAGTATCTTAGTATACAAAATGTTAAAACTCATCCAATAAATCATGTTATTGATAATATAGAAAATAAGCATGGGTTGGCGAGAAATATCTGAAGTCCCATTTGTTTGAATTGAGCTGATATCAAATTTTTTTTTGGCTGAGAAGAATTGAGCTGATATCATAATTCATATCTATCAAAATAAAAAAATAAATAAAATAGAGCTATCATAATTCATAAAGAGTCTGTCACCAACTAAAATAAAGGGTCTCATTCTTTTTTTGTACAAGATCATGGTTCCTCGTTAGAGCATTACTCAGGCTCAGGCTCTTCAAGAGTCTCGGGCATTCCCAATAAATTGTAAAAAATTAAAAGTAAAAAATAACAGTGGGTTCGATACACTAATCAAGCACTGTTCACTCAATACATAAAATTTTAAAAAATAAATTATTTATTTTCTCACATCCCTCTTCATGTGACTGTTTAAATAGAATATTTATAGAGTATTGAGACTAATGTAATTGGGCCAAAATGGCTTTCTACTACTATTCATGGAAATATATATGAATATACCATTGTTTCAAAAATATGTAGATATTTACCACTTTTTTGGTACTCGAGTTTAGAGAAATCAAGTTCTAAATGGTACTTGAGTTCTATGAAATCGAGTTCTTTAAAAAAATAGCCTTTAAAATAGCCGAGAAAATTTGGATGGAACTCAAGTATAAAAAAAGTAGTAGATTGTTACTTATTTCCGAAATATTTGGCCTAAATTGCTACGGCGCCATTTTCGCCAATGTAATTGTCTATAAACAGTAGCTAAAGTAACAAAAGTGGGATTTTATTGACAAATTCAACTTAAATAGTGCATTGAGCCTAATGCTCTCGCAGGCAACCAACCAATGCACTGTCAGGAATCCAACCTTTTTGAGTGGATGTGTTCTCTTTTAATTGTCTAGAAGTCCTCCCAAATAGACGGTTGGCTGGCAAAATATATGCGCGCAAATGACACCAAGAAATATTTTTTTAAAGTTTAGGAGGGGCTGCTAATAAGATTAAGAACTAAAGAGATCGACAGAGAGTGCCAACCAAACAAACAATCCCCGAACGAAGTCATGAACCGCAAAATGCATAATTTTTGTACAAGTTGAGCAGACAACTCTTCTATTTATTTCCATTTGTGGCTACTAGCTAGCACCTGTTGTTGCTCTGCTTGAATAGAGAATATAAAATCAAATGTTCAAGAGGGTAAAGGCATGTCAATTATCATCAACCATATTTCTTAAGAATGTCACCCCTTTTGGTAAAAACTAATGACTACAGAACTAAGATCTATATGGACCTTTTATAGCATGGCATACTTTTTTTTTTTTTTTTTTTTTTAAGTCAAAATTTAGCATTCCACCTTCAGGACCTTCCAACAAAATGCTTATCTTATATCATCAAAGAAACAACTGCAATAAAAACAGCCACTGGTCATGTAAAATTTTAAATAGCTCATCATTTATCATATATATGAAAATGAAATACCAAAAGGCGCAAGAAATCTTGAGCAAGCGGATTCAACATAGAACAACTGAACAGAGATTTGGAAAAAGACTAATATCCTGCCAAAAGTCTCACAGGCCAGGTAATATTATCCTCCTTAGCTGATGAGAGAGAGTGCTGCACGCACATGGTCTAGTTGGTTCTTGGTGTGGCCCATTCAACTCTAAGGATTAAATTGTCGTAACCATACCCATTGAGTTTGTTGATGGCTCTCTGAGCATCCTCTCTGTTCACAAAGTTAACAAAACCAAATCCTCTACTCATGCCAGTCTTTTGATCAACAGCAACATAAACCCGGCTTACGGCACCAAACGGCCGGAAGAGCTCTAGCAAGTCGGGCTCCCGTGTGTCCTCTGATAGATTGGTGACCCTAACAGAGTTTTCATCATTTCTGCGTCTCATATCAGATCCGGTTCTTTCTGCCCCTGCCCCTGCTCTCAGGCCTGGAGGAACATATGTTCCCTTGCTTGCCCCAGTAGCAGTCGTTGCGGCTTCTGATGAGGCAGGCTTATCAATGAATCCCTCAGGTGGTGCAGCAAGATCCTTGTAAGGGCACCTTGAAGTCCAATGGTCACCTTTCTTACCACATGTCCTGCAAACCATGAGGACAGCACCTCCTTTCCCAAGCTGAGCCAAGGGGTCTCCTCCAGCCTTTGGTTCTTCTGCTTTGCTACCTGTTCACAGTTTCAAAGATGTTAATAGCATTGACAAAGCCCTCATCCATCTACTTGTGGTCAAATAATTACAATGTTCACAACAACATATCAATAGCAAAAACAAAACTTAAAGAGTGAGGTAACAAGAAAGGTTAAAAGTAACTAAGCCAAAGAATAATTTTAATATCAAGAGTAATAAATTCATGTGAAAATAAACTTGCGTGCATTGGACTGCTTGAGACACGATATACTTATGCGTACCCACATCAAAAGTAGTTTACACATTATGAAGCATACATGTGGCACAGAACAAATTTCCTTTTTTCAAAATATATTAGCCATACATAGTCTGCTAGTGAAATCCCTGATTAAATTTCTTATGCACACTTCGTGGACTAATGGCACCATTGTTAGAGGAATCTCTAGCAAGGTTATTGGGCATACTAAAGGACAAGTAATCAAGAAGTGAGCCATATCCAATTAAATGCAATGGTTTATCAGAATCTTAACGAATTCCATAAACTAGACCCATTAAAATTCAAACATCTTGTAGATATTAAATTTAAAATACCCAACTTTCAGCACCCATATTTAGAATTAAATCAAATAGCTTAATGTCCATTGCCCATCAATGACTTGCAAAAGATATAAAGCCTTGTATGACACAGTCGTCCAAAAGTAGTTTAGCTATTAATGTTGGAGTGAAATATACAGTTTTGGTAAATTTAGGGCTTTCATGTGAACAACTACATGGGTCTAACGGTGTCAAGATCTACCTTGCTTAAAGTTTGAACACTCAAATTATTTGGATGTGTGAAGAGGGAATGGAAGGAATAACAAAGTATAAGGATTTATGTTTCCTACATTTGTATGTTTAGGATAAATGAAGGGAGAGGAAAGAAACCTATAATTTTCCTATCATTTCCCTCCTCACCTGCTGAAGTACTGTATCCTGCTCAAAATATCCCTGATTTCTTTCTGTCTTTGGTACCAGCATGTTTTATTTGTGCCTTCTATTAATCAAGGGTATATACAAGGGATTTGAGGGATACCCTAGAAATTCCAACACCTATTGTGGTGCCTGGACACTGGTGTTTGAACCTCCCCCAGCCCCCTTTGGCCCTTCCCTTATTTTACCAAAATAAATATGGGTAAATACAAGAATTCAAGAGCATGTTAGTGTGGGAAAATCTCCATTCTGCTCCCTTTTGGGCAGAACACAAAGGTGAGTGTGGAAGGCAATCACATGTTCCTTTCCGTCCATTCCCCAAAACATACAAACATCGGAATCTAGAATTCAGCCCCCTCTCCTTAAAAAAAAAAAAAATCAGTTCATTTCTATTCTCTTTACTGACACCAATGAATATACTCTCCTCATTAGTTTGCTATATCTAGGAAGATCATTACTTGCATACAAAGTAACAATAACAACCAAGCCTTATTCCCTAATTTTGGGGTTGGCCATGAATCCTCAATAGACTAATCAGAGTTGGCCACATAGCCATCAAGCTATCAAAATCCTCCTTTTTCCAGATTTGGGACTGGTTGAGAACAAAATATACATCAATAAGTACAGGCACATACTTAAGTAATTAATTGAAATTTCTAGTCCATCAAGTAATGGGACAAGATCACATACTTCTTCCTCTCTCTTCTGTTTCTCACAACGAACTCTGATCAATTTCATTGTTACTAAATGTTTTGCTTTCAAAACAACAGTTCATAATCATCAAAACAGCCACTTAGATTTCTAACCCTACTTCCCAACCTTGTTATGTTGAACCCTAAGTACTCATGAGATTCTTTTTTTTATAAATAGTCATAAGATACTTATCTCTAGTAAATAATAATCAGGTTTTACAAATTTGTAACAATAAACAACCCTAGAAGGCACTAGTTGTATGTCATTGCCTAATTCCTTGACCAACATTTAAATATACATATATGACAAAGAAAAACAAGAAGCAAAGTGTAACAGGTTAAAGCAAAAGAGTAAATATTACACCCAAAGGTTTATATTGATTGAAATTATTAATACACTCAAGTTCTATGGTTGTCATTGAAACAATAGATGAATGCAAACATTAAGTAAAATGCATTCAGCACTCAGAATTACACCGATGTAGTATAAAATCTAAGTTTTTAAAATAAAAATAAATGACAACGAGCAACTTTACAGATGCAGATTCATTCAGGGTCAACTTTAATACATTCCTCCAACTCAACTTTTTTTTTTTTTGATAAGTATTCCTCCAACTCAACTATGACAATCATTTTTTTCACCGATTAGGTTGTGCATAAAAGCAATACAACTTACCTTTTAGTTTGCTTATGAAGACAAAGCAGTTGCTTATAAACACAAAGCAAGGAAAAAATTTTGAGGAAAGTAAACATGGAAATGCTCAATGTATATTTCATGGTATATGTCATACTGATAAACCATGGTGAAATTTGGATCATTTCCTACATTGACCCCTTTCATCCCTTTGCCATTAAGCAAACATAAATCTAGGAAATTCTAAAAAACACAAAAGGATTTAATATTACCAGCCAAATCCAGCACTTCTATAAAATTATGAATCAGGGTTTCTTATTTTATTTATGGGATACCAATTGCCAATAAATAGATTAGACTTTCCATCTTCATTCAGTGGATGTCATGTAAATTCTTACCAATATCAGATATTGCTAAGTGAACAGTCGAGCAAATGAGCTGTAGCTCAAATGGCACCCCCCCCCTCCACTCCACTGTGTGTGTAAACTTACCAACGAATAAGACAACTGAATTAAATAGCCACCTTTACCAAGTATATCTTTTTTCCCACAAGACAACTGAATTATTAATTCAAATGACAAGACTTAAGTACAATTCCGTTAGTGTTGTACCTTAGGTTCCCCAATTATTCATCCATATGATTGTTTTGACCAATGAACCACATAATTGAATTTATTTGTTCTTGGCAAAGACAGCACCTTTTGTACTGCATTGGTCAATGCAGCCACATAGTTAAATTTCATTGGGAAATATAAGGCACCGCATCTAAGGAATTGTACCTAGATTTTTTACTAATTAGAATCATATTTAGGAAATCATAACAAATGCCATGAAACTCCAATCAATCTTCATTTGAAACTTAACAGCTTAATAATTGGCTCCTCTCATTCTCTCCAAGAACACAAATTTAAGCAAACCAGAATTTAGTAATCTTCGCTTTAAAAAATTAAGTAAATCCTAATTTTTTTTTTACCCAAGTAATCCTCTCACAAATTTCCATAATTAAAAAAAATACAGAATTTCTCTGTAGATTTTTTCTATACAAACAAACAAATCCTAATCGTAAAAACCCTAGCGCACAAAATCCATACACACTACAGCATAAAAAAACAAAAAAAAAACAATTCCAAATCCATAGCCAAACAATTCATTATTCCTTAATCACACAAAATCAAATAAAAAGTGCGCAAGCGAGAGAGAGAGAGAGAGAGAGAACCAGGAGCCCTAGGGCGCTCGAGGAGGATTTCCTCGGTGGAGACCATGGTGAGCCTAGCTCCGACGTCCTCGTGCACTGCGTCGCCGAACTTAGGCCAAGATCGGCGCTCGATGGCGCGCTTGCTAAGCCTAGCATTAGCGAGCTTACGAGTGCGAGTGGTGGTTGTGATCTTAACCTTATTGCCATCGTCGTTGAACTTGTACTCAATCACCTTCTTGATCCCGTTCTCGTCGGGACCGATCACCTGCCGTGGCGGCAGCAAAAAGTCCAAGTCCTCTCCGTCGTCCTCATCCAGCTCCCCCCATCGTAGCTTCGGTGGCTGCTGCGTCGCAATAGAACCTTGCCTCGCCATACCTATTAGCTATTGCTTTTCACAGAGAAACAGAGAGAATGAGATTTAGGGTTTGGATATATGAGAGAGAGAGAGAGAGAGAGAGAGCTGGTGAGGTTTTGTGAATTCTCGTGATGGTCACGTGGGGGATTTTATACGTGGTGATTTTAGTGACGGTCAGTAGATAAGAAACTCTGATTTAGTTATTTACTTTTGGGCTTCTCGTCCGTTTTGGTAATTATGGGCCCTAGAAGAATTTGGGCTTATTGCGGCTTTATCTTAATCAAGCCCAAATTATCGGGTAATAATAAAAAAAATAATAATAATAATCGTTAACTAAAGAACCCAAAAAAATCCATCAAAGAAAAAATACATCCTTTTTGAGTGTCACTTCGTCAACTATAGTTGTTGCGTTGTTGGCCCAAGCTTGTTGAATGTAGGAAATGGAATGTCCTCCAAACCTTTCCTTGTTATTATTATTTTTTTTTTTTTATGGAAGATAAATGTTAGGAGGGCCATCAAAATGACATAATAGCGTCCTATCTATTGGGTTTGGGCCTGCAAGTAGGTGAATTAGTGAGCCATTACTATTATCTCGACCTCATGATGGCACAAGTGGGCATTGAGTTAAGGGCATGAGATTTTTCCAAGCATTTTTCATTACGAGATTCGAACCTAGTATCTTCACATTTGAACCACTTAAGAGTAAGACTGCTAGAGCTAGTCATGAATAGGATTCCAAAAGGAGCTCGTCTCTAGGGTTATAAATGAACAAAGTCGTTCAAAAACATTTTGGGCTTGGCTCAATAAAAAGCTAGCTCATGTTTCTTTGTTTAACAAGGCAAACTTAAACCTTAGTTCTAGGTTTGTTTAATAATCAAGCCCAAGCCAAAAAAAAAAAAAAAAAAGTTCATGAACAAGCTCGTGAACAATATGACTCGATAAAAAAAAAAAAAAAAAAGCCTAGGCTTGTTTATGGATTTGGTAGTTTGTATGGGCTTGAAAAATAAGCTAAAATTGTATTAAACCGTTAATTAATTGGAATTTTGGAGCACTTATTCAAACCAAATGGGTTTGATAATGTACTTGTGTTGAATCTAGTTTAAGAGCTTAATATTGAGCTCAAACTCAACTAGAATAATGAATTAAGTCAAGCCAAACTAAGTGCAAAGTTGTGGACTTTATGAGAAGATCAAGCTTGAACATTATATGTAGGCTTAGTTCAAGCTCGAGTTGAGCATAAACATTTTATTTTTGTTGTCAAGCTAAGGCTGAACATTCAACACCCGAAAAACTCGGCTTGTTTACAACCCTACTTGACTCGCAACTCTCTCAAAGAAGGTATAGATTCAAGGAAAAGAACACTCCACGAACTAGGGGGGAGGTATAGCCAATCTCTGGAAGGCAAAACTTCTCTAACAAAAATGTTATGAGAAAAAAAAATTTTAATTCTAGGAGTGGAATTAGATTTCTAATAAACCCACTTACACCCTTCAAAGGTAGAGCTAAATCTAGAGTTCCTACTGGCTAGCTAATAGGGTGACTTGAGCCACAAATCCTCATTAGGAGCAACCACATCAGTGGTTGCATAATCTTGCAAAATAGAAAAAGTAAGGCATTTTACACATTTTGATCAAAAAAACACCCACATCAGTGGGTGTGAAATTGTGCATAAATGCACAAGTGCTATAGTAACTGTGCATTAAGCATGGTTACTGTAGCTCTTGCATTTGATATTTTATTATTTTTTTCTCTCTCCACCTTACTCTCTCTTTTTGTCTCTGGTCTGACTCTCACCTCACGCTCTCTTCCTCCACTGATCTCCGCTGCTCTTGCCATTGCCGATCGCAATGGTTTTGATTATTTGATCAGTGCTTCACCATTGCCGATCACCGATGATTTTGATTAATGGTTTTGATGATTTTGATCCGTGGGTTTTGATTAGTGGGATTTGATGATTTTGATTAGTGGTTTTGGGATTTTGATGGGTCGGTTGATGATGGAGGCCGGGTATTGATCGTTAATGGTGGCTAGGTATTGATCGGGTTGATGGCAGCTGGGTTTTGATGATTTTGATTAGTGGTTTTGGGATTTTGATGGGTGGGTTGATGACAAAGGCTTGATGATGGTGGTTGTGTGGGTTGATGATGGAGGCTGGGTATTGATTGTTGATGGTGGCTGGGTATTGAGTCAAGAATGAATATTTTATTGAATAAATGTGTAGAATAGACAAACTGATGTAGGTGTTTTGTAAAAGTGGATGTGTAAAATAGAAAAAACATATTTTTTCTTGTAAAATGGACAGAAATTATGCATCAATTGACGCGGATGCTCTAATTAGTCCAAACTGACATCTAGAAGGTCATTAAACCTTTTAAGTGGGAATAACTTTCAAAACTTGTAACAAATTGTCTGATAAGCTGAAGGAAAGCCTATAAACATCCTCCTACCCATTTTTCTAGAAGAAGATCCTTCACTTTAAGACTCTTTTGAAAAGGAGTAGAACCAATTAATAAACTTCTCAACGAATCCTTACCAATTCAAATTCATGCCTAACTCTAGTGCTATCTCCATTCCTGACAGAGCAACACTGGCCTTTAAAAAAATAGAATAACACTTTTTAAAACCAATTAAGGCTCTAACCTTGGAACCCCTTCTCCCATTAAGCCAATTCAAGTACTGATTTTAATCAAATCAACCCAAGGTTCAACATTCCTATGATGAGCTCTACAAACTAATTTCGCTGGGGAGGTTATAAGTTCCTGTTCCTTGCCTCAGTAGAATATAGACCAAGTGCTCCTAAGCGTTCAGGTTGGTAAGTTTGTGTCAACCTAACCTACAAGATGTATCTTTCACAATGTGAGCTATCAATTAGAGAGCCCCACGTAAGGAAAAGCTTGCTCTACGTAAATCGTTCACCCACCCAATTAAAGAGCCCTAAAGGTTGAACCGTTGAACTATGATCAGTTAAATTAAAGAAGGGGCTGTATATATATATATATATATATATATATATATATAAATAAAATGAAGGCCCTTGATTAACAATTTAACACCGAACAAACTTGACATATAACAATTGCTTTGGAAAAAAAAATCCACACGCATACATTGCAATTAGATAGGATTTGACTGGTCTAGACTCTAGAGTCTAGAGTTGGTCAAGTTAGTTTGATCTTCATGCTCTCATCATATATACTACTTTCTGAGTGAACTATTCTTTTTTCAAGATTTAGCTATTATAGTAATTCCATCTTTCTTTCTTTTTTACAAGAAACGGGGAATTTGAATCCAAATTAATCTTCACGAAGAATCGGATAATATCACTAAATCACAAATTTTTTAGTTCTTTTTTATGTTAAAATGATAGATGGATCAAAATGAAAAGAAAGGTACTCTAGTAAATTAATTTAAATCTAAGGAAGGAAATGTTGGAAATTTATTTTGATATATTACAGAAGATTTTTTTTTTTGAGAAGAACAGAAGATATCATTTGAATCAATATCCTCTATCCGTTGAAGCAAAATATTTCAAACATGAACTCATTGTATTGACATTATTATGTTTTCAATATCCTCTATCCTTTGAAGCAAATTATTTCAAACATGATGTCTCATGAATTTGGGAGCCTAAACTAGTCAGATTTAAAAGGTATTAACAATTTCCCATTTTCTTCTCGGATCACGCTTGTTCATCCAATTTCATCACCCAACACATTTTCTGCATGGACAGAGGAATGACGAAAGATTGTTTCACATGTAAGTACTCATTACCATGAAGCCGAGTCCATAAATCAAGTTTTTGGAAAGAAGAGACTTCAAGATTATCTTTTCTGGTGAATGAATTATGAGATTGCCTTTATTTATTTAGTTATAATTATGAAATGGCATAAATCCATAATGCTTGAACCATCAGCCTATGACAGCTGAACTGCCAAGCCAATGCCAAATATTTCATTAATGTGGCCTTTGAATATATAGTTCCAAAATAAAAACCATAGATAGGAAAAGGAGAGCCATATAATCATAGGAAAGAAAAGCATAAACTTTGGAGAAAGAATTCATTTCACAAACTCAAAAAACGAACATGTTCTAACTGTAGGAAATATTGAGATTTCAGACACATCCTTCCTTATTATACAATCTGCCACACATAAAACATTATCATGGTTCCTCATCTATTCTCACCAGCTTACAGAATCCACCACATTAACATTGTCCACACACACTCTTTCGAATCAAAAGTGCAAAAAATCCAAAGGCATAAGGGGAAAAAATTTGAAAAGAGAAGGAGAGGTAAAACAAAACCAACATGTCATCACCTCCTCTAAAAAATAACAACAAATATAATTTGACAATAACATTGAAGCAAAAAGGGAAATGCTATACCAACTCTCAATAGCATATCAACCACAACCATCACCGCCGCCACCATGTCCACTGCCATCGGTGCTGGCGACCGTGGACACATGGGATGCACCCATCATAGCAACAGCCATGCCAGCATCAGAGTTAGCATTGGCAGCATCAGAATGGTTGGCTCCAACATGATCAGCAGGAGCCGTGGAAGCATGGCCTCTGCTTTTGCCACCTTTTTTAGATTTGTGATGGGAGTGTTTTTTCTGGGGAGAACTATCTGAGTCTCCATGGTTGCTTTCTTTGTGCTTGCGGCTTGGGATGCAGAAACATATGGTTTTTTTCTTCATGACTTGAAATGTGTCAGCAAAAACTCAATTCTCATTACTTTGTTCTATCATAAGACTGTAAGACACTTTAAAAAGGTTCCAAAATACTTTAATTATGGGCATGATTACTTGCTTAATAAGTATTGTTGGCATAAACCAAGGAATTTCGTTCAAAAAGAATTGTTTAAGAGCTTTTTCTTTTTATGTTCCCCCCTTTAGTTTATTAATATAATAAGCTTTTTCACCAATTCCATCAAGATGTGAGAGCCATAGTTTTCTTATTCTTTTTTCTTGAAAACTAGTAATTTAACCAAGGTTAAGTGAAAACTCTATGCCATAAAGCTTCATTAATAATACTAATAAAGCTAGAGATTCCGTAAAAAGTAGAAAACCACGAAGGATTATGGGTTTAATCTTACTAAAGCGATATCATATTTAACTATGTCTATGACATATACTTTTGGAAGAAATGGATGCCACCTCACCTATTGATAAATGACAGGTGGTACCAATTAGACAGGTGCACATGTTTTCACCACTAATAGACAGGCTGTTGTCAAATTATAACACATCAATGTCTAACATAAAATGATTTTCTAATTTTCTTTTTCTATAATGTGGACGTTTATGAGATAAGATCACATCTAACTTGTGCAATTAATTTTATATCATTATTAACACATTGCAATCCTTTTTTCTTGTGATGATTGATATGTTTTACACCTTAGACCTATACCCCTACGGCCCTACCTACAACACTACCCAACTCCACCCTAATAGCGCTAGAGACACAGGTTCGGGACAAATTATTTTGGCTCTTTGTTAAATTTAAAAATAAAAAAATAAAAAAAACAATCCCCTTTCTTTTAAATCAATTTTGTTTCTTTAATTATAGATTTACCATGTAGGAACTTGATTTCCCTGTAAAAGGTCTCAATACGATAACTGTTCTACCATTTGAATTAGTGTCTTGATATCCATAATAAACCTGTAATTCTATTTAAATTGTCCAATAAATCAAACCCAAGCCAAGCCAACAATCGGGTTTGAGTTCTTGATATAAGAAAGTAAAAAAATTAACTAAAAAATTTACGACCCTAATCTTGACTTTCTTTTCAAATTACACAAACTCAACTCAGCCTAAACCATCGAAAGTTGAATTCAGTGCAAAAGTTCTACTACTAATTGAGGTTTCTGTTATTTTCTTTCTTTTTTTTTTTGTTTTACCAGGATATTGCATTACAAAATTGTCTCATCAGTGTCACTCTGAAAAGCCATGTCTATCATCATCACAAAACTCATTTGTTAAAACTTAAAAAGTAAAAAATGCCGACACAAATTTGAAACCCTTTACACATGAATGATCTGCTTTAACGACCTTATGCAAAATATCACAACATTGCTCCTGCATTCACCGCACAGTCACAGACCCATCTTGCTTCAATTTGATGAGACTGCTTTCAATGTTCCGCAACACAGGCTTATAGCTGCATTTAGAAAAATAATCAACAAAATATTTATCTTTCATAACTCAATACCAAAACGAATTTGATAACACAGAGAGAGAGAGAGAGAGAGAGAGAGAGAGAGAGAGTCTTACACGCGTGCAAGACCGTTATATGCTTGTGTGATTTGTTGAAGTCGTGCTGAGAGCTGCATGACCTCTGCTGACAGTGCCTCTGCTCTGCTCTGTTCTTTTCCTAGTTGGCCCTATAAACAAAACCAAACAGACCAGCAGAAATATCACACAGCAAGTATAACCAAATAAGAATTTAGGATGAGACCGCACAGTGAAGCATAGGTGGACCCAAGGAAAAAAAACCCTTCAAAAAGTTTAATTGATGAGGTCTTCTGGCAAACCCACTTAATCGGTTTTTACAATTTGCTGTGAAGTTCTAACATTGGACTTGTTCTTACTCAACTGATGTCCACATAAAACAAAGGAATAAAACCTCCAACCATTAAATCACCACTCACCTGGAGAGAGAGAATTTCAGTTGTAGATGCTGATGAACCAGTCTCGTTCACCCCATCTCTATAAGATTCAGGAATGCCCCTAGCCCGCTCTGTTCTCAACTTATCTACGGTTCCACGAAGCTCCTCATTCTGCTTAAGACAGTCTTTCACCTACAAAGTCATATGTCGGGCAGGGTTTAATGTTAAAACAGAAAGTGCAACTTCAAGAATCAAAATATTGATTTCTGCAGATAATTTCTCATGGACAATAAATAGGTTAGACAGTCCCCCAAAGCGTTCAAAGTTGAGAGTTCTTTAATGCATCCATGATCTAAAATTTAACTATTTGCCAGACATAACACACAGATCAAAATCTAATCAAGTTACAGTCACAATTTTTGTTTTCTCCACCTCTGCAATTGTTATTATTACTCTATATCTCCAGAAAAAAACTCAAGTATACCACCAAAACTCACATAGAAGTATTGAGACATATGCATTAGTCCTGCAACTTCTACTCTGGCTAAGAAAAAGCTTATTAAAAATGAAAAACCTAAGTTTAATTGATGCTCCTTAATCAACATAAAATGTTCATTCAATTCAATAATGGTCATAATCCCTACAAACCTATAATTTAGAAAACATATTTAAAGGCAAACTCAATTTCATAGTTTGTGTTCAACAGACCAGGTTAGCATTCTTATGAAATGATCACCAAGAAAAGAAATTAATACTCTAGTCTGCATTTTTATATCTATTGTTAGAAGATATAAATCCAAAGCATGAATACTTTTGACAAAAATCATAATAGAAGAACTGTTTTCCTAGGATGATTCCCTTATGCCTTTACACACATAGCAGAAAAGAAGAAATTAAAATTATGTAAAGAATACCAAGAAAATAATTTTATACTCTATACTGAGATATCAGACCTTCGTACAATTATGCTATTACCTTATCCACTCAGTCCCTCCCCTCTCCTCCCTTTCCAAGTCTTTCAAAAAGATTAAAAAAACACACATAATAACACATTATTCCTGTTATAATGAGGATTTTCTGATGCAGCCATGGAAAATTAATTTGTTACAACTTTGCAAATTCGTCTATTCAAGATTTATTTTATAAGGCCTATGTGTGAACTCCAAGTTCAGTAAAAGCAATGAGGTTTTAAAGGCTAGATATACGTCTCCAAGGGTTTAAAAAGTTTTTTATTTGGTTTTTATAATAAAAAAATGGTCAATTTAAATTTAGGAGAAAACTATAATTTCTGCAATCTCTAAGAAATAAGGGTATTTTGGTGATTTTGTTGATCCTAGAATTTTCTAAAGATCTTTAGTATCTTAATTTCATTTTCTTTGAGTCCAAATTAGTATTTTATTAGTTAGGATAAATTCCACTAACTACCCCTGAGGTTTGGGTTATTACCAACCAGGTCCAAAACATTTTTAAATTGACCATTTTAGTCCTTAAAATTAAATGGCTTGTAATGCTGTTATTTATTTTTATTCTCTCTCTCTGATATTTCTACTCCCTCGTCTCTCTGTCTTCTCTCTCTGATCCTCTAATCCCTCTCACTCTCAGACCTCTCTCTTGTTCTCTCTTACTCACTCACCCTCTCTTCTCTCTCACGTGGTCTTTGCAGCGGCACCATGGTTCGGGTAATTCATGGGTTTTGGTGTGGATTGGCGTTGGAGTCCTTACCTTCTCTCTCTCGTGGTCTTGCGGCAGCGCCATGGTGTGGGTTAGTGGTGGTTCGTGGTGTAGATCGGCGTTGGAGGGTTTGGGTTTTCTCTCTCATGGTGTTTATGGCGGGCCGTGGGGTGGGTTTCGGGTGATTAGGTTTCGATCGGCGATGATAGGTTTGCTGTGGGTTGGTTGGTAGTGGATGGTCACAGAGTCACATAGATCAAAGCAATTTTTTTTTTCTTGCTGAGATCTGTGAATTTGGGGGTTTGGTTAGTGGATGTTTTGATTGACTGGGTTTGTTTTGGATTAGAATTTTGAGTTGAGAGGCTGATTTTTTGTCATAGTTCTTGATTGCAAGTTGTGATTTGGGTTTAAATCTTCAAATGAACTTGATTTGTTGTGTTTTCCTCTTCATTGAGTTTTGCTTGTTGGTTCCATTCAATCATTTTTTTCCCTGTTTGTTTACTGAGAAAGTTCATTGGGTTTTGTTGCAAGATTTTGGTTTTGTTGCTATGGGTTTTCGATGGTGGTGGATTTCCTGCAGGGTGGTTGTGGGTTCCATTGTGGTGGTCGGTTTGCTGTAATATTTTTTGGGGGTTTTTTTTTGAGAATAAGAACCCTGTAACATCAAAACAAGGGAAAACCAGACCTATTCTGCAGAAAGACATCACTGCTAAAAAACAAACACTGCAGAAAACATCATTGCGCAGAAAACACCATTGTGCAAAAAAACAAACAATGCAGAAAAAAAAAAACACTGTTGGGTTTTTTCAATTTGGATTTTGTTGGAGGATTTGGGTTTTATTTAATGCAAGAGTATAACCAAAAGTTATTTCAATATTTCATTTTAGATTTTCCGTGGATAATTTCATATTGTAACATAGCTATTTGTTTAGTTTGGATTGATGTTTGAGTTTGGTTAGGATTAGTTCATCATTATCCATTGTTTAGGATTATCAGATTAGTATTTGAAATTGTTTAGGATTTGTTTAGGAGAGTATCTTTATCATCATGATTCCTGGATGCTGTATATAAAGCTCCATATGGTTCCTTTTGTATTTTACAGACTATTATTATTATTATTGAGATTATTTGCAGAGATTGCATAGTATTTGTTTGGTGGTGATTCCAAACACCTTAGGTGGGAAGCCTAAGGTTTTTCGGTTGGACTAATCTAGGTGGGAAGCCTAGGTTGTCCTACATCATTATTGCCATGAGTTTGGTTGAGTTTTGGTATTGGTTTCTATTGGGTTGTTAGTTGGTTGTGGTCGATTTGAGGTTAGAAAGAGGGAGAGAGGGAGTCACAGAGAGGTGCCTGTGAAGAGACAGGTTTGAGAGGAGAAAAATTGACTAACGGAGTTAACAGTGAGTAGAGATTCAGTTGGGTTTAGGGACCAATTTGGAAAATTTTGAATTGTCTTGGACTTGGTTGGTATTAGCTCAAATCTCAGGGGTATTTAGTGGAATTTACCCTATTAGTTATTATTACCTTACTAGGTTTTTAGTTTACTAGTCAAAATAGGACTAGTTCCCAAGTTAGTATTTTATTAGTTATTATTACCTTATTACGTATTTTATTAGTTTACTTGTCATTTTCTGTCATAACCTGGTACCACCAATGTGCCACATATGCACTGATTATTAACAGTTTAGTCTATCTATAAGAAACCAGATTTACTGCATTGTAGATAAAACAACAAAATTACCATGCTCTTTGGATAAAATATGAGAATACAGGATCAGACAGTTCCCAATTCACAAACAAAATTCTGTAGAACCTTCATGGTCAATACCTGATTCTCCCAGCGCACTGCTACACCCATTGCCTCTTGATAAGAACTTGAGAGATTAGAATTTTCCTCAAAAAGCCGCTCTATCTCCGAAGATTGGGAATCAATCTGCCAAAAACATAATCAAGCATCTTTTCCATCAAATGGAGAGCATATTTTACCGAAGAATAATAGAGTAAGCTAAGACCAACCTCCATCAGAAGTTTCTGTCTACTACTTTCCAATCTCTCAACCACTACTGCCATATCATGCAACTGCTTCTCAAGTTTCTCCTTGTCTTCCTGCAATTTAGAAAATAAAAACACAGAATAAAGATCAAAACAGCATAACATAAGCCTCCAAAATATGTGCCCACTTTAGGTGCATCACACAATGATCACAATATCACCAAGAAATTTAAGCAAGACACAACAAGGAAAAGAAAAGGGAGGAGACAAGTTGAGATACCATGGGCCCATGGTTATGGAAAAAACTAAGGTATTGGGATAATTCATATGAACTTTCCAAAAGGGTAGGGTTGTAAATGAAACCAGCCAGCTCAGACTATGTTTCTTTATTTAGCAAATGAGCCAAGCTCAAGCCTAAGTACTTAAGCTTGACTATTAAACTAGCCAAGCTCA
This sequence comes from Quercus glauca, assembly GCA_023736055.1. Lineage (NCBI taxonomy): Eukaryota > Viridiplantae > Streptophyta > Magnoliopsida > Fagales > Fagaceae > Quercus > Quercus glauca. Next base: position 30,848,356 of record CM043315.1, read on the forward strand.
AACATAATAATGTATTTGTGAATAAACTCATGAGTATGAGGCTTGATTTAAGTATATATAATATTATACGTTTATATAAACACATGTAAATATATATATATATATATATATATATATAAATACTTATATAGATTTGAGAATGGATTATGTAAGTTTGTAAATAAGTTCATAAGATCTAAAATTATTATTTATTATGTATTGATAATAAAATAGTCCATTTTGTAGTAAAAATTATACATATTTTTAACAATACAAAAATATATAGGGAAAAATAATAAGTTAATCAAGTATATAATAAACAAGTTTGAGCTTGTTCAACAAGAAAATGAACCAAGCTTGAACATGTAATTTAGTTTATGATAAGCTCAAGTTGGGCTTATGTTTGAAATAAGCTTAAATGAATAATCTTGAACTCTTAATACTCAGCTCATTTACAATCCTACAAAAGACCAGTAGTGGACATAATGATTAACAAACACAATTTCTTTGCAAATAACTAATTAACAAATTCACCCAATTATGACTGAACTAGGTATGTTGATAGATCAAAACTACAGAAATAGCTACTTTGCAATTTCAAAACAAGATCATCAAGCAAGGAAATTCTCTTTTGTTTTTCTGTTTTTTTTTATAATGTAATTTTATTAATGATCAAATATACTTCATGTTCACAATGATGAACACAGTGAAAAAAGTACAGAAGTCTCAAAGGGAAAGTCAAAGAGAAACTTGAAACTCTAAAATAGAAGAACAATGTGTGAAACCCCAAATCCAGGACCAATCAAAAATAGTACGAGCAAGCAAAGAAATTCTCTTACCAATGATAATTCCTTCTGTGCCACTTTTTCTGAAACTTCTTCTGCATTGCACAAACAAGGGTACACAATGGTTGAACAACATGCTAGTAGAAAAGATCTTCTAAACATTTCTTATACGCCAGAAGGCAATGACAACTGCAGATAAGATATCTTCAAAGAATCTAGCTATATAACCATACTGGAAGGCCTGATGCCAGGTGATTAAAAGAAGATATGGCTCTACAAATTACCCAAAATTAAAAGGCAAAAAAGGATTCCAACGGCTAACTCCCAAGTAATTATGTACATACTACATAGGCCTTATTTAGTTGAGTAGGGTTCTTGTGATTGACAATAAAAATGAAAATGTTAAAGGCTTGCAGGATCTAGGACAGTTACATATACGTATATATAGATCCATATATGTAAATAACTGTATTTGTGTTTGTGTGGAGAGAGAGGGAGGGAGGGAGAGATAAATTCAAACATTAAGTCAAATATGCAAACAAAATCTGACAAACAAAACAAGACAAATAATGAACAGGTATTCTAAAGGTCCATACTTCCTTGAAGGGTAAAATTCATGACAGCAATAGTCAATATCTCAAGGTCATTGGCATCTCTCAATAGATATTTTCAGCGATTTGTTTACATGGAAAGAAGCTTTGTTATGAAACGACTCCTAGTTCATTGCCCTTATTATGTACATCTTGGAATTACAATAGCAAATATCATCAAATCTCAAGAGTCACTGCATATACAACACAAACTACAAAAAACAATTCATGGATAATACCTGAAGCCCTTCTAGATATAGCTGTCAGTTTCTCTTCCAACTCCTGCTTTTCAGAAGCGAGAGCTGAAATCCGGGCCTGCTCCTCCACTAATCGTTGTTGCTCTTGCTGCCTCAATACTAACACTTGCTATAAAATGCAAGCCACCATGAGACACTCATAAACAAACACTTCAAAAGAAAGATAATAAAATTAAAACAAACAGTTCTAACCTGTAACTCAGATTTTAAACTAGCTAGTTCCTTTTCTAAGATTTGTACATGATCTGGCGGATTTCCAATTGAGCTGATTCCACCAAGTGGATTCATTGCTTGTCTCTGCATTGAATTCAGCTCTGCTCTCAAGGCTGCAGCATCTTCCTCAGCCTAATGCAAGAGATCTAGTAAGAACCAAAAAAAAAAAAAAACCTATGCCTTCATATATATAGAAAACTGATTGCATACTCGATACTGTTCTTCCTCTGCTTCCTTTAGACGTTTCTTGAGTGTACGAAGCTGGGCAGAAAGATCCTCCTACACTAATATATGAGACTTTGTGGGTAAAGAACAGAAGAAAACAAAATGAATTAGTAAACATGTAAGGAAAACATATAGCCTGCACAGTCTGTACCCGTGCAACAACTGCTGCATCTTTCTCCATTGCGACATCCTTTAGTGATTTTCTCAGAGATGGTACAGTGTTTTGTTCCTGAAATTGATGGCAAAAACAACATAAGCTAATACAGGGAGGAAAAAAAAAATTGAACTGAAACATCAAGAAGAGTTTTGCCTGACAAAAAGTCTTAGGCAGGACAAACAAAGAATGAGCAAAAGAAGCAAAAATATCAACCTCAAAGAAAATCTAGAATTAAAAAATAAAGAAAAAGACAAGGTTTTCACTATATGAATATCTAGCTGGGTGGTGTGTCATTTTTTACTTTCTAATTAGATTTCTCATTTAGAAATTACTATTATGGATTGCTCCCACGACTTAACCAACCAAAAATATATAAGTGAGAACACGCACGCAGTTTAATTATAACAGCTACAGAAGGATTTACAAGGATCATGAGCATATATATATACAGCCCTATTTCTTGAGCTAAAAAGCTTGTGTGAAATTGCAATAATGTGCCTAGGGCGGCTAGTGTATTCTCAATTACCAAAAATATCCCAGTAATTGTAAGAACAACAAATTTTCCCCTGAACCCTAGTATAACCAACTCAATAGATCATGCTCCACTCACACTTCCCATCATTTTAACCCTGTGCCAACAATGTGCAATGTGCTTGTACACAAACAACAAATAAACTGACAAATGCACAAGGGAATGATAACCAACACAACCTATCTTTGCAAAACATAGTGAAGAACAATGAATGGCTTTCAATTACCAGATTCGTCAAACGCTTTTGTTGCGCATCATTCTCAGCTTCCCTAGTTTGAAGCTGAAACAGAAAAAATATCAAACTAATCAGTAATTGATCATATAATTCATTACTCAAAAAAACAAGCTTCCTTAGCTGTACATTATAAACAAAACAATAACACACACATAGAGAGAGAATTTAATAAGTATTACCTTTGAAGTCAATTTATTGTTCTCTTCCTCCAATTCTGCATTCTTCCTTTGTAGGTCTTGTAGCTGAGATACCAAACCACTAACATCGGCCTGGAACACCAATTAGAAACCATATTAACAAAAAAAAAAAGACTAAAACACTAGTACGAGTACAACACGGAGACACGAGCAATTTATGAAAAAGTTATAACATATTATGACATGGATGCTTCCTAAACAGCAACCAATCAAAAACTAAGGCTTAAAAATTAAAATTTGTGGAAATTTCTCCAAATTGAAATTATTTACAAATTATTTTCCCTACCTCTGTGAGTCGATTTCCGCTCTCTGATTTTTTCATTCCAAAAAAATCTGTGCACAGAAAAAAATATATATTAAAATTTAAAAAAAAATTAATTTGATTATGAGAGAGAGATGGTGTGAACCATTGTGAAGGGAAGGTTGGGTGAGATCTGGTCCAGAGGAAGTTTTGATCAATCTCTCAGCTGCTCTCTTTTGACGAATCTCTTCCAACTGAGATTTGAAGGAATAAATAATCAAACAGAAGAAAAGGGGATTTTGAAATTCAGAAAGCGATGGGATGAGAAGTGTACCGTTCGTCGACCAAGGGAGGCGTGGTGCGCGTCCATGGTATTGGGTAGAGAGTAGAGAGTAGAGAGAGATGATTTGAACAAACTCTGGCTTTCCCTGCGATTCTTCTCTTCTCCAACCCAAATTTTATATTTTAAATAATTTAGCAAAACACCGTCCCTCCTTATTTTTTTAACGGTTTTAATTTTTAATTTATAAAATAATTCAATAATTACAATATAATGGACAATGCCGTTTCTTTTCATAGAGAATATATAATATTATTGAGTTTTAAGTTTCTTGATTTCTTGACTAATTTTTAAACAACGATCATATTGAGATAATATTGTTAATTTTATGAGAAAATTTCGTACTGTACTAATTAATGAAATATGAATCACTAATCTATTTCACTTAGACTTTGATCCATTTTGATAAATTTTGACTTTTTTAGGATAATAAATTTTTTTTACCAATTTTGCTAATCTCTCCTCTTTTTTTTTTTTTTTTTTGCCATTATTTATTTACATATAACATTTTCTTTTTATTATTTTTTTAAAAAACTTTTCTTACTTGTAACATGTTTGTTTATCATTGTTTTTTGGAACTCTATGAAAGAATGAAAGTTTTAAATTCAACTCTTGAAGATGAAAGAAAATTTGAACTCCATCATAGATCACTTTTAACAAGAACTATGACAGATAATTGGCATTATAGGCATGAGGATAATTCAACAAATACCAACATATCAATTAATATGATAGATAGTGGAAAAAGTGGCTCAATAGATAATGATAAAGATAGTTTAAAAAAGTCAAAAGTAACTGACAGAACTGTAACGTATAAAGAGATAAAAATATATTCACAGACACTAAAAGCAACCGACAGAAAAGTTGACAGAAAAACTAACCCAATTAAGGAAATATCAACACGTCTAGAAGATAAGAATCTCATAGACATGATAGATGAAAACGAAAAAGATAAAGGAATGATAAAAAAGAGGAATGGTAAAAGAAATGCTACTTGTAAACAGAATCAATACCACATTGTCTTCACTTCATGCACTAGTACAATTCAAGAAATTTTAAATTAATAACAACAAATATTGTGAGATATGTTGGTAAATGCAGATTATTTAATTGGAATGAAATTTGGATGACTTATTTGAAAAATGAAGGTATTTGAATCTCTTATAGGTGAGTTCGGATTGGCTGGAGAAGTCTGAAATCTTTTTTTTTTTTTTAAGAAAGTGAGAAGTCTGAAATCTGAATCCACTCACTCACTCGAATTGAGGGCGGCGGGGGAATCAGGTGAGTGCCCAAAGCAATATCTATAAATATCATATAAGTATATTTTTATTGGTTAGTTGCCACAACAACAAGCAGCTGTCTGGGTGGTGTAGTCGGTTATCACGCTAGTCTCACACACTAGAGGTCCCCGGTTCGAACCCGGGCTCAGACAATATTACTGCTTTTTTGCAAATTTTACTTAAAAGTTAAAACTGCTCTCTCAGTTGCCGCCTGCAAATTGAATCGTCCCTTTGGTTTATTTTCTACAAGAGAGTCATGCATTTTTAGATTGCGAATTCCGCCTCAAGAAGAGAGCTAAATGACCAAGTTAATCTTTTTCTTTTCTTTTTTTCCTTTGCTAGATGAATGATAGTGGAGGAAACTTGTTTGGTAGAGTATCTTAAACACGTGTTTTCAGTTTTTAAACAACATTACATATATTTTCACACACTTTTTCGCCTACACGTATTTCAAAAAAATACAAACAACGTTACTCAAACTCTTCTATCAAATGGGCCCTAACAATTTAGGTGAATTAAATTTTATGTACTCGCCAAGTAATCATGTGAGGCGTCCACGTATCAGTAATACAAAAAAGCAAAAACAAAAAGGCAGTAAAAGTACTGAAACAAAAATTCATGTCCCTGCTTTCAATAGAAACAAGATTTTCCTCCATTGGTCAATGGGCATTAACATTAATTTTGTTAAGTCATCATGAAGTAACAAGTTAATTTTTGCCTTGACACATATCCAAGTTTCTATAAACTAGTTAATCAAACAAAGGCATTGACTGTTGAGAACAGAAGATTATAGGACCATTTATGAAAGAGGCTTGTAAAAGTTGTATAAAAATGTCAAACAAATTTGGTATTGTAAGTATACATTTGAGGACTCTCTCAATCTCTGATGACAATTCTCACCTCCGATTATTGGGAAAAATAAAATAAATTAGAACAACATTTTGCATACAACTACCAATAATCCCCACATGAACAAATCCCATCTTTGAAGTGGTGGAAACGATTCATGTCTCGAACCAGAATCTCTCTATCCGTGAACTTAGAAATGAACTTGGTGACAGAATGACAATCTTCACATAACCTTAAGTTTTTGGAAATCCGAATGGTTTCCCCTTTACTTGTATTGATGAGTCCAAATGCAACAGCTAGCTTTTCACTATGGCCTAATACAATTCGTTCCTTCTCTTCTACATCAAGATCATAGAGAACAGCTTTAGTTTGTGGCACATAGCCCTGCTCCTTCATCTCTGTTGACAATTTAACCAACAAAGCATGGAGTTGTTCAATTTGTGGGTTAAATTCATCAACAGATGCAAACGTGTAGACATGCCTTTTAACTTCTATCCAACTTCGACCTGGGATCTTTTGAAGTCCGCGGGCTTCTAAAAGCTTCTTCACTCTTTTCACGTCATCCCACATACTAGCTTCAGCATAAATATCGGCTAAGAGTACATAATTCCCAGCATTCATAGGCTCAAGCTCAAAAAGCCTTCTACTTGCTCTTTCTGCAAGCTCCACATTGCAGTGAATTCTACATGAGCCCAGAAGAGAGCCCCACACCTCAGGTCCTGGTTCAATCCGCATCTCTTCAATAATTTTGGCTGCTGCATCTAATTGATTGGCACGACCAAGAATGTCGACCATGCAAGCATAATGCTCCACACTAGGGTATATCCTATGTTGTTTAACCATAGATTCAAACAACATCTTCCCGTCCTCAACAAGCCCGGCATGACTGCATGCTCCCAAAACACTAACAAATGATACGTGACTCGGTGAGACTCCATGGTAGATCATTTCTTCAAAAATCTTAATTGCTCTCCTTCCACATCCATGAATCCCATAACTTGAAATCAAGGAATTCCAGGAAACAACATCCCTCTTTTCCATCTGATCAAAAACCCGTTGCCCCAATTCAAGCTTACCACATCTTGCATACATTGTCAAAAGGGCACTAATCACTGGCAGGATCGAGTCAAGGCCCCTTCTAAGAATATAACCATGAATAAGCTTCCCTTGCTCTAAAGCAGCAAGAGCTGCACAAGCTTGAAGCACACTAACCATTGTCACTGAATTTGGAATTGAATCCTGGGTCTCAAGAATCATTTCACGGAATAGTTCCAAAGCTTCAAAGGCCCTCCCATTCTTCACATAACATGCAATCATAGCACTCCATGAAACCACATTTCTCACCGGCATTTCATTGAACACATAACTAGCATATGAAACACTCCCAAACCTTGCATACATATCCACCAAAGTAGTCGTAATATGAACAAGCGATTCATACCCATGTCGCAAAATATGGGCATGAACCTCCTTCCCCGTATGGAGTAGCGAAATCAAACTCTCCGAAGCAACACAAGCCTTGAGCACATACGTATACGTGAACCTATCAGACGGAATTCCAATCTGATTCATGCGGCGATACAAATCTAAAACCTCCTGGCCATGACCCGCCAACGTAAGCGCTCTAAAGAGCGCATTCCAAACATAAATCGTTCTCTTACGAGTTTCATCAAACACCTTCCGCGCATTATCAATGGCGTCCAATTCCGAGTACATATTAATCAGTTTAGTAGCCAGGAAAGGGTCCTGATCAAACCCAGCATCGACGAGGTGGCGATGGACATCAAGGCCATCGGAGAGTGAGCTTTGGCGGGAACAAGAGAGGATTAAAAGCTCGTAGGTGTGTTGGGTTGGGTTAGGCTCGTGGGAGAGAACCTCAAGAGCTTGCTTGAGACTGCCTTGTTTACATAAAGACTGTATCAAGTGGTTGCAATTTGTTTCAGGTTTTGTGGGGTTTGAAGGGTTTAAGGTGAGAGAGCAGATGGGTGGCTTTGAAGAAGTGCGAGCTGTGCAGACTGAATACGATGATGATCGGAGAGTGTGGGGAGTGTGAAACTGAAGCGCCCACATCACATGAGAATTATCGATTATGGTGGGGAGTATACTTCTGAGGCAGGCTTTCTAATCTATAATGGTCTTACCACTAAAAGTTAGACTCAGATGGTTTCTGTTTAAGCTTGAGGATATGGTGGTGTCCACTATTGTTTACCATGCTTTAGGTTCTACGGTTGTTTCTCAAAAAAAAAAAAAAAAAAAAAAGGTTCTACGGTTTTGGGAACTATAATTCATATATGAGATGACTGTGTGAAAGCAATTGCTGGTAAATGACTGATATTCACTGAACATGACAGTGAAATTACCTATTGATAAGGAGTATTTTTTTTTTTTTTTTGAGAAAGATTGATAAGGAGTAATTAGATCATCAAAAGAAATGAATAGTTGCTGTTACATTAATCGGGGATTTTATAAAATAATGGATAGAACTTTTTTTATGAGAAGGCAATGGATAGAACTTAAAATAATAGAACAGAATAGGAAAAAAAAATGGAACATGTTGGTTCAATAAATTTTGAAGCCCTTCCCTCAAAAAAAAAAAATAAAATAAAATAAATTTTGAAGCCCAAGCCAATAAATTTTAGTAGATTTTTTTAATATTTACATATCAATTATTTAATTGCTTGTATTTCATTCTCAAAAAAAATTGCTTTTTTTTTTTTTTTTGGTTTAAGATATATATATTTTTTAAGAAACTTTTTTGGTTTAAGATATACTATTGCTAATTAAGTTATTATATTTAGGCTTTATTACAGTCTCTTCTACGAGTTCTTAGAAAAATTGATTGTCAATAATTATTTAACACACTCATAACAAATTTTTTATTTTGTTTAAAATACTTGAATGTTTCAATTTATTTGGATTTTTATTTGCTCAATATTGTGGGCCCTTTCTGGAGGTGGGGGAGAAGATGCAAAGCTAACCATTATAAATCAATTATCATTTTACAATCTATTGTTTGTGTAATTGGGGGCCTTGACACACTTTATAAATTGTTGGGAGAGGTGAGGCCTTCAACCTAGGTCTAGAGCCGACCCTAATATGGTATATTTCCCCCAATTAGGGTTAGGGATGGCAAAAATGCTTGGCTTACTCAACCCATCATGCCTCGCTCTGACTTGTGTAAATTTTCCTTAATCAAAGAGAGGATGGGAACAAGTTTTGTTCACTTTAACTTGCCTCGTTGTGTGTGTGTATCTCTTAATTTATGCTATTTTGATACATATTCTTTTGCAATTCCTAAAATCTTTTTCTGTTCTCTCTCAACAATCTCTCTATCGTCTTTCCCTTTTTTTGTCTCATCTTTATTTCATCAATAACAGGGCCACCTCATTCAATGTGGCTAAATACTTCTAATTTGTCTTGCCTTGCTCCAACCCTACCTCTAAATGGGGACAAAACAGGGCCAAGACACCTATGATCCAACCATGCCCCTCCCAACTCTATTGCCAACCATACTTTTTAGGGATGACAAATATTTCCAACCACCTCACATGAGTTTTCCCCATCTTGAAGAGGGAGCAAGGACAGAACAGAACACCCATGATCCAACCGTATCCTACATGTTGTCATCCCTTCCTCTAATATGTTTACGAGGTTATATAAGAGGAAATATAAAGAAAATAATAATTTAAAATTACCTTTATAATTCACTTTTTATCTATCATTTTCAGAATTCAGATAAAATCCAACATATCGATTTTATTTCATCAAGAGTTTGTTTGTCATATAGGAATTTAGGACAACAATGTGAAATCTTGACAATTTGTGAAAATGTAGTTTTAAGTCTAACCTTCATGATCAGCCTAAAAAAAAAAAGTCTAACCTTCATGAAGTGGGGATCTTTAACATTTGCATTTTTTAAAACTTCATATTTGCAAGGTGACTAAAATATAAAGGTCATTAAATGTTTGAAGTTATTTTCATTTTGGTACTTGCGTTTTAAAATTTTTATTTTGGCATTTTCATCATAGTTTTAAAAATTGGACTAAACCAGCTAGGGATGGCAAAATGTACCCGACCCGCAGGTACTCGATCCGACCCGACTCTAATGGGTCGGGTTTTACCTGACTCGTTTAACATTAGGGTCGGGTCTGGATTTTAATTAAAAAACCCGAAGCGGGTTTGGGTCGAGTTCGAGTATTAGGCATACCCGACCCGTATATATAATATTAAAAAAAAAAAAAAACCCTAAGTATAAATACTTACTTTTCTCATTCTCTCAAGTCTCACCCTCTCATTTTCCTCCCAAGCCGCCTTCGATTCTCACCCTCACCCTAACTCTCACTTCGCCGGCGCCACTGCTCCTTGCATACTTCACCTCGCCGGCACCGCTCCGTTCTTCACCTTGCCGGCGTCGCTCCGTTCTTCACCTCACTGGTCTTTCCTCCCTGCCTCCTTCACCTTGCCACAGCCTGCAGACGCTGCTGCTCCTCCCTCACTTCGCCAGGCCCTCCTCCACCTCACAAGGCCGCAACTCTCTCATCTCCCTCACCTTGTTGTAAACTTAAGCTTTTGCAATGAAAATCGTTCTTTTTTTTTTTTTTTTTTTTTTTGAAAGGATGAAAATCGTTCTTTTTGTTCAAAGAATCAAATTTGTAGTTTCTAGTTTTAGTGCTATTTTGATTGAATAGGATCGGCTTGTTTGATTTGATTTTGTAGGGTCTTATTATTCAGACCTAGGGTTTGTATGTTAATTCTTGTTTTTACTTTTGATGTGGGAAAATATTGTAATGAAAAAAAAAAAAGGGTTTCTGATCTGTTGGTTGCTGAGAAAATAATGGGTTTTCTCGAGTGTTCTTTTTCTCCTCCTGTTTGGTTGCTGAGAAAATCAATATCAGGCAAACATTTTTTTTTTTTTTTTTTGATTGGGCCACAAAATGGGCCCTGAAGTACCACGGCCCACGGGCCCCGGAAAAAAAAATCCGTTTAGTAAACGGACCGAGTCCGGGCCGCGGGTCTTGGCTCGCGAGTCGGGTCCGGGTATGGAAAAATCCGACCCGAACCCGACCCGTTGCCATTCCTAAAACCAGCCGATTAAACCAGTTTATTGTGCTATCCATTTTGGTTAGTAATCTAACCGTTTATATTATATATTTCTTTGCCTACTAGAGACAGTATTACATAAAATAATTCAACATAAAATGACACTTAACAATCAAATTACCAAGGAATGAACGACAGGACCGATATGGAAACACAATCAAACATGAAATGTCAAAATGAAAATTTTAGAATAAAAGACTAAAATAAAAACAATTCAACTAAACTTTAAGACACAAAACTGTACTTAGTCTTGCAATATATGCATAAGTTGGAAGTTTCCTCTCATTTACTTCTAGGCTTCTAGCCATAAGTCTCTAGGACAAGCAGTAAGCAGTAAATCTACTCCATCGTGAGAATTCGGCTAAAAGAATTGGACAAGAAAGTGACATGCAATTTGCTCATAGAAAGAAAAAAAAGAAAAAAAAAAAGAAAGTGACATGCAAAGTTGAGTTTGATTGAGTCACGTTGTGTTAGCTTCCATCTCAATAATAAGATATTATTGAGACAGGTTTGCCTACGTACAACATCGTCTTATGGCAGCCACTTTTGATTTCATGACCTGCCAAAAGTTGAGTTTGATTGAGTCACGTTGTGTTAGCTTCCATCTCAATAATAAGATATTATTGGGACAGGTTTGCCTACGTACAACATTGTCTTATGGCAGCCACTTTTGATTTCATGACCTGCCAAAGTTGACCTTTCAAAAAGACCATTAAAAAGAAAATTTGACTGAAGGCTACCAAAGCAGAGGCTGTGGAGTCAGCCTCACATTCTCCAAAATACTAGCATTCACTACCAGTAATTTGCTTCTTTATAATAAGAAGCCATGTGAGTTAGGCATATATCTTTGTAATGCCCCATTTTTGTCGTAGCATATGTAAGAAAGTTTAGTGGGATTCAGCTCAAGGCCCCAACATTTCCAATGCACAGCAGCAGACTGAGTGCAAGGCTTAAAAACCAGAATTATAAAGATTCATTAATTGAAAAATGTTGGCAGATAAAACATTTTCCCAGTGGTGTCCATATTCTATGGTGCCAGTCATTTACATAACTCAGTGTATTTACTCACACCATAATTTTGGTGAGAGAACTTTGACAATCAATTGAAATGATAATACTGCCTTTGCCATCGGCTCGAAAGGAAGTTGGCTCCATTCTGAGAAGTTACAAAGCTCCTTCTGTAGACAATAATTTTCCAATATATGACTCATACCTTCAACACAAAGTGATCCTAGATATTCCACTGAAGTTTGAAGGAGCTTCAAATCCAGCCTTTTCGTCTTCTAAGTGCTTTGTCTTGAATCAAATGAGGCATTCTGCAAGCAAGGTGTCAACATCAACCAAAAATGAAAAATATACATAACAATAACGACAATTATGGTTTAGAGAACAGAATTGAGTGACTACACAAAATAAATAGGAAGTGAAGAATGATTGCCAAAACTCCATTGCTGAGCACATTTTATTCATTATAGCTGTAGCTTTTCATATTAACAAAAAATACCAAGTTTCTGAGATAAGATGCTATCAGGTCACTTACATTGGCAAGTCTTAGGGGCAATTCAGACTGCAGTTATTGTGTCTTGTTCAAATGAACTTAGACTTTTTATCTGCTGGCTTAAGAATTTGAAAAGAACACATTAAGCTGTCATCAACACTCATCATTGCACCAGCATTATCAAATTCACCACAATAGTTGGGGGCAGAAAATATCGTAACAAGTTGCCTCTCAGCAAAGAACTCATACCCATCCTCAACTACCTGGAACAAGATGCACCCCAGTAAGCTTCTTGAGTTACAAAAAGTAAGGGCAAAGAAGAAAATATTACAGACCTGGTGGGCACGACAAACAAGGTCCATATCATTCTTCATTAAGAAATCTGACACTCGATCTGGACCAAAGGTGTAAGAGACTCCACGATCATTCATTCCCCAGCCTTTGACATCTCTACCAGGATCCGACCAAAGTAAATCACAAAGCAAACCGGAATCTGGAACGTCAGTTGGACGAGTTAAGTTCCTGATTTGATCTAAATTTGTTAAATCAGGGGAAAGGCCACCATGCATGCACAATATTTTGTCGTCTATGAGCGCGGCCACAGGAAGACAATTAAAACAATCAGTAAAGATTTTCCAAAGTCTTACATTGAACCGACGTTTACATTCGTCATAAAATCCATATATCCGGTTAATAGATGCACATTCATGGTTCCCTCTCAAAAGAAAGAAGTTCTCAGGGTATTTGATTTTATATGCAAGCAAAAGGCATATTGTTTCTAAACTCTGCTTGCCACGGTCTACATAGTCCCCTAGGAATAGATAATTGGCATTGGGAGGAAACCCCCCATACTCAAAAAGCCTCAAAAGATCGGTATATTGGCCATGAATGTCGCCTGGTAAAAGAAGAAAAAAGATTAGTATTCGCTCAACACAATGCATACAAAATAACATTTAAAACACCTGTCTTGGAACATCAAAAAGTAGTCCAGTCAAAGTCATTAAGCCCCCACTTGTTTGCAATATACTATCTAAAATATGCTTTAAAACAAACTAGTGCATCTGGGGGACAAAAATAAATCAATAGAAGAGAACTTATCAGCCAAATGAAGTGCTCAAGTAGACAATAATGGTAAACATTCTACCTTCTGGAGTTAATTCTATCAGAAAATAAATTTAAAACCACAAACTACAATACTACGAATTAGGTAAATTCAATATTCTATCAATGCTTGTCAGTTTAAAACAAAAGTATGAGGGTATGTCAACATGGCAGTATTACCATGAACTTTCTCCCTGTTAATGAATGCCATTTTCCATGCTTCCAGATTTTAAAACTCATGGCATGTTATTTTGGGAACTCTATGGATAACATGCTTCCAGAATCAATGTTTACATGCAGAGTGAATTCTGAAGCTCTAGTTGACGTTGCTTACCGCTTGTATCACTATTCTATCACCTATGTTTCGGATTTCTAACATTTAGTCATATGACTATTACCGCGAAGGCATTTCCAACATTTAGTCATGTCACTCTTCTAAGTTATGTGACTATGGACTCCAGTCCAATGAAGTCATTTATAGAATACACAACTCAACTAGAAGCTGTGGTCACAGAGTAAATCTCAAAGTGTCTGCAATAAGAACAATCCATTAAACACACAACCTTGATAAGTAGGAGTGTATTCCTTAACCACCTACTCTCATGACATTTATATTAAAAAAATGTGTTGGGACTCAATGTCATCTTTACCATGGCATATCAAGCACACTAATAAAATTGGCAAGTTCAACATAACCCACAGGCCCTTCCCAGTTTAACTAGGTTTGAGTTAAAGCATCAATGTAAGGTACCACAAACAGTTTTGTGCAGACAAGGCCATCCAAAATCAACCAATACCCTCCAAGTTATAACAATACAATCAGTTTTATTGAATATAAAGGAAATGAAAAAAGATCAATAAACATATACATCATTTGGATACAACACAGCCAAATGAAATAACTAATAATTAAGCGTTTTAATTTTTTCTATGTAGTGAGAGTTGCAAAAGCAAATGTATGTTTCATAACTTTGGCAAATGTCACCATAAACTCATCCATTGATTGTAGTCAACACATTCAAGATAGACAAAACACATCACTCTTTATGTTTGAAGCTTGCCCTATTTTGTTGAGCTATTAAAAAAGGTCATACCCAATGCACAAAACATTCAAGATAGGGTTAATGCTTTTAGCCCGTTCTAATATATAATGCTTAGACTCATTTATAAGTATACTATCAATAACAATTTGGCTTCTTATTCTCTATTTTTCTGGTGAAAACCATATCTCAACCTTCTGGACTCAAGGTATTTTTAGGGTTAGTCATGCACAAACCCTTACCTTAATCCACTTTCATCCCAAGTCATCAATCCCTGGAAATACCCATTTTTCCTAGCAATTGATGTAGAGGGGCAAGAAAAGGCTTCAGCTAATTCTTCAATCTACCCAGAGTCTTCCTCACAACTCAATCATAAGTTAATCTCTCCAATCTAGTACATTTCCAGACAACCCACGGCAACACCAAGGAGATTTTCTTAAATACTAAGAGCAGTAACTAAACACCATGGTTCAGTTTGCAATAAAAACGTATCAAATTCACCAACAAGATGTGCAAAAGTTACATCTTTCCTTCCTCTGAAGAATCACAGAGATATTAAAGCATAAAATATAGCAAAAACACAAGAATCCCATCAATCACCATACTAAGAAAATTAAAAGTCTGGACAGCTGAAAGAAAGCCAATTCAGCTGTTTCATGCTATATGACATACAAACATCCAGAACATCCATGTTTCTTCTCAAACTCATAAACTCTTCTTTGCCAATCCCATCCTATCAAAACCCAGTATTTTAAAAAACCAACCAGCCAAGAACAATAACAAACCATATATATGTCTCTGAAGCCAATGTTCAAAACATAAATCCAAACCCCAATCACCCAAAATCCCAACTCCATAGAAAAAAAAGGGAAAAAACACCACAATAATCAGAGACTGTTCAAGATTCAAAAAAAAAAAAGAAAAGAAAAAAAGAAATTTTTGTGAAAGAAAGTAAAAGAGTTTGACGAAGAAAACACACCACAGATCTTGATGGGTGCTTCAAGCTCGAGAAGATTAGGCTGTTGGAGGAAAATTTCTCTGGAAACAGTACAGAGCTGACGGATCTCGCTCTCCATGAGCTGAACCTGCTTCCCTGCTCTCACGTGCCTATACTCCAATAGCCTGTTGATAATGTCATCCAGTACACCAGAGTCCATTCTCAAAAATCCCACCACAAACCCAGGAACTGAACTGAACTGATGAAAGACTTCAACTTCTATTCTATGAGAACCAAAGCTCTCTTCTTTTTTGGTCACTTGGTCCTGTCCTAGTTCTTGTTTTTGTACTTGTGTTGTTTTGGTTTAAAAAACTAAAAATCTTTCCTTTATTTTTTTAATGCGTAGTAGTAATTATTTGGAGTAAGGAGCGGACTCTTTTTGAAATGGTTTGGTGAAGTGGGGGTGGGGGGCTACTTTGAAAGAAGAGAAGGTGGAGAATGTGGGTGATTTTATTGTTTATTATTATTAGTTTATTACTATTTATTATTATATTATAAATTTTTGTTTAATGTTTTAGTTAGTTATATTTACTATGTATGATTTCATTGATTCTAGTTTTAAAAAATTTAAGGTGGGAACTGGGAGGAATGAAAGAGAGCTGGGCTGCAACTTCGATGTGGCCGAAATGATTATGAATTTTGATTCATCCAAGTTTATTTTCTTATTCCAAAAAAAAAATGCCATTCATTTTGACTTTTATAAATCTTGGTTTTTGGATAAACGCGGCACGCACCCTTACTGATTTGAATCATTGATTTCTTACTTTACTTTTTAAAATTTAAATTTTTATTTCTTTTTGCTATGTCTTTATCATCATCATTATCATCGTCATTGTATTGATATATATTGTTATTAGTATTGTTGATCTTTGAAGACACATTGCCCCCACCCATGAAATCCATACAAAAATGTTTATGATCTTAGTTAGCTCTCACACACTCTTTTTGCTTATAATGTAGTTTTGATACTTGACTGAATTTCTAAAAAAAATTATCAGCCTCACATCATGGAATAAGTTGATGGTCAAACACAAGTTGAATTTAATCTAAAAACGATATTGGTTTCCATTTTCTCATTTTGAGCTACACTAAATAGGATAGAATGTTATCTAATCTAATATTAACTCAACATCAAATCAATTACTCATAGCATACAGTATTTCAATTATTATTGTCTCTAATCATGATTTTGCCAAGTGCTAAGACCTACAAAGAAGGGCTTCAAAAAGTCTCATTAATTTAAAACAATTCCATTCTCCATTCCGTACATAAAAATTTGTTGAATGAGCAGTGTGAACAGCATTTTTCCCCATTACACCCATGTGCATGTCCATTTAAGGAATATAAATGATGACTAAGATTGCTCCCAAAGGAAGGTTTTGAAGGGAGTAAAGTATAGAATGTCACTCACCATCTTGAGTCTTTGACAGTCATAAGATCAATATGAATGAGAGGAAAAAGTTATTTGGAGGGAAATAATTGAGTCCGAAAGTGAGAACTACCAAATTTTACTATGGTAATTATTTAGTCCCCAAATTAATTATGGCTTAGTTGGCTAACCTAACAATTCAGTCCAAATTAAAGTGATTAGCCAATTAATCGAACAATCCACTGAAAATCACCACAATAGGACAACCCCAGTAAAAACATGTAATCAGAAAACCCACTGAAAATCACCACAAAGATAACACATGGATGAGTTATTGAAGAAGAAAACTCGAGACAACTATGTATAAAAACCTCTTAATGATCTTATTAACAAAACAGGCCACTATAATAGATAGTTGTAGTACAATTCACTTACAAAGTCAAAACCCTCCAAGCTATATAGCAAAATTGTATTTGAGCCCTCCAAACTCTTGCTAGCAACTGAATCCGTAGGTCCTTTCTGTACTCTAGCACTCATATCTACAAGTTAACCCACCAATTGCACGATTTAGTCTCCTTAATCACTCTAAGGCCCCTTAGAAATTTGGAATTGCTCCAATGATTCCCAAGAACTAGACAGCACCAAGAACTTTGTGTAATGGATTTAATATCCTCTCATAGAATATGGCAATTTGAGAGGGAGAAGGTAGAGAGAATGAGGACTTTTAAGCTTTAGGGTTTTAGGTCTCTCTTTAGCTCTTCTATGGGAATTAGGTGTTTTTCTTTCTTTGAAATTCGTGGGAAATGAGAGTATATATAATGAAGGCATGGGCTGAAATAGAAAAAAGAAAAATAACTATATCCTCTTAGGTTCTTACGTTTTCATACGTGTGAAGTGAGAGGCGAAATAGGGGGAGAAACCATTGTCCAATTAATTTTCAATCTAAATCTCATATCTCCAATTCGCCTCGCAGACCTAGTTTTAGAGGTATGAAATTCTACTGACTTCAGCTTCCACTTCAACACTTGCACACTCTACCTCACTAACTCAAATACAAATTGAATACCCAAAAAATACAGGGTCCGTTTGGATACAACTTTTTTTTTTTTTTAGAATCGGATACAACTTATTTTTGCTAAAACTGAAAACTGAAAACACTGTAGCAAAATCATTTTTAAATGTATGAATAGTGTTGTGAGACCCATTTTTAATATATTTTTTTTCTGAATAAAGTGGCTGTGAGTCCCATGAACAGTGCGTGAACAGTGCGTGAACAGTGCTTCTATAGGTGTGAACAGTGATAATGGTCTCCCTAAAACGCGTGAAACAAAAAAAAAGGGGGGAAACGCTAAAAAGTGAAAACGTAGATGCCCGCAAACGTGAATCCAAACCCACAAACAGAATACAATGAAATTGAATGATTTGATTATATGAAAATTTGACATGGAATTAGCCAACACTATAAGATATCCTTACAGAAAATCTAAACGCTGTCTCTAAATATATGGCTTTAAAGCCAAGTCCGAATGAAACAAATAGAAATAATTCAACTTGATTGTTGCCAGACACTTCTTACTATATGAATAACAAAATCTAGTGAAAATCTTGAGAATGTTCCAATCTTGTAGCTATAAGCTGCTGTGAGATTGAACTCGACCCTCAGATTTACTTTTTAAACTAATTAAAGGATCAATAATTTCCAGCATAAAGAAAAATAGAAAGAAAGAACTGTTATCTTATGCAAGTTTGAAATGCACGACATTTGTCTCTTTTGTACTTCATTTTTATGGAGTTTAAAGCCTAACATTTCTCAGTCATAACATTCTCAGGCATATTCTTTTCTTCGTAACAAATAAATGTCTCTGTACATGTGAAAAGAATAATGATTTAAGCCTATGACTATTTAATCCTTATAAGCAAGTTTACATTGTAACTTTCTTGGGTAATTTGATAGATTGCATAATTTTATCGAAATGAATGTTTTAAATCAAATTTCATACCCTCCACTTTCCATTCAAATGAATCAATTTCCTTAAAAACATATTTTCACAAGACTTAAAAAAGTATAAAACACTCAATAGTATTGTTGATTCTTGTTAAAATTCTTCATTTTCCAATTGTTGCTATCTCTGCTTACGCAAGTAAACTATAACTAGAAACTTAGAAAACAAGCAACAAAAAAGTGTTCATCTAAAAAATGCATTAGTAGAATGAAAACAACCATACAACTACAACCTCTCATACTTTGGTAGTTACAAAATGCTCAGTAGTCACTTTGCCTTCACTCAAACTACACGTCTAGAAGTCTACAACCTACAGAAGACAGAAAAGACACACACAATTCTGAAGGATGGCTAGGTAATTAGTCATTGTATTTGCTCTAGTTTTCTTGATCATGGCCAATTCTCTAATCAAAATTAATACTTGACTTTAACACCCCCAAGAGCATCAATGACAGCAAATTTGATCGAATTTTTTTCACAAACTCCGGTTTAAAAAGTAGTGCACCTTCTTCTAACAGTGGCTTGGGATAGAGAACCATGTGCGTTGAAATGGACTCGTTACATTGTAACGAACACATTTATGGATTAGGCTTACTTATTGATTATTGACCTTATAGTTTTTTCGCGCAAATTATGTAGCGTTTTGTCCCATTTTTCAAACTAATTAGGGAAATGTCTCTCTTTTAAAACTCGATTTTCTCAAAATCGAGTTTAAAAAAAAAAATTTCTGGAGCCCTATAGTGGCGTTTTAAAGAGCCTATAGTGATGTTTTAAGGACCTATAGTGACGTTTTGGAACTCGAGCTCCATGAACTTGAGTTATAGGCAATTTTTTTACCTATAACTTGAGTCAATGGAGCTCGAGTTCCAAAACGCCACTATAGGTCCTTAAAACGTCACTATAGACTCCTTAAAAACGCTACTATAGGGCTTAACTCGATTTTGAGAAAATTAAGTTTCAAAAGAGGGGCATTTTCCTAATTAGTTTGGGAAATGGGGTAAAACGCTATATAATTTGAGCGAATAGGGCATTTGCCCATTTTGGCCTGTGAAATGAATTAGGAGATGAGATTAGGGTTTCTTATAGATGAGGGTTTGCATGAGAGATTGATGATTGCATGTTACTGGTAATTGAATAATCGACTTATGACTTCTTGGAGAGAGTAATTACCTCCAAAGAATGAGACTGTTTCTATGGAGTCTATACCTCCAAGAGAAAGAAAAACTAGGGGTATTCAAAAAAAAAATTTTAAAACAAAAAAAGGTCGACCGATTGAACTGATTGACAAAAACCGACCAAGATTTCCAATTTTGGTCAATTTTTCTCCTATACCAATCTGTATGGGTTTTTTTTTTTTGGGTGGGGGGTGGGGGGATGAGTTTAGGCTCTGGTATAGACGTTAGGCCTTTTCACCTAACACTAACCAAACCAATATTTTATATATATAAAAACATGTAAGTAGCAATAGCTCTGTGGTATTAATGTCTGTATCTTTTCTAGGATGACCTTATTTTGAGTCTTCGTTGCACTTTTTTTTTTTTTTTTTGAATAATTGAAATGATGCCATGTTTGTTTATTCCCTTTCTAAACATGAGAAGTATTTTTATTGTTGGCTTTATTCAGTGACAAAAGTTGTGATGATACACAAAAATTAGTAAGCTGGAATGCTTCGGGCTATGGTGATGGCTATAAATCCTGAAAAGAAAGAAAGAACTATCAAAGGTGACCGGTGTGACTCGGTCAAGGACCCTCCGACGGTTAAGTCAGTTTTTCCTCTAGGACACAAGGATGGAAAATAGTGAATAATTAGAACTTACCTTGGGTGAATGTGATTTGTTCATTTTATAAAGAGCTAGTCATGGGTCTACTTGTTTGGATCCACTATCATCATGGATGATATGGGCAATTAGCGGAGAAAATGGGGTATATGGAGCGAAGTCTGAGGAGTTTCTTCCATGTAGTGAGAGCAATGTGTTGTGGTGTAATTATGTGGAATTCTTGGAAAATTCTTTGTAGGATTTATCCAAGTATAGTTCAGTTGTCAATGCATATATATATATATATACACTCGTCCATATGTCTAGTTGTCTATGAAGGAACTCTGGACTAGATCACTTCATTGTTAAAGGACAAGTGTTGTACGTAGATTATTTTCTTTGGACGTGGTCTGGCCATGGACGACATCCAGGGACGGGTTATCCTTAGTTGATCCCCATCAGTTGCCCCCTCGTCCTTGTGTTGTCTGTCATTGTGGTGATTTGAGAATTTTTTTTTTAAATGTTGACACGTGGCATAATCATGAGGTTCGTTTATAATGTCGTTTCGTTCTTCAAGGCAAGTGTCACATGGCTTTATTTGGTTGGTTGCATCGTTTCAGTGACTGGGTCTGTCGTCTATAAATAGTGGAATTCCTCTCCTACCCTCTCACATTTCTCATATTTTCTCCTCTAACTTTTGTCGTCCAGCACCTCGTCTAGAAGTTTCCGTCTTTAGTCATCCTTGTTTAGAGCCAGGTATCCTCTTTTTCTCGTCTTTTAGGCTTTTCTTTAGTTTTCAAAATGTCTGAAATCGTTGTGTCTTCGTCTAGCAATAGCGATGATAAGGAGATAGACGAGTATCATGATAGTAGCCTTAATGGTAGTAGCACTAATAGCAGTAGTAACAGTAGTAGTAGGGGAAACGCCACAGACAAGCAATACACGTTTGGGGTTCCTGAAGTCCCTTTAGATGTTTTCCAAAAGGAGATGAGGACGAGGATGGCTTCTGGGTCACTTGCTGGCACATCCACTAGTGTCCCTTTGTCTCCTTCTTCAAGTGAAGAAGAGACTTTGTATAGCTGTACAGTAGGCATTCCTTCAAAGACTGATAAGAAAAAACTTACTTCCCTTAGGAGTTGGTACCAGATCCCAGACAACCTTAATCCTCGATTGGCCGTCCGTGGTGAATGGTGTAGCCACCCTCGTTTTGGGGAGGTATCTATAAAGCTTATCTTCTTGGAGGACTTAGGTTGCCTCTTAACGCTTTTGCCAAAGAAATACTCTCTAGATTAGGTTCAGGAATTAACCAGCTTAATCCAAATGCATAGAGGTTTATCGTCTCTATGCAAGTTTTGTGGAGGGAAGTATTTGATGGGAACCGTCCTCTCACTGTGGGCGAGTTCCTATATTGTTACAAGCCCTCTGAGATTAGTCAATCCCTAGGTTTTTACCAATTCTCAGTTAAGGGTTCAAATTGTAGATTGGTGAAGTCCCTCCCTACGTCTAATAGGAAGTGGAAGATGTAGTTTTTCTTCGTCTCCGAGTTTTGGGTAGGAAACCCAGTTGAGGTAGGCAAGGATCCATTTCCTTCCTATACTGGTGAGATTGGGAATGTTTGTCCTGAGGGTATGTCCCTTTTTCACTACTCATTTTCACTTCTATTGTTGTACTCGTCTAACCCCCCCCCCTTTTTTTGTAGCTGTAAAACAACCTGTCTTGTCTAAATTTTATTTAGATTGTGTCTAGAGAGCTCATTCTTACACGGACAGGACGTTTCATTGCCTAATGACACTTCGCAATCTTGCAAGTGGGGACTTGGCCTTGAACCTATTGAAGAGGCGCTTGCTCACAAGCTTACTAATCGAAGACATAA
Organism: Quercus glauca; assembly: GCA_023736055.1. Classification (NCBI taxonomy): domain Eukaryota; kingdom Viridiplantae; phylum Streptophyta; class Magnoliopsida; order Fagales; family Fagaceae; genus Quercus; species Quercus glauca. Next base: position 30,870,974 of record CM043315.1, read on the forward strand.
GGTTTCTCCTTTGCATTTTTATTACTTGTTTCGTCCAAACTCTAACATCTTCCTTTTTTGCAAGAATGGCAACTATGAAAGAAAACAAAGTGAAGGGTTTGGCAGACGAGGAAACTATGCAAGAAAGGACTCATTCCCAGCCTTGTCTAACAGTGGAGGATAAAAGGAAGATCCTTTCCAAGACGATTGACATGGGGAGTCTTCCAAGCCGTCGAGGTCATAAGAAGGCGAAGCATAAGTTGTCTAAATCTGGGGTCGTCAAGCTCGGTTTGATCATCCCTCCTGCCCCTACTAAGAAGCCGTCTGTACAAATCTTTGATTTAGATTTGTCTAATCCTCCTGAAACTGCCCTGTCCAAACCTCCTGGAAGTGCTCCTATGAACCTCCTTGAGAACGAAGATCTTGCTTGGGAAAGGTTCCAACAAGTTGTGACTGAATAGGACATTGCTGTGTGCTATGACATGTCTATGAAGGACTTTAATCATTCCACAATTCATGATCTTTTCAAGGTATTTTCTTCGTCTTGAATCACCCATAAATTGATGTATTCGTCTACTTACCTTACATCCAATCCTTTTTATACATGTTATGTCAAAGTTTATGGCAGCGTCTAAACAAGCTTATGAGTTGGACCATGAAAAGGTTATATTGGAGGCAAAAATCTGTGGTATGGAGAAGGAATCAAGCCGCAGCACGAGGGAAAGGATGAAGCTTGAGGCTGAGGTGGAGGAGCTGAAGAATTTGGAAGAGGAATTAAGGATGGACATAGTGGAAAAGGACACTCGTCTGGATCATCTATAGAAGCAAAACAAAGAGCTCAGATTGTCCTCAAGCCAAGCCAAAGACGAAGTGATCAAGGAATTCAAATCGTCTAAAGCGTTCACTGATCTTCTGGACAAGAACTATGCAACGAGCTTTGAAGATTTTCGTATGGACGCTCTTGAGCTATTCCCTAAGATGAACTTTGATTCTATCAAGCTTCGTACTGCAGTTGAGAGTTCCTTGCTTCAGACAAGTTCAGAAGATCTGAATGTTGAAGACGATGCTTACACTCCTTTCCTTTCTAAAGACGACTCTAAGTCTGGTGGCGATGCCCCCAGTGGTTTATCCCCATGAAATGATTTCCATTTTATCTATTTCCTTATTGTTTGTTTGTTTTTTTTTTTTTTTTAGAAAGGTTCTGTTGTTTTGGACCACTTTATATTTATCTAAGTACATTTGGTTCATCCATGTTTAAAGACGAATCTTGATACAATTGCCTTGTTTAGGCATAACTTTGTTAAGAGTTTTTGGACAATAGTCGTCTGCCCTTTTTATTTATGAACGCACTATTATCCATATTGTTATTGCCAAATTTAATTCCAAGTGTTACTCATCCATGTTTAGGACTTAATTTTGGAATGTATATTTTCCTCGTCCTTAGACTTATTCTTGGAACTTTCTTTGGTTATTCTTTTTATCCATAGCTTGGGTTATTTGGTAGGTTGGACTTGCTGCCTATAAAAAGTGGCACATGCATGCTTTTCTTCGTCCTTAACTTTTTGGACGAGTGTACTGGGAGGTTTGTTCCTTCGCTTTACACTTATCATTATTGCCTTAGGTTTTATGGCAATTTATCTTTTCCTCGTTTAAGGATGGCTCATGATGATATATCTTCGCATCCAGAGATTTTATACGTCTTTAATTTGTCATGGACATTAACTTCACAACACTTAAATTCGAAAATTCAAGCAACTTTATACAATAACTATACATAACATCGTCCACAAACATCAGAGAACTTAGTACATAGTAGTTCAAAGACATCGTCTATGCTAGTACTTAGTCCTTTTTAGGGAATTCAAATTACTTTATATACAAGGACTTTGTTCACGACATCGTCCATAGCACATGCCCGTAGCTAGTGCTTTTTAGGGAATTCAAATGCTAGAAAATATAAAATACTGTTGAAAAACATAAGTGCTAAAAGATAACAGATAAATTACTAGAAATTGCTGACAATCTTTACGCTCGTTTGTGGTGACCTTTTCGACAAGTCTTCTTTATTGGTAGTACTTTCTTAAGTGCTCCACATTCCATAGGTGTTCTAGCTTTCATCCATCTAAGGCTTCCAAGTAGTATGAACCTCGTCTTTTGGAATTGATGACTCTGTATGGTCCTTCTCAGTTAGGCCCTAACTTTCCATTAACGGGATCCTTTGTAGCCAGATTCCCCTTCTTTAAGACGAGATATCTGATGTTGAACTGTCTTGGCTTCACCAATGCATCATGATGCTTGTACATTAAGTCTTTGTAACGAGCCACCCTTCGTTCTGCATCCATCCTTAGCTCGTCCATAAGGTCAAGGCTTAGACGAAACTGCTTTTCATTCTCTTCGTTGTTGAAGTGAGCCACCCTGTAGCTAGTTAAACCAACTTTCGCAAGTATAAACATGTCACTTCCATATGCCAACTTAAAAGGAGTCTCTCCAGTTGAAGTCCTTATCGTCGTTCTATATGCCTAAAGGACGTTGGGTAGTCCGCCCGGCCACATCCCTTTCACCCCCTTCAAGCCGGGTCTTGATGATTTTTAACAAAGATTGGTTTGCAACTTCAACTTGTCCATTGATTTGTGGGTGAGAGGGTGAGGAATAATGATTTATGATCCCCAATTACTTGCAAAAGTCTTAAAAGGGCGCATTATCAAATTGGCGTCCGTTGTCCGAGATGAGTACTCTAGGAATTTCGAAGCAGCATATTATGTTCTTCCAGACAAAGTTTCTAACATTTTACTCAGTGATTCTCGCCACGGGCTCCGCTTCCACCCATTTTGTAAAGTAATCAATCCCTACTATTAAAAACTTCATCTGTCTCGTCCCCATGAGAAAAGAACCAAGAATGTCAAGTCCCCACTAGGCAAAAGGCAAGGCCAAAGGGCCACCATTGGAGTAAGATACTCTGATGGTTGCCTAGGTATGTTGCTGTACCTTTAACACTTATCACATACTTTAACATAAGCTTTAGCATTTGCTTGCATAAACGACTAGTAATTCCCTGCACGGACCATCTTATAGACAAGAGATCTGGCCCCTGAATGGTTTCCATAAGCCCTTTCATGGACATCTCTCAGGACATAAAGAGACTCTTCTAGATTCAAACACCTTAGGTAGGGTTGAGAAAAACCCCTCTTGTATAACACCTTGTCCATAAGGACAAACCTCGTTACTCTTACCCTTAGCTTCCTTGCTTCTTCCTTATCCTCCAGGAGGAGTCCGTCTTTAAGATAAGAGACGATTGGAGTGGTCCAGTTGAATACTTCATCTATCTGATGTACTTCTAGAATGTCAATACTTGGGATGTACTGAATTTTGATTTGATCACTCATCACTTCATTTGCAGATGCCGTCTTGGCTAGAACGGTAGCTTCCATATTATCCTCCCTTGGTATCTGCTGAAATTAAGCTGCTGTGAAGCCTTTAATGCATTGCTTGACTTTGCCCAAGTACTTCTTCATCCGTTCCTCCTTAGCTTCATATGTTCTATTTATTTGGCCCATTGTTAACTATGAATCTCCCTGGACGAGGACAAAGTCTGCTCCAAGTGATCTAGCTAACTCTAAGCCATGTAGTAGAGCTTCATATTCAGCTTCATTATTAGTTATCTGGAACTATAAATGAATTGCATACTCCAAATGATCCCCTTCAGGTGAGTGTAAAACTATTCCAATTCCTCATGTATACTGTGTGGATAAGCCATCCACACGGATGACCCACTACTTTGCCCCCTAGTCTTCATCTTGCTTACTACTAGCAAGAGTGAATTCAACAATAAAATCTGCTAGGACCTAAGCTTTTATCATTTCCCTTGGTTTGTATTGCACAATAAACTCACTAAGTTCTACTGCCCACTGAATCAGTCGTCCAGCGACCTCCAGCTTATTCATGGCCTTTTTTAGCGGGTGATCTGTTAAGACGTTAATTACATGAGCTTGAAAATAAGGCCTGAGCTTCCTTGCTGCTATCACCAATGAAAATGCAAGCTTTTCCATGGGTGGATATCGCTCTTCTACTCCCCTTAAAGCTTTGCTGGTGTAGTAGACAGGTTTCCATACCTTTCCTTCCTATCTGATCAAGCCTGAACTTACTGCATGAGGGGATACTGCTAGGTGGAGATACAGTTCTTCTCCAGGTTTAGACGGGCTTAACAGCGGAGTCGAAGCAAGATAAGTCTTTAAGTCTTCAAACGCTTGTTGGCACTCATCCGTCCATTCGAATGCTTTTCTCAACACTCTGATAGTAGCTTTTGAAACAAACCTGTTAAGGGCAACTACTTGTCCAGTGAGGCTCTGGATGTCTTTGACATTCTTTGGGGGCTCCATGTTCAGAATCGCTTGGATCTTATCAGGGTTTGCTTCAATTCCTCTCTAGTAAACCATGAAACCAAGAAATTTCCCTGATGCAACTCCGAAGGCATATTTGCTTGGATTCAACTTCATCTTGTATCGCTTAAGTGTATCAAAGGTTTCTTAAAGGTCATCCAAATGCTGCACCTCCTCCACGCTTTTTACCAACATGTCATCCACATATACTTCAACATTTTGCCCAATTTTTAGATGAAACATATGGTTAACTAGCTGCTGGTAGGTAGCTCCAACATTCTTCAGACCAAATAGCATCACTTTATAACAAAACAAACCTTGGCTTGTAATGAAGGATGTTTTCTCCTGATCTGCCTCGTCCATCTTAATCTGGTTATACCCTGAGAATGCGTCCATGAAACTTAACAACTGGTGTCCAGTCGTTGAATCCACCAACTGATCAATGCGTGGAAAAGGATAGCTATCTTTTGGGCAGGCTTGTTTAAATCTGTGAAGTCCACGCAAATCCTCCATTTGCCATTAGCCTTTTTGACCGTCACCACATTAGCTAGCCAATCAAGGTAATAAACTTCGTGTATGAACTTCGCGGTGACTAATTATGGACCTCTTCCTTGATGTCATTATCTCGTTCTGGGGCGAACACCCTTTTCTTTTAGCGAATAGGCTTATAGAATGGGGACACATTTAGACGATGAGTAATTACACAGGGTCAATCCCAGGCATGTCTTCATGGCTCCATGCAAAAAATTTGTATTCTGCTTAAGGAACCCAATGAGTTCCTGCTTTTTTTTCTCCCCTATACTTGTTCCAATCCTGGTAAACTTCTTTGGGTTGGACTTGTCCAACGGTATCTAATATCTCAATTGGCTCTGCCAATGTTCTTCTTTCTTCGATGCTCATTGTTTGCATTTGCTCGTCCATGACCATCATTGCTAAGTAACATTTTCTAGCTACTAATTGATCTCCTTGTGCTTCCCCAATGTCATACTCCGTTGGAAACTTAACAGATAAATAGTAAGTGGACGTCGCAGCTCTCCAACTGTTCAAAGTTGGTCGTCCAATAATAGCATTGTATGAAAATGAACAATCTACAATAAGGAAATTCACTTCCTTATTGATTTGTCGTGGATAAGAGCCAACCATAACTGGCAGAGAGATAGTGCCTACTGGTAGAACTTTCGTTCCTTTAAACCCGATCAATGACATATTTGCTGGACGAAGTAATTCTTTTTTAATCCTCATCTGCTGAAAAGCTGGATAGTAGAGGATGTCTACTGAACTCCCATTATCTATTAACACCTTTCTAGTTGTATAATTTGCAATTGTCAAAGTAATGACAATCGCATCATCATGGTGTAGTTGTCTTGCATCTTCGTCTGTAAAAGTAATGGCGGGTTCGTCTTCTCTGATCATCCTCAGTGGTCGTCTAGATATTTGAACATTCTAGACTTCTTTGATGTAGGTCTTTTTTGCTTTAGACGAGCTTCCTGTTGATGTACCTCCTACGATGATCCTTATTTCTCTGAGTAGTGGGCGTGTTGGTTCCTCTGCTTTGCCTTTCATTTGCTATCTCTCATCCTTGTGGTCTTGCCTAAGAAAATTCTTCAAATTTCATTGCTTAATAAGAGCCTTTATCTGTTGTTTCAAGTCGTAGCATTCGTCCGTATCATGTCCATGGTCACAGTGAAAACGACAGTATTTGCTTTTGTTCCGCTTACTAGAATCTCCTTTCATCTTCTCGGGCCACTTTAAGGATGGATCGTCTTTGATTTGTATTAATACTTGATTAAGCGGAGTATTCAAGGGAGTATAGTTAGAGTATCATCCTAAAGACGACCTTGCTTTCTTGCCGTCGCGATACCTTTTCTCCCCTACTTTGGCTTTCTTTGGACAAGGACCATGTTCTGGATGGTGTATATAACCATTCTCCAGTCGTTCACCTTTCTTCTTCTTCTTGGCAATAATTGAGTCTTCTGCTTTCATGAAACTTTGGGCCGAATATATCAATTCAGCTATCGTTTAAGGCTCCTGGTCGTACAGCTTATGAATGAACAGGCTTGAAGTAACTCCATTGTAGAAAGCTGCCAAGAGGATCTTGTCATCCATCTCGTCCACCAACAGAGCTTCTCTATTAAAATGGCTGATAAAAGTATGCAAGCTTTCATTTTCTCATTGTTCTATGTTCAATAGGTTAGACGATGAGCACTTTTGCCTTTGTCCCCTAACAAAGTTGTTAACGAACAACTTACTTAACTCTTGAAATGAAGTTATGGTATTTGGCGATAGCTTATTGAACCATACTCTGGCTGGGCCTTTCAAGGTGGTAGGAAAAACTCTACACATTATTTCATCTGGAACACCTTGGAGATGCATAGATGTTTTGAACGTGGCAATGTGATCACAAAGGTCATGCATCCCATCAAATGAGTCTAGGGTCGGCATCTTGGACAATAAGGGATGACTTGTGATGGACGCAATAAGGGGGAATCAGTCCTGTGGACGAGATCATCCACATGGTTTGCTCTCCTCATGGAATCCTTCATCTCTTCCATGGCTCTTTTCATTTAGTCCATCTCCTTTTCCAAGTGTGGTACTCTACGAGTGACAGTGCCTCTGGACTGGTCTCCTTCAGCATTATTATCAGCCCCTTTATTCTCTACATTTTGACCTCATTCTCCACCATGTTGCTAATAACGTTGTCTATTAACTTTGTGGGTGAGAAAGCCCAACGCCATATGTTGGGCCTGAGGCCCAGTTCAGATACGACTCTCTGTCCGAAGAGGATAAAAGTATCAATGCTTTGCCATCCTGGTGGAGGTGCAATCCATAAGGGACAGACGCACCATCCGAAGACAATCTAGTTGGGCCGAAGGGACCTTACCCAACGGAGCTGCCCAGAACTTAATCGAGTAGATATGCTGAAGAGCCCCATGCCAGAGCTGAGCTTCGGGCACGTCCAAAAGCATAGCTATCATGAAATATCTTACCAATAAAGCTGCCACCGCCACATTTAATGCACTGCAGCAACTTTCCTGGCCGCATTTATGACACCTGAACAGTGTATCTTCACCCACCACCACTCACTGGGGGTTAAAGCAAACGGCTGATGTTACTAGTACTCAAGTGGGCGCCTAGATGGAGGACAAGTGTGCGGTGAAGATGGGAGAAGGGTGTATATATAAAGGGAGCAAGTCTCGCAGAGAAGGGGGGGAAAATTGTATTCACTAAGTCTTTATATACTAATCCTCTTCGGACCAAAGAGTTTTCCTGTTAAAAAAGCCTGTCTCAATCCTTTTTTCTTTTAGATGGTTTTTGCTTGTATGAACCGTTGCTAAATCCGCTACTAGCCCAGTTGTTTAACCCATTCTCTACAAATTTATTGTTGGGAATTTGTTGGGCTCACAATACAGGGAGTTGGTATCAGGCCCAACAAATTTGGACCCTACAATTGGCGCCGTCTGTGGGAAGCAGCTTGAGCGAAGGTGGAAGCAACACCTCAAAAGATGGCTGAACCAAGGCAACGACCAGCTGAGTCCAGGTCATTTAAGCACACCGATCCCTTTCTTCATCTGGAACGGAGGTAGGATCGTGAGGGAAGTGTACACACCGCACGTGACGATCAAAACCAGTCGCATGGGGAGAGCCACATGTCTCATGCAGAGAAGAACAAAGACATGCAGAAGGAAATAGACAGGCTCAAAAAGGAGTTGCGCCGTGCAAAGAGGAAGCGCAGTCCCTCGTATTCTGACGAAGATTTTGAGGATGACCAGGATGTTGGCTATAAACAGAAACATCGAACGCCGGTCAGCGAATCCTTTACCTATGAGGAAATGCGTCATGACAAGAGGAACCCTCAGAATCCCTTACCGAGGGGCGCAGGGAATGATGCTATGAGCAAAGCTCTGGATCAGATCTCCAGGTCTCCTTTTACACGTAATATCGAGGGTGCCAGACTTCCCAAGCGTTTCCACCAACCTACATTCACCATCTACAACGGCCAGACCGATCCAGTGGAACACGTGAGTCATTTTAACCAGCGGATGGCGGTCCACTCTAGGGACGAAGCCCTGATGTGCAAAGTTTTTCCCTCCAGTTTGGGACCAATAGCCATGAGATGGTTCGATGGTCTGAAAGCAAACACTATTAGCTCTTTCCAAGAACTAACCCAGGCTTTTGGGTCTCGTTTCGTCACTTGCCGAAGGGTTCCTCAGTCCGTGGCCTCGCTGTTGTCCGTCAGCATGAAAGGGAACGAGACTCTGAAGTCGTACTCAGATAGATTTTGGGAAACATACAATGAGGTAGAGGAAGACTGTGAATCGATGGCTGTTAGCTCTTTTAAACTGGGCCTCCCCACTGAACATTCCCTGAGAACATCCTTGACGCGCAACCCTGCCACCAGTATACGCCAGTTGATGGACAGGATCGATAAGTACAAAAGAGTGGAAGAAGATCAGCAGCAGAGTAAGGGGAAGGAGAAAGTTATCCCTCAGGAGGGGAGGGATTTCAAGTCGGACAGGCAAAATCACAACAGGCCGAGGAAGGACTGGACCGGACAGAGCACAGCAAACTTCCAGGCGGTCAATGCGGTTTTTCGCGAACCAGTACACCAAGTCCTGGATAAGATAAAAAACGAACCATTCTTCAAGAAGCCGAACAAGATGGTAGGAAACCCTGAAAGGCGCAACCACAATTTTTACTGTCAGTATCACCTTGATCATGGACATACTACCGAGGATTGCAGGAGCCTGTGGGATCATTTGGATCAGCTAGTCAGCGAAGGCAGACTAAAGCACCTCCTACACCACTCATACGGACAGGGAAATCAGACAAGCACGGGGCCTAGGAGAGGCAACTCAGTGAAACCTCCCTTGGGGACAATCAATGTCATTTTTGCTGCACCTGGGAGGACAGGGTCCCACCCATCCCAGGGTATTGTCAGTAGCCCGAGTACCCTTGGAAAGTGTTAACAGAGAGTCGAAGAGACACAGGGTGGATATTCCAGTTCTGGGCTTTTCGGAGGAGGACAAAGTAGGGACTATCCAGCCGCATGACGATGCCCTAGTAGTTACTCTAAGAATAGGCGGATACGATGTCAGGAGGGTAATGGTAGATCAGGGTAGCGCAGCAGAGATTATGTACCCAGACCTATACAAGGGGCTGAACTTGTCCCCCGAGGACTTGACTCCGTACAGTTCTCCTTTGGTCAGCTTCGACGGCAAAGTGATCATTCCGAAGGGGCAGATTAGATTGCCTGTGCAAACCGGTCCTGAAACGGTGGAAGTGGATTTCATAGTAGTGGACGCCTACTCACCCTACACCGCTATAGTAGGCAGACCTTGGCTTCATACCCTTGGGGCGGTATCCTCCACACTACACCAGAAAATTAAGTATCCGTCCGAAGGAGCAGTCGAAGAAATCCGCGGAGACCAGTCTACGTCCAGACAATGTCTCGTGGCGGCCATCCAGCACCATCCTCAGGCTGAGACCTTGGGCTGTAACGAAGGGAATTTGTAGCAATTAAAGTCGTCGGTGCTAGACACCGAAGCTTCGGCCAAAGAGGCAGAGTGCGAAAGCTTGGTAAGGGTGGTTATCGGTAACGACCCAGAGAAGTTCTTTCAAGTTGGATCCATGCTTCCCCCTCAGGAGAAGGAGGGGTTGATAGAGTTCCTCAGAGCCAACGTTGACGTATTCGCATGGGACCCCGCGGAAGCCCCAGGAGTAAGTCCAGAATTCATCTGCCACCACCTAAACGTTAATCCCACCATTATCCCTAAAAAACAACCACTCCGACGACCGTCAAGGGAACACGCTGACGCGGTCAGGGATGAAGTGATGAAACTCAAGCAGACAGGGGCCATGAAGGAGATCTTCTACCCCGAATGGCTGGCTAACACGGTGGTGGTAAAAAAGAAAAGTGGGAAATGGCGGGTGTGTGTGGACTTCACCGATCTTAATAGAGCTTGTCCGAAGGATCCGTTTCCAATGCCGAAGATAGACCAATTAGTTGATGCTACTGTCGGACATCCTCGGATGAGTTTCTTAGATGCCTTTCAAGGTTATCATCAGATACCCTTGGCTCTCACCGACCAAGAGAAAACATCCTTCGTAACCCCGGTGGGAAATTATCACTACAAGGTGATGCCGTTCGGCTTAAAAAACGCAAGGGCTACCTATCAGAGGATGATGACGAGGATGTTTGAGCCACAGCTGGGCAAAAGCATGGAGGTTTATATTGACGACATGGTGGTTAAAAGCAAGATTATTGCCGAACACATTAAGGATCTCAAGGATATCTTCGAAATTCTGAGGGGACACAGATTGCGCTTGAATGCCTCCAAATGTTCGTTCGGTGTTGGATCAGGCAAATTCCTTGGGTATATGGTCACACACAGGGGAATCGAAGTTAACCCCGATCAAATAAGAGCCATCAAAAACTTGCGAGCTCCTCGGAATCCCAAGGAAATTCAGAAGCTGACTGGGATGACCGCTGCCCTTAATCGGTTCATTTCCAGATCAGCAGACAGGTGTAGGCCTTTCTTCTCGTTAATCAATAAGTGGAAGGATTTTGAATGGACAGAGGAATGTGCTATTGCCTTCCAACAACTTAAGGACTACCTGGCTAAACCCCCCATCATGTCCAGTCCCCAGCCGGACGAAGTCTTGTTTGCTTACATTGCCGTGGCCCCTAACGCTGTAAGTTTGGTGCTGGTCCGAACAAACTGTGGAGTGCAAAAGCCAGTCTACTACGTAAGCAAGTCGCTACAAGAAGCTGAAATCCGCTATTTGCCACTAGAGAAAGCCATTCTGGCCGTTGTGCTGGGTACTAAGAAGTTGCCCCATTATTTTCAAGCTCACACCGTTATAGTCCTTACCCAACTCCCACTCAGAGCCGTACTCCGAAGCGTCGACTACACTGGAAGAATTGCCAAATGGGGAACGATGCTAGGGGCTTTTGATATCAAGTACATGCCGCGCACATCAGTGAAGGGCCAGGTCCTTGCGGACCTGGTCGCCGAGTTCATAGAGCCCCATTTAGAGGAAGCATCACAAACTCTAGGCGCGGGAGGAAGGCAAGTCAGCACGATTGCGTCACAAAACACCTTGCCCTGGGAAGTGTATGTAGACGGAGCATCGAATCAGAGGGGCTCAGGCGTAGGGCTAGTGTTGATATCCCCCGAGAAAATCATCATTGAAAAAGCCTTAAGGCTAGACTTCTCAGCAACGAATAACGAGGCAGAATATGAGGCTCTATTGATGGGGATGAAGATGGTGCGAAGGATGGGAGGAAAGTCCGTTGAGATATCCTCAGACTCAAAGTTGATCGTCGGCCAAGTGCTGGGAGAATTTGAGGCGAAAGACGAGAGGATGCAGGGATATCTGAACCTGGTCAAGTCCCTACAGTCGGAGTTTGAATGCTTTACCCTTCGGCACGTCCCTAGAAGTGGCAACACGCATGCCGATTCTCTAGCTACACTTGCCACCTCTTCGGCGCAGGAATTACCAAGGGTCATCCTGATTGAGGACGTACAGAGGCCTACGGAGTTAAGAAAAAAGGTACTCCAAGTTCATTGCGTCGGAACCAACCCATGCTGGATGGATCCCATCATCAAGTTCTTGAGGGACGATGTGTTGCCCGAAGAAAGGGTGGAAACGGACAAAATACGGAGAAAAGCTACAAGGTTCTGGCTGTCCGAAGGCCATAAACTGTACAAACGATCCTATTCGGGCCCATATCTGTTGTGCATGGCCCCCAAAGCGGCTGAATTAATGTTAGAAGAACTGCATGAAGGAATCTGTGGGAGCCACACTGGAGGGAGATCTTTAGCTCATCGAGCTATTACTCAGGGTTATTGGTGGCCAAACATGCAGAGGGAGGCTCATGAATACGTGAAAAAGTGCGACCAGTGCCAGCGGTTTGCGCCAAGCATACATCAACCTGGTGGAACCCTTAATCCGCTATCCAGTCCATGGCCTTTTGCCCAATGGGGGCTGGACATCGTAGGCCCTTTCCCTAAGGCAGCAGGAAACAGGAAGTTCTTGCTGGTCGGAACGGATTACTTCACCAAATGGGTAGAGGCTGAGCCTCTAGCAAATATCAGAGACGTGGACGTGAAGAAGTTCATTTGGAAAAACATCATCACCAGATTTGGAGTCCCACATACTCTCATCTCGGACAACGGGCTTCAGTTCGATAGCAAAGCTTTCAGAAGCTATTGCAGTGAGTTGGGAATCACAAATAGATACTCCACCCCCGCCTATCCCCAGGGGAATGGGCAGGCCGAAGCCACCAATAAAGTCATAGTTAACGGGCTAAAGAAGAGGCTGGATGATGCGAAGAGTAGATGGGTAGAGGAACTACCCCACGTATTGTGGGCGTATAGAACCACGCCTCGAAGGTCCACTGGGGAGACCCCTTTTTCGATGACCTATGGGGCTGAAGCTGTTATACCTCTCGAGACTGGGTTCCCCACCTACAGGATTAGCTCTTTTGACCCAACCAACAACGATAGGCAGCTGGAAAAGAGTCTGGATCTGATTGAAGAACGAAGGGAAAGCGCAATGGTCCGATTGGCGCACTACCAGCAGAAACTTAAACAGGGCTATGACATCAATGTGAGATTGAGACCCCTTGAGCCTGGTGATCTTGTCCTAAGGAAGGTGGTAGGGAATGCAAAGAATCCAGCATGGGGAAAACTGGGGCCGAATTGGGAAGGTCCATATCGTATCACTTCGAGGGCAGGCGTTGGAGCATACTTCCTGGAAGACCTGGATAATCATGTAATGCCCCGGCCATGGAATGTAAATAACCTCAAAAGGTACTACTATTAAGAGAATTTTTCTTTCAGTCCTGATTACACTTTTGTTACACTAGTTTTTCTCAAGTGTTTAAACTTAAATCCAAGCATGCCTGTAGTCCTCGGACCAGATGACTTGGGTTAGTTAACACTCCCTCACGATTTCTCAAGCGTTTAAACTTAAATCCAAGCATGCCTGTAGTCCTTGAACCAGATGACTTGGGTTAGTTAACACTCCCTCACAATTTCTCAAGTGTTTAAACTTAAATCCAAGCATGCCTGTAGTCCTCGGACCAGATGACTTGGGTTAGTTAACACTCCCTCACGATTTCTCAAGTGTTTAAACTTAAATCCAAGCATGCCTGTAGTCCTCGGACCAGATGACTTGGGTTAGTTAACACTCCCTCACGATTTCTCAAGTGTTTAAACTTAAATCCAAGCATGCCTGTAGTCCTCGGACCAGATGACTTGGGTTAGTTAACACTCCCTCACGATTTCTCAAGTGTTTAAACTTAAATCCAAGCATGCTTGTAGTCCTCGGACCAGATGACTTGGGTTAGTTAACACTCCCTCACGATTTCTCAAGTGTTTAAACTTAAATCCAAGCATGCCTGTAGTCCTCGGACCAGATGACTTTGGTTAGTTAACACTCCCTCACAATTTCTCAAGTGTCGAAACTTAAATCCAATCACGCCTGTAGCCCTCGGACCAGGTGATTCGGGTTAATTAACGCTCCTTTACAATTCTTACAAGTATTTATCCTTAAATTCAATCACGCCTGTAGTCCTCGGGTCAGTTGATTTGTTTTAGTGGGCACGCTCGCGTTACTAGTCTAATCTGGCGTTTGGCGGAGTATGTAGACTTAAGCAACATTACGCCAGCTGTTATTGCCATAATTCTTTGTTTTAGCTACGTATAGAAGATTACCATGTTTCTGATTTATTCTTAATTACCAAACTGACATTATTAGCCATAATAACGCAATCTGACTAGTACTACAAAGGCAACAAGTAGCATAAATAGACTATTTCATTCATTGAAAGACGATTTCATTACAAAAATGGCAAAAAATATCCAAGCGATTACACAAGCTGAACTTCCTAAGCTTTATTTTGAGGCTCCGGGTTAGGCTTTAGCAAATCGCTCGCATCTCCGGTCTGAAGAGGGGCTTGGCTCATCTCAGCTGGGGCTGGGGGATTCTGATCGGCCGAGGACGCTTCCAAGGTTTCAGGCACATCACATATATCGGGATCATAGTAGATGCTCCCAGGTTGCCTTAAAGCTGACTCTGCAGGGACCCCAGCTACGTCGAGGCATTTGCTCCACGTAATGTCGCAGTAGCCCCTGCAGACCTTGGCAAACTCTTCGGTCAGCCTTGCTCGGGTCTCTTGCACCCCCAGCATATAAGAAGCCTGCTTCTCAGCCTCAACTGCTTCCTTGGCCAACTGAGCGTCCTCCTTGGCCAATTTGGCAGCGTCCCTGGCCTTTTGTAACTCAGCACAAAGTTTCGTTACCAACGCCTTCTGAGTTTCCAGATTAAGTTCAGTGGTGTAAAGCTTCTGGCGTTGGTTTTCGGCTTGCCTTTCAGCTGTCTTCAGGCCTGCCTCTACATTTTTCCTTGCCTTAGCCTCCTCTTTTAGCTGCTCGGAGAGGCGAGCGCTTTCATCCTTTGCCTTGCCCAGAGCTAACTCAACATCCTCCCTGGCTCGAGCTGTAGCTTGCACATCGACGTCTTTCCTTTTATTCCACTCTTCGGCCACATAAATCTGTTGGGCAATCTGCATGAAAACCAAAGAATTCTGCGTAAAGCTACGAACGCACGTAAGGGATGAAAAAGGGCTACAGATGAACACCACTTATCTCACCATGCCTAAATCCCTTTTGAGGGACAAAAAGAGCTCCTTTTCGCTGAAGCGCCGATAGGACTCCATGTCCTTAGGAAGGAGGAGAGGTTTCTCCAGCGCATCTGCTATATACCCGGCCTTCCCACCGGCGTAGTTTCAGAGAGAGGCGTCATAAGGGATGGCTGCGCCATCCAATGTCAGCTTCGGAGACCACTCTGGAGTCCCCCGCCGCACGTCTGCGACCATATTGTCTTCTCTATTCTCAGTTGAAGAAGCCCGCTTACCTCTAGTATCATGGGCCTTCTTCTGCTGCTTGGGGCCCTTCGGAGGGACCACTTCCCCTTCCTCAACATCCGTCACCTCTGTCACCACCCTTTTCTTCTTCAGATCAGGCAGTGGTTTTAGGCCGGGATCCTTCGGGGCTGGAGGAAGAGGAGGGGGTGGTGGGAGGTTGGCAGTGGGCTGGGACGTGCCAGTACCCTTGGCTGCCACTGTTGTCCTCCTGTTCTTCATCAATTGGTCCAGACTCTGCATGTTTTCTTCTTCTGAGTCGTCTGGCACGGCTATGTTCAGGAGCGGAGCAGCAGAATTCCTGTCAAGTACCTCTTCAGCAGCCAAAATTTCCACTTCCTCGAAGCTTTCCTCTTCGAACTTGAACTGGTCAATCTGCTGGTCAAGCGAAGGGGTAGAAGAAACTCTTTCCTCCTCTGCTACCGGTTCAAGGGGGACTTGTTGAACGGGCTGAACGAGCACCGGTATGCCTTGCAGATTAGGATGGGGCACCGAGGCGAGGTCGAAGGGGGCCAAAAAGGTCTTCCGTGCCACGTCAATGCGGTTTATGCGGCGATCCCCAAGTGTTATGGCGTTACCTCTCGGCTGGAGCTCAGACTTCGGGGTATAGCCGAGGATGAGTGGAACGGATCTAAGCTGTCCGTCTTCACTCACGAAAATCTCCGACCGAAGAAGGTAGTTCAAGGCCGCAGTATTTGTGAGACTCAGCCGAGGAGTTACGTACCTCCTATCTGCAAACATGGTGATAGAACTGTCAGTGGATTGCAACATGGCGAAAAGGAAGTCCGAATAGCTAGAAGCAAGAAAGAAAAGCTCAAGGGGGAATGTCCCACCTGGCGTTCCTGGCGTGGTTGGGCAATGAATCCCATCATGCCAGGCACCCGAGACGATCAGATAATCGTCCTTCATCCCTTTGTTGGACTTGGGAAGACCGGAGAGGAGTCTGACGATATCGGATCGGGACCTTAAATAGTATCCCGCCCCTTCTTTGGTACGACATTCGTACATGTGTACCACGTCGTGCCAAGTTAATCCCAAGCCTAAATGGCGGTTTAGGTCATCAACTGCACCTAAGATTCTAAAGGTGTTGGGTGCGCACTGGTCAGGACTAAGCCTATGGGCGGTAAGGTAACTTCTGGTGACTGGACCCATGGGAATGGTCATCCCTCCCTCCAGGAAGGCGATGATGGGGATTATCACCTCACCCTCCTCTCGGTCCAGTAATAACCCCTCCGTGGAGCAATACCTCAAGCCCACCTCCCGAGGAATGCGATATGTCGCCCTAAACTTCTCTATCTGGGAGGGACTGTCCACTAGGTACTCAAATCTACCCATTGTTAACAAGGTTAGAGGAAGGGAAACACGAAACGGCGATTGGGACAATCTACCACGGGCCGAAGAGGCGATCTGAATGTAATACGAAAATCTCGGGGAAAGAACTTACGCAGAATCAAATCAGAGGATGAACTCTGGCCTCGCGTTGAGATCGTAGCGGATTCTGGAACGGGTTGAAGCAGATGACAGGAAGGACTTTGAGAGTCTGAGCGCTTGAGTTCGCCGGGAGTTCTGAAGTTTGTAAAATGAGAAGACAATCCCATCTGGGACTTTATATAGTGGCAGGTAAAGTGGTGGGACTTACCCCGCCCAAAATTTTGAGGAGAATCTCGTCCGTTGATTTGAAATGGACCGCTAGATTTCAGGGACAAGACGCCGCCTGGAGCAATTAATGATGCCTCGGAAACGGCGCGACAGCAGCGGTTATAAAGAAGGCGCCCAAATTCATGCGTGCACACGTGTGGAGTCAAAGTTCAGTGCCCTAATTTGTCAAAGATCAAAACCCCACTTTTTCTCTTCGGATGCGAGGTAAAAAGTGAAATTTTGAGGGGCTATTGTGGGTGAGAAAGCCCAACGCCATATGTTGGGCCTGAGGCCCAGTTCAGATACGACTCTCTGTCCGAAGAGGATAAAAGTATCAATACTTTGCCATCCTGGTGGAGGTGCAATCCATAAGGGACAGACGCACCATCCAAAGACAATCTAGTTAGGCCGAAGGGACCTTACCCAACGGAGCTGCCCAGAACTTAATCGAGTAGATATGCTGAAGAGCCCCATGCCAGAGCTGAGCTTCGGGCACGTCCAAAAGCATAGCTATCATGAAATATCTTACCAATAAAGCTGCCACCGCCACATTTAATGCACTGCAGCAACTTTCCTGACCGCATTTATGTGGAGAAGACACCTGAACAGTGTATCTTCACCCACCACCACTCACTGGGGGTTAAAGCAAACGGCTGATGTGACTAGTACTCAAGTGGGCGCCTAGATGGAGGACAAGTGTGCGGTGAAGATGGGAAAAGGGTGTATATATAAAGGGAGCAAGTCTCGCAGAGAAGGGGGGGGGAAATTGTATTCACTAAGTCTTTATATACTAATCCTCTTCGGACCAAAGAGTTTTCCTGTTAAAAAAGCCTGTCTCAATCCTTTTTTCTTTTAGATGGTTTTTGCTTGTATGAACCGTTGCTAAATCCGTTACTAGCCCAGTTGTTCAACCCATTCTCTACAAATTTATTGTTGGGAATTTGTTGGGCTCACAATACAGGGAGTTGGTATTAGGCCCAACAAATTTGGACCCTACAAACTTCTCTAGTTATCTCCTGGTTCTGCTGTGTCAATTCTGCCATTGCTGCTGTCATGGACTGTAATTATTGCTGGACGGTTATAGGGGGTGGCAGCGTATGATTTGGGTGACTTGAGGCATTTCCACTCTTCTGGTGTCCTGGACTGGTGGCCATTGACCTAGTCCGAACCATGTAGCCTTTTTGTCATGGAAAGGGCAAAGAAGTTAACACTTAGAAACTTTTTTTTTCTCTCCCCATAGACGACGCCAACTGATGATACACGAAAATTAGTAGGCTAGAATACTTCGGCCTATGGTGATGGCTATAAATCCTGAAAAGAAAGAAAGAACTATCAAAGATGACCGGTGTGACCTGGCCAAGGACCCTCCAACGGTTAATTCAGTTTTTTCTCTAGGACACAAGGATGGAAAATAGTGAATAATTAGAACTTACCTTGGGTGAATGGGATTTGTTCCTTCTATAGAGAGCTAGTCGTGGGTTTACTTATCTGGATCCACTATCATCATGGATGATATGGGCAGTTAGCGGAGAAAATGGGGTATATGGAGTGAAGTCTAAGGAGTCTCTTCCACGTAGTGAGAGCAATGTGTTGTGGTGTAATTATGTGGAATTCTTAGAAAATTCTTTGTAGGATTTATCCAAGTATAGTTCAGTCGTCTATGCATGTGTGTATATATATATATATACATACATACTTGTCCATACGTCTAGTTGTCTATGAAGGAACTTTGGATTGGATCACTTCATTGTTAAAGGACGAGTGTTGTAGATTGTTTTCTTTGGACTTGGGCTGGCCATGGACGACATCCAAGGACGGGTTATCCTTAGTTGATCCCCATCAAGTTGTCTTATTGCATTTTATGTTTGATGTATTTTTTCATGGACTTTAATGTAATTTGGGGTAGATGTACTTGAGTCTCTCCCTCAATCTTGGAAAGCTGCATCAACTAGAGATCTCGCAACCTAGAGGAGACTAGAAGGCGACTTAGGTGGCCCGTGAGCTCCACGTGGCAGGTGGTCTGGATGAGGGTGCATACGTGTACCTCGGGACCACTACGTGACCTTTGGTCGTGAACTACATAATCTTTTTACTTTGCATTTTGGACTACACCTATCCAATGTATATTTGCCAGTGCACACACAGCTATAAGGCATGGCAAAGACTTCAAAAAAGGGTGATACAAACCCTAGAAAATACATAAGAGAAATCCAAGAGAAGCCTATCATTGTGTATGAAGAGAGAGATACCTTTCTCTGCCTTTTGGCTAAGATAAAGTGTATGAAGAGAGGGAGAGCCTTTTATTTTGAGAAAAACCAATCCAACCTCTCTTTTTGATCTCCTTCATTGTATTGATTAAGATATTGTAAACACCTTCCTTACCCGTGAACACAAACCTTGTGAGTGAGAGAAAGACTATGGAAACTTGAGCAGTTCAAATCCAATCTTTATTGGTGGTGTTTCCATTGGTGCTTCAATGGAGGGTCTCCAGTAAGCTAGGAAGAGAAGGGACTCAGAGCAATCGGTTGCTAGTTGGAGCTTGGAGGGCTCAAGTACATGTAGGTGTTTGGACTTGAAGGGTTCTCAGTGTCTTAATGTACTGTTAACTATCTTGCCTAGTGGAGATTTTCGACGGGTGGTCGGGGGGAGAGGATTTTACACCAGGGAGTCGGGTCTTCCTCTTCCTAAACACGTCTTGGTGTTTAGTGTGATTTGCTTGCTTTCGCTTTATTTCCTTTGCTTTACTATATTGTCATGTCTTGTGTAGTGTAGTTAGTTTGTGTGAAAATTGGTTAAGTCATTTACACTTTAACTATATTGATTAGTTTAGTGTTAAAATTTACTTAGCTGTAAAAGCTTTCTTTAGGTTTCTAAATACTTGCTAGGATTAATCTAGCATATTTCAAAAACATAACCATAAAGCATGATATTTACAAGTCTCTAAAGTTGACCCCCCTCTCTCTCTCTTTCATGGAGCCATATCATTGTCATGGCCGTCACTAAAGAAAGCCAATCTTGACTTTTTTGGGGATGCAATTAGTTTCATCTATCTTCTTTTTGCTATTGTTCATCATATCCCAAACACTTTCGGTATGTTCTATACTATTGGGGTGAAGAGTGGGTGGATGAAAAAGAGAGAGAGGAAAAGTGGTGATAAAACTTGTATTTTCCACTATTTGATACACAAGAAAATATGTAAAAGAAAATGCATAGTCCCAAGTGTTTCCCACCCTAATCATCAAAGGATTTGGCTTACTTCTAATACTTTTTTAACTTAAATATCCTTTTGTTTTAATGAGAAATTGTCACATTACCCACTAACTAAATAAAAGGTGGAAATTAAAATTCACTACCACTTGTCATTGTATATCTAAAACAAAATAAGATATCTAGTTAAAAAAGTACTGGAAGTAAGTCAAACCTATTATTAAAAACCAATCTCCCCAAAATAAAGAAGAAATTAGGAGGAAATGGAGGCTTAAAAGAGATGTCACAAATGCCCTCTATTATTTCGTTCAAGTTTTTAACTTTTATTTAATAATAACTTGTATTTTTTCTTGTGTAATGATTGAAAAAAAAAATACTTCTTTTTATATTATAGCAGTAAATTCACAAAAATTATCTTTGTCAAATCTCTCATTTTCCTTCTTAACCAAACTAAGAAAATTTATATTGTTTAAAAGGAAATAATATAATTTAATAGAAGTGGATGATATTACGAACCATAATCTAATAATTTTTAGAAGAATACTTTGTGCAATAGAAAAAGAACACTTTAAAAAAAAAATTGTAAAAGGTTAGAAATATATATTATTAATAAAAAAAGTATACGATTAGATCAACCAATGCTTGCAAGACAAGATTCTCCAAAAAAAAAAAAAAAAAATGCTTGCAAGACAAAAAACTTAATTAGATTGGAGGACTTAAAGAGCTGACAACTTTTTATGTTAAGTGCATATTGGAAAAAAAAAAAAAGAAAGGTAAAAGTTATTCAAGGATTTACTGAAGTGTGCTCTTAGGGCATACATTAGTAAACCATTTTTTAAAAAAAAATTTATGAAAAAACAAAA
The DNA here is from genome assembly GCA_023736055.1 of Quercus glauca. NCBI lineage: Eukaryota > Viridiplantae > Streptophyta > Magnoliopsida > Fagales > Fagaceae > Quercus > Quercus glauca. Next base: position 30,891,967 of record CM043315.1, read on the forward strand.
AAAAAAAATTTATTTTGACAAATTTTTCAATTTCCCATAAAAACTTTCATAAAATGAATGGTTAAGGGCATACATTAACCGGACCCCTTACATATATAAAAATAAACTGATGTTATGATTTCAAAGTTGAATTTTTTTTTTTTTTGAAACGAAAAACAAATACTTTTTATATATATAGTACTACTACATGCAGAGTGTATATATATATATATATATATATATATATATATATATGAAATGAGAGAAAGGAATTGAGATTTTTATGTGCCCGCAATGGAACACGAGCGCCATCACACTGTAGCCGCCCTGCTCTCTCAAAGGCATCTGATTGAAAATTACTTTAACTAAAGTCAGAGCCGGATTAAAATTAGGGATATAATATATGGGAAATGTTAATTGACTTAAACCATTTTTGTTAACGAAAAATTTTAAGAATGTTTTGATATCATTTTTATAAATAAAAAATAAAAATTGTCAAAAAAATTAGTTATTTTTTCATTAAAAAATTCTAAACGCCAGTGTTGCACCTTAAAGTTATTTTTTTAATAATATTATTTTTGAGAAGATTTTTAATAATGCAAAGTATATATAAAATGACATAACTTGTTCACATGGTAAGTTTTGAGTGGTAGAGTGGTATCTTTACATGGACTCACCATCACATCTCTACCCAGTGTTGTTAAAAGCGCTGAGCGCACTTAAGCGCAAAGGCCTCCTGGAGCCTAGGCGCAAAGCGCAAGCGCCCGCTTGATTGATGTGAAGCGCACATTTAAATTTTTTAAATAAATTTTAAAAATTTATTAATGATCAATACAACAATCAATTGATCAATTAATCATATAAATTACAATAAAACATTTTATATAATTTATATAACATTTATATAGTTCTTTTGTGCTTTGCAAAATATATGCAACCATGATATTTGATGACCATGATTACAAAACATGGTTGAATCAAAATAGAAGTATAGAACCAAGAAGGTAAAGGCTAAAAAGTACTAGAATGTTAAGTAATGTTATCTCTATGAGTGTTTGATTTAGTGTTTGTTGGTGTGGTTTTGGTTAAAAGTTCGAAAATATCTAAAGAGATAGGCTTGTGTGGTTGTTTAGATACTGCTTATTTTGCTGAAAACTAAAAACACTATAGCAAAATAATTTTTAAATGTATGAATAGTATTGTGGGACCTATTTTTAATAAAAGTTTGTGTGAAAAAAGAGATTTGTGAATCTTGTAAACAGTGCATAGGACCCACTAGAAGTGTTGAAACGCACTTTTCTAAAAATTAAAAAAAAAAAGATGAAAATGCAAACGTTGGAAACGCGTGAAACGTAGTATCCAAACGCTGCTTAAATCAATGGCTTATATCAAACATATATATATTGTTGCTGAAAGTTGCTGAAAGTTGCTTAAAACACTGTAGCAAAATAATTTTTAAATGTGGATAGTACAGCGGGACCCATTTTTAATGAAAAAGTTGATAAAAAGTGAAATTTGTGGGTCCTATTTACTGTTCATGGGACCCACAGAACTGAAAAGAGAGTTTGAAAGTCCAAAACAACGGCTACTGTTTATGAACAGTAGCCGTTGTCTCCCACCAAAAAGCTGGTGCAGCAGCCGAAAAAAAAAAAAAAAAAAAAAAAAAAAAGCCCAAAACGTAAACGCAGAGAAACGCAGCTTAACCCAATATCCAAACGCTCACCTAATGACTAAAAATCAAATTAGGATTTTTATAAAAAGTTCAAAAAAGCATGCTTTGCACTTAATAAAAAAACTCAAAAAAGTGCGCGTTCTTTTGTGAGAGCACTTCGCTTGAGAGGGAAAAAGCCCCAAAGGCTCTGTGCTATGGGCTTAAGTGCTTTTTTAACAACAGTGCCTCTACCACTCACAGCTGACAAGGTAGATTAGTAGATAAGTTATGACCTAAATTATCGTATTTAGCATTTTTTTTCCCTCCTAAAACAATGGGAGACTGAGGTTGGTAAATCTGAGTAAACAAATTCTGTGCTGTGTCTCAGAGTCCAGACTGGAACATGGGGATAAGGGATAATCTTATTCTTATGTTACAGTTACAGAGGACAAGGTGAAGAATGAAGAGAGAGAAAGATAGCGGATCCAGCCTATTTATAGTTCAGCATAGACAATAATTAATAAATTTGTTGACATTTCCCTTTTAACAAAAACGAACGGCCTTCCCAGTGAACACGATCTTTCTTTGTGTCCATATCTGCCCTTTACCCAATTTAATTATTTCGCTCCTGGACCATTTCATTCACTCCTTACCCTTTTTTCTGATCAACCCATGAGATTAAATTCCCAAGGGTCAACAATTCAGATTTTTATTTGCTCTTCTGTCTTCCTCAGGTACATCTCATTCCCTCTTTTGAATAATGTTTTTTTTTTTTTCTGCAATTTTTTTTATGAATATTTTGATGGATATCTGAATTGGGTATGTTGAAATTTTACATCTTTTTGCTTGATGCTCCTATTATTGGGTTAGGTGAGACTCATAGTTGATCGTGATCATGCAGAATTCATTACTTTTTTGTTTGAACTTGGGTGTTTTTTGAAGTGTAATTATGCCTATTGTCAAGTGGTTCTGGTTTGAGTTGTCATGGTATTGGTAGAGTAATCAGTACTATAAAATAGTGATAATGAAATATCAATTTGGGTTTAGATGTGTAGTTGATAAAGTAATCTTGCTAAGTCGCTTGGAGTATAGCGGAAACAGTACATTGCTAGATGAAAGTATTTTGGATAATAATGAGGATATATAGTATTGATACAAAAGAAGGTTGAGATCCTAGGGTAGCAGTAATTTGGTGCAATATTTGGAAACCTGTTGTAGTTTGATCACATGTATAGAGAACCATTGGCGCTCACTATAAGTTTAGGACTACTAAGTTTGGCTTAGAGATTTCCACTATATGCAATGGAAACCAGTTGGTGGGAGGATTGATATTCACACGATTCTATTGAGTGCACCAGATGGACCAGAGGAAGTCCAAAGTGCAACACATCATTGTGAAGAGAGGAGTATTGACATATGATGTCACAAAGAAGTCTAAGAATAATGAAGGGATCTCAGTAGCTGATCCTGGGTAGTTGGAATTCAAAGGCTTTGTCAATTCCAATTGATTTTACAAATATAACTGCTTGGTTGTTATGAATGAGCAGAAAATAAGGCCGCTATGTTCTACAAACTTAAGATCGGATTTCTTTTTCAACTAAAAGAGAATTTCAACCACAAACCATGCATTATAGTTTGCTCAATTTTCACCATGGCTGAGGCTTGCAAAAACTGTGCTTATTTATTTATTTAGCAGATTTTGGCTCTTCTGACAAAGAAATTTGGGCCACTGCAAGACATACCACTGACTGACATGGCCTCTATTGACCTAAAAAGTAATGTGACTTAATCTTGTTTGCTTGTCTAATTTTATATCCATTGGACCCTTCTTGGTTGAAAGACAAGCCTTGAATTTGTGACAAGTTCACAAGCTGTCACCATGTTTTCTTCCATGTCTGTAGTTAAGCCTTGAGCTTTAGTAGGCTTTATCAATCGCATGTCTGGTCATTTGTAAAGCCGCATAACATCTAGGAGTCCCCATTTTCAGCAATGTGAGCAAAGGTATTGGTTGATCTCTGGTGGCCTTTTCTCCCCTGCCACCCCCCCCCCCCCCCCTTTTTTTTTCCTTTTTAAATATTCTGTTTGAACTGGTAGAATTTGCAGCATTAAGTATGACATACAACTAGTGTTTGAAACCAATTAATCATACATTGGACCTTTTTGGTTGGATTTGCTAGATTTCTTTCACTGAATTAACTGGTCTGTTTGATGATGCAGATGGAGCAAGAGAAAGTACCCATCTTGAGAACAAATTCCCAGCTGGAAATTGAAATTCCAATAGTCTCTGAGATAATTGATGTACTTCCCATGCCACCGAAGTCATCTTGCAAATCTCTCTGTGCTTTCTCCAAACTAGAAAATAGTACTTTGGAGTCAGAAGCACGATCAAAGTCAGCGAAAAAACTGTGGGGACTCATAATTTTCTATGTATTAGTTATGGTAGTAGAGATTGTTGGTGGTTTGAAGGCCAATAGCCTTGCAGTTCTCACAGATGCAGCCCACTTGCTCTCTGATGTTGCTGGGTTCTCCATCTCTCTCTTCACAGTATGGGCTTCAGGTTGGAGGGCAACATCACACCAGTCTTTTGGATACAGTCGTCTTGAGGTTTTGGGTGCCCTTATATCCGTGCAGCTCATATGGCTGATCTCTGGGATCTTAATCTATGAAGCCATTGATAGAATTCTTCATAAAAATGCAAAGGTGAACGGGCCTCTAATGTTTGCAGTTGCAGCATTTGGATTTATTATTAACTGTCTGATGGTTGTATGGCTTGGTCACAATCATGACAATCATGATCACAATCATAATCACAATCATCATGCGTGTGGACACGGGGATCATGATCATGAAAGAGAGGATGAGGAATGTGCAACAACTGAGGAGAAGACTAATTTGGTGTCAGAATCTCCGGTAAAGACTAAAATGTTGAACATAAATGTCCAAGGGGCTTACCTGCATGTCTTGACTGATCTGATTCAGTCAGTTGGGGTGATGATTGCTGGAGCTATCATATGGGCAAAACCCGATTGGTTAGTGGTTGATCTGATATGCACTCTTGTATTTGCTGTTCTTGCTTTAAGTACTACTCTGTCCATGCTTGGAAAGATTTATGGCATATTGATGGAGAGGACTCCAAGCGAGATCAACATTGATAAGCTGGAAAATGGCCTCAGATGTATCAAAGGAGTTCAGGATATTCATGATCTACATGTTTGGGCAATAACAGTAGGGAAAATTGTGTTATCTTGCCATGTAACAGCTGAATCTGGAGTTTGCTCAAGTGAATTACTTTACAAGATTAGGGATTTCTGTGAAAAAACATACAGAATACATCATGTGACAATACAAATTGAATAGAATTATAATGATTTCTCATATAAAAATAGAAATTCAAGGTTCTCTCATCTTCTGCCTCACTGGTTACTAATTTTCCAAAGATAATTGTGGAGCATGTAGCTCATTGGATCTGTTTTGATCTAAGTTAGCACGCCTTCCACCCCCATTCTCTTGTAGTGATAAAGATTGAGTTACTGCTAATGAAATCATAGCCACTTGGCTAGATATATTTGAAGTTTTAGCAAAGCTTATTCCACTCTTAATATCTTATCCTTATTTTTGGAGGTAAATTTTAAACAAAGCCCAATCCCATTTCCGCTTACAGGAGTATAGACTATTGAGAAAACCAATGAAAAAAAGAGGGAAAAAAAAATTCAAATTAAGCTTGTTATTGATTGAAAAGAAGAAAAGAAAAGAAACATTGGCCCGACCTTTTGCTTTGGCTTCTATCTGCATAATACTGCTGCCTACAATGAGTTGAGGAGTAATCTCAGCAGCCTTATGGCTCTAGTCATGTTATTACTACCAATTTAATTATAAAAGATTTTATAAATGATATGATCATAAATGTGATTGATATTGTATCAACAACATAATAAAGAAACTTTTGAATGTTTTTTTTTTTTGTTTGTTTTGTGTTAAAAGTTAATAACCATTTTATAAGTATTATTATGTACTAAAATTTGTAGTACATGGCCAACGAAATTTGTAGAGGTGGTGGTACACGGCCAAAACAATTTTTAGTAGTAAATCCGCGATTCCGCATTAATTGCAAGGTATTTGGTCCCAAGTGTGCAATGCTATCACCAGCACACTTCAAAAGTGGGCTAGCAATAGGAAGGTCAAAATGGAAATGCAAAAGCAATGGAATAGATAGGTTTTTTTTTTTTTTTTTTAAATGAAACTTTAGTTGGTGTTATTAAGTAAATAACCTGAGAAGGTACATCTGAGGGGGAGTTGTGGTTGGATAAAAGATGGAACTCCTTCCATCCACGCCGCTAACTCAAGCAAATTGAACATGCCTTGCCAGACTATGTGCTACTTTAGACAACCAAAATCTCCCATTTCACAAAACAATTCGACAATAACTTTTAGCTTCCTCTATGATATTTCCAAACCATGAGAAGTCCATATCATTGCACTGAATGGCTTTGAGTGCTTCTATTACAAGCTAGAAATTAGGAAGAATTACTTAACAAGCAAACTCCAAAGGAAAGACTAAACTTGCAAGGCCTCTTCTACCACACCCGTATATCTCCCAGTCAAGATGTCAATTGCCATAAACCACCCAACATCCCAAATTTCAAAGAGTTTCCATTTTTAAAAGCAAATATATAAGAATGGAGCAAAAGAAAGCAAACCCCCCAAAAGTACTACATTCTTTTTGTTTTCTTAGTTCACAATCTCCCTTATCGGTTATCACAACTCAATGAAGTAAAAAAGTAATCTACAAGTCTCTCTCTCATTAAAAAAAAAAAAAAAAGTAAAAAGTAAAAGGGTAATTTTATAATTTAAAAAAAAAATTGGTTTGTCTGCTTGCAAATCTTTCACCACGCTCAAATGTCTCCTCAAGTAGAACAGCAAGCTCTCTTGTTTGCATTCCCTGATGCATCAGAAACATTGATAGTAGTCCCTTGACCAGGAAGAGTGGTACCGGCAGTCGCTTCCTGAGCTGCTAATGCTTTTTTGCTTATGATTTGGTAGATCTCCGTCAAAATGGTCTGGAATGCCTTTTCAATGTTTGTTGCTTCTAAAGCTGATGTCTCAAGAAATGAGAGACCTTCCCTTTCAGCCAAGGCCTGACCATCTTGCTCTGAAACAGCTCTAAGATGGTTCAAGTCAGACTTATTCCCCACCATCATGATGACAATGTTAGAATCTGCATGATCCCTCAACTCACGGAGCCACCTTTGGACATTGTCAAAAGTCTGCCTCTTAGTTATGTCATAGACAAGCAGTGCCCCAACAGCTCCTCTATAATAAGCACTGGTGATAGCGCGGTATCGCTCCTGACCTGCGGTATCCCATATCTGTGCCTTAACTGTTTTTCCTTCCACCTGTTACGTCAAAAACCAACAGTTCACAAAACTGCTACATGCCATAACAATGAAAATGAACACTCAAAAACATAGAATTATCAACCAAAGTTACCCAATATACAAGAAAGAACAAATCCAAACAGGTAGATTTGAAACCTATGAAATTTCTCCAGTACAAGTTCAAACCATCAACAATCCATAAAGCAAGGTCTAATGTATATCTAGATTAACAAAGATTCCTACTGAGAGGAGGTTGGTAAATGCACCATTCAAAATAAAGCAGAAACCTTGTCTTCAATTATTCAAGTTGCAAATGAAGTTTTGTTAAGCTCCATTTGCTCAGAAAACGATAGATGGCTATTTTTATAGTCATCGCTTTAAGCAAATTGATCATCTCATTGATAACTTGACCATCAAAATAACCTCTCACAGAAGATGTCTGATCCCCATCAATCCACCGTTGATTGGCCAATACATGAAGCATTCGATCATGGTCCGCATTTCTAAGCCACCAATACTTATTCGCCAATTTAAACTATTATGTATAGCAACTTATAGCTTAAAGTATTCATTTTTCATAAAGAAAAATTATTTAATTACAATAACCAGCATCAACAGAAAAAATTTTCATTTTTGAAGTCTTTTTCTTTTTTCAAAAAGTTAAAAAGATAAAAGAGAAATCGTGGGGAAAAACTTTTGTACATTTCACATGCATACTGATTACATACTGTTTGACGCTTGGTAGTGAAACTAAGTAAAAAAAAAAAAAAACTAAAACACAAATATGTTTCTATATATACTAGTGTTTATCATTTGGTAGCTTCTATAAAAACTTCAAAGCAAATGCTATCGAACTTACGCGATCCAACACAGAATCTCACATTGACTGACAAAGCATAGTGCTATATATCATTCAAGATGCAACTTTTTTCCAGCCTAAAAAATCAGACAGGAAAAAAGAATAAAATAGTTACAGTTCACAATTACCAAACACCTCTGAATTCTTGCCTAAAATTACACAAATCCAAAGTATCCTATACCTCATATTCCTAAAAACAAGAATTACGAATCCAAAAATTTAAAATCCAAGCTCAGAAGCGTCATAAAAAAAAAAAAAACAATAATCGTTAATCCAATTTCCGAATCAGAGGCCTAGATCAAGCCGAAAAGAGAGATATTGCTTGCCTGGAGGGTTCTGGTGGCGAATTCGACGCCGATGGTTGACTTGGATTCTAAGCAAAACTCGTTGCGCGTGAACCTGGAGAGAATGTTGGATTTTCCGACACCAGAGTCACCGATCAGCACGATCTTGAACAGGTAGTCGTACTCGTGGTCCACTCTATGCGCCATAACGCTCTCTCTCTCTCTCTCTCTCTCCTCCACCGATCTCTCTGACCTAAAAATAAATAAATAAATAAATCCAATTCAGATCCACATACAGATACAGATACAGATACAGATACACAAACATATAGATTGAAACAGAGAGATCTGAGGAGAAGACTTACCTGAAGAAACAGAAAGATAGATCGAGAAGAGATTGAAGATCCCAAAGTGAATTTTTGGAAATGAGAGTTTGTTTTTTTTCTTGTTTTCAAAAAATTAAAAAAACAAAAACAAAAAAATATATATAAATAGTAAGTGCAGGAATTATAGGGAAAAAAGTGGGAAATGTGGGATGGAGTGGACAATGATAGAAACGGAGAAAGAGAGATCGAAATACGAGGACTTTTAAAACGGCAACTTTATTATAGATTTTTTTATTTTTATTTATTTTTAATTTTAAGACAGGTAGGGAGAGAAAAACGGCGCCGTTTAGGGCAGGAGAAAGTAACGGGGGCGAATGTTGCGAATATATGTTATGTGAGATGGCAAGTGACAGTGAGGCAAGCTGGCTGGCTGGCTGGCAGTGGCGGGGATTTTGATGTTTATATAGTATTTTTTAACGATTCCTTCCACCCTTCTTATTCTGCATTTGTTTATGCTATTTGGTAGCTGGATCTTCCACTAATATTCAAAATCTACCGATGTTTCAAAAGATTCTTCCATTTCCTGCCCACTATCATTTTTTTCTTACTCCTCCATCTTGAGAATATAACTTTTTGGTGCTATTCTTCCAACCAAATATAAAAAACCTTTTTGGTGGTATTATTCTTTTGGATGTTCTAAAAAATCTTTATATTTGATTCCAAAAATATATTAAATTTTTTTATATTAATTATAAAAATTTAAATATTCTAACCAAATAAAAAAATAATATATTTTAAACACCTAAATTATAGGTCACCCTTAACATAAAATTTAGCATAAATTATACATTTTCACCCTAATCTTTCCCCTTAACTATCAAAACGACCCTCTAAACTTATATGTTCATTGGGTAAGTTGGCAGAGTTGCGCAAAGCGAGATTGGACTAACTAAGCGTGTAGCATGTTGGTTCAATGTGGGGCATATTTCTAAATAAAATAATTTTTTGAAATATTTAGGAAAAAAATACCGGGTTAAACTTATTTAGTTATGTAGCATGTTTTTTGGAACTCGAGTTTGTCAAATTCGAGTTCCAAGTGAAAATCGAGTTTCCTAAACTTGAGTTCCAAGCATTATGGCAATTTGATCAAACATAAATAAATTTGATCATGTGCTATTTAGCAATTTTTTTCCAAAAATTATGCTATTTTGCAATTTTTTCCGAAATTTTTCCGTTCAATGTGAGTTGCTTAGGTCATGACTTGCGTAGCCAAGAGTGGTTAGGTGGTACGTAAATGATGATGATGTTGTATAGATTATGTGACCAAGGGCAGAGGTATGGGTGGCAAGGGGCCAAGGCCCTCTTTATGTCTCTCCCCCTCTATTTTAATGTTTAAAATTTAAAATTTTGAGTGAGTTTTAGGTCGAAAATTATTGTATAAATAACAGCCCACTTTAGGAAATGACCTCCCTTCATTTAAAAAAAAAAATTATAAATGCTCTTTAATTTATTATTTTCTCAATTATTTTCCCTTTGATATTGAAATTTTTTGTCATATATAAGTCATTAATTTTAGGAACATTTAAAGCATAATTTTATAAAAATATTGAGGTGAATCTTTTTAGTAAAAGATTTTTGTTGTTTTCTAAATATAAAGTCATACACATTTATACTAAGAGAGTTAAAGATACTGCCGGGAAGGAAATTTTGCTCCACTCTACGTGGGTTTCCCTTGCCCCACATAGGTGGTGGGGTAGTGATGGGAAACGGGGTAGGGCAAAGATGAGTTTAGATATTTTAGCCCCGCCGACCCCATCCTTCCCCAACTAGCATCGATAAGTGATATAATTGTAAATCTTTCATACCCTAAATCCATAATATTTAAACAAACAAATAAATACTAGCTTGTTTTATTTTGATATTGTCTTGTTAAACACTTGTATAATATTATTCAGTTCTTACTAAAAATTAGTTTGATTTGATTTGATAAATTTAGTTGTAATTTCAAATATATTTATATTAATGAAATAGGTTTTATTAAAAAAAAAATTGTAAAAGTTGCAGGGCAAATTAACACGAAATATAATTTTACAAGGCGGGCCCTACTGGCCCTTAAGGAGCAGGGATGGGGTAAGGAAGTTTTCCTAGTCATACGGGGCTGGGCGGGGATGGGTAAGATAAAACCATGCAGGGCAGGGGTGAAGATCTCATCCTTCGGTCATGCCCTTCCTCATTACCATCCTTAGCTATCAAAATATAATATTATAACGACACATTTGGCTTAGTCCCTTTGAGAAAATTTCTGGCTCCACCACTGTATGTAGCCAAATTTGAGAGGTGGCATTATCATAAGTCATGACAACTTATTCGATTAGCATGATGGGTTGCGTTTACATGAAAGACACTCAACATGAAGTTGGAATGACCATTTCATGCAATTTGGTTGAATAGTAGAATATAAATACAATGTGTCCATCAATTTACTAAACATTATCTTTACACAAAGCATTAAGATTAAAAAAAAAGGGGGTTTTAACATGCTTTGTTTTATATTTTTGAGATATTGGAGTGAATTAAATCAAAAATTGGAAGGATCTAAACACCAAGAAGAGTAAGAAAGAAAAAAAGATTTAAACTCAAGAATCGATTGAATCTATGGCTGTGGATCTGTATTTGAAAGCTTCTTGTCAGCTTCTGTGTTTGGAAGCTGCTTGTCGGCCACTAGGGTGGCAAAATCAACCCAAATCCATTTGCTCACCCAAACCCACCCACTTAAATGAAACACAAACCCATCCAATTATTAATTAGGTTAAATGAGTATTAATCCAATTAAACCCAATTAATATTAATGTTTATTGGGTTTTAACTGGGTACCCAATTATGATCCAAGTATCATTTTTACAAATCACCCAACTTAAAAATGAAGAAACATGTAAGTTTCACAGAGAAGAACACATGGATCTTTGACTCAAACACAAAATTAGAGAAGGAAAAGATGTGAGAAAGAGAAAGAAAATGAGAGAAAGTGGAGAGAAAAACAGAGAGAGAGAGAGTTAGAGAAACTCTGAGAGGAAAAACTAATCTGTTATTCACTCAATGAATTTAATCTGTTACATACATCCACCATATAAAGGAATTACATAAATAAATAGGATCTAGAACCTTCTAACAAGTCTAACTAATTATAACAAACTTTCCTGCCACTACTGGACCTTGAATTCACTCGTGCTATACCAGAAATGCACACGCGCCATATCTGACTCTCAACCACACTCAAAATGACACAGTTTGAATAAGTGACTTGCACGCATGTGAAACAACACGTGTTATCTGTCTTCCTTCTTGTTCTGCAAGTGCTCTGCTTTTGTATCTTTATCATCCCCCCTCAAACAAATGGGAGAGGAACAAGGCATGAGTTTGTCACGGAAGAAGAGAAACAAAGGACCAAGCAGAGGCTTAGTAAAAATATATCTACAAGATTGTCCTTGCCAGAAACAAAGGAAATAGCTAAATCCTTGCGAAGAACACGTTCCCATATAAAATGATAATCTACTTTAACATGCTTAGTACGAGCATGGAAGACGGGATTGAAAGCAAGAGCAATGGCAAAGACATTGTCACACCATAGAACTAGAACATGATGAAGGAAAAGAAGAAGATCACGAAACAATTGCCTAAGTTAGGAGAGCTCAGCAGCAGTGGTGGCAAGTGCTCGATACTCGGCCTCTGTGGATGATCTGGAAACAGTAGACTGCTTCTTGGAGGACCAAGAAATAGGATTTGGGCCTAAAAACACCATAAACCCAGTGGTAGACTTCCTATCAAAAGGATCCCCTGCCCAATCAGTATCTGTGAAGGCAGTTAAAGTGAGAGGACCCCTAGAAAAATGAATGCCATGAGAAAGAGTACCCCTCACATATCGAAGTTTGGCAGCCTCTAGATGAGTAGTTGTAGGAAATTGCATAAATTGACACAACTAATGAACACTAAAAGCCAAATCTGGCCTAGTAAATGTAAGATATTGAAGAGCTCCAACAATGCTTCTATAAGTAGAAGGATCAGATAGGCATAGACTAGAATCTAGAGTGAGTCTTGTGGTAGGACAACATGGTGTCTTTGTAGGCTTGGAATTATGCATATTGAAATGATGGAGAGCATCAGAGGCATATTTAGTCTGTGATAAGGTAAGGCCATACTTAGTAGGTGTGATTTGAATGCCCAGAAAATAATTGAGAGGGCCAAGGTCTTTAAGATCAAAAATAGCACTGAGAGCTGAGATGAGATGGGCAATCTGTGTAGGAGCATTGCCAGTGATGATAATATCATCAACATACAAAAGCAAGTAGAGAACTGTAGAGCTTGAATGATAAACAAAGAGAGATGAATTTGCCAAAGAAGCCACAAAACCAAGATGAAGTAATTGAGAGGTGAATCTCTCAAACCATGCCCTTGGAGCCTGCTTTAACCCATAAAGAGACTTTAGCAATTTGCAGACATAATGAGGTTTAGAGGGATCAACATAGCCTTGTGGCTGCTGCATATATACTTCCTCCTTGAGATAGCCATGGAGAAAGGCATTGGAGACATCCAATTGCCCAATAGACCAGTTAAGACTGACTGCAATAGCCAAAACCAATCTGACAGTAGCAGGTTTGATGACTGGACTAAAGGTTTCTATGAAGTCTATACCTGGCTGCTGATGAAACCCTTTAGCTACCAGCTGTGCCTTATATCTAGCAATTGATCCATCACTGTGAAGCTTCAATTTATAGACCCATTTGCACCCTCCCAGATTAAAATGGGGAGAAGGAGGAACAAGCACCCAAGTTTGCTGTTTCTGCAATGCATCAAATTCAACATCCATTGCCTTGCACCAATTTGGATAAAAGAAGCCACTTTGTAGGTGGGAGGTTCAGTAAAATTTTAGTCAAGAGTAGCTTTATAACAAAGCTTAGGTTTGGATATGCCACTCTTGGACCTAGTTTGCATGGGATGAAGATTAACAGGAACAATAAGCAAGGGTGGAGGATCACTAGAAGGAGGAGGAGTTGGGGCAGAAGCAAGCAGTGGAGGAGAAGATGGGACTGGAGTAGGTAATGAGGAAGGGTTAATAGGAGTAGTGGAAGAAGTAGTAGTAGGATTTGGGGGGGTAGCAGATGGGAAGGATTGATTAGGTGGTGTGGCAGTAGTGGCAGATTGAGGAGGTGGCCCTAGAATAGAAGGTTGATGAAAAGAATGCAAGTAAAGTAAATTGGACAACCAAATGGAATGAGATGTAGGAGTAACCTGTGATTGTGAAGAAGAAGTGAGTGTAGGAAATGGAAATTTAGACTTATTAAACAAAACATGCCTAGAGGTGTACATAGTTTTTGTAATAGGATTAAAGCATAGGTAACCCTTTGATACAGAAGAATAACCTAAGAATATACACTCCTTGGTTCTAGGTTTAAGCTTATGAGAGGTGTATGGCCTGAGAAGAGGATAACAGGCACACCCAAAAACTCTAAGCTGACTGAGATCAGGTTGAGAGTAATATAACAAGTAATATGGTGAGTGGGATTGAAGAGTGGCAGTAGGTAACAAATTTATGAGGAAAACAACTATTTGAGCAGCATAAAACCAGTATTGGAAAGGGAGAGAAGCTTTAGACAATAAGGTGATTGTGGATTCTATGATATGTCTATGTTTCCTTTCCACTAACCCATTTTACTGTGGAGTATATGGTCAAGAGATCCTAAAAGATCCTTAAGAAATTTCTCTGGAATTCGTTGAGTATCATCAAGCAACTCAAATAAGGAGTAAGTTTCAAGCACCATCAAGATTTGATGTTTCCAAACTATATAGTTGGAACTGTCAAGCTTCACTGTCATCATGTTTGACATGTTTAACAGCAACAGAAGAGGTTGATTAATCAAATTGATTGAAGCAGTAGAAGAAGACGCCATTGACACCATTGTTGAAGATGAAGATGACATTGCAGTAGAAGCCATATATTCGGTAGAAGCCGTCTGTGGCTCTGATACCATGAAGAAACAGGTAAGTTTCACAGAGAAGAACCCACAGATCTTTGACTCAAACACAAAATCAGAGAAGGAAAAGATGTGAGAAAGAGAAAGAAAATGAGAGAAAGTGGAGAGAAAAATAGAGAGAGAGTTAGAGAAACTCTGAGAGGAAAACTAATTTGTTATTCACTCAATGAATTTAATTTGTTACATACATCCACTACATAAAGGAATTACATGAATAAATAGGATCTAGAACCTTCTAACAACTCTAACTAATTATAACAAATTTTCTCGCCATTGCTGGAGCTTGAATTCACTCGTGCTATACCAGAAATGCACATGTGCCATAACTGACTCTCAACCACACTCAAAACGACATAGTTTGAATAAGTGACTTGCACGTGTGTGAAACAACACGTGTTATTTGTCTTCCTTCTTGTTCTACAAGTGCTTTGCTTTTGTATCTTTATCAAAAAATACCCCAAAACCACTAAAAATTTCCAAAATAACCCCTAAACCTAAAAATGACCAAAATACCCCTTAAACCTAAAAATTACCAAAATACTCCCGAAACCTAAAAAATGACCAAAATACCCCCTAAACCTGAAAATTACCAAATACCCCCAAAACCTAAAACTTGACCAAAATGCCCCTAAACCTAAAGAATGACCAAAATACT
Organism: Quercus glauca; assembly: GCA_023736055.1. NCBI lineage: Eukaryota > Viridiplantae > Streptophyta > Magnoliopsida > Fagales > Fagaceae > Quercus > Quercus glauca. The sequence continues at coordinate 30,907,125 of CM043315.1, forward strand.
GTTGGAAAAAATATATGTTTGTATCGCATATAAAACATACGCAGCGAAAAATTAACAGATCTACTTCATTCGTAATTGATAACATGTACTATGTAAGTTTCAGAATTTACAAACAAGAAAGCGTACCTTAGTGCGGTGAAATTCAAAACAAAAGATTAAAAGTACTTGGGAACACCTTTAATCTTCACTCCAATTCCACTTAATGCCCAAGAAGTGTGGTCTCTCAATCAGTTTCCAAGAGGAGAATAAGAGAGTGGCTTATACTCACATACACACCATTTCATTCTTTTTGAAAACTCTTATTAGAATTCTCTTATATGATCTTAATAAAAACCTTATTAAAATTTTGTATGTTTCTTCCCTTACATATATATAACTGATTATCTAATTGGGCTAGCGTTTTGGGCCATTCCAATTGGTCTTTAGCATGTGGCTTGGAGTGGGACCAAAAAGGAACAAATAAGACTCTAAGTCCAATGGGCCTTGGGTTTTTCTGTCAACTCTTGACAAGTCCAAAGTTACCATTAATTATATTCAATACTACTATATGAATATAATTGCACTCTAAGTCTTATTAATAAATTATATCTCAAAACTTTATTATACATGCAACCCTTTCATTAAAATATTCGTAGTAATACACAATCATGAATATTGACTGCCATTTTGAAGATTACTACATCTTAATCCTTGAGTAATTGGTTTAATCCTTTAAGTTATTCATCATATATTTCTGAAATTCAATTTCATAAATACATACTTTAGTAACTCCTTACTAAAGTGGTTGGGCCCAACACTCTGAATAACCAAACTCATTAAACTTATCACAAGTGAAAATTTTATATCTCCGTTAAGAGATTATGAATTCCATCTTAAAAATATATGTTCTATCAACATTAAATGCGGCTGCTTAATACTGAGGTTTTGATCGTGACTTTAGATCTCACTCTTGATATATAAAAGCAACCTATACCTCATGATCAGGTTCATTATTCTCTCAGGATTTAGAGTTGATGTAAATAAAAGTTATGAGATTTATTATTCATTTGATAGTCATTAGGAGAATAATAAATCTCACAGCGGTCCAGTTCAATATGTCTTAACTCTTAAAACATATCAACATATCAACTAGAAGTCTCCACTTCCATGATCAAGACAAATCATCTTAGTTGATATGTTATAGTCTTCGCAGATGAAATGCCAAATTTCATCATCAACTACGAACTAAAATTCTGAGTTTACAAAGAATTTGTAACTTATATCTTCTGTGACTTAATCACATAAATCACATACTATGCATCTCATGGACTAAGATAATGTCTCATTAGTTCATTTATAAATAGTCTCATATAATTAAACAATTTAATTATTTACGACATGCCAATAAATTAGATTTTAGGGCATAAACCCCAACAAATACCCCCGAAACTTAAAAATTGACCAAAATACCCCATAAACCTAAAAAATGACTAAAATACCCTATAAACCTAAAAATGACCAAAATACCCCTAAAACTTAAAAAAAGACCAAAATACCCCATAAACCTAATGTGGGGCCCTATCACACTAACCGCCCTGGCCCACCACAAACGGCCCAAGGCCCGCGCCGAGGATAGTACTGAGGCCGAGGACAATGGGAAAGCATCCAAAACGTCCGAAGGCCCACGCCGAGGATGACCTGCCCTCGGCGCACCGACTTCATTGTAGGGAAAATATCCCACCAACATTCTGACCACTTTAATGACAAAGTAACCTGAAAACCCAGGGCGTCAGTCACTTCAATTAGCATAAAGCCTGCAAAGGCGGCTTTGACCCAACATAAAGCCTGTAAACTACAGATGATAAGAAAAACTTCTACACGCAAAGCCCAGATAACGGACAAGTGGACAGCTAGGATTAACTAAAAGAATACTATATAACCAAGAGGATTCCCAGCATAAAGGGGAGGGGGGGGAAAAAAGAAAAAGAGAGAAACAGATCCTTGGCCGAAGCCGAGGACAAATACCCATCGCAAACACTTAGCCAAATTCCGAAGATTCCTGGGAAGTTCATGTCATCCATTATTTTGTTATAGACTTTACACCAGCCGTTGTTTACTTCGGTGAGGCCAAACCCTTAGACCCATCTCTCTACAAATTTTATTGTCAAGGGCCCATTACATTTCAAGCCCCTACAATTGGCGCCGTCTGTGGGGAGGATTTGTGCGCCGGCAAGTGCGGTGGTCGGTGTAAAGAAATTAAGAGCAGCACTTTCCGAAATAATATACAAAAAACGATACAATCTACTACAACAACAATGATTCAGAGGTCAACAATCACAAGAATAAGAATATACGAAAAAGAAAGAAAAAGAAAGACAACAAGTGAAACAAATCTACTTCTTTTATTCAAGTATGAAGTGAAACTACATCTCTTACAAGTAATGCCCAGGGGGCTTGTTCTAAAGCTAACTACAAAAGCATACACATGACGAAGCTGACCGAGGAGCAAAGGGTGGAGAGCAACAATGGCAGAAGAACAGAAGATAGAAAAGGAGAGTAGAGGAAGAGATGAAGAAAAGAAGAGATGAAGAACAAATATCAGAAAAAGAAGTGGAGGACGAGAGGAGGAAGGAAGAAAGCGGAAGTGAGAAGAGAGAAGACGTGAGAAGGGAGAAGGGCGGGGAAGATAGGAAAGCTACATTAAGGGGTGGAAGAGGCCGCGGAACCCGACGGTTGCGCTCTTGGGTTCCGCCTGGTTTCTCTCCGACCCCCACTGTAGCACGCTTGGGGGGTCAAAGACCCATACCCAAGGGAGGGAGGTTACGTTCTGTCCGGATCCTCCTCCAGGCGGTAAGGAGGGCTGTGTTCCCGGTTAGGTTGAAAAGAAGGAGAATCTTCTGATCTCCCCTACCTCCACACCAGCGTGGCGGCCAGAGTCGGAATGCCATCCTCGGCTCCTGATGGGGGCTGTGCATTCTCTGGAGCGCCCTTTTCCAGGGCCAGTTCATGCGAAGGGGCTCGAATGATTGCGCCTTGAAGAATTTTTGGCGATGTGTTTTTGGGGAAGTTTCAGAACGAGTGTTTGTCAAGTGTGAAGGGGAGTTTCGCCCTAGGAACGCCTTTTATAGTGGGAGAAACATTGATGAGGGCCAATCCACAATAAATCCCAGGGAGAGATTTCCGGAGGCAATGATGCCGCCCCAATTTCCAAGGGGCTTGTCAACCGTTAGATCCTCATCAATCCATGGTCAGTATTAATGAGGGGACGCCTCATTAAACGGGAAGACACCGAAGCGTCAGAACGCCTCACCCGGACAGCCCAAAAGACGCCTCGTTATCTGAAGAATCCCACCAAACGAAGAGGCAAAACACGGCAAGGTCTTATCCTCTACCAACTTCAGCATTTATTGTTATTATTATTCTGCTTGAAAATTGTAATTAGTTAATGCTTAGTGTAAAACGCGGCAAGAATTAAAACGGCTACGGATACCTAGATACTTCAGATGATAAAAACGAGAAAACTAGGTACTGGACAGAACCAAGGCATTGCATGGTCCTCGGACCCAAGCCTCTGGGGAAACCAGATACTTCAGATGATAAAAACGAGAAAACTAGGTACTGGACAGAACCAAGGCATTGCATGGTCCTCGGACCCAAGCCTCTGGGGAAACCAGATACTTCAGATGATAAAAACGAGAAAACTAGGTACTGGACAGAACCAAGGCGTTGCATGGTCCTCGGACCCAAGCCTCTGGGGAAACCAGATACTTCAGATGATAAAAACGAGAAAACTAGGTACTGGACAGAACCAAGGCATTGCATGGTCCTCGGACCCAAGCCTCTGGGGAAACCAGATACTTCAGATGATAAAAACGAGAAAACTAGGTACTGGACAGAACCAAGGCATTGCATGGTCCTCGGACCCAAGCCTCTGGGGAAACCAGATACTTCAGATGATAAAAACAAGAAAACTAGGTACTGGACAGAACCAAGGCATTGCATGGTCCTCGGACCCAAGCCTCTGGGGAAACCAGATACTTCAGATAATAAAAACGAGAAAACTAGGTACTGGACAGAACCAAGGCATTGCATGGTCCTCGGACCCAAGCCTCTGGGAAAACCAGATACCTCGGATAGCTAAATGAGATCAAGAAACTCGACACTTCCAGTAAGAAGAACTTGTCATTATGAAAGCTGAAACGTTAAGCAAAACCAAAGCATTGCATGGTCCTCGGGCCCAAGCCTCGGGGAAAACCAAGCATAAAATGAGAAAACCGGGCACTAAATAAAATTTAAAGCGTTGCATGGTCAAAGACCCCAGGACGGCAGGAAGGAAATCTCCCCGCAAAAGCTAAACGCTAAGAAAAATCAAGGTCGCGTACGAATGACAGACCCAAACTTCTATAGGAATCAGTCATTATAAAGCCATGCAAACGTTGATCGAAACCAGGGCTCCTGTATGGATCATGAGCTAAAAACTGAGGCAAAGCCAATGCCCTTTTAGGTGCCGAGCAAATGAGTCCTATCAGAGACGAAAAACCATGAGAAATTAAGTGCTATAGCACAAACGATCCAAGCCCAACCATCCTCGGGCAACACTTTGCGCAAAAGGTAAAGTTGCGTAAACGGCCGAAATAGCAATAAACGCCGACGATAAGGTAAAACCAGCAGGCCGAGAAATAGCGCCGAGGAAGTCAAAATCCTCCTCCCCGCCCAAGGGGACGTGCAGCAGAATTTTGAGGGGCTATTGTGGGGCCCTATCACACTAACCGCCCTGGCCCACCACAAACGGCCCAAGGCCCGCGCCGAGGATAGTACTGAGGCCGAGGACAATGGGAAAGCATCCAAAACGTCCGAAGGCCCACGCCGAGGATGACCTGCCCTCGGCGCACCGACTTCATTGTAGGGAAAATATCCCACCAACATTCTGACCACTTTAATGACAAAGTAACCTGAAAACCCAGGGCGTCAGTCACTTCAATTAGCATAAAGCCTGCAAAGGCGGCTTTGACCCAACATAAAGCCTGTAAACTACAGATGATAAGAAAAACTTCTACACGCAAAGCCCAGATAACGGACAAGTGGACAGCTAGGATTAACTAAAAGAATACTATATAACCAAGAGGATTCCCAGCATAAAGGGGAGGGGGGGGGGAAAAAAGAAAAAGAGAGAAACAGATCCTTGGCCGAAGCCGAGGACAAATACCCATCGCAAACACTTAGCCAAATTCCGAAGATTCCTGGGAAGTTCATGTCATCCATTATTTTGTTATAGACTTTACACCAGCCGTTGTTTACTTCGGTGAGGCCAAACCCTTAGACCCATCTCTCTACAAATTTTATTGTCAAGGGCCCATTACATTTCAAGCCCCTACACCTAAAAATTACCAAAATACCTTGAAACCTAAAAAATGACCGAATACCCCCCTAAACTTAAGAATTACCAAAATACTCCCGAAGCCTAAAAAATGACCGAAACACCCCTAAAACCTAAAAAATGACCAAAATACCCCTAAACCTAAAAAATTACCAAAATACCCCCAAAACCTAAAAATTGACCAAAATACCCCCTAAACCTAAAAATGACCGAAATACCCCCGAAACCTAAAAATTACCAAAGTACCCCCTAAACCTAAAAAATGATCGAAATACCACCTAAACCTAAAAAATGAATGAAGTACCCTCGAAACCTAAAAATGACCAAAATAACCCCGAAACCTAAAAATTGACTAAAATACCCTCTAAACCTAAAAATGACCAAATTACCCCCTAAACCTAAAAAATGACCAAAATACCTCCTAAACCTAAAAAATGATCGAAATACCCAAACCTAAAAATTAATCGAAATCCCCTCAAAACCTAAAAATGACCGAAATACCCCCGAAGCCTAAATATAGCCAAAATAACTCCTAAACTTAAAAAATGACCAAAATATCACTGAAACCTAAAAGATGACTAAAATACTCTGAAACCTATAAAATGACAAAGTTGCCCCTTAAACCTGTAAGATGATAAAAATACATCTTAAACCTAAAAAATGGCCAAAATCTCCCCTAAAAATAGAAAATGACCAAAATACTCCCTAAACATAAAAAAAAAAGGACCAAAATACCTCCTAAACCTAAAAAATGACTAAAATACCCCCGAAACCTAAAGAATGACTGAAATATGCCCAAAACTTAAAAAATGATTAAAAGACCTACAAACATAGAAAATTACCGAAATAGTCCTAAAATCTAAAAATTAATGACACCCCTAAAACCTAAAAAATTAGTGACATTCCCTCGAAACCTACAAAATGACTAAAATACTCTTAGAACCTTTAATTTGACCAAAAAACCCTCGAAACATCTAAAATACCCCAAACCCCTATTTTGGTAATTTTAGATGCTTCAGGTGTATTTTGTTCATCTTATAGGATTAGTGGTATTTTGGTCATTTTAGATATTTTGAGGAGTATTTTGGTCATTTTAGAGGTTTAGAGCTATTTTGGTCGTTTTAGAGGTCTCAAGGTATTTTTGGTAATTTTAGAGGTTTCAGGTTATTTGTGGTCATTTTAGAGGTTTTGGGTTTATTTGGGTCATTTTAAAGGTTTAGGGGTATTTTCATCATTTTATAGGTTTGACGAATTTTTAGTCATTTTTTAGGTTTAGGGGGTATTTTGGTCATTTTAAGGTTTTGGGAGTATTTTGGTCATTTTTTGGGTTTAGGTGGTATTTTGGTCTTTTTTAAGTTTTGGGAGTATTTTGGTCATTTTTAGGTTTTAGGGTTATTTTGGTCAATTTTTAGGCTTCAGGGTTATTTTGGTTATTTTTTAGGTTTTGGGAGTATTTTGGTCATTTTTTAGGTTTAAGTGGTATTTTGGTTAATTTTTAGGTTTCGGGGGTATTTGGTCATTTTTTAGGTTTTGCAAGTATTTCGGTCATTTTTTAGGTTTCAGGGGGGGTATTTTGGTCATTTTTACGTTTTGGGAGTATTTTGATCAATTTTTTATTTAGCGGGTATTTTGGTCAATTTTTTTACGTTTCAGGGGTATTTTGGTCATTTTTAGATTTCAAGGGTATTTTGGTCAATTTTTAGGTTTTAAGGGTATTTCGGTCATTTTTTAGGTTTAGGGGGTATTTTGGTCATTTTTTTTAGTTTCAGGGGTATTTTAGTCATTTTTTAGGTTTCGAGGGTATTTTGGTCAATTTTGGTGGTTTTTTTTAGCATATTTGGTTTTTTTTAAGTTTAAGAGGTATTTTGGTAAATTTAAATGATTTTATGAGTACTTTGATCATTTTCAAATTTTAGGGATATTTTGATAATTTTGATTATTGAGTAATTGAGTGGGTTGGGGTTTACCCATAATAACTAGGTTGGATTGAATTTGAGTTGGAAGTAGTTAGTTAAATGGGTCATTGAGTTTAATATATCCAACCCAATTATGGGCACCCCAAACCCACCCAAATTCACCAATTTGACACCCCTAATAAAGACTTTAGATTGTTTTGTAATATTTATTAGAATATACAAACACGAAAGTAATATAAAGAGTTTTTTAAACAAGCTTATAATACATTACATAACTAGTAAGGACCAAAGGCCTTGTAGCTAAATTGGCACCTCCCCATGCACAAAGTGCTTGGGGGTTTAGGGAGGAAAAGGTTTGAGCTGCAGGGTTAGCAGCATATTGTAATTATCTCTCAAAAAAAAAAAAAAAAAAACTACAAGGTTTTCAAACCCAGATCAGACTGTACGGTCCAACCCGGTTAACCTCGAACCCCTCACCATCACGGTTCTTTTAACCACTAAAACTGTTCTATACCAAAAAGTCAGGAAACTATTCGAACCGGGGTTGAACCTCACGGTTCTCAGTACCGTGAACGGTTCTCACGGTTTCTCCCACAAAAATCTTCACAGAAAATGGCCGGTGGTTGGGCTCGTTCATTGCCGCCATAAGCTCAAACCTTAGATAGATGTTAGATCTACCATTGATAGATCAATTTGCTTAGGAAGAAAGCTGCAAGAGGAAGAGACGTGAGCTATGATCTACTTGTTGTATGAGAGACTAAGAGGTGAGATTCTCAAAAAAAGAGAAAAGAAACAGAGACAAAGAGGAGGGGAGAAAGACAAGTTGAGAAGAGATCCAACATGTTTGTGTTTCTTATTGTGTGGGGATGAGATAGAGATGAGATCTTTTATATTTTTTAAACAAAAAAATTCCACAACCACACACTTGTTTTCATTTAACTTTGACATGTTTTTTAGTTTTGAGAAACGTGTTTTAGACTTTTAGTTGAATACCTGCTACAATTTCAAACTTTAATATATATAGTTTTTTTTTTAATAAAATAAACTTTACTTTTTGAAGGCCTTTGAATGTATATAATTATAATACGTGTAATGTTATTTATAGTTTCAACTCTGTGCTACGGATGAATTATATAAACTTTAAATGCATTAGTTTTGGCTAATTATATTAGTAAATTACAAATTTAATAGAATATCTTAAATAATTAGAGGATGTTTATTAATCTTTGTAGTAAATTATGAGAAATATCTTCTAATCTTTAATCAAGATATATTTTTAACATCTTTAAATACTATTTTTGTTAAGATTGTTAAAATTTACATAATTATTTTATTTATTCTCATATTACTTAATTATTAAATTAATTATAACATCATCACAGTTCGACCTCAATCCGACCTCGGTCGAACCTCAAAATCTTAAACCTCTTCTTTTTATGGTTCGTTAAATGGTACGAGTTTAAAAACCATGATAACTAAAGTACCACTACAAAAGGGTAACATTTGTAGTAGTAGCATGGAGTTATAAGAACTGTAACTCTAACACATAATCGATGTGGGATAAACATCTCTATATTTTTTTTGAGGAAACAATAGTATTTATTACAACGCATAAAAACGAAAGTAATATGTAGATTTTTTTTAAATAGTCTACTTTAGATTGTTAACAGGTTATCTAACATGTAAGATTTGGCTAAAAAATTACCTGATTTTTCTTTCATTTTTTTAGCAATCTTATGAGCTATCTGGAAGATTGGGAACAAAGCTATATTGGAGGTTATGTCTATCAATGCTAAGGGATGCTCTAAACTACAGCACGAAATTGATCCAAAATTAGTGTACTTGACATGTAACTGTAGAGTTATTATGTACTTGCTCTTTTTAAACAGGAAAGCTTACATAAAGGGAACTTTTCAAATGCTTCATTGATTAGATTTAACCAAAGGCCACTTCATTTAGCCATTTTGTTGTGTCAAGATTTGTGGGAGTTTGAACTTTGAAGTTAAGCTTTTCAAAAGATTTGTAACTTTCACACCAAGAATGATCTCTTATACAATTGTCTGCAACAACTAATTGGTGGTAGTGGAGGTTTGTAATCATTTTAGGTGCAATTATCAATTTTTTCTTGCATATTTTTTTATATCAATCGTAAACCTGACTTATAAGTTATAATTAGTCCTTACTTACAAAACTAAAAGAGTTTATTGAAAAAAATCGCACTGAGTCCAACTTAGGAGCAAATAAAATTCTACCATCAAATCAAGATGGCATACCCAAGAAGCAATGTCTGAGTCCGATTCAGTCGTCGCCTCAATCATTACAAAATGAATAAAATTTATTAAAAAAATGGGCTTTAAGTTTAACTTGATCAACATGTAATACTAACCGTTCTGACTATGAAATCTAAATAATTGAATTAATATAACTTGGCTATATTCTAATTCTATATTTTCAATCAAATTTATTTTTAATTAATATAAAATAAAATATTTTCAATATTCTATATTTCAAAAGAAAGTTATTTTCAATGTTTTTTTAATGGAAAAACAAAAACTATTTTCAAATTTTTTTTTTTTGAAACAATGTACAGTATTTATTTTTGAGAAGCCTATCTATTCTCTCTCGATTCTAACCAAACAAAAGCGCATACCTCTCCTCTCCTCCAACATTGTTACATCCAAACATCTCTCTTGATTCTAACTGAATAAAAACCATTCCTTCTCTCTCCTCCAACGTTGTCAGGGGTGACTCAATGTCTAAGTCAAAGTGGTCATAACCTGCAAAAAAATGTATAAATATACTTGCAAATACACACATATACACACATTTAACTAAACTATTTTGACCACCCTAAAAAAATATTGGACACCCTAATTTGAGAATCAGAAGAATTTAGATTTAATAAAAATAAGAGTAATGTGATAAGTTGTTAATAATTTTAATTTTGGTCATATATTGACATCACTTTTTAAACCATCAATAACATATGAAATCTAAATAATTGAATTAATATAACTTGGCTATATCCTAATTCTATATTTTCAATCAAATTTATTTTTAATTAATATAAAATAAAATATTTTCAATATTCTATATTTCAAAAGAAAGTTATTTTCAATGTTTTTTTAATGGAAAAACAAAAACTATTTTCAAAATTTTTTTTTGAAACAATGTACGGTATTTATTTTTGAGAAGCCTATCTATTCTCTCTCGATTCTAACCAAACAAAAGCACGTACCTCCTCTCTCCTCCAACATTGTTACATCCAAACATCTCTCTTGATTCTAATTGAATAAAAACCATTCCTTCTCTCTCCTCCAACGTTGTCAGGGGCGACTCAATGTCTAAGTCAAAGTGGTCATAACTTGCAAAAAAATGTATAAGTATACTTGCAAAAACACACACATTAAACTAAACTAAACTATTTTGACCACCCTAAAAAAATGTTGAACACCCTAATTTGAGAATCAGAAAAATTTAGATTTAATAAAAATAAGAGTAATGTGATAAATTGTTAATAGTTTTAATTTTGGTCATATATTGACATCACTTTTTAACCCATCAATAACATATCGTCGCATAAGATTTGTTGTGAAAATGTTGTAGATATAGTATTACTCCAAAAATAATTTTGGTCCTTCAAACATAATCTTTAATCCCTTAAAAAAAAAAAATCTTAAATAACAACAATAAAAATGAGTCCAAATAACAAACAAAAATAACCAAAATAAAAACTAGACTAGACCAAACAATAACAAGTGAGAAAATTATTCAACAAAATGCCTATTCAAAAACAAAAATAATAATAAAAAATCTCTAATCATTCAAATTTGTAATTCGTTTAACCAATCACATTAAAATAATCCTTAATTTTATTTTTCCTTAAAAAAGGTACCAAGAGAAATAATGGGTTCATGTATTTGCGTGTTTTTTTTTTTTTTTTTTTTGTGATGTTGATATATTCAAGTTATTTCTTTATTATGTTTTGTATAATTTAAATTTCTTAATGACCACCCTGAAAAAAATTTCTAGAGCCACAACTTGTTACATCCAAACATCTTTGGTCAGTTCCTCCTTCAATGATTTTCAGCTGAAAACATCAAAACATCAACAATTTCTTCTCTCTCCTCCAACTCCAACAATGTTCAGACATCTCACTATCAACCGGAGAAGATAGGGTTCCAAATCTGATTCGGAGCGAATCGCACCTCATCGTCACGATTTGACCGTAAAAATAGTTAAAAAATCTTCGGTTACAAACTTGATCGGATTGATTGTGATATGATCCAATCTGATCCGTTTTTAAGCCACATTTACAAAAAAAAAAAAAAAAAAAAAAAAATTGTTTATTATTTATCTATTTTTCTAAATTGAATTACTCTTAATGAAAAAAATAATAGCAATAGCTTCTCTTTGAATCTAAAAAATAGCAATAACATAGCTCATTATTTTCTCTTTGAATCTGGTTCTAAAAAATAGCAATAGCATGCTCAAAATTAATTTTCAAAACTTTTTTCTGAACCTGAAAGTTGCTCAGGTTTGAATCGTCCTTGCCCTTTGTCTTGCTTTTTGCTCTTTGAAGCATTGTCTCTCTAGGTCGTGCTTCTCTTTCTCTCTCTAGGTCATGTTTCTCTTTCTCTCTAAGTTCTTAGTCTAAGTGGTGCTTAGTGGGAAAAATATGATTGATTATGAATGACTAGTTATTTACAGTGTTTGTAGGGATTTAAGAAGCGGAGCGTATTATGAATTTGGCAAGAATGTTAAGTTTTTTATTTTTATTTTTTTAGTAATGATTTTGCTATATATGGGAAGAGATTAAGTTAATCAAGTAGCTCATGAAAAAGTTTGGAAATGTTCAACAAAAAAAAAAAAAAAATGAACCAAGCTTGAACATAAAATTTTGTTTTGATATGAGCTTAAGCTCAGTTTGTGTTTGAAATAAAATTAAATGAACATGTTTGAACTTTTAATACTTTGCTTGACACGTTTACAACCTGTGAGAGTGCTTTTTTTTTTAAGCACTATGGCCCAAGGATTCTGGGCCTTGTGAGATGTTCTTGGTGGACTGGGATTGATTCTCCGCAGCTAAAAGGGGCTGTTTTAAGAATCAATTGGTGCACAGAACATACTTTCCACAATGCAAATGGTTAGCAAAAAAAAAAGAAGCTGGAATATTTGCATTTGAACGACATTCATGCAGTAAAGGATTAATACAAATGACAAAAATGAAAGGAATATAACATAAGAACAAGCTGGGGATCCTCTAATTAAGTGAGGTATGTTTCATTAATTTTTATTAAACTGTGATTACGATGCTCACTAGAACGTGATGCAAGGTTCAAATGAGCTCATAAATTACAGACTTTGATAGCTGTTCAAGCTTCAAAGACTTGCAAAGTTTGAACTTGTTGAATCCAAGCGTGTTCAATAGTGGCTGCACTGGGATACCGGAACAGTTCCTCTGTTTTTCCTTCAAGGTACAGAGTATTTTCTACCACTTTTCTAGGATTTTAGGAAGACAAAGGTGAATGCTTAAGACGATCTGATTGTCTTCCCCTCCAAATTGAATCCTTTTAGCATGGATCCCTTCCTCCTTTTATAGCACAACTTCGGCCTCCCCGGTGAACCAGCCATTCCCCTGTTTTACCCCTTTGAAGCCTGTACTGTACCTGGCTGCTTCAGGATCATGTCTCTTCCTCTTTCTTCATCATTCCTTTTTTGTTCCGACCACATAAAAGTCCCTCGGCTCCTTTCCATTTCCGGACATCCTGTGTTGGCTGGCTTGAGGTCCCAGCCTTTCCCAGCTGTACTCTTCCTTGTCTTTTCTTCAAACGGTTGAATCAGATTTTCTGCGTTTTTTGCATGCTCTGTACCTCCTCTGCGTGTCTGGGTCACAAGTTTTGCGTGGCCTTTGTTTTTTTTTCCTTTCTTTGATTTCTTTCTGTTGTGATCCTTCTGCGCGCCCTGGGATACCTCTGGGAGGCTCTCTGGGATTCCGGCCCAGCTTCCTCCTTCTTCATCTTGGTCTGGCTTTGCTGGCTGGGCTTCTTTCTTTTGGGTCCCAATCCTCTGGTCTTTTCTTTCTCTCCTTATTTTCGAAATGGGCCCAATACCTTTCCTTTTTCTGTGGGCCTATTGGTGGGCTATTTCAATTTCCTTTTTTTTTTCTTTTTTTTTTTTTTTTGGACCTCAACACAACCCTAAGCCAAACTATTTGCAAGTCCTAGGTTATGAATACAAAACCATTTATCCCACTTTTTGTGTTCCACTTCATATTTTACCAATCACAAGTTGCCATTTATTATCTTTACTTTCCTTATAAAATAACCAAAATATTAAATGAATTTTTTTTTAGAAATATGGCATATCACAATTGGTGGACCATATAAAGTGAAATACAAAAAATGGTTAAATTATTGCAATAACTTATAATTATTAGTTGCAAATTGCAATAGAGGTTTTAATATCCTACTACATTAGGAAGATTTGAGAAAACATTGTAATAACTTGATATCAATTATTTTTATAATCTATTGCAACGAAAATTTCAAAGTGATAGCTTATTGCTATAAAAATATCATTACAATAACTTGATATCAATTATTTTATAATTTATTACAATGATAAGCATGAAGCTACAATGAAAATATCATTGTAATAACTTGATAACAATTATTTTACAACTTATTGCAATGATAAACATGAAATAATTATCTACTACAATGAATATATCATTGCAATAAATTAACCTGAATTATTTGAATGATTTTTGTCAATTATTTACAAATCTATTGCAATAAGATTCGTAAAGTAATAGCCTATTATTACAAAATATTTGAAGCAGTAAATTGTTTATTGCAACAACGTATATATCATTGATTCAAAGTTGTAATTAAAATATTTAGAGTTTGTTACAACAAAATTTTTTGTTGCATAAACATATTACCTCAAATTTTAAAAGAAAATTATTTTTAAAATTATTTTGAATTAATATTGTAGGGACTCAATTTGTAATGGACCTTTAACAATAAAAATTTGTAGAGTGTGGGTAAAAGGGCTTGGCATCATCGAAGTAAACAACGGATGATGTGAAATCAACAGGCATAATAACAAAATAATTTTATTGAGGGTTTTCTATGAGGATAAGGGCCATGACCCTGGTTAGGTGTTGATAAGGATCTTTATAATGATTTCGGATAAATGTTTGTGAGGATTCTGATGATTTTGATTAAGTGTTTGTAAAGCTATTCATCCTCGGCTTCATCCGAGGATCTATTTTTCTTAGAGTTGATATCTCTTTTGTCCTTTTTCTTAGGACTCATTCATATCCGAATCCCCTTTATGTTGGGAATCCTCTTGGTTATATAGTATTGTTTTCGTTAATTTTAGCCATCCATTTGTCAATTATCTAAACTCTATGTACAGGGGTCTGTCCCATCATCTGCGATTGCAGGCTTTATGTTAGTTCCAAGCCGCCTTTGCAGACTTTCTAATAGTTGAAGTGACCGAACCATTAGGGTTTGCAGGTCACTTCACCATTAAGACGGCCAGAATGTTGGTAGCGTTCATTTAATGGACAAAGGATATTTTCCCTTCATCAAAGTCGGTTCGCCGAGGATGTCCACATCCTCGGCGAGGCCCTTGGATGACTTGGGCTATTTTTCGTTATCCTCGGCGTTTATATTATCCTCGGCGTGGGCTTTGGGCCAGGTATAGAGTGGGACAGAGTGTTTAATATTTGGGGCCCCACAAATATAAAATAAATTATTTCAGTATTCTATATTTTAAAAGAAAAGTATTTTCAATGTTTTTTAAGGGAAAACAAAATCTTATTTTCATTTTTTTTCCTGAATAACTTATTTTCAATGTTATTTTGAAAAATTGATACTACATTATTTACTTTGAGAGACCTAAAAAAACAAACACAACAACGAAGAAAATATCAAAGCCTCTTTGCCTGTCTATTCTCTCTCGCATTTAAGTTTCTAACCAAAGCCTATCTATTCTGTCTCGATTCAACCAAACAAAAACCGTTCCTCCTCCGTTGTCAACTTTGAAAACATTTGGTTGGTTTCTCCTTTCTCTCCTACTATAATGTTCATCTGAAAACATAAAAAACATATGGTTTCCCCTCTCTTCTACAACTCCAACGATGTTCAACATCTCACAAGTTAGGGTTCCGAGTTCCGACTCTGATCGCAACTCGCCGTCGTGATTTGACCACAAAAAGGTAAAAAACCTTCGGTCAAAAACCAGATCAGATCGGTTTGCGTTTTTAAGCGGTATTTACAAAAAAAAAAAAAAAAAATGTTTATTATTTATTCTAAATTGAATTTCTAGCTTCTCTTTGAATCTATTTTAGCAACAACATATTTCAATTCTAAAAAATTGTTCATCGTTTTTTTTGTCTTTGTTCTTTCTTCGTGCTTCTCTTTATCTCTTTCTCTCTTTCTCATATGATTGAATTGATTAGAATGACCTTATTTGTAGTGTTAGAAGCCGTGTTATGAATTTTTCGATGGGAATGATTAATTTTTATTTAAAAAGAAATTGGTATATAATCAAGATGTAAATGAAAATTTTGGTATTATTGATATAGACCATTGATTTGACATATTTTTAGTGTAACTTCTCTCTCTCTCTCTCTCTCTCTCTCTCTCTCTCTCTCTCTCTCTCTCTCTCTCTCTCTCTCTCTCTCTCTCGGTAAGTGTAACTTGTCTTGAAACCTAGTAAGTATAGACATTTTATTTAGAGTGTCGAGGCTCGAGAGTGCCGTACCAAAGTTGTACTGGCTATTATATGTTATACTTTTTTAGAAATTGTTTGTGTCACTGTGTTGTAATTGTGTCCGTGTCCATGCTTCTTACCTTGAAACCCACAATCCCCTAATTCTTCTCTATTTTTATTTTTATTTTTTCTCCTTGAAATGCAGCTTCTTCCTCTTCTTCTTATTCTATTTTTTCCCTTTTGAATATCTACTTGGTACCAATTACCATATTGCTTTGTTTTGATATTCTTAGCTCTTTCATGAAAAAAAAAAAGTATAATATATGATATTCTTAGCTCATTCATGAAAAAAGTATGATATAATATATTTGAGGTAATTGTTTAGTTAATTTAGTGGTTGGTGTTGAACATTGTAGATTAATTATCATAGACTTATAGTAATTAAGTGATTAAATTATTAACTAATATTAGTAATTAGTCATAGAGTATCATGGATATCAGAGATTTAAGGAAGGATTTTACATGAAAGTATTCATATCTAGCTGATTCAAAAAACTAAAATGACTTGCAATTTTTGGGTTGAAATGCAAAAGGGGGTTTATCTAAATGTTATATGAATTATATAAAATTTTTTAATTTCAATTTATATGATAATTTGATTGTTGTATTTCTCATTAATAATTATTATTTTTTAAAATATGCGCTTCACTTTAATTAAGCGCATTCTTGCACTTTGTGCCTAGGCTCCAAGAGGCTTTTGCGCTTAGAGCATCTCCAGCGGTTTGGGCATCCGGGTATATTAGCTAAAATTTGGAGAATCTGTGCACTGTTTATACTCCAACAGCTTCAACAAACATGGATTTTTTTTTTGGCTCATGAATAGTAGCCCATTAGGTCGATGGGCTATTGTACATTAGCAATCAAATTTCTTGGATTAAAAAATTATCCCAATTTCTTATTATATCAATTCTTTCTCTCTCCTCCAAATTTCTTTTTTTTTTTTCCTCTCATTCTCTCCGTTTCTCACATAATCCAAACACAAAACACAAAACAAAATTAAATTCTTAAAATAAAGTTGAATCAGAACAAGCAAATATGAAAAAAAAAAAAAGAACAAGCCAATCTGACCCCGTTTCTCGCATAATCCAAACACAGAACACAAAACAAATTCCAATTCTTATAAAATAAAGTTGAATCAGAACAAGCATGGTGAACCTCGATTGGCGGCGATGGTGGGACGAGCGGACGAGCAGACATGGTAGAGTTGAATTAGAACAAGTATGGTGAACCTCGATCAGTGGGGGTGGTGGGACGAGCGGACGTGGTAGTGCATGGTGAACGCCGATCTCCGACGGCATGGTGAACCTCGATCTCCGATGGCATGGTGAACGCCGATCTCCGAGTCTTTCTCCTCTCTGTCTCTGTCTCTCTCTCTTTTCTCTGATGTGAAGAGCAAATGATGTTGCTCTGGAAGGTTCTTGAGAGAAAAAGAAATAAAAGAAGAGGGATAGAGACATGTGTGTGGAGAGAATAAAATGAAAGAATAAAAAATAATATAAAGAATAAAAAATCCTAATTGAGAAATTTTACTACAATATTTTCATAATAAATTTTAAGTAACAAATTGTTATTAGTTAATATTGGTGAGAAAAAAAAAATTTCAGTGGTGAATTCAAATTAGAACCAGTAACAACTTTCCACATAAATTTTGTTGTGAAAGTATTGTAAAAAATGTTGTAAATATAACTGTGGGGCCCTATCGCACTTACCACGCTGGCCCACTACGTGCGGCCCAAGGCCCGCGCCGAGGATAGTGCTGAGGCCGAGGACAATGGGAAAGGACCCAGAACGTCCCAAGGCCCGAGCCGAGGATGATTTGTCCTCGGCGCACCGACTCCATTAGAGGGAAAATATCCCACCAACATTTTGGCCGTCTTAATGAAGACATGACCAGTGGACCCAGTCGCCTCGATTACCTCAACTAATAGAAAGTCTGTAAAGGCGGCTGGGAAATAACATAAAGCCTGTAAATTACAGATGATGTGACAAACTCCTGTACACGACGATCAGATGATTGACAAGTGGATGGTCAAGATCAACAAAAATAAGACTATATAAACTAGCAAGATTCTAAACAAGGGGGAAGAAAAAGAGAAAAGGAGATCCTCGGCCTGAGCCGAGGACAAATAAGCATCACAAACACTTAGCCAAATTCCCAATATTCATAGGAAGTTCATGTCATCTGTTATTTTTGTTATAAACTTTACACCAGCCATCGTTTACTTCGGTGAGGCCAAACCCTTAAACCCACTTCTCTATAAATTTCATTGTTAGGGGTCCACTACATTTTGAGTCCCTACAATTGGCGCCGTCTGTGGGGAGGATTTGTGCACTGGCAAGTGCGATGGTCGATGTAAAGAAATTAAGAGCAGCACTTTCAGAAATAATATACAAAAAACAGTACAATCTACTGCAACAACAATGATTTAGAAGTCAACAATTACAAGAACAAGAATATGCGAAAAAGAAAGAAAAAGAAAGACAACAAGTGAAACAAATCTACTTCTTTTATTCATATATGAAGTAAAACTACATCTCTTACAAGTAATGCCCAGGGGGTTTGTTCTAAAGCTAACTACAAAGGCAGACACATGACGAAGCCGACAGAGGAACAAAGGGTGGAGAGCAACAATGGCAGAAGAACAGAAGATAGAAAAGGAGAGTAGAGGAAGAGATGAAGAAAAGAAGAGATGAAGAACAAATATTAAAAAAGAAGTGAAGGAAGAGAGAAGGAAAAGAAAGAAAGAAAGTTGGCAGAGGAACAAAAGAGGAATAGAAGATAGAAAAGAAGGCTCGTTGAGGAGCAAAAAGAGAAGAGAGAAGACGGATTTGAGGGAAGAAGAGCTACAGAGGAGGTGGAAGGGGTCACGGCACAGGGCGGCCCCACTTCTGGGTTCCGCCTGATTTCCCTCCCACCCCCGCTGTAGCCTGCTTGGGGGGTCAAAGACCCGTGCCCAAGAGAGGGAGGTTACGTTCTGTCCGGATCCTCCTCCAGGTGGTAAGGAGGGCTGTGTCCCCGGTTAGGTTGAAAAGAAGGAGAATCTTCGGATCTCCCCTACCTCCACACCAGCGTGGCGGCCAGAGTTGGAATGCCATCCTCGGCTCCTGATGGGGGCTGTGCATTCTCTGGAGCGCCCTTTTCCAGGGCCAGTTCATGCGAAGGGGCTCGAATGATTGCGCCTTGAAGAATTTTTGGTGATGTGTTTTTGGGGAGTTTCAGAACGAGTGTTTGTCAAGTGTGAAGGGGAGGTTCGCCCTAGGAACGCCTTTTATAGTGGGAGGAACATTGATGAGGGCCAAATCCACAATGAATCCCAGGGAGAGATTTCCGGAGACAATAATGCCGCTCCAATTTCCAAGGGGCTTGCCAACCGTTAGATCCTCATCAATCTATGGTCAGTATTAATGAGGGGACGCCTCATTAAACGGGAAGACACCGAAGCGTCAGAACGCCTCATCCGGACAACCCAAAAGACGCCTCGTTATCTGAAGAATCCCACCAAACGAAGAGGCAAAACACGGCAAGGTCTTATCCTCTACCAACTTCAGCATTTATTATTATTATTATTCTGCTTGAAAATTGTAATTATTTAATGCTTATTGTAAAACGCGGCGAGAGTTAAAACGGCTATGGATATATAGATAAAATAGATGATTAAAAATGGAAAACTAGGTACTGGACAGAACCAAGGCACTGCATGGTCCTCGGACCCAGGCCTCATGGGGAAACCAGATCCTTCAGACGATTAAAAATGGAAAACTAGGTACTGGACAGAACCAAGGCACTGCATGGTCCTCGGACCCAGGCCTCATGGGGAAACCAGATACTTCAGACAATTAAAAATGGAAAACTAGGTACTGGACAGAACCAAGGCACTGCATGGTCCTCGGACCCAGGCCTCATGGGGAAACCAGATACTTCAGACGATTAAAAATGGAAAACTAGGTACTGGACAGAACCAAGGCACTGCATGGTCCTCGGACCCAGGCCTCATGGGGAAACCAGATACTTCAGACGATTAAAAATGGAAAACTAGGTACTGGACAGAACCAAGGCACTGCATGGTCCTCGGACCCAGGCCTCATGGGGAAACCAGATACTTCAGATGATTAAAAATGGAAAACTAGGTACTGGACAGAACCAAGGCACTGCATGGTCCTCGGACCCAGGCCTCATGGGGAAACCAGATACTTCAGATGATTAAAAATGGAAAACTAGGTACTGGACAGAACCAAGGCACTGCATGGTCCTCGGACCCAGGCCTCATGGGGAAACCAGATACTTCAGACGATTAAAAATGGAAAACTAGGTACTGGACAGAACCAAGGCACTGCATGGTCCTCGGACCCAGGCCTCATGGGGAAACCAGATACTTCAGACGATTAAAAATGGAAAACTAGGTACTGGACAGAACCAAGGCACTGCATGGTCCTCGGACCCAGGCCTCATGGGGAAACCAGATACTTCAGACGATTAAAAATGGAAAACTAGGTACTGGACAGAACCAAGGCACTGCATGGTCCTCGGACCCAGGCCTCATGGGGAAACCAGATACTTCAGACGATTAAAAATGGAAAACTAGGTACTGGACAGAACCAAGGCACTGCATGGTCCTCGGACCCAGGCCTCATGGGGAAACCAGATACTTCAGATGATTAAAAATGGAAAACTAGGTACTGGACAGAACCAAGGCACTGCATGGTCCTCGGACCCAGGCCTCATGGGGAAACCAGATACTTCAGATGATTAAAAATGGAAAACTAGGTACTGGACAGAACCAAGGCACTGCATGGTCCTCGGACCCAGGCCTCATGGGGAAACCAGATACTTCAGACGATTAAAAATGGAAAACTAGGTACTGGACAGAACCAAGGCACTGCATGGTCCTCGGACCCAGGCCTCATGGGGAAACCAGATACTTCAGACGATTAAAAATGGAAAACTAGGTACTGGACAGAACCAAGGCACTGCATGGTCCTCGGACCCAGGCCTCATGGGGAAACCAGATACTTCAGACGATTAAAAATGGAAAATTAGGTACTGGACAGAACCAAGGCACTGCATGGTCCTCGGACCCAGGCCTCATGGGGAAACCAGATACTTCAGACGATTAAAAATGGAAAACTAGGTACTGGACAGAACCAAGGCACTGCATGGTCCTCGGACCCAGGCCTCATGGGGAAACCAGATACTTCAGATGATTAAAACGGAAAACTAGGTACTGGACAGAACCAAGGCGCTGCATGGTCCTCGGACCCAGGCCTCATGGGGAAACCAGATACTTCAGATGATTAAAAATGGAAAACTAGGTACTGGACAGAACCAAGGCACTGCATGGTCCTCGGACCCAGGCCTCATGGGGAAACCAGATACTTCAGATGATTAAAACGGAAAACTAGGTACTGGACAGAACCAAGGCGCTGCATGGTCCTCGGACCCAGGCCTCATGGGGAAACCAGATACTTCAGATGATTAAAACGGAAAACTAGGCACTGGACAGAACCAAGGCACTGCATGGTCCTCGGACCCAGGCCTACAAGAAACCAGATACTTCAGATAGCTAAATGAGATCGAGAAACCCGATACGTCCAGCAAGAATAACATGTCATCATGAAAGCTAAACGTTAAGCAGAACCAAGGCATTGCATGGTCCTCGGACCCAAGCCTCAGGGAAAACCAAGCACTAAATAAAGCTTAAAGCATTGCAGGGTCAAAGACCTCAGGTCAGCAGGAAGAAAATCTCCCCGTGAAAGAATAAACGCTAAGAAAAATTGAGGTCTTGTGCAAATTTCAAACCTAAACCTCTATGGGAATCAGTCGTTATGAAGCCATGCAAACGTTGATCAAAACCAGGGCTCTCGTACGGGTCATGAGCTAAAAACTGAGGCAAAGCCAATTCCCTTTTCAGGTGCCGAATAAACGAATCCTGTCAGAGACAAAAAATCGTGAGAAATTGAGTACTATAGTGCAAACAACCCAAGCCCAACCATCCTGGGGCGACACTTTGCGCAAAAGGTAAGGCTGCATAAACGGCCGAAATAGTAATGAACACCGACGATAAGGTAAAACCCAGCAGGCCGAGAAAAGGCGCCGAGGAAATCAAAATCCTCCTCCCCGTCCAAGGGGACGTGCAGCAGAATTTTGAGGGGCTATTGTGGGGCCCTATCGCACTTACCACGCTGGCCCACTATGTGCGGCCCAAGGCCCGCGCCGAGGATAGCGCTGAGGCCGAGGACAATGGGAAAGGACCCAGAACGTCCCAAGGCCCGAGCCGAGGATGATTTGTCCTCGGCGCACCGACTCCATTAGAGGGAAAATATCCCACCAACATTTTGGCCGTCTTAATGAAGACATGACCAGTGGACCCAGTCGCCTCGATTACCTCAACTAATAGAAAGTCTGTAAAGGCGGCTGGGAAATAACATAAAGCCTGTAAACTACAGATGATGTGACAAACTCCTGTACACGACGATCAGATGATTGACAAGTGGATGGTCAAGATCAACAAAAATAAGACTATATAAACTAGCAAGATTCTAAACAAGGGGGAAGAAAAAGAGAAAAGGAGATCCTCGGCCTGAGCCGAGGACAAATAAGCATCACAAACACTTAGCCAAATTCCCAATATTCATAGGAAGTTCATGTCATCTGTTATTTTTGTTATAAACTTTACACCAGCCATCGTTTACTTCGGTGAGGCCAAACCCTTAAACCCACTTCTCTATAAATTTCATTGTTAGGGGTCCACTACATTTTGAGTCCCTACAATTCGAATAACTAAACTAGTGGTACACTACTCCCTTCGCTTCAACGCTTATAAGGTAGAAAGTGGGGGGGTTTTCCTTCGATATGGGACTCCTAGGACACCGTTCGAGGACGTTGCCAAGCATGCCTAGGACGTTGCCATGCATGCCTAGGACGTTGCAAAGCCGTCCGAGGACGGCCTAGGACGTTGAAGGACATGCCGAGGATGCGGTGTAAAAGGCCCAAGGCCCAAGGCCCGAGGCCCGAAGATCCGTACATCCTAGGTACCCACAATAACACTTTTCATTAAAAAATATAATTGTTAGGAATAAATATAGGAAAAATAAATGATGATAAAGAATGAATAAAGAATGAATGAAGAAATAATATTTAAATGAGATAGAGAATGTGATATAGAATCTGTTGGAAGTGTATTTGAAAAAGTGGGCAGGTAAAAGCTAAATGTCACTGTTTATTAACCAAACAGTACAAAAATTTGATTATTCTGCTGGAGATGCTCTTAAGGGAGCCTTGCTCTTTAACTAACACTGATCTGGACCGATCTTAAGTTCAGATGCATT
The DNA here is from genome assembly GCA_023736055.1 of Quercus glauca. Classification (NCBI taxonomy): domain Eukaryota; kingdom Viridiplantae; phylum Streptophyta; class Magnoliopsida; order Fagales; family Fagaceae; genus Quercus; species Quercus glauca. The sequence goes on from CM043315.1 coordinate 30,930,510, forward strand.
AATTGTGGTTGACAGTAGTGTGCTACTTAAAACATTAAGTTGGCATTATTTGTGGTTTCTCTTACTCGGACTTCTATCACTCTTATTCAAGGCAAAATGTACTGTTGTAATCATTGTTATAATTCATTTGTTTTACTTATATATATGTAATCATTTTTTTTGTTTTGTTTTTCATTTTGACACTTATTAATTATTATGAATGTGGGTTATCAATGGACAAAATGATTTCATTTGTATTGCAATTTGGTGATTTGGTTGGGGTTTATACTCATGGTTGATCCATCTTAGAGACTTACTAAAACACCACATGAAGTGCTGGGAGTAATTTGATAAACCTACTTGCAGTAAATTGTAATCACTAATTATTCTGATAATTATCCATAATGAAATTGCCGTGGCCTTTTGATAAAGGCAGTGGCTTAGATGGTCTTATAACATGAATTTGTACAACAAACCATCAGAAAAAAAGGACTGAATGTTGAGCTCTTCTCCTCCATTTCAAATGCCACTCTTGCCGAACTATACTGTGATAGATTAGACATTACTTGCAAATGTGTTTCATTTTACGTTTTGATTCTCCACATATTGTTTCTATAAGTAAATAATAATACTTTTCCCCATTTCATTTTGACTCCGGGTGATTTGGCTGGTTCAAACTACTAAATTTGACATGCTGAAGAATATTTCTATAACAATTCACCTATTTGTGTCAATTTTAAACGAAGCTAAAGAGCATGTGATCGCCTTCAATAGAACCTAAGCAGCCTCTAAATTATAAACTTTGAAACCAAAAACTGATTTAGCAAACATGGTTCCTGTGGTACCGATTGATTTTAATTTTATAACATTCCAAACATCAAATGCTAATAGAATTACTACATCAGGGGATGCCCTTGGGCTAGAGCATCCATGAAGACTTCATTGAGCTGGCTCTTGGGCTAGAGCAATCGGGGATGCTTTTTTTTGGGCTTTAAGGAAGTGAAGTGTCACTAGGGACTTGGTTACACTACTTGAAAGGTTTGAGGATCGAACCAAATGATCTTAGGGTCTGTTCGGTTGGAGGAGTAGAAAAGTGGGAAGATAAAAAATTGTGAGAGGATGGAAAAATGGGAGGATGGAAAATATTTAGTTTTCCTTCTTGTGTGTTCGGTTGAAGAGGTGGAAAAGTGAGAGGGTGGAAAACTCTTTTATTTGGTTGGAGAGAAAAAAAAAAGGATGAAAAATGTAATTTATATAAATTGACTATTATACCCTTATTACATATTATGTAAGAAATAAATTTATTTGTACCCATTAAATAATATAAAATTTATCACATTATATATATAAATTTATATTATTATTTTTATTATTATAATGTAAAAATTAATGTCATATGAAAAAAAAAAAACCAAAAAAAAAAAAAAAAATTAGATTAATGAGGAGTATAATGGGGACAATAGATAAGGTCTCGTTGAAAAAAAAAATGTCACGTTGAAAAAACAAAAGCACGTCACTTTGAAAAAAAAAAAGGAAAAAAAACATAAGAGCATGTCAGTTGGAAAAAAAAAGGACAAAAAAAAAATTACACAGAAGGTCACATAAAAAAAAAAAAAAAAAAAAAGAGAGAGAGAAGAGAACCTAGGAAGGGCATTTGTGAAAAAGTGCTACACTAGCACTTTTCTCTCCAAGTTTTCCTCCCAATTTGGGAGGAAAAAAAATGTGGGCTTGGAGAGAAAACTTTTTCTCTAGTTTTCCATCCTTCCTATTTTCCTTCCCCAAACGAACAGTGGAAAACAACATTTTTCACCATATTTTCCTCTCTTTATTTTCCATCCTTCCTGTTTTCACTCCAAACGAACAGGGCCTTAGGGTTATTTGGACAGGTTGGGTGCAGTTAAAGATATTAGCTCACGTATTTTTTATTTGGGTATTGGAAATTTGAGCTGCTACAATATTCTAGAACTGATTTTGCATCTGGAATTTTTTAGAGCCCCTGGAAGCTTCTGGGAAGCTAATGGATTTGGACCATTTAGTGGGAGGTTGGGTTTGTTCTTCCTTTTTACAAAGCCCTAACCTTCTTCTTCTTTTATTTATTTATTTATTTTTATAAATTTAATTAATTTAATTAATTTTTTTTCTTCATGAAATTTTTTTGTTAATGTTTTTTCCTGTTTTATCTTTAAAGTGATAAATTGAGTTACAGGGGTTAACTCAGGTAGGTAAAATAATAAAATCCAAACCATATGTAAGTACCATTAAAACCTTATAGCTTGACTTTTTTGATGGGTTGCTCACATGGGCGCCTATTTAGGACAAGGGTGGCGCCAAGTGTTACTCAAGGCAGTCATGTGACCACCCTGACCTGAATTTTTTTTAAAAATTGAATTTTAAATTAATGTGAGTCATTGACCACCCTAAAAAAAATCTTGACCACCCTAAATAAAATTTGAGCCCATTAAAAATACAATTCAACCTCTTCAAAATGTTAGTTCGTTGAGTGTTGAACAAAAAATTTGTGAGAAATGCTATGTTCACTACATTTTCACAACACTTTCATAATAAATACGTAGTAGGTTGTTACTGGTGGACAAAAAAATAATTTTAATGGTAGATTCAAATTAGAATTAGTAAAAAATTACTATCTAGGCTTTGTTGTAAAAGTGTTGCAAAAATATTATGGACGTAGCACTTCTCAAAAATTGCCTAAACAAAAAAATTAGCCTAAAAGCAGAAATCAAATGTTTCATTGTGATTTTTAAAATTTTATTTTTAAAGGGTATATTTTAAAATTGATATTTTAAAAAATGCACATTTTTCAAATAGCTAGTTTGTTAGTGCTACTTTAGTTTTTTGTTGAATTTGTTGGATTTATGTGATACATTTTTTAAAAAATGCATTTTGTTTATATTGTTACTTTTTTTTTATAGGTGTTTATATTATTAATTATTTATGCAATATGTTGGTAATTGAATGGGAATCAGTAGTTTAATGATTGCTTGGTTGTCTTAATTGAAAATGATGTAAGTGATAGCATCGATAGAAAAGCTATCATACAACGATTTCAAAATATGAAACTTGTGAACAGAAATTTTAAAACTTTATATATTTGTGTGTGTGTTTTTTTTTTTTCCAATGTCAATATATTCAAGTTTTTTTTTTTTTTTAAATTTCATTAAATTTAAGTTTTTTAATGACCAGCCTGAAAAAAATTCTTAGAGCCACCACTGATTTAAGCCTTCCTACGAATCCAAACTACAACAAGTACTAACCCTTCACAATGAGATCGAGCTTTATTGGGATGAATTCATTACTACCTAAAGAGGAAAATAAACTTAGGAGTTGAGGACTCAATTGCAAGCTAGATTGGGAAAATAAACTAACCCCACACCATTTTGCAATTTTGGGGCTTAGGAGTTAGCACTTGAGTGCTCAATTCCCTTTTAAAAAAAAAAAAAAAAAAAAAAAATCTAATGCCATGTTTCCATTAGCCATAAAAACAAAAATACTTTTAACAAAAAATAACTTAATGAAAAAAAGAGAGTTAGTTTTAGAATTATAACTTTTAGGAACTAAAATTGAGCACTTAAAATATTATAATCTATTTTCTCAAAATATATATATATATATATATATAAACTAATTCTTTTTTGAATGGTATTATAGATTAATTAATATTGCTAATATACTATAAAAATAATTTTTTTTATTAGTAGCCTTTTATGAATCGAAGTTTCCAACTTTCCATATCTTAAGAAAAAATTGAGTTTCACCACCACGTACTCTTGGCACGATGGTCTCTCTATAAATATAAGTGCTTGTGGGGTGTGGGGAGAAATGGTCGGGGTTTAAGTCTCTAGAAAGGAGCTTGACACACATACACTTAGATTAGATTAGAGTATAATTTCTATCTTATATAAAAAAAAATTGAGTTTCAATTATTTTATTTTATGGATCTGGTTAACGAGTGCCCTTAAACATGATTTTAAAAATCAAAATTGGACTGGCTTGTTCACCGGGAACTAGACACTAAATTGATCTCGTAAAAACTAAAAAGGGTCAAAACCAATAAAAATCAATGGTTCAATTGCTAAAATTTGAGAACTAGACTCTTTTAGAACCATGCCCTTAAAGCATTATTTTTTTTAAAAAAATTATTAAGAATGAGCTATTTTTGAAAAGTTTTAATACAACTTTTATAAAAAAAAATATAAAAAAATGATAGAAAAGGTTTTATTTATTTATTTATTTTTCATAAAAGAAAAATGTTGACAAATATCCTAAACGCATTAGTTTAGGAACTATTTTTAGAAATAATTTATAAAAAAATAATAAAACAATTAATTTTTCTATCACTTTTCTATATTTATAAAACTTTCCTAATATCTGTATATATTAAGAGAATTCAAAAAATTAATTATTGTTTTTTTTACTATAAAAAATACCCCTAAATTAATTAACCTAAAACTTAAAAATGGGGTTAAAATAGTAAATTAAGGGTTCAGAAAATTAGGCTATGTTTGGTAATTGTTTTTGTTTTCTATTTTTAATTTCTTGTTTTTAAAGAAAAAAGTAAAAAACAATTTTCTTATATTTTCAAAGTGGAAAACATGTTTGATTAGTTGAAAAGAAAAAAAAAAAATTCAAATTTTTTTTTTTGGAATTACATTCCTTTTGGAAGCACCTTGTTAAGAGCTTCAATACAATTTACAAGACAAAAATAGAGGGATGAAAACAACACAAAATTCAACCAAAAAAAAAAAAAAAAAAAACAAAATTCAAATGAAATTTGTTCTGGTAGTTGTGGTGTAACTCGTTAAAATGAGATCGAGCCGAGAAGCTTGAAGAGATTCCCCATAATAAAATCATATTATGTGTTATTGTAATAACATGGAAATAGATCAATATGCCCACCACTACTTCCATTCCATATATTATAAAATTACTGTTTCACAATAAAAATTAATAATAGAACCAATCCCAAACACAAGTCCTGCAATTAATTAGAATATAGATTTAGTGTTGTTTCTTACATGGATTTCAATTGATACACTTGAGGTATTACGTAATATTCTTGTATAATTGAAAAAAAAAAGTTACGAAGTTTGAACAAATGTGAAATACTTGCAGATCTGCTTGATAGATGTGTATCTCTGATTGATGGGCTCCCAAAATATGATTCCAGAAAAATAGAAATTTGAAATTAGGGAGGTAGAGAGAAAGGAAGGGAATGGTCTTGACATGAAGAAGACGAATAACAATCTAAAAAAGATGTAGAACAAGAACAAAGAAATCTGAAATTATGAGAGGAGAGAGAGAGAGGGAATGGGTCTACGGGAAAAGAGAGAAAATATTGTAGGTAAAAATAATTACATGGTTAGAACTAGAGCACTGGTTCATTAAAGTGGTAATAGAAACTATTCTCTCCGTGTTTTCACAAGCGTGAAAAAAATACAACACTGAAAATAGCCCTTTGGCTGTTTTCATTTTTCTTCATAAATTGAAAACAAAAACTATTTTATATTTTTTGATGTTTTCAGCTTACCAAACAAGTTTTTTGCTATTGGAAATAGAAAATGGTCATTGAAAATAGAAAACTGAGAAAAAAAACAGTTACCAAACATATCCTTAGTTATTATTTTTTTACTGTAAAAAATACCCCTAAATTAATTAACCTAAAACTTAAAAATGGGGTTAAAATAGTAAATTGACAAAAATAATAAATTTCTACTTCTACGTTGATATAAATTCCTAAAAAATAAGAAATAGATTAAAATCATAAATCGACAAAAATTAATAACAAAAAAGTGAAAAAATAAAAACTCTCTACAATCCCCACTTTCTCCTAAAAAAAACCATCCCATCTTCTTAAAAAAAACCACCCTACGGTTTTCTATTACAAAAACACCTATTCTAAGTTCTGTTAAAAAAAATAAAACAAAATAAAACCACCCCACCTTCTTTAAAAAAATCCCACCCACGGTTTCCTATTAAAAAAAAAACTGCCGCATATCACATAAAAAAAAAAAAAAAAAACTAAACATATTTCAATGTTATTTTGTGTTCATTTTTTAGAGCTAGCCTTATTTTTTGGCTACATTAATGGTTCTAAACCTGTAATTTTTGTGAAAAAATAAGTGTAAATCTCAAATTAAAATAAGTAAAAAATTATAATACTAATCCAAAAAATTGAAACCTTTAATTTTTGATGACCTCTTTCCATTCACACCACATAATCTAACAATTATTTGTTCATTATTAGCTAAAGGAGTAGAGAAGTTTTAAAGGGTTATTAAAATTGAAAACAATTTTAAAATTTGGAGATTTTAGGAGAAAAAACTTACTATTTTCTTTTCATACTTTATAAATTCGAAATTTTAAAACACTATTCAATCTAATATGTGAAACACTCAAAATAATAAATAGCTGCCAACGGGGGCTTGGCTCAGCTGGCAAGGTTCGGATACTTCGTGCAACCACACTTAGGTTCGAATCCCGCTACCAGCAGGAGTCCGTTGGTGGGCATCCTTAGTGGATAACCCCCACACAGGTGTGTAAAGGGCTAGTCGGCTACGAAAGGGCCCGCTAACTCGGCTGCTACCTGGCGCCCTGCCCGGGGGTGTAATATAACTATAAAGACCTCCATTTTTACAGTACAAAATAATAAATAGCTAATAATATTAAAGCTTTATTTCCTAATAGCCGTTATAAGTTATAACTATTGGTAGTTTATTAAAAATCTAAAAATTTAATAAAATTTTTGCAATTTGGTGAAACTATGTGGCGCAACCACGGCGTTTAAACCTAACTTTTATTATCTTTTTCTATACTACTGTTTAAGGGGTTTTCCCTATTTGGATTCATCATTTTTTTTGCATAAAATATCCTCATCATATCCACTTACAAGTTTACTACTAACGGGGATAAATATGTAAATTAAAACTCCTACACTTTAAGACCCACAAACTCACATACGCTTTACAGTTTCTATCTCTCATTCTTTTTCAGATTGAAGAAATTTAGTTTAGCTCTACATCCTCATTTCTTTTTCTTCAGATTAAAAACATTTACTGTCAGAGGCTCCAACAAATTTTCAGGTTCTATCTTTTGCAAGTTCCTTTTTGTTTTGTTTTCTTTTATTTATGATTGACTTTCTTTGAGTTCTACTTTTTTTTTTTTTTTTTTAATATGTATCACGTTAATTCTTTTTTTTTTTTTAAATGTAATTCTGAAATTCTTTTTCTTCAGATTAAAGATATTTATTGTTAGAGGTTCCAACAAATTTTCAGGTTCTATCTTTTGCAAGTTCCTCTTTGTTTTGTTTTCTTTTGTTTATGATTGACTTTCTTTGAGTTTTACTTTATTTTTTTATTTATATATGTATCACGTTAACTCTTTTTTTTTTTTTTTTTTTTAAATGTAATTCTGAAATGAATGGTTTTTTCATATACTCTACCATTGTACTTCTTAATGAATTGTCATTTCATGTTGTAGATATTGTGATCCAAAAACAAGACTGCCTTATGCTACAAAAGAAGTATTCAAAATCATTCGTGAACAGTTAAACAGTATGGCTTTTCTACCTCCTTTAGTAGCCTTTGTTTACATTTTATTTAAAAAAAATTGAATTGAAATAAAAATAGTTACCACAATACTCCCTATTAATTATCAAAATATAAATGATCAATTACTATTTCCTTCTCTTTCCTCACTTTTTTTTTTTTTTTCCTTCTCTGTATTTTTTTTCTTTTTAAGAATTTTTTTTTTACCATCACTGTATATGTTTTTGTCATTAAATTTTTTTAGCTTTTTTTATTTTTTATTTTTTATTTTTACCATCATTATATATGTTTTTGGCGTTAAATTTTTTTATTTTTTTTTTAAACTCATTCTCCATAAGTTCAGAATCAATATTATTCTTTTTTGGGCGCCGGTTGGTATTAATTAAAACTCACGGGCGCACACGCACGCAAGTGCAGTACACACATTAGAGAGATTGGCTGAAATTGTGGTGGGTGGGCATAAGCAAAAGATGAAGAAGGAGGACATGGTTAAGCTGATCAGCGCCGAGGGCTTCGAATTCGTCATCGACAAGGATGCCGCCATGGTTTCCCAGACCATCTACAACATGCTCACTTCTCCAGGTCTTCTCTCTCTCTCTCTCTCTCTCTCGTACCTTCGATTACAATTAGGGTTTCATTCCCGTTCCTCTCTCTCTATTGCATTTTAGAATCTATAATTCTTTTCAAACAAAAATTCAAACTTTTCCTCCCACAAAATTTCCCAACAAATATTTATGATCTGTGTCTGACGCTGTGATAGGGAGCTTTGCCGAGACACAGCACGGAGAAGTGACTTTCCCTGAGATCAGCACAACCATATTAGAGAAGATCTGCAAGTATTTCTATTGGCATCTTCAATTTGCCAGGTTCTGATTTGCTTTGTTTTTCATTTTTTCATGGATTTCTGTACCTATATAAATTATGGGGTTATTTACAATTTTATTCTAAATTATAATCTTTTTTTTTTTTTTGCAATCAATACCCAGAATTTGCATCGTCCACCCGCGGTCTAAAAATAGTGTTATAATTGACAAAAAAAATTAGTTGGCTAGTTGGGTAGTGGGTGCATTAATATGTCAAAATAAACAGATTAGTTCCCATCAAGTTGTTAAATTTAACATTAATATTCGATGGTGGAGTTGATCTTGCCAGTTAATGTTGAATTACAGTGTTGATTGCAATATAAATGTAGTTTTGAGTGGATATTGCCAATGTTTCTATAGCTGGGGTTGAATAATTGCTATCTATGGGATGTCTACAACAACAACAACAACAACCAAGCCTTAGTTCCATAGTTTAGGATGGGATTTCGACAATTGGCCTTTATATTCAATTGCTGCAAAAGGTGTTGAGCCTTAGGTGTCCTTTTGGTATAAACACATTATTGGATAGTTAGGTCTGTATGTCATTAGTCCTTTGTCAAATGACTCAAATTACACTTTGTATGGGAAAATTTAATTTAATTTTGTTTATTGTTAACTTTCACACGCACTAGAGCTGAGGGTCTTCAACCTATGATCTAACCTTCTTCATTCCAGTTCAATGGCTGGAGGGCTCACATCAATCTGATAGGAAAGGTTGCCAATGTTGACTTAATCTCTAAAGTTTGAATAGGTTTGATATCATATGAAGGAGTACGGAGCTCTGTTCTTGATGCTTGTTTCATATGAAAAAAAAGGTTGAAAGAGCTTTGATATACATTTTCAAGTTGAAATTATTTACCTATATAGCAAGGCAAGCATACATTGCTGTCTTCAGTAGTATAGTGTCCTTTGTTGTGTTCTTCAGCACTGATGCAATCTGTTGAGGTAAATCTGTGTCATTATCCTCAAAGTTTCAGTTATGAGGGAAGAGCTTGAAGAATGATCCCCTGACATCCCCTACCTGTGCTAAAATTATTTGGGTTTCTTGTTTCCAACATTTTGATGTTGCTTATCTACAGTTGGAAGACTTTGCTTTGTTTTTCCTTTTGCTATTTGCTTAACTATTTGACCTAGAAGTTCCCTCTTTAGGCTCTTTGTTTTAGATAATTTTGATCCTTGAAAATCACTTTTTTTTTTCTTTTTTGATAAGCAAATCCTTGAAAATAACTATTTGAATAGTTACCAGTAGTATTGAGATCTGCTTCACTGTGTGACGAAGGGAGAAAGTTTCTTGGACTGAAAGAGACTGAATGAAGGGGTTTCTATTATGTTGATTTAAAAGTTGATTGTTTTGATATCGTGAAGTGGGTTATTGAGAAGTACGGTTTATGGAAGTCCGTATTCTTTTGAAAAAGTGGTTGGTTACCTGTAGTGATATTTATTTGTCTGACTCTGATAGGGATTATGGAATGTGGATGCTTGAGTTAAGCTGCTCGTTATGAGATGGGAATTGCTTAACTCAAGAATGGATATCAATATATTTGATTGAAAAATGCTGACGTGGCATTTTTATAATCGAAGATTAGGATGACATGTATCTGAAATCCTACACATTCTGTGTTCATTGTCAGCCCTATTCCTTGATGTATCCATTATTTATGCTGGAGTATTGGTACTAACTACTAAGTTTTGTTTGACTATTGGTAATTTTGTGTGTGTGTGTTGAGATACCCTGATTGATGCTATTATATGTGTGGTTCTATTTTCTCAATATTACAAAGTATTTTTATGGGTTGTATTATGATTTATGACCCCATCACAGATTTAATTTAGCTAATTGGTTATTTTTTAGTTTTCAATTTATTTGAGTAATTGAGATCAAAATATTTTGTTATAACAAACACATTAAATTTTATAAAGGAAATACGAGTTGTATAAAAAAAGAAGGGAATTGCGTTTTAAGTGATTTAACCATAGGTGGATGGACTTGCTTCAAAAGAAAATTAAAAATAGGACTTAATAATCCTTTTAAAATATGTCAGGACTTGGATGGTCATTTCAACAAAAAGTAGGCATTATCTGTACTTTTCCCTTGTTTTTATTCATAATCTTTCTACATGTTTCATTTAGAATACCTTATTATAAAATTAAGTATCTCTCTGGCTTCAATGGTTTAAACTAAATTTAAATATTCAATGGGTTAAGTTAAGCATCTCTCCACTCAATGTCATGTTGTATTTTGTCACAATTTTTATTATGATACTTTCTTGGAAGTCAAGCTATATTACAACGAATTTAACTGCACCATGGTTTATAAACATCTGTTCTACATATTCGTAAAAGCTTGATTTGGATCTGATGTTGGAATTTGTTCTGGAACCTTGGTCAAGAGCCCCTTCCCCTTATCTTTATTTATGGAAATGTTTCTCTTTTTCAGTGGAAAGGAGACCGAGTTTCCAATTGAACCTGAGTTGACTCTGGAGTTGATGATGGCTGCTAATTATCTTCATACTTGAATTATCATCTCTTGAAGCGGCAAGTCCTGCTCAGGATTGTAAGCCTTCTTATATATTCTCTTTAAGAAGTCACGTTCTAGTTTTCTTCTCTAGAGGTTATAGGAAGTTTAATTTATTAAGTCTCCTATAAACTTGCTGTAACCTAATCAATTTTTTGTTTGGATCCTGGATCCAGTGATTATGTACTACAGTAGTAGAGATGCTCAAGGATGAACTCGTTACCCAAGAAGGTTTAAAACTTATATGAACCTCATGTTGGTGATTTGCAGTGGATCTCTCTCTGCACTGCAATGTAGTATACATTATTTAACTTATAAGTGATTGTTACACTTCTAAACAGTGTTAGGATAATTCAGTCAAGGAAAGTGCAGTTATTGGATGGTGTAAAGTGCAGTTAGGATAACTCATATGTGATAACTAATTAGAATGGTATCTCTTAATAAGTAAGACATGGTTTCATGATATGGTTTCTATTATTATTATTATTTTTTGATGTTGTTTCTGTTATTGATAGCTGGTGGATTTTTGAATGATTGTTTTGTCATGACATACTAGATTTGAATAATACAAATTTGGCACAAAAATGTCTTCAATTATATATATATATATGCAAATTTTAAATGTAATATTAATTTCTTTTTTAGATTATACAACGTTATGGATATCTAACATTCAATACTACAAATGATTTTTGACAGAAAGCGATACTTTGCCATCTTGAACCAAAATAGTATGAACCTTGATTCTGATAAGAACCAGGATTGTTGTAAACTTGTGTAGTAAATTTTTTTTTTTTTCTTTTTTGATACATGTAGAGTAATTCTTAAACATGATTCATTAGATTTAATTTGAATTAGATTCAACTGAATGGGTCTATACGTAACACGTTTCCACTTTTCAATGAAGTATTATGGACTTAACAGGCATGTGCTATGGGCACATTTGTTTGTTTGCTTGAATGACAATAAGCAGATGATCAGATTTGTGGTCTTCTTGTGTTTTTTGCCCAGAGTACTATTCTGTGGACGTAGCACTTAGCAAAGCCTGGTTTTTTACTTTCCCATAATTGGCTTATCTGGGGAAGTGGGGACTTTCGATTGTCTTCTGGATGGTTACTGGGTTTAGTCTCACATCATATTTAAGTTAAATGATGCCTGCCTTAGTGTGCGATTGGGTAGAGATTAATAATTAAAATTATTTCACTATTCAGTTTATTTTTATTACTATTTATGAGTTCTACTATACTTTTTGGCACTATTCATAAGTTTCACTGTACTATTTCAGCTAACTTTTACCTTTATTTATAATACTATCAGCAATAAATTTCTAGTTTTAGAAAAATAAGTAATTAAAATTATTTCACTATTCAGTTTATTTTTATTACTATTTATGAGTTCTACTATACTTTTTGGCACTATTCATAAGTTTCACTGTACTATTTCAGCTAACTTTTACCTTTATTTACAATACTATCAGCAATAAATTTCTAGTTTTAGAAAAATAAGTGGTATCTAAATACACCCTTAATATATATAATACTCTATTGTTTCAGATAGGATTTTGGGACTTTTGATAATTGCTTATATTCTAAACTTGAAATGGTTATTTTGCTTATAATACACAAAAAACTAATTGTTGTTTTGGTTTTATGATAAAGAGTTATCATTAGGAGCGGATGTTATATGTTGAAATTCTCTTTAAAAAAAGTAATGGTTATTTTGCTGTTAAGCTTTTATTTTCTTTATTGAAAAGTATACAAGTGTCATATCATTAATATATATATTAAAAAAAAAAAAAAAGGCAATTTTGTCAATTGAAAATAAGAACAGATTAATGATGCCAGCAAAGGGAGAGTAGGGGAAATATGTTGCAAAGGAACTCTCTATGGGGGAAATGAGGAGAAAGTGAAGAAGACATGAACGAATCCATTAAAATCAAAGATTATATTTACACCCTCCAATAAAACACAGCCACGTCAGAATTATTTTATTTTTTCCTATTAAAGCACATGAACACACACAACATCAACCCATTAGATTAAACCAATATAAATCCAATATTTATTTTATTTTTCTAAAAAACCTTCTACATCGTGAATCCACTGCTAGACTGCCTCACCAAAGTGGAGGAGTTGCAAATCGCTATTGAAACTGTAAACAATCCGCCCGAGTCGCCACCTTCTCCAAGGTGAAGGTAGAGTAGAGAAGTTTGTCTTGGAACCTGATTTGGTCTATAGCTGTTATTCTTAAGCACTGGAGTATACACAAGTCGAAATGCAAGGTTTTTAAGGCTAGCATTTGCAATGTTGCCTCGGCTGTTTCGATATTCCTCATGGCTTATATAGTCATATGGATTTAAAGAAACGCACGTGTTCATAATACTTCATTCAAACATGAAGAACATGGAAAACTAAAATGTTTTTGATCAGTGATGACATTTTAGATTCAGATCTTGTTCTTGTCAGTAACATGAAGTAAAAAGACAGTTGTCTATTGCATTTTAAGGTTGCTACCAAATATAAAAAAATATGATAGTTTTTTAGAAAATTGTTTTTGGAAAATAATTTATTTTCCAAAAAATGTTAACGGTGAAACAAACGGAGCCAAAAAAAAAAAAATGTCCACAATTAAAATATGAATGTGGATGAAAAAAAAATGGATATAAAATAAGAGTACTAGTTTAGTCATTATATATGATTTCATTTGAAAAAAAAAAAAAGGAAATCTAGTGTCAGTATTTTATTGGAGGGTGTAAATATTGTCTTTTACATCTCATCCTTATTGCATTTAGTTTAGAATAAATGATGAGAAGTGTTACATCTGTAGCATTTTCATAACAAATCATATGTGTTAAGTTGTTATTGGTTCTAATTTGATCCACAATTTTAATTACTTTTTTGCCCACCTGTAACAACCAATATTAACAACTTGTTATTTAGGATTTGTTGTAAAAGAGTTGTAAAAATGTTATGAACATAGCATTTCTCATAAATGATTGATTGATTTCCAAGTAATAACTCTTATAATTGAGAGATGAGTTAACGTTATAATTTTTTATTTATGGCTTGGTAACTAATCAAATTTCCACCATAAAATCTAGTAGGAATGGAGATGTAACTTGAATTCATCTCTATACATATCTATATTTCCTAAAAAAAAAAAAAAAAAAAGGTAAAAATAACCATATAAAATATAAATTTCTTTTATATAAATAAATAACACACCATTTATAGATAATTAATACATCTAAATAAAATCCACTTATGCCATTAATACATGGCAATTAAATAATAAATTCACATAAATGCAAACTTTTATTTATTTATTTATACAAGATATAAATTCCACTCTAGGCTAATCTAAGTGTATATGTGTGTGAAGCTTCTTCATGGAGACTTAGACTCCGGCTTTTTCCCCCCACACCCCACACCCCATAAGCACTTAATACTTGTGGAGTGACCATCGCGCCAAGGGTGCGCGGTGATATAAATGCAAACTTTTGACATTGAAGAGGTGGAAGACTAAATGAAGAGGGTTCTTATCCCTTCTCAAGATATGCGCCACTTGGCGTAACCTTAGACCACTATTGGTATGAATCTTGTTGTCATATATATTGGTCGATAACTCGTGGAATGCATAGAAAAGTTTAACATTATATGATGCTTTTTTTCTTGTTTGTTTTGCCTTAATATGAAATTTGATTATAATGTGTTATTAATAAACATTTATTATGATTGTGTTTGTATATAAAACTGTATATTTTAATTTTATCCATTTATTATGATTATATTAGTAGATGGACTTATATTGTAATGGCCCAGCCCAACACACACACACACACACACACACACATAAATATAAAAGGAAATTCGTTAGATGTTTGACACCACGTGACCCCCACCTACCTCATTTGCTCCCCGCCACTCATTTTCAAAATATCCTTACTCACTTTGGCCAGCCTCATCCCTTTACTCACTTTTTCTTTTTCTTTTTCTCCCAAAACACAACATACACTCCTTTCAAACTCCCTCACTCTCCCATCGAGTTCCACTCCACACCACCATCTCCATCATCATTTTTCTGCAAAATCATCGGAAAATCCTTAGGAACCTCTAAGCATCTTCACATCTTTTATTTGAGGTTCTAGCTAATCTCCTTTGGATCTTGGAGAATTAGATTTTTTGCAGGTTGTAAGGTAAGTAACTTTTTAATGGGATTTTTGGAAAATAACCATGTTGTATAAATGTTGTTTTGGGTTAAATACATTTTGGAAAATAATTCTTGAAACTATGTTTCCTAAAAAGAGTTGTGTTGTGACCCTACTATATATAATTATATATGAAAAATGCATCATGTTTAATATTTGCACATGGGGAAATGCATGAATATTTGGCATGGAAGAGAAAAGTATCCTTGAATTCATTTGACAGTGGATTTCATGAGTTTATGGTATTATTTAGAAATACTAAAGATGTTTTGTCTTAAATTGTATTATTTTGAGAAATTGATGCAAAATATTTTTGACAAGAAATGGTTTTGAGGACTTTGAGAATATTGTGGATATTTGGTAATTGAAATATCTTATGAAACTACTTGGAAGTAAACTATGTATTTGAATACATTTAACTTGTGAGCCTTTGGTATGGGTTTGCCCTTGTGCTATAATGTTGGTGATTACCCTGTCTTTGTGACTCGTGATTACCCCATCTTTGTGACGTGTGATTACCCCGTTTTCATGACAACAAGCCAGGCTAGAGGCTCCGACTTTGCATGACATGGGTAAATTCTTGAGTGTGTGGGTGAGGCTGTTGCCCATATGGCCAAAAGACTACATGCAAAAAGGGTACTGTGTGACACGTCATTCCTTGCTGCCCATGGGGGGAAGAGGTAAATTCTTGAGTGTGTGGGTGAGGCTAGGCAGGGCCAAGAGACCACATACAAAAGAGGTACTACATGGCGCGTTATCCCCTGCTTCCCATGGGGGGGAGAGATAGGTAAATCCTTGAGGTGTGAGTGAGGCTAGGCAGCGCTAATAGACCACATGCCAAAAGAGGTACATATCATGTTAGTGTGTTTGGGTTCCAACCTGTCTGTGGCGGTATGATGTCTTAGTGACATTTCCATCTTTGTGGCACCTTGGGTGAGGTTTCTAGTTTTGAAATGGTATTGGATATTTTTATAGCTCACCGTGAATAAAATATAGTTTCATAGTTATTTTGGAAAGCTTGGTGCTATATTATTTTTATCACTCTTGTCGTGTTGTTAATGAAATTAATTTTGTATAAATTAAATGAAAATTCCCACTAATGGGACAAGCTGATGATATGTAATTGTATTTATTCAAACTTTTATTCTTTTGTGGCCAATGACCATTGTAATTATTTCTTAGAGCTTTGACTTACTTTGGGAGTATCTTCAATGGAACTATTATGATAATTCTTAATGTATTGGATTGAATTGTCAAAAAAGAAAAAATCTACAAGTACCTTTGAAATGTATTTCCTATGCTTTGGACCCTTTTGAGTTTGGAGTGTGACATATATATTCAACTATTAATATTTAAAGAAGACATGAAGTAACAAGATTTTACTAGAGTTTAAATTTAAAAATAGAATTTAAATTCAATTAAAAATATATATTAAAATAAAAACATTTAAAACTGTGAGAAATTTAAAAGTTTATGTGACATAATACTATGAGGTTAATTAAAAATCAATTTTCTTCTCATATATATATATATTAGTAAGCCTTTTGAAACTTGATACGGTGTTACCTAAAGTAAATTAACTAGCTTTAATTAATAAGTCACATGAAAAAACATATTCTTTTCAAAAAAAAAAAAAAATGAAAAAAACATATTTGTTTTACAATGCGTAATACATACATATATCAAAGCAATTTCGTGCAAGCACGTGGGTGAATTTTACAAATATAACACATAAAATTATTATATAGAATCAAAATGATTGTTAAATTTATTTGAAACTTTGGGGAATAATTCAATTTTTTTTTTGAGGAGAAATTTGAAACTCAAGTAATAAAGTTTTACACAGAGCGAATATATATATATATATATATATATATGTATGTATGTATGTACACATAATTCTTGTAAATCCATAACAAGGATTTAGATTCGTGCATGACTTGGCATATATATACAAAAATTAAAGTTATGTCATGACTTTAATTTTTGCATATATATGCCAAGTCATGCATGAATCTAAATCCTTGGTATGATCATGAATTTAAATTTTGTATATATATGCCAAGTCATGCATGAATCTGAATCCTTGGTATGAATTTACCAGATATATCACTGCCAAGTTGCAAGCTGCCAGCCTAAGATCTTTCCAAGGTTTTATCAAGTAATACGCCACTACGAAAGTTGACTCATGGAAATTACCTAATGGCCGCCGCAAAGGAAATAAAAGCATTATAAGAATACAAATTTTTTGTCCATTTTTTTTTTATGTATAATTTATCCTCCACCAATCACAACTTATCATATATTCATTTTCCAGGCATATCATCCTCACTAATTCCAATCAATGTCGCTAAATTAATTTCCATAGTTAATAGATGCATTTAATAAGAAGGAAATCAAATTATAATGCTTAATTGACAAGAAATTCTTAACCCCCCAATCCTGATATAAAACACAATTTACTACTCTTCAGTTTTCAGAATTGGAAAAATGGCTAATCATGGATCTCTTCTGTTTTGTTACATATCCTACATTCTTATACTCACCACAAGCTTATCATGCAGAGCCGCAGATGAAGACAGGAAGGCAAGTGTTATTTTCGTTGCAAAAGAATTTGTCTCTTCTATGGTCCAATGACTAGTAAAACTAGATTGCTACACATAAATCACGCCAAATTTCCGTTTTATATGCCACTCTTTGTGACTTTCTGCTTAAGTTGTTGATGATAATGATGATTCAGGTCTACATTGTGTACATGGGGTCACTTCCGACGGGGCAATACTCTCCATTGTCTAACCACCTTAGTTTGCTTCAAGAAGTTGTTGAGGGCAGGTAACATTTCTAGATGCTATTCATTTTTCTTTGAAAATAATAATAAAATTATCAGTTTTTTTATTTTTTATTTTTTTATGCTCGCTCCCTCTCTCTCTCTCTCTAGTTCTATAGAAAATTGCTTGGTTAGAAGTTACAAAAGGAGTTTCAATGGGTTTGCTGCCAAGCTCACTGATCGTGAAAGACAAAAGCTTGCTAGTGAGTGCTGCATGTAAGACAATTTTATTGTATCTATTTCCCGAAAGAGTCATATAATTTGATGGGTCATAACATTATAGCATGTTTTTACATACTGTTATGTGCAGATAGGAATGAAGTAGTCTCTGTTTTTCCAAGCAAACCTTACCATCTTCACACAACAAGGTCCTGGGACTTTCTTGGTTTTTCTGAGACAATCAAAAGGAATGCCACTGCTGAGAGTGATGTCATAGTTGGCGTTATTGACACTGGAATCTGGCCTGAATCAGAGAGCTTCAATGATGAAGAATTCAGTCCTCCCCCCTCGAAGTGGAAGGGTGAATGTAAAGGCGGCAACAATTTTACTTGCAATAAGTAATGTTGTCTCCCAGCTTTTTGTTTATGCATAACACTGAAACACTAAACACAACCAAAAGAAAAATGTCATTGTTCTGTTATTTACATTCCTTTAAATGCTGATCACCAATATGGAACCATCATATTTCAGCAAGATAATTGGAGCTCGATATACTCCTCAACATCAAGTGATAATATGTCTGCAAGGGACCATGATGGTCATGGAACCCATACTGCCTCAACGGCAGCTGGCAACAAAGTAGAGGGTGCCAGTTTTAATGGAATTGCTCAAGGTACTGCAAGAGGAGGGGTTCCCTCAGCCAGGATTGCAGCATATAGAGCCTGCTATCCAAATGACTGTCAAGGAGAAACAATTTTGGCTGCTTTTGACGATGCTATTGCTGATGGAGTTGACATCTCAATCTGCAGGCAACAGTGCTGGTCTAATAGCTAGTGTGTCAAGTGTAGCTCCATGGATATTTTGTGTAGCAGCAAGCAACATAGATCGCCAAATCATAGACAAGGTTGTCCTTGGGAACGGAAAGACACTAGATGTATGTATCATCCTTATATCTTATCACATCCTATGTTGTCAGTGTAGATGAACTGTTTATGTATGGCATGTAACCAAAGAAGTATGTTTGTGTATATGTATGTACGTATGTGTTTATTTGATTTACTATTTTGCATTCTGATGGTTCTCCATAAACAGGGAATTGGAATAAATGGTTTCTCATTAAATGGAACTAAATTTCCTCCGGTTCTTGGCCAAAATGCTGTGAAGAATACATGCTCTTCCTCTACCTCAGAAGGGTAAATTCTGCCACCCAAATCGTTTTAATATTTTCTTATGAACTATTAATCATAAAATGAAACTTCAAATTCTTTTTGTATTGCAGAGTTTGCAATGCAGGTTGCCTAAACAGCAGTTTAGTAATAGGAAAGATAGTTGTTTGCGATGATCCTGATGCAGATTTTGAGGCCAGCATTGCTGGTGCAGTTTGGTCAATCTTGAAGAATGACCCGTTTGATGATATTGCTGATGTCTTTTCACTACCTACATCTTCTTTAAGCGCTTACAAATATGACATAGTCGCATCCTACCTTAATTCTACAAAGTATAGGTTCCTATATATACCTGTTTGTTCTTTGCATTTGCTTTCTTTAAATGACTCAATTGTCCATGTATTTTACTTTACAGAGAGCCTCAAGCAACCATTCTAAGTAGTGAAGCCATACAAGTTGGTGATGCACCAATAGTTGCTTGGCTTTCTTCACTTGGGCCGAATTATGTTGTGCCAGAAATCTTGAAGGTACTTGTTTTTTGAACCTACAAACTCTTTGGTCAAACAATTATCTATTTATTTTTGATAATTCAATAGATGGGAGAGACGAGATTTGAACCTAGACGTCTCCAATGGAAATATTAGGAAGTGCTAATTGAATTAAATACATTGCATTATGCTTGTATTTGGCTGCAGCCTGATATAACTGCCCCAGGGGTAGAAATCTTGGCTGCATACTCAGAAATTGTTTCACCCTCATCTAGCTCTCAAGACATGAGGCGTGCAAAGTACAATATATTATCCGGAACCTCCATGGCTTGTCCCCATGTTTCTGGTGTGGCTGCATATGTCAAAACGTTTCATCCTGATTGGTCAGCTTCAGCAATCAAATCCGCTATTATGACTACTGGTAATCTTTCTTATTTCTTCTTCTGCCTTCTTATTTATTTTCCCAAGCTAAGTACTAGTAAGCTTTCTTAAAGTTTATATTGCTGAATCACCAACTTTTTTTATTGTATCTATAGCTTCGCCCACGAATGCTACAGAAATTTTAGCAGCAGAATTTGCTTATGGATCTGGGCAAATCAATCCAAAAAAAGCCGTTGATCCAGGACTCGTCTACGATGCTTCCAAAGAAGACTATATCAACTTGCTATGCAGTTTGGGCTATGATGAGAAGAACCTTAGACTCATTTCAGGAGATAATAGCACTTGCCCCGAAGTTTCCACAAAAACATTGGCCAGAGATTTGAATTATCCTTCAATGACGGCCATGGTCAGTCCATTGCAGTCTTTCAATGTTACCTTTCATAGGACAGTTACAAATGTAGGCTTTGCAAACTCCACTTACAAGGCCACAACCTTTACAAATTCTGAAGTGATAATGATTGTTGAGCCTGAAGTGCTATCCTTCACGTCCGTAAATGAGAAGTCATCTTTTGTGGTGCATGTTACCGGAGGACAAGGAATTCTGCCAACTAATTACTCAAAGGCGTCCTCATCATTGGTATGGTCTGATGGCAGTCATAGTTAAGGAGTCTAGGTTTTGTGTATGCACTGTCGAATTGATCAATGGTGAAAGTGATATTGTTTTGATCCTAATTGTATTAAGCGTAAATGCACTTTTAGTTCTAACATTTTGATTTTTTTTTTTTTTTTTTTTTTTTTTCATTTTGGTCCTTACATTTTATTTTTTCTATTTTTAGTTCCTAAACCAATTAGCGCGTCTCATTTTAGTCCTTTCCGGCAGCTAACTAGCGGAAAAGGCTGACGTGGTAGCCAGAGCAAATAAAAAAATAATATAAAATACCACGTCAACATCTAATTTTTTTAAAAATAATTTATAAATTTTAACTAAATAAAAAAATAAAAAACAAAATTAAAAACAAGAATAACACAAAGAACACAAAAACAAGATCCAAACCTGAGCACACCAAACTCAAACCAGCCACACACTTTCATCTCAAACTCAAACTCTATTCTCTCATCTCAAACTCAAAATACACAGCCACACACTACTCTCTCATCTCAAACTCTCTCTTCCATCTCAAACTCTATTTTCTCTCATGGCTTATACCCGAGCTCTCTCTCCTCTCATGGTTGATCCATGGCCAAAGACCCATGGAGAAAAGCTTTGACACGGAAGTTGAAAACGGAAGAGAGTGAGGGATCTAGAAGAATCGGACCTGCACATTGCACTTGACGAGATCGAGAGGAGTGACGGCCAGAACAAATACCCAAATCCAAAAAATCAAACCCGAAAATCAAACCCAGAACAAAACCCGAAAAAATCAAACCCAGATCTGCTTACCGAAAAAATCAAACCCAGAACAAATACCCAAACACAAAAAATCAAACCCGAAAATCAAATACCCAAACCCAAAAAATGAAACCAGAAAAAAAAAAAAAAAATCAAATCCGGATTACGGGGGCTTGTTGTTCGTCTTCTTTTTTGTCGTGATGGTTCTGGATTCAGACAAGCCAAGCATTAAAGAGGGTCGGTCAGAGAAAGAAAAGAAAACCACCGCCGATTGTGGTGGTGGTGGCGGTGATGAGTGAAGGAGGCTAGCCATGGAGTTTGAAAGATATTTATGAGAGTTTTGGAAGAGAGAGAGAGAAAGGAAGGTTTGAGAATGTTTTGGAAGGGTTGGTTCTGGGTTTATGTTTGAGCTGGGTTTGGAAGAGAGAGAGAGAGAGAGAGAGAGAGGAAGGTTTGAGAATATATGAATTTTTTGGTTGAGAATGTATGAATTTTTTGAGTTCGTGTTTGGTTCTGGGTTTGTTTTATGTGTTTTTGTGTTCTTCTTGTTTTTCATTTTTTTTATTTAGTTAAAATTTATAAATTATTTTTAAAAAATTAGATGCTGATGTTGTTAGGATTAGTGCCCTTAATTCCTATTGAGTGATGCTATGTATGATAGTACGTTTGACATTGTGTATGACATTATGTATGATTTAATATTCTGTTTAATAAATTTGTTTTATTATTATCTGAAATAGTGATAACTTGAATATTCGGACATTATCATTTAGTCCATGAGATGCATTGTATGTGATTTATGTGAAAAGTCACAAAAGACATAAATCACAAGTTCTTTGTAAATTCAGAATTATAGTTCGTAGTCGGTGATGAAATTGGGCATTTCATCTGCGAAGACTATAACATATCAACTACGATGATTTGTCTTGATCATGGAAGTGAAGATTTCTAGTTGATGTGTTAATATGTTTTAAGAGTTAAGAAATATTGAACTGGACCACTGTGAGATTTATTATTTGCCTAAGGACTGTCAAATGAATAATAAATCTCATGACTTGTATTTGCACGAACTCTTAATTCTGAGAGAATAATGAACCTGATCATGAGATGTAGGTTGCTTTGATATATTAGGAGTGAGATCTAAAGTAAT
Organism: Quercus glauca; assembly: GCA_023736055.1. Taxonomy (NCBI): domain Eukaryota; kingdom Viridiplantae; phylum Streptophyta; class Magnoliopsida; order Fagales; family Fagaceae; genus Quercus; species Quercus glauca. Next base: position 30,953,197 of record CM043315.1, read on the forward strand.
GGTCAAAATCTCAGTATGTTGGGCAACCACATTAAGTGTAGATGGAACATGTATTCTCAAGATGGAATTCATAGTTTCTTAACGGAGATATAAAATATTCCGTTGAGATAAGTTTAATGGGTTTGTTATTCAGAGAGTTAGGCCTAACCACTTTAGTGAGACTAAAGTATATATTTGTGGAATATGATTTCATAAATATATAATGAATAACATTAAAGGATTAAACCGGGTACTCAAGGATCAAGATGTAGTAATTTACAAAGTGACAGTCTATTTCAATGACTTTGTATTACTACGAATATTTTATGAAGGGGTTGCATGTATAATAAAGTCTTGGGATATAATATATATAGATAAGACTTAGAGTGCAATTATATTTATATAGTGGCATTAAATATAGTTAATGGTAATTTTGGACTTGTCAAGAGTTGATAGAAAAGCCCAAGGCCCATTGGAGCTAGTGTCTTATTGGTCTTTTTTGGTCCCACTCCAAACCACACACTTAAGCCCAATTGGTAAGGCCCAAAAGGCCAGCCCAATTAGATATATTGGTTAGATACAAAGGGAAAAACGTACAGAATTTTATGGGTAAGAAAAACATCATTGTAATGGTGTGTAAGTGAGTGAAAGTCACTTTCTAATAATCCCTTTGTTACCAATTGAGAGACCACACATCTTGGGCGTTAGTGGAATTGGAGTGAAGATTAAAAGTATTCTCAAGTGCTTCAATCTTCGGTTTTGGAATTCACCGCTTCAAGGTACGATTTCTTGTTCTCAAATTCTGAAATTTACTTTATGCATGTTATCAATATTGAATGAAGTAGATCCGTTCAAAACTTACTTTTTCGCTGCATTCATCTTTAATTCCATCAAATGGTATCAGAGAAGTCTTCAATTTCGTATTGTATAACATGTTTTGTGAGTTTTAGAATTAGAGATGATAGTTTCACATTGTTAGAAGATTATGTTTCTTAATTTTCTGCATGTTGTTGAAACTGTGTTTTGATGAAGACTGAAATTGATGTTATGATGTTGTTTAAATTTAAATTTAAGTATGTTAAATTGAATCTTAAGGCATTAGCATCAATGAATTTCAGTTTTGACATCAAACTCTGTCTGTAATGTTCATATGTTGAATGTTCATTCATGAAAAACGGAGAAAACTGCCTTAGAAAAATTCTGGAGATTTGAAATTCGCGATTTTCGATCGATTGAAAATGACTTTCGATCGATCGAATGAGACAGTGATCAGATTTTTTAGATTAATTGATTTTCGATTGCTAGTCGATCGATTGAATCTGTTTTTCGATCGATCGAGAGGCGATCGAGTATCAATCGAAAGAGTCAGATGATCAAGTTCGAATTTCTTAATTTTTTCGATCGATCGAGGGGCACTTTCGATCGATCGAAAGAAAGAAAATCAGAAATTTTTCTACGTGTTTTCACATGTTAAAAGAGTAAGACTATGTGTAATTAGATTATGCATGTTTTAAAACTAAAAACCTTTCTTTTAAAACATCTAGTGGGAGAGAGATACAAGGGTTGTATCTCACGGCCTCCATTGTTGGTTTAAAGTAGTGTGATTAAGCACCTCGCCTTGGCGTATATGCCTTGCTCCCTTCGGATGGTGTTTGATTCATGGTACTACAGGTTAAACTTCTTAGGGATAGATGAAATGTGTTTTTACATTGAGAACGACCACGCTTCCGTGGAGTTACTTGGTTATTCACATTGATTCTAGGCAATGGTATACACTAGATTAAGTGTAATGTTAACCTCCCTTCGGAGTTATGTCATTATTACTTAGAGGCTGAAGGGAAAACGACAAATTATTTTTGTTTGGTAAGAGTTACCATGATAGCATTAATAATGAGAATGTTTCTCACCTAATCATAGTGATTGGTATGACCTCGCTTTCGAGGAATATTAATTGCGGGATTGGGTTGTTGTTACATATATTATGTTATGGTTTTATTAAGGTTCCATACTATATGTTTATATGCTAAATTGATAATGTCCAATTTATTGATTATATTCATGTTTATTGTTTTCAGATTTAGAACATGGCATCATTTAGTCCACTTGTAACTATTCTTAATCAAAACAAACTGACTGGATCCAACTATGTTGACTGGAAAAGAAATCTGGACATTGTTCTTACTGTTGAAGAGCATAAGTATGTTCTTACTAAACCATGTCCTAGCTTTCCTTCATTAGATGCACCTTCTGAGGTAAAACAACGAAATGATCGTTGGCAGAAATCTAATGAGATGGCCAAGTGCTACATCCTAGCATCTATCTCAAATGTTCTACAGCATCAAATGCAGGATGTAGAACTAGCTTCAGACATCATGCAAAGTCTAAAGGAGATGTTTGGTGAGCAAGGTCGTTTTGCAAGGCAAGAGACCATGAGGCAAATTTATAATACCAGAATGGCTGAAGGTACTTCAGTGAGGGAGCATTGTCTTACAATGATCTCTAATTTGAATACATTGGAAGTTTTAGGTGCCGATATAGATGGAGAATCCCAAGTGGATATGATACTCCAGTCGCTACCAGAATCATTCAAGAAATTCAAACTGAACTATAATATGAACAAAAAGATTTATACCTTGTCTGAATTAATGAATGAATTGGTAGCGGTAGAAGGCATTCTTGGTACTTCCAATGTTGAAGCCAATGTTGGTGAAGCTTCTACTTCTCAACCTAAGTCGAAAGGCAAGGGTAAGAAGAAGAAGAAGAAGGACTTCACCAAACAAGAGGGTAAACAAATTGCCTTAGGGGTTGCTAAAAAAGGAAAGAAGATCAAAGGAAAGTGTTTCCATTGTGGTGAGAAAGGACATTGGAAGAGGAATTGTCTAGTATTCAAGGCTGCCAAGAATAAATGTATGATGAATAATGCATTCCTTCTTGAAATATGTTTGGTACAGAATCCCACGGATTCCTAGTGTGTGGATTCAGGTTGTACTAATCATATCTGCAATTCTTTGCAGGGGTTTCAGGAGACCAGAAAGCTTAAAGAAGGGGAGTTGTTTCTTACTTTGGCTGATGGGAGCAGGATTCTAGTTGTAGCTGTTGGTGTTTATAATTTATGTTTTGTATCTAGAGTTCTGATATTAGAAGACTGTTTGTATGTACCTAATGTTCGTAGGAATTTAATTTCTGCTACTTACTTAGGTAAACATGGATATTGTGTTATCCTGAAAGACAATGTTGTAATAAAGAAGGATAAAGTGTTTATCTGTTCTTGCAATATTGTGGATGGTCTTTATATTTTAACTCCTGATAAACATGAATTATATAATTCTGAATTAGATAATGACTCTCATATAAAATCATTAAAGAGAAAATTTTCTTCTACTAGTAATGCATATCTTTGGCACTTGCGTTTGGGTCATATTAATTCAAATAGGATTCAAAGATTGATTAAAGATGGACTTTTAGAGCCCATGGACTTTGATGAATTTCCAGTTTGTGAATCTTGTTTGGAAGGTAAAATGACTAAACGACCTTTTAATGCAAAAGGTAGAAGAGCCCAAGATTTGCTAGAGCTAGTACATTCTGATGTATGTGGTCCTATGTCAATCCAAGCAAAAGGAGGTTATGAGTATTTCATCACTTTTACTGATAATTACTCAAGATATGGTTATGTGTACCTAATGAGACGGAAGTCTGAAACCTTTGAAAAGTTCAAAGAGTTTAGGGCTGAAGTTGAGAATCAATTAGGTAAACGCATAAAAGCCATTCGATCTGATCGTGGTGGTGAATACCTTCTTGGGGATTTCAAGGATTACTTATCTCAAAATGGGATTGTATTCCAATTGGCTGCACCTGGAACTCCCCAATAGAATGGTGTAGCAAAACGAAGGAATAGGACTCTTTTAGAAATGGTTAGGTCCATGATGAGTTACTCAACTTTACCGATTTCCTTTTGGGGTTATGCCTTAAATACAGCAATACATCTTTTGAATTTAGTCCCATCAAAATTTGTTCCCAAAACACCCATGGAATTATGAAGTGGGCATAAGCCTAGCATGAAATATCTCCACATTTGGGGTTGTCCTGCACATGTGTTAAAAGGGAAGCTTGATAAATTGGAACCAAAATCAGAAGTGTGTTTGCTTGTAGGTTATCCAAAAGAAACTAGGGGTTATTTATTCTATAGTTATAGAGATAACAAAGTTTTTGTTAGTACAAATGCTAAATTCTTAGAAAATGACTATATGAAAAATTTTACTCCTAGAAGTAGAGTTGTGTTGGCTGAAATGAATGAACCTGTAAATGAACAACCAATAGATGAAACTAGGGATGATGTGGCTGTATTAGATACACCACAAGATACTACTCATGACATGTCTAGTACTTAGGTGCCTCTTCGTAGTGGGAGAATTGTTCGGCCTCCTATAAGATTCATAGGTTTGGGAGAAACTTATGAAGCTATCTCAGAAGAGGTTGAATCGGATCCCTATACATATGATGAAGCAATAAATGATATAGATGCACATCATTGGGTCCAAGCTATGAAATCTGAATTAGATTCCATGTATTCCAATCAAGTTTGGGATCTTGTAAAGGCGCCTAATGGCATTAAACCTGTTGGTTGCAAATGGGTTTACAAGAGAAAGAGATGGATAGATGGAAAGGTTGAAACCTTTAAAGTAAGGCTAGTGGCGAAAGGGTATACTAAAAAAGAAGGTATTGATTATGATGAAACCTTTTCTCCAGTAGCAATGCTTAAATCTATCAGAATTCTCTTATCCATTGCTGCTCATTTTGATTATGAGATTTGGCAAATGGATGTCAAGACTGCATTTCTTAATGGCAATCTTGAAGAGGAAATCTATATGATGCAACCGGAAGGTTTCATAGCAAAGAACCAAGAGCATTTGGTATGCAAGTTGCAAAGGTCCATTTATGGACTTAAGCAAGCATCTAGGTCATGGAACATCAGATTTGATCAAGCAATCAAGACATTTGGTTTTGAACAAAATCTTGATGAACCATATGTGTACAAAAGACATCAAGATAAAGTAGTAATGTTCCTAGTGCTTTATGTTGATGATATTCTACTCATTGGAAATGATGTAGGGGTAATGTCATCTGTAAAGGTTTGGTTGTTAAGTCAATTTGATATGAAGGACTTGGGTGAGGCTAACTTTATTCTAGGGATCAAGCTTTGGCGAGATCGCAAGAATAAGATGTTAGGCTTATCACAAGCTGGATATATAGATAAGGTTCTAGAACGGTTTAGCATGCAAAACTCCAAGAAAGGATTGCTTCCTTTTAGACATGGAGTTCCTCTGTCTGATGACCAAAGGCCTAAGACTCAAGAGGAAGTAGATATGATGAGACAAGTTCCTTATGCTTCTGCAGTAGGAAGTCTCATGTATGCCATGCTTTGTACTAGACCAGATATCTGCTATTCAGTTGGCATGGTTAGCCGATATCAATCAAATCCAGGACCAAAACATTGGCAAGCTGTAAAACATATTCTCAAGTATCTACGGAGAACGAGAGATTATATGCTTGTTTACCATTGTGAGGATTTGATTCCCATTGGCTATACAGATTCAGATTTTCAATCGGATCTAGATTTCAGAAAATCCACTTCAGGATGTGTTTTTACCTTGGGAGGTGGAGCCATTAGTTGGCGGAGTATTAAGCAATCTTGTATTGCAAACTCCACCATGGAGGTAGAATATGTTGCTGCTTGTGAAGCAGCAAAGGAAGCTGTATGGCTCAAGAAATTCCTTTCTGACCTTGGTGTAATAAGAATGGAGCAAGTTCCAATCACATTATTTTGTGATAACAATGGAGCAGTTGCACAATCTAAAGATCCAAGGAATCACAAGAAAGGAAAGCACATTGAGAGGAAGTACCATATCATTCGAGATATTGTTGCTCGTGGAGATATGGTGGTAGCAAAGATTGAAAGTGCAAACAATCTAGCAGATCCATTTACCAAAGCCTTGCCTTAAAGGACTTTCGAGTCACATTTGGAGGGAATGGGAGTTAGATTAGTGCACAATAGTCTTTAGGGCAAGTGGGAGATTGTTAGGATTAGTGCCCTTAAATCCTATTGAGTGATGCTATGTATGATATTAAGTTTGACATTGTGTAGGACATTATGTATGACTTAATATTCTGTTTAATAAATTTGTTTTATTATTATCTGAAATAGTGATAACTTGAATATTTGGACATTATCATTTAGTCCATGAGATGCATTGTATGTGATTTATGTGAAAAGTCACAGAAGACATAAATCACAAGTTCTTTGTAAACTCAGAATTATAGTTCGTAGTCGGTGATGAAATTGGGCATTTCATCTGCGAAGACTATAACATATCAACTACGATGATTTGTCTTGATCATGGAAGTGGAGACTTCTAGTTGATGTGTTAATATGTTTTAAGAGTTAAGACATATTGAACTGGACCGCTGTGAGATTTATTATTTGCCTAAGGACTGTCAAATGAATAATAAATCTCATGACTTGTATTTGCACGAACTCTTAATCCTGAGAGAATAATGAACCTGATCATGAGATGTAGGTTGCTTTGATATATTAGGAGTGAGATCTAAAGTAATGGTCAAAACCTCAGTATGTTGGGCAACCACATTAAGTGTTGATGGAACATGTATTCTCAAGATGGAATTCATAGTCTCTTAATGGAGATATAAAATATTCCGTTGAGATAAGTTTAATGGGTTTGTTATTCAGAGAGTTAGGCCTAACCACTTTAGTGAGACTAAAGTATATATTTGTGGAATAGGATTTCATAAATATATAATGAATAACATTAAATGATTAAACCGGGTACTCAAGGATCAAGATGTAGTAATTTACAAAGTGGCAGTCTATTTCAATGACTTTATATTATTACGAATATTTTATGAAGGGGTTGCATGTATAATAAAGTCTTGGGATATAATATATATAGATAAGACCTAGAGTGCAACTATATTTATATAGTGGTATTAAATATAGTTAATGGTAACTTTGGACTTGTCAAGAGTTGACAGAAAAGCCCAAGGCCCATTGCAGCTAGTGTCTTATTGGTCCCTTTTGGTCCCACTCCAAGCCACACACTTAAGCCCAATTGGTAAGGCCCAAAAGGCCAGCCCAATTAGATATATTGGTTAGAAACAAAGGGAAAAACGTACAGAATTTTATGGGTAAGAAAAACATCATTATAATGGCGTGTAAGTGAGTGAAAGTCACTCTCTAATAATCCCTTTGTTACCAATTGAGAGACCACGCATCTTGGGCGTTAGTGGAATTGGAGTGAAGATTAAAAGTATTCCCAAGTGCTTCAATCTTCGGTTTTGGAATTCACCGCTTCAAGGTACGATCTCTTGTTCTCAAATTCTGAAATTTACTTTATGCATGTTATCACTATTGAATGAAGTAGATTCGTTCAAAACTTACTTTTCCGCTGCATTCATCTTTAATTCCATCAGATGTGGCATTTTATATTATTTTTTTTATTCACTCCGGCTGCCATGTCAGCCTTTTCCGCTAGTATGCTGCCAGAAAGGATTAAAATGAGACGCACTAATTGGTTTAGGGACTAAAAGTGGAAAAAATAAAATGTAGGACCAAAATAGAAAAAAGTCAAAATATAGGGACTAAAAGTGCATTTACGCCATTATATTATGTAGTGGAATATTTACTAAAAGTACTCCTGTTATGCTAATTGCCCAATTAGGTTTTAAAAATCAAAGAATAAAACATAGGCAATTATCGATTGCAAAGTAATAAACACAATATGAAAACGACACATGATGTTTTAGTTTTAAATCTATTGTTGAGCCTAGCAACTAAGAAATAATTTACCTTTTGAGAATAAACTTACAACATTTGTGCACCCTTTGATTTTCTTCATTTTTTAAAAGTTATTTATTTATGGTTTTTGATTTTGATTTTGATTTTGGGTCAAATTAAATAAGCCAAAATTAAATGCATGCAATTGAGCTTTCCTTTGTACGGCTGTCTACCAAACCCGGCCACTTGATCCACCTGCCCCACCAACCTGAACCCGAGCCAATCACCACCCGAACTGACGCCTATGGCAGTCGGCGACGGGTGTCTTCCTCCAAAACTTGACGGGAGTGGGTCGAGTGGCGGGTCTTCCCTCTAAAACCCGATATCAATTGAACTGATCAACCCTCCACCCAAATTTCTTAGAAATCTCATCAGAGTTTTCCGTGTCTACTAAGAATTCGACCTAAAATCACATCTCTGTCTAAGATTCCACCTAGATTTGGCAAAAATATTGCAATATCCACCTAGATCTGGACGAGATCTTGTGATCTCCGGTGAGATCGAGAGGAAATCTAAAAGCTCCAATGAGATCCGCGAATTGTTGCCGCCTTTTTGGTTCCAATTGAAACTGACTCGAACCAACTCGATCACTGTATTAATTAGTGGTAGGTCCTTGATTTGCTACCCGATGGAGTCGAATAGAGTCCAGGTTAGGCACAAACACTACCTAGACCGACCCATGGACAACCTTATTCCTATGGATAGGTTCTGCGGCTAATCAATGTGTGGGTAAGGCCTTTATTAACCTGGGTCTCGTTTTCCTCCTCCTTCAAAAGGTCATTTACAACTAGGAGGCCTATGCTTAAATCTAGACCTAAGTGGATCTTTAATGGATTGGTGGGTAGCCTGTTACCATACTCAGAAGCTATTATATGCAATGACATAGGTTATGAGTTGGTGAGATGAGCTTTAGGGAGCTTAAGTCTAAATGGAGCTTAAGGTCCCTCACTTCCCTCTAATCGAGGGTAGTATAAAAAAACTAGTGCAATTGTGTGATTACTAATTAGCCCTCATTAGAAAAGTCCTTGTTAAATCTAGGGTATGGAATATATCTGAGTCTAACTCTTTATCTATAATGGAGTCACTATTGTGAGCGCATCACCCTGTGTCGCAAGTCGTATGACACGTTTTACTTTCATTAGGGGAGTATGCCTTGGCTGGGTGAACCATTGAGGCAGAGGGTTGGGAGTCATCATTTGTTTTAGGTTTAGGAACCAACTTGGGTACCTATATATTCTAGGACTAGTATTTAAAGAAGATATGATGTACCCAGAATTTAATTTTGGGTTTAACTATATAATAGAATTTAAATTCAACTATATATATATATATATATTAAATAATAGCTTTTAAAATTGTGAGATCTCAAGAGTTTATGTAACATAATACTATGAGGTTAATTAAAAGTCTATTTTCTTCTATATATATATATATATATATATTATTAGTATTATGCTCGTGCGATGCATATTTTAATTTAAAATTATATGTCAATAAATTAAAACTATAATAATAATTAGTGAGCCTCTTGAAAGTTTGATAGAGTTTTTACCTGAAGTAAATCAACTATCTTAATAGCTAATGAGTCACATAACAAAAATATATTAAGTTTACTATGCATAATACATACATATATTAAGCCATTTCATGCAAGCACGATATGTATGCGGTGGGTAAATTTTACAATATTAATAGTTTAACCCATAAAATTACCATATAGAATCGAAATAAACATTAAATTACTAGAAACTTTGGTAATAATATTTTAGTAGAAGTAGAATTTTAAAATATTCAGAACTTTTTTTGTAGATGAGAAAGATTCAAAATTTTACAGTAATAAAATTTTAGGCAAAGTAAATTATTGGTAATAGAATTTAATGTATGGTGAACCCTTTTTTTTTTTTTTTTTTTTTTTTTTGAGACAAGTATGGGAAGCTATCTTAATAATTAATGAGTGTAAAAACTTGTCACAATGAGAGAAGATAATCACTTAGCAAAATCACAAGTTTTAAGACCCAACTTATATTATATAGTAAAGGATTATAAATTATAGAGCAAAGAGATATTGATTACCAATTTACCATGTACATGACCTACATATTGATGATAGCTGAATGGCTAAATACATCTGCATGTTTTTAAACATTTGAATTCCAGGAAGCCAAATCAAGATCTTTGAATAAATTAACTGCACATGTAGCTTAAATGGATATATATTAATTCTTAAAAAAAAATAAATAATGGATGGATATACGAAGTTAGAGCCAGCCTTTATGCTTACATAATTTAGTAACATAATGCGGGAGGATTCATCCAAAAGAAAAAAACAAATGTGGGAGAGGGGCAACTTATATATTTATCACTGTCAAGATCAAAGCTGCCAGCCTAAGATCTCTCCAAGGTTTTTTCAAGTAATATGCCATTAATGGAAACTGCCTCATAGCAATTACCTAATGGCCACTATAAAGGACAATATATCATCCTCACTAATTCCAATCAATGTCGCTAAAATGGCATAATTTTCATAGCTCATAGATGCATTTAATAAGAAGGAAAGCAATTATAATGCTTAATAGACAAGAAATTCTTAACTCTTAATCCTGATATAAAATACAATTTACTACTCTTAGTTTCAGAATAGGAAAAATGGCTAAGTATGGATCTCTTCTGTTTTGTTACATATCTAACATTCTCATACTCACCCCAAGCTTATTATGCAGAGCCGCAAATGAAGACAGAAAGGCAAGTGTAATCTTTGTTGCTAAAGAATTTATCTTTTCTAAGGTCCAAGTGACTTGTAAAACTAGATTGCTACACATAAATCACTCCGAACTGCCATTTTATCTTCCACTCTTTGTGATATTCTGCGTAATTATAAACATTTGATGATAAATTGATAATGATAATGATGATACAGGTCTACATTGTGTACATGGGGTCACTTCCTGCACGTCAATACCCACCACTGTCTAACCACCTTAGCATGCTACAAGAAGTTATTAAGGGCTGGTAACATTTCTAAATGATGATCATTTTTCTTTGAAAATAATAATAAAAAATTAGACTTTACTGATACTCTTTCTCTCTCTCCCTCTCTAGTTCTGTAGAAAATTGCTTGGTTAGAAGTTACAAAAGGAGTTTCAATGGATTTGCCGCCAAGCTTAATTACTGATCGTGAAAGATAGAAGCTTGTTAGTGAGTACTACATTCAAGAAAATTTTGTTATATCGTTTCCCTAAAGATTCACATAATTTTATGGGTCATATCATTACAGCATGTATTTACATACTGTAATGTGCAGATAGGAATGAAGTAGTCTCTATTATTCCAAGCAAAACTTACCATCTTCACACAACAAGGTCTTGGGACTTTCTTGGTTTTTCTGAGACAATTGAAAGGAACGCCATTGCTGAGAGTGATGTCATAGTTGGCGTTATTGACACTGGAATCTGGCCTGAATAAGAGAGCTTTAATGATGAAGGATTTGGTCCTCCCCCCAAGAAGTGGAAGGGTGAATGTAAAGGTGGCCAAAATTTCTCTTGCAATAAGTAATGTTTTTTTTTTCCTCCCAGCTTCTTGTTTATGCATGAAACTGAATCACAAAACACAACAAAAAAAATTTGTCATTTTTCAGCTATGTTTACTCCTCTGAAAACTATGACCAATATAGGACCGTCATATTTCAGCAAGATCATTGGAGCTCAAAATTACTCATCAACATCAAATGATAATAGGTCTGCAAGGGACCATGATGGTCATGGAACCCATACTGCCTCAATGACATCTGGCAACAAAGTAAAGGGTGTCAGTTTCTATAAAATTGCACAAGGTACTGCAAGAGGAGGGGTTCCTTCAGCGAGGATTGCAGCATATAAAGTATGCTATGTAGATGGGTGTGCAGCAGTAGATATCTTGGCTGCTTTCGATGATGCTATTGCTGATGGAGTTGACATCATTTCCATTTCATTAGGACCGAATTTTCCAAAGCAAGATATCAGCCAAGATACCACTGCAATTGATGCTTTTCATGCTGTGGATAAAGGGATATTAACTTATCAATCTGCAGGCAACAGCGTTCTAAGAGCTAGTGTGGTAAGTCAAGTGTAGCTCCATGGCTACTTTCTGTAGCTGCAAGTAACAGATCGCTAAATCATAGACAAGGTCATCCTTGGGAATGGAAAGACTAAATTTATCATTCTTATATCTTCTCACATACTATGTTGTCATTGTACATTTACTGTTTATGTTGTATTCAATTTCTATATTGCATTCTTACAGTCCTCCATATTCAGGGAATTGGAATAAATGGTTTCTCATCAAACGGAACTAAATTTCCTCTGGTTCGTGGAATAAATGCTGCAAAGAATACATGCTCTACCTCTGAAGTGTAAATTCTGCCACCCAAATTGTTTTAATATTTTCTAATGAAATATTAATCATAAAATGAAACTTCAAATTCTTTTTGTATTTATGAAGATTTGATTAATGAATATTCTGTATTAATTAAGAATGACAAACTTAGGTACAGTACCTTAAGTGCTGTTATTTAGGTTCTCTTTTTAAGATTCAACCATGTGGTTAGTTAATTAAAATCCACATGGCTGAATTTTAAGAGGGGAATATAAAGAACATCGCCTTAGTACTGTACCTAAGTTTTGCCAAATTAAGAAACTAAGTGTACAAGAAGATATTTATACAAGGAAGAGAAACTCTCTAAACTAACTTCCAAACTATACGGATCTTCCTTCCAAAACTCTGTTATGAAATACACCTATCAGCTACTTACACGTGTTAATAATTATAACTAACCAACTAAAGCTAAGCCTAAGCTACAAGTAGTATTACAAACTAAAGGATAAAGCTACTGCCGTTTATGCAGATGCAGGGACAATTGCAATTGTTCCAGTGCTCTGTTCTTTGACAGCTCCTGCTCAGTTCCTTTGGCTAGTTCCAGTTCAAGTCCTTGGCTCACCTTTGATCTGATCCTTCTGATAGTATTGCAGAGTTTGTGATGCATATTACCTAAACAGAAGTTTAGTAAAAGGAAAGATTGTTGTCTGCGATGAGCCTGATGCAGATACTATGGCAGGCAGAGGGGGAGCAGTCGGGTCAATCTTGAAGAATGACCCGTTTGATGATGTTGCTTAAGTGTTATCATTACCTACATCTTCTTTTAAGTGTTGACAAATTTGACATAGTCGCGTCCTACCTTAATTCTACAAAGTATAGCTTCCTATTTAGTCCTGTTTGTTCTTTGAATTTGCTTTCTTTATATGAATCAATCGTCCTCGTGTTTTACTTTACAGAGAGCCTCAAGCAACCATTCTAAAAAGTGAAGCCATAAAGGATCATGATGCTCCAAGAGCCGCTTGGTTTTCTTCACTTGGGCTGAATTTTCTTGTGCCAGAAATCTTGAAGGTACATGTTTTTTGTACCTACAAAAATCTTTGCCTCATACAATTGAATTGATTACATTGTATTATGCTTTTATTTCACTGCAGCCTGATATAACTGCCCCTGGTGAAGAAATCTTGGCTGCATATTCACCAATTGTTTCACCCACGTCCAGCTCTCAAGACAAGAGGCGTGTCAAGTACAATATATTGTCCGGAACCTCCATATCTTGCCCTCATGCTGCTGGTGTAGCTGCATATGTCAAAACTTTTCACCCCGATTTGTCAGCTTCAGCCATCAAATCCGCTATTATGACTACTGGTAATCTTTCTTAATTCCTCCTGTCTTTTTATTTATATTTTCCTGGCTAAGTACAAGTATTCTTTCTTAAAGTTTATTTTGCTGAATCACCAACTATTTTGTATCTATAGCTTCGCCCATGAATGCTACCAAAAATTTAGAAGCAGAATTTGCTTATGGATCTGGGCTAATCAATCCAACAAAAGCTGTTCGTCCAGGGCTCGTTTATGATGCTTCTAAAGAAGACAACATCAAAATGTGATGCTTCTAAAGAAGACTACATCAAAATGCTATGTGGTTTAGGGTATGATGAAAGGAGACTTAGACATATTACAGGAGCTTACAGCCCTTGCCCCAAAGTTTCCAAGAAAGTGTTGCCCAGGGATCTAAATTACCCATCACTGACGGCTATGGTCAGTCCACCGAAGTCTTATAATATTACCTTTCACAGGATAGTTACGAATGTAGGCTTTGCAAACTCCACTTACAAGGCCACGACCTTCACAAATTCGGAAGTGAAAGTAGTAGTATGGTAGAGCCTGAAGTGCTCTCCTTCAAGTCCTTAAATGCTCCTTCAAGTCCTTACATGATAAGAAGTCTTTTGTGGTGTCTATTACCGAAGGACAAAGAGTTTTGCTAACTGATTTCTCAAAGGCATCCTCATCATTGGTATGGTTTGATGGAAGTCATAGTGTAAGGAGTCCCGTTATTGTGTATGCACTGTCAAATTGATCAAGGGTGAAAAGAAATTATGCAGTGGATTATTTACTTAAAAGTATAATTATGCCAAGTGTTCCATTTGGTTTTAAAAATAGGCCGTCACCAATTGCAAAGCAATAAACGCAATATGAAAAGGAAACATGATATGGTGACAAAGTAGAAAATTCAAGGAAAATGTTCCCGAGAGAAAAATCTACTACAAGGTGACGCATCCAAATAAGCAATCTACTGATTCTACTCTAATAAGATAAGTTTGCAGATCTATTGCAAAACCTTTGTTCATAAACTCTACTAGCTAGATGAATTTACCATAGAAGCATTCAACAACTTTAGAACCTCTAAACTCTTGAATTTTATGAATGCTCCACAGATGACACACCCATGTTTCCCGTCCCTAACCTTCAACCAACTCCAAGAACATCTTAAAGATTTGATTGACTTCAAAACAACTAAGTTCCTATGATTTTAACTTGATCAGTCGATTACACGAATATCAATCTTGAATATCCACTCTCTGAACTCACAGGTGGTGGCTTGAATGATTTCTTAATAGGGTTCACGACAAAGTGCCCCTCTAGCCTTATAAAGTCGAGTTATAATAGTGTCTTTTATACATGTAAGTAGGGTACATAATATTGAGCAAACAACCTACAACAATAATTAATGACACATCAGCCCTGATTCTCAAACGACCGAGATTTGATCTAGAGTAGTTGAACTCTGCATGAACTGTATTTCTTGAGCTACTTCTTGCACAAATGGCCTTGAACATGATGTAACTTGTATAAATTAATTAGAAACAAATTTGACAATTACATTGTCATGGAATATGCCAACTATAAACTTAACAAAGGGTATTATCTATCATTATGGAAAATGTATTTTCTTCAGGTTTCAAATTAAAAATATGAAAGTGTACACAATTAGATATATAAAATAAAATCTACTGTGAAATTGATTTTCTCAATTTCTCTTGAAATGAAAAGGATCTTATACCCGTGATTTTAAGCATTTAAGACTCACTTCCAAAACTCCTAGAAATACTGTTTCGTATTATCCAATTCAAATTAAGTTGTGAAATTTGAAGCTCTACCACTGAATGAAACCTTATAGTCTCTTTAATATGTGATTGTTCTTTCTTTTGTAATCTCCAATAGAAATTTTCAAATATTCATTTGGCTCATTAGAAATCAGGAATGAGATAAATTGAATCTAGCTAAGACCATAATACATTATTATTATTAGGGTCATGTTACAAGCGGTCAATTTGAAATCTGTCCCATGAAAATGGGTCGGATACAGGTTAATTGAATTAGTTGTAAAAGCCTCTTCTTTTTTTTTTTTTTTTTTTTTTTTTTGCTTTTATTCATTTTAGGCCTTTTCGTCAACTTTTGTTAAAATTTTTTGAAAAAAATAAATTTGGTAAATACTTTTCAATCATTAATTGAATTTTTTTTTAATTTAAAATTTTTGAAAAATTGAAAAAATTAACCACAACATATAACAAAAGTTGATGGAAAAGCCTTAATTGAATAAACTTGAAAGTTAAAGGACTGAAATGAATTTTGATGAAATATAAAGGATAGGTTTTGCATTTTAGCATTGAATGAATTTTTGTAAGTTATATGAATTTCAAGATATAAAACTTACTAATTCGGATATCTTTTTGTGAATTTTAAGCATCGTATACTCGTATGTTTGTATCAAAGGATGCTCATCTATTGTACAATATATGTGCATATAGAGAATTGTATCAAATCATTATATCTCTATCGAGATATATATATATATATATATATATATATATATATATAAACATTTGAAATTATTTTGGGTAAGTAGTGTAAAATTTATTAGATTGGGTTGGAGGACAAAATGGAGATATATTTCTTTTGGTGAAAAGTTCTAGCAAAATGTCATATTTCTGAAACTATTTAGTGATATGCCCTTATTTTGAAACTCGATTATATCAAAATCGAGTTTTAGTGTGGAACTCGAGTTCCTTGAAAATTTTCAAGTGGAATTCAAGTTCTATGAACTCGAGTTCCACAAATTTTTTTTTTTTTTAAAGTTTAATTTGGCTATAACTCGATTTTCTAAAAATTGAGTTTTACATTGAAACTTGACTTTTAGAAAATCGAGTTTCAAAACAAGAGTATATCTCTAAATAGTTTAAAAAATGAAGTATTCTGCTAGAATTTTTTGCCGAAAGGGGCATATCCCCATTTTGGCCTTGGGTTGGATCTTAATGAGCCCAGCAACACATTAAAATTTTTTTTATTACTTTTTTTTTTGGAGTATAAACTTGCAACACGTGTGCACCCTTCTAAAATTTATATTTTGGACTTCTTTCTTTTATCTCCTTTTTTGAGAAGATTTATCTCCTTTATTTGATTGTTTCCTTCTCTCTATTATTGCTTTCTTAGTTTTTATCTATAGTCATGAGATTATAATCAAAACATAACTTTTGATATGTTTAGTCTGATTTCTTTTAAAATATTATTGCATAACTAATTATAAAATAAATGTTAAAATGCAAAACTTACTTTCTAAATTTAACCAAAATTCATTTCAGCTCTCTAACTTTGCTTATGTTTATTTCAGTTCTCTAAATTTTAAGTTTATTTAATTAAGACCTCTTCGTCAACTTCTGTTAAATTTTTCTAAAAAGAAATATGGAAAATATATTTTCAATCATTAATTGGATTTTTTAGATTAAAAAATACATGGAGAAAAAAATAAAAAATTTGGACAATTAACCACAACATTTCTCCATCAACTTCTATTTATTTTTTTTTTAAATTCTGAAAAATATCTTTCAATCATTAATTGGATTTTTTTAATAAAAAAATTAAAAATTTGGCCAATTAACCACAACATTTAACAATAGTTGATGGAGAGATCTTAATTGAATAAACTTGAAACCTAGAAGACTGAAATAAACAAAAGTAAGGTTAGAGAATTGAAATGAATTTTGGTGAAACATAGAAGGTAGGTTTTGCATTTTAGCCTAAAATAAATTATTAATTGAATCACCCTCTCAAATTGTCAAATCCTTCGAGAGGTGGGTCGTACAATTTTTTTTTTTTTGACAAATGAGGATGTCCAAACATCTTCGAGTATTTAACTATTCCCTTAAGTGTATGTGGTCTCCTCATCTCACATGCACCGAGTTATTAAAAAGAGAAATCCCGTGAAGTTGGTCCCGAGATGTTGATAAGAGGTTTTGAATATAAGATTTCATGGATATTATGAGACTTTAGGATCAACTCTTTGTGCTAGCTAGTATGAATTTGTAGCCAGCATTTATGCTTTCACCATATTCACACACCCAATTACATGTATCTGTTAGGGCTAAGCATGGACCCAGTCAACCTGCCCACCTTTCCCGATCTACCTAAAAGATGGGCGGGTTTGATGGATTGTCGGGTCAGGCTCTGGCCAAAGACTTGGATTTATTTTTGGTCTTGGGTTAGTCTTGGGTCCAACCCGACCCATCCAAGGAGAGAGAGAGAGAGAGAGAGATCTATATTCTAAGAGTTCATTTTGACCCGACCCACCTGTCCTTGCAGAATACAATCGTGTTTTGTTATTCTCAATTTTTATAGCTTTTAGTTTCTTTTTCTTTTTGTTGCTCAAAGGTTTCCAATAATTTGCACAATTGTAAATCAAGAATTCAAATTCCAGTGTTCTACTTCTCACTGATGCTTCGAGTCTTCTGTCGTTGTTGTTGGAAACTTTCTTTGTAACGTCAATAGGCTTAAATTTGAAAAGCTTTCTACATCTAATTACCTTAAATACCCAATGTGTCATCCTGGTGCTATTAAACTTCTATAAAAACTGTTCTTCGTAATACTTGTAGCTCTGTGATTGCTCAAAGTTCAACAACCTTCTCGCCAGCAAGTTCTTGTTGATGTATTTTATTGATGTTGACAGCTTCCAATGTCGGCCAAACATTTTTATAACATCAAGAATTTAGAAAAGTAGAGTTTTTAAACAATAAATTAATGATGACCATCAAAATCTTAAAATTCGTATATGATATACGGACAATTAAAAAAAGAGCAATTTGATAAAGAAATAAGTGAATTTTAAAAAGTCATTAATTGACTTATAGTAGAATCTGAAGCCATAAATTTGGTTACATGCCGGATTCTTTCAAAGATTCTGCCTTGTTTCAAAGATTCTGGCTTGTGGTGGGAAGGTCGTTTACAGAGGAGGTGCTTGCTGTTTTTAGAGAGAAAAAAAATGCTAGAATACCTGAATAGTACAAACATTGTGCTTATTCTGAAGACCTAAGGTCCTGAAACCATTGGTGGTTACCATCCTTTAAGTTTGTGCAACTCAGTATATAAGATAATGTCCAAGATTTTGGTTGGAAGAATTAGACCCTTGTTGGATCAACTAATTTCCCTATGCCAAACAACCTTTGTTCCAGGTCAGAGGGGAGTTAACAATGCGATTGTCATTCAGGAGATTATTCATACCATGGAGTGAGCCAAGAGAAAATGTGGATATATGGCTCTTAAAATTGACTTAGAGAAGGCTTATGACAAACTCGAATGGGGCTTTATAAGGGGTATATTGATTAGATATAATTTCCCTGACAACCTCATTGAGATCATAATGAGTTGCATATCTTTTGTTTCGACGTCACTTCCTTTTAATGGAGGGAGTCTCAATCCTTTCAAGCCTTCAAGAGGTATAAGGTAGGGAGATCTGCTATCCCTGTCTATCTTTATCCTTTGTATGGAATTCTTAAGCCAGCTCATTCAAGAAAAGTGTGAGGCCAAAGTGTGGTGTCTGGTTAAGGCATCTAGGAGTGGCCCTTCCTTCTCCCATCTTTGTTTTGCCGATGATCTAGTTCTCTTCGCCAAGGCTAATGCAGATAATTGTAATGCCATCAGAGATGTGCTTGACACCTTTTGTAGATGCTCTGGGCAAACAGTGAGTGATTCTAAGTCCAGGGTATACTTTTCGCTGAATATTGATCAGGATGATAGGGATGCTTTCAGTGATATTCTCAGCTTCCATCAAACGAAGTACTTGGGGAAATACTTAGGCTTTCCTATCAAACACCAAGGAAATAATAACCAGGACTTTGGTTTTGTTTTGGATAGAGTGAAGAGTAAGCTTGCGGGTTGGAAGGCCAACCTCCTATCCATGGCTGGGAGAACGGTTCTAATTCAAGCCTCATCTTTAGCCGTACCGGCGTATATAATGCAAAGTAATTTGCTACCTAGCAAGGTGTTGGATGGTATTGATCGGGTAAATAGAAATTTCTTGTGGGGATCGACCGAGAGTAATGGGAAAATGCATTGGGTGGGCTCGAAGAAGGTCAAAAGACCTAAAGATGAATGGGGATTGGGGCTACAAACAGTTAAGGGAAGAAATATAGAGCTTCTAACAAAGCTAAACTGGAGGTTTCATACCGAAGATAAGACTCCATGGGCCAAGGTCCTTAGATTGAAATACTGCAGCCCTCGGAGACTGAATTCAAGGAATGTAAGTAAGCTTCCTAGCTCTAGAACTTGGAAGGGAATGTTACGAGGTGAAGAAACTTTTAAGAAAGGAATTAAATGGATTCTGGGTTTCGAAAGTAGCTTGGACTTTTGGAATGATAATTGGACTAGTTTCGGTCCTTTAAGGAGTACCATTCAAGGACCTTTGTCTAGAGAAGCAACCAGCTTGAAGATTAAGGAAGTAGTGGATTCTACGGGTAGATGGGACTGGTCTTCAATTCAAATGCTCTTCCTGGAGGAGGTCCTTAGAGACATTATGGCCATTCCAATTCCTTTTTCCGCTAGAATTGAGGACAAGCTGGCCTAGAAACACTTGGCCAAAGGGGTATTTGACCTTAAAAGTGCATATTTGCTTGTAACGGATTCTATAAGGGATGCTTCTTTTAAAGGGCAGTGGATTTGGAAGTTGAAAACTTTGCCCAAAATTCAAATGTTTTTCTGGAAGTGTATGCATCTTAGTCTCGAAGTAAATCAGTGTTTGTAGGCTAGAGGATTGCTTATGGATGCCTGCTACCCTCGGTGCCATTGTGAGGTAGAATCCATTCTACACTTGTTACGTGACTGCCCTTTAAGCAGGAATGTGTGGCATCAGCTAGGAAGGTAGGTAAATAATTCCAACTTCTTCTCCTTGAGTCTCCAAGATTGGCTAAACACTAATGCCACATCAAAACTTCACCACAATTCGGGTCCTTTGCCTAGGAGTCAAGTTTTTCTATTTAGTATTTGGCTGCTTTGGAAAGATAGGAATCTGTGTGTCTTCAAACATAAAAATCCTAATCCTAACTTGAGTAGAGAAATTGTGGATCAGGCTTTTGAGTTTTTCTTTTGTGCAAACAATGCCTTGGTCACCAAGAGGATGATTATGAAGAGCATCAAAAGGGAGAAACCAAGGGTTGGTTGGCTCACATTGAACACTGATGGGTTGGCAGCAAGTAACACGGGTCCAGCTGGGGGAAGTGGGCTAGTCAGAGATGAAAATGGTGTTTGGGTTATGGGTTTTGCAAGGAGGATTAGGAATACTTCGAGTTACTTGGCTAAATTATGGGCTCTCAGAGATGGATTGCAATTGTGTTTACAAATACATGCTCAATCTATTGTTATTGAGTTAGATGCTAAAGCCATTGTGGATGCCTTAAATTCTCCAGCCTCTTCCAATTCTATTGCATCCTCTATTATGGATGATTGCAGGTACATGGCTACCCGGATACCACAGAAGAGGTTTAGACATATCTATAAGGAGGCTAACAGGTGCGTTAACTGCTTGGCTAGAATAGGCACTTTGCTTGAGAGCAATTTCATTGTATTTTCCAGTTCGCCAGTGGACTTAGTTAGCGTTTTGGAGGCTAATGCCACCGGTTTGGTTGTGCATAGGCTTTGTCCTGAAACTCTTTTGGCTGTTTAGTGTTTTATGATATTCCCTTTCTACCAAAAAAAAAAAAAAAAAGACATGTATTTAAGAAAAGAAAAAAAATTATGACTTATATACTGAATATAGTGTTCTACAAAAATTATTCCTAAATATTTTTTTTCTTCTTAACTTACAATGTTTCATCAGTTATTTTTCAACCATAACCATCTCATGAAATTTTCCTAATGCAAATCTTTTGAAAATTTATAAATTTAAATTTAAATTTCTTATATTTTTCTCCAAAAAAAAATTCTTATAAAATTTATGTATTTCAAATATATTTTTGAAAGTGCCATAAACTATCTTTTTATTTATTTATTTATTTATTTTATGAACTTTTTTTTTGTTTTTTTTGTGAGACTTATTTTATGAACCTATTAGGCTATTACTATCCCTTTTATAGTTAATGGTTTTTAAGAAAAGCATATTGAATCAATTAGTTAATTAAGTATCGCACCAGAGCATTTTCAAGAATGAGTTTACATTCAAATTAAGTGAAGCTTCAAAAGAATATTTAATAATTAATAATGTCTCCTTAAAAATAGATAAATAAAAATTAAAAACAAAATTTTCCCTAAATTGAATTGTTAAAGAAAATTTGACTTATTTGCTTGTTCTTCAACAAATAATTCCATATTGGGTAGATATAGATTTGAATGGTTAGTAAATTAAAAGAGGTTGGGGTTGGTAGCAATAAAATCTTATCACATATTTAAGAATAAGTATAACCACACCCAAACAACCACACACCTAATCAATTGTAATACTCATATATAAATCCAAACAAATTGGGACTTTAGTAAGATATTATTAGGTGTTATAGGATGTATTGAATTTTAAGTGAAATGCTGATGTGACAATCTCTTGTTGAATGTGTAAAACATGGGTTTTACACCCAATTCTTACCAAATTCGAACTCTTTTTTTAAATATCAATCGCACTTTAATACTTTCTATATTTATTATCTTTTTTCTTAAAATTTTTTTGACTTTGAGGATTTTTTTAATTGGAAGACACCGTAAATCAAGCCAACCAATTATGTAATTCTAGCTATTTTCTTTTTTAATGAACACGAGTCTATATAAAATATATATTAAAAAATTTTCTTAAAAAGAAAAAGAGAAGTGCTACATCCACAATATTTTCACAACAAATTATAGGTAGTTAGTTGTTATTGACTCAAATTTAAACTTATCACTGAGATTACTTTTTTGCTCCAATAATAACAACCAGTAACAACCTGCCACTTATAATTTGTTATGAAAATATTGTGAGCATAACATTTAAAAAAAAAAAAGAAAACAAAAAAAAGAGTCTATATAAAATTAATTGCTTGCGTGGTAAAATGAGTAAGTTTAAAGTTTAAAAACTTTAAAACCCTAGAAACAAATGCACCAATATTAATGAAAATCCCCAAATAACTTGGAAAACAAAGACTCAAAACAATATGAGAGTGGTAGTTTTTTTTTAAAAAAGTATTCAACAAAAAAAGTCTAACTCAAGACCCGAGCAACTGACCCGAATATTTGGGTTCGATTGGGTCTCTATCTATCAAACTTGATTTTTATTGGGTTGGGTTGCGGGTATTAGGTTTTAGATATCTGTAAACTAGATTGTTTAATCTAATTAATTAACCAAGTGAATATTCAGGTTTATTATTCAAATCTAGGTTAAAACAAAGCAATCATATCATACAAAGCAGTGGAAAAGTAAATAACACAACGATATGATGATCCAGAAAAACCAAACCGGTAAAAAACCTAAGGAGGATTTAACCTAGTTATCCTCAAGGTAAAAAGCAAATCCACTAGAAAGAATTGAAGTTTACAATAAGACTTAGACTACTAACATCCTATTGCTATCACATGTAGAACTTACTACCACGATCCCATGATAGCTTCGAGTCCACAAATTACTTCTTTCCTTGGCCTTTGCAACATAAGCACCCACACTTGTGACTTTGAGATTACACTCAAAGGTTTAGCAACACAAACTCTCTTGTCTGTGACTCCAAGACTACCCTTGAAGGTTTAGATCATCAGCACCTTTAATGATTAGAGAAGGCAACAACTTTTACAAGATCGGATCTTGAGATTCTTCAAGAAATAACACTGGTAGAAGACATGAGAGAGCTTTTTGGGTGCAAAATCCTAGATACAAAAGAGGCACACTTTTCTCTCTCTGAAAAGCCTTATAAAAACATACTTAGGGTTTCCTTTATATATTAGAAGAAGTAGATCTGAAACCCTAATCCTTTTTAGACTTGAACTGCTGTTTGAGCTTAATTAAAATTTTGCAGATACGTGTTTCGATCAATCGAGCTTGTCTTTTGATCGATCGAACTAGACAAATTCTGAAATCTTCATTCTGCAGCTTACTTGTTCTTGAATCTTGACTTGAATCACCTTGAGCATTGTCTAATAACACCTTTAGACAAGTTTGTGTTCACGATTTGCCAATTGTTCTAAACTTTTAGAACCTAACAGCAAGTGACTGTAAACCCGACCCGGTCTCACTCATATTCATACACAAATGTCACATAGCAAAATAAGTTGTGGGGAACAAACATAAGTAGAATTAGTGGGGAATAATATCGTGCCACATTGGCGTGTGTAATTGTGTTCTCTAAGATGTGTTCACTAGTCATTATCCAGGAAGAATTCATTCGTAAAGAAGGCATATGCATGCGGGAAGAGCAACATTATAGATCACTGCGAAGTTGCAAGCTACCATCCTAAATTCTGTCCAAGGTTTTAGTTGGTAATACCATTATGAACCTGATTCACAGCAATTACCTAAATTAAAGGCCACTCTAAAGAAAATGACAGCATCGTGGAGTATAAGGATCTGTATAGTTGACATGTGTGCGTAAAATAACTGAACTATATATTATAACATAATTAGAATCATCCTCGATAATTCCAATCAAAGTTTTCCTAAAAATAAAATCTTCCAATAAAAGTTTCTAAGTTTAATTTTATTCCATAGATGCATTTTTCCTTTTTATAAGGGGATTTGTACCCGGACTTCTCTATTGGACATATAAGGAAGTGCTAGATAAGTGACAAAACTTTTGGCAATCCATGCATGCATTTGGAAACAAGAAATTAAATGTGAATGCTTAATAGACAAGAGAATCTGAACCTTAAATTCTTATATAAACAACCATTCACTACTCTTCCTCATAAAAAAAGAAAAAAAAAAAGAAAAAAGAAAAAAGTTTTTAGAATCAGGAAAATGGCCATGTATGGATCTCTTCTGTTATGTTACATAGCCTACATTCTCATGCTCACCATAAGCTTATCATGCAGAGCGGCCGATGAAGATAGAAAGGCAAGTGTTATCTTCTTCTTTGTTTTTTTTTTTTTTTGGTAGATAAAAAATGGGTAGAGGGGGCGATTAGTATGATTTTTCCCTTCCTGAGCATGACCATAGTAGCACCCTACCTGCTTTTAGGAGAGACTTTATACTTTTGGTCTATGAGAAACTCACTTATCATTTTTGGACCGTTTGGGATGAAGATGAGATATAAGAAGCACCAAATTATTTGGGATCAATTTAATATCTATAGCCGATATTTAGGGGGTAAATTTTGCAAAATAATATTATTTTTTAATGATAAGTAATTAAAATTGATACAATTACCAAATTATTTGGGAACTTTTTAAAAAAAATAAACAAATAAGACGTGGGAAGGGGAAAAAAAAGGGAAAGAAAACACTAGAGTCAAACGGTGTATTTTGCCTTTTTTTTTTTTTTTTTTTTTATACTTTTTTTTTTAAAACACCATTTTTGGCTTGTTTCGGACCGAATCAGCCCGTCCACACCTTGTGAGACTCTTTTCTGCTTTAATGATAATGCAGGTATACATTGTGTACATGGGGTCACTTCCTACGGGGCAATACTCACCGTTGTCTAACCACTTTAGTTTGCTTCAAGAAGTTGTTGAGGGCAGGTGAGCTACGATTGAGAGGTAACATTGCTTTTTGTTTTTATTTAAAAATAACAGTGTCAGATTTTTCTAATTCTCTTTCTCTTTGTCCTTCTCTAGTTCTGTAGAAAATTCCTTGCTTAGAAGTTACAAAAGGAGTTTCAATGGATTTGTTGCCAAGCTCACTGATCTTGAAAGACAAAAGCTTGCTAGTGAGTGCTGCAAGACAATTTTATCATATCATTTCCCGAAAGAGTCGCATAATTTGATGGGACATAACTCATAACATTATAGCTAGCATGTATTTACATACTGTGATGTGCAGGTAGGAAGGAAGTAGTCTCTGTTTTTCCAAGCAAAACTTACCATCTTCACACAACAAGGTCTTGGGACTTTATTGGTTTATCCGGGACAGTTGAAAGGAATGCTGCTGCTGAGAGTGATGTCATAGTTGGCTTTATTGACACTGGAATCTGGCCTGAATCAGAGAGCTTCAATGATGAAGGATTTGGTCCTCCTCCCAAGAAGTGGAAGGGTGAATGTAAAGGAGGCAAAAATTTCACTTGCAATAAGTAATTTTTTTTCTCCCAGATTTTTGTTAATGCGCAATACTGAAACACAAAACACAACCAAAAGAAATATGTCATTGTTCAGCTATTTGTACTCCTCTAAATGCTGATCATCAATATGGAACTATCATATTTCAGCAAGATCATTGGAGCTCGATATTACTCAACATCAAATGAAAGTAAGACTGCAAGGGACGATATAGGCCATGGAAGCCATACTGCCTCCACGGCAGCTGGAAACAAAGTAAAGGACGTCAGTTTCTATGGAATTGCTCACGGCACTGCAAGAGGAGGGGTTCCCTCAGCGAGGATTGCAGCATATAAAGCCTGCTATCCAAATGGCTGTGAAGATGCAAGTATATTGGCTGCTTTCGATGATGCTATTGCTGATGGAGTTGACATCATTTCCATTTCATTAGGACCAGATTTACCTAACGCAGATTTCAGCCAAGATGCCGTTGCGATTGGTTCTTTTCATGCGATGGAGAAAGGGATATTAACTTCTCAATCTGCAGGCAACAGTGGTCCAGATAAAGCTACTGTGGCAAGTATAGCTCCATGGATACTTAGTGTAGCAGCAAGCAGCACGGATCGCCTAATCATAGACAAGGTCGTCCTTGGGAACGGAAAGACACTAGCTGTATGTATCATCCACTCCTATATCTTTTTAAATCCATTCTGGTCATTGTACATGAGTGTTCCAATTTGTACTCCACCAATTCAATCATAGTATACCATTTGTACATAAGTTGTGATTGGTAGCCAATAAATTGAAACACAAATGTGAGACTGTGGATTTTTATTGTCATGTATGTATTGATCTATTTTGCAATCTAATGGTTCTCCATCAAAAAGGGAATTGGAATTAATGGTTTCTCATTAAACGGAACTACATTTCCTCTGGTTGATGGAAAAAATGTTGTTGTGGGTGAGTGCTCTGATTCCAGGTAAATTTTTTGCTATTCAAATTGTTTTAATATATATTTTAATGATATATTAATGATAAAATGAAACTTGAAAATTCTTGTATTGCAGTTATTGCAGTGTAGGGTGCCTAAACAGCACTTTAGTGAAAGGCAAGATTGTTCTTTGCAATAAGCCTCAAGGAGATGATGGGGCCAGCAGTGCTGGTGCAGTTGGATCGATCTTGAAGAATGAACCGTTTGAATATGATGCTAGTATCTTCTTATTACCTGCATCTTCTTTAAGCGTTGACAGACATGATATAGTCGCATCCTACATTAATTCTACTAAGTATGGGTTTCTATATAATACCCATATGTGTTGTTTGCTCTTTGCATTTGTTTCTTTTTATTATTATTTTCTTTGCATTTGTTTCTTTAAATGACTTGGTCATCCTTGTGCTTTACTTTATAGAGAGCCTCGAGCGACCATTCTAAAGAGTGAAGCAGTAAAAGATCGTAATGCCCCCAAGATTGCTTCATTTTCTTCCCGCGGGCCGAATATCTTTGCACCAGAAATATTGAAGGTACATGGCTCCAGAATTTTTTTTTTTAGGGAAAATAAATTTTGTGGTCTACAATGTTTCTTTATTACAAATTTGTTCATAGTATTAGCAAGAAAATAAAATATAAACTATTAGTTCATTTGACATATAGTTTTATAATACGATAAACATACTAATTATTATTACTAAGATGAAATCTTGAAAATCATCTATTATTTTCAAATACAATAAAAATATTAATTATTATTGTTAAGTGAACTTTAATTATTATTGCTCAGAATTATTTTATCTATTAATTTGTTTTAACTCTTTACAATTCTTGTATTTAACAATTCAACTCAATTTTGATAACTATTCTTCTTTGTAATTGTATTAAGTGTGTTTGAATTTTGATTATAAGCCAACTTATTACTTTATCTTTTTTTCTATTATTTGCGAGTCTCATGTGAGTTCCTACTTATTTTATACTTTCAGCAAAAAGTTAGATAAATTGTTCCCAAATAGATACTAAGAAAATTTTTGTTGTATTAATATTTGATTTTGTCTTCACTCAATTACTCCAGGCCTATCCCATGCACCCAGTTCTTACTCAACAAATAACAAATTAAAAGCACTTCAAATTCTACAACTAATTTTTATTTTCAAGGTTTTAGATTAAATTGGCTCGTTGTTGGGATTTTTTTTTTTTTTAAATGCTAAGATATTGGTAAGAGAATTTTAAGGTTATTTTAGTTGTGCTTAAAAAATAAATTTAGGGTTAGAGTATTCAAAACTTCAAATTTATATTTTAGACGGTCAAAACAAATAAAAGTTTTATATTATATATATATATATATATATATATTTGCCAAGTCAGGGGTTCATTTGAACCCCTAGGTTATGACTAACGCCGCCCATGAGGTACATGCTTTTGGTACCTATAAGCTCTTTTGTCATATATATATATATATATATATATATAATTCAATAATTGGAAGATGGAAATTTGAATTTTTGATATTTCAGTTCTGAAAACACCTAGATATGCCAATTATATTGTATTATGCTTTAAATTGGCTCACATGTGTTGCAGCCTGATATAACAGCACCAGGGACAGAAATCTTGGCTGCATATTCACCGATTGTTTCACCCACATCCTCCGATGAAGACAAGAGGCGTGTTATGTACAGTATATTAACCGGAACCTCCATGGCTTGCCCCCACGCCTCGGGTGTGGCTGCATATGTCAAAAAGTTTCACCCCAATTGGTCTGCTGCAGCCATCAAATCTGCCATTATGACTACCGGTAATCTTTTTCAATTCTTCTAGTGCCTTTTTATTTTTCCTAGCTAAGCAGTTTTCGCTAGGATTTGACTTCACAGGGGGGAAATTTTTATACACATGCAAGTGCACTGTTAACATTTTCCATATAGTGTGTTTGAGACCAATCTGAAATATAAAAATCACTCATGTTTATATCAAGTGATGTTTAATGCAAAAAAAAAAAAAAAAAAAAAAAATCAACAAAACAGTATTAATCTGTAAAAGATTTTCACATGAATAAATCAATTTTTGATTTTTTTGTAAAGTCAAAATTTCACTTATGAATGGAAAGAGCTTATATAGTGAGACAGACTTCAAGTACAACACACATAAAATTATGTTATTTTGGAATTATCCCAAAGTTCTATTGCTTATTACACAATTTTTTTACGAAAGAGGATAAGTTATTTTAGTTAGAATTTGAGTTCATGCATGTCAGGAGTTTAAAAAAAATTATATATATATATATATATATATATTTATTTTTAGAGATAACAATATATTTTTTTCTTCCCCCAACCTTCATTTTTTAAATAGGTTTTGAACTTTAAAAATGCTGATAAAATATGGATTTCTCTTTTTAATGAATTCTGACATATAAAAAAGATACTAGTCTATTTTCAATAAGTTAATAGTGATTATAAATATGATAACAAATTTATATAGCCAATTTTTTTAAAGTAAATAAAAATAAAGTATAATTAGGGGGCTCCAATAAAACTGCCTTGGCTTCGCCTATATGGCTAAGTACTAGTGAAGTTTTTGTTTTTACTTTTTTTAATGGAAAATAAAGTTTTTTGTTGCTAAAATCACCAACTCATTTTGTATTTATAGCTTCGCCCATGAATGCAACCAAAATTTTAGCAGCAGAATTGGGTTATGGATCTGGGCAAATCAATCCAACAAAGGCTGCTCATCCTGGACTCGTGTATGATGCTTCGAAAGAAGACTACATCAAATTGTTATGCGGTTTAGGCTATGATGAGAAGGACCTTAGACTCATTTCAGGAGATAACAGCACTTGCCCCAAAGTTTCCACAAAAACATTGGCCAGAAATCTGAATCATCCTTCAATGACGGCTATGGTCAAACCATCGAAGTCTTTTAATGTTACCTTTCACAGGACAGTTACGAATGTAGGCTTTGCAAATTCCACTTACAAGGCCACAACCTTCACAAAATCCAAAGTGAAAATAGTTGTAGAGCCTGAAGTGCTCTCCTTCAAGTCCTTATATGAGAAGAAGTCTTTTGTGGTGTCTGTTACTGGAGGACAAAGAGTTCTGCCAACTGATTACTCAATGGCGTCCTCATCATTGGTATGGTCAGATGGCAGTCATAGTGTAAGGAGTCCAGTTTTTGTGTTTGCACTGTTAACTTGATCAAGGGTGAAAAGGATATTGTTTTGACCCCGATTATATTATGCAACAGATTATTTACTTTAGTTCCAGTTATGTTACCAAGAGTTTCGTAACTTAATTAGTTAGTATCTTTTGGTGTTGTCAATGGAGACACCCTTTAAATCCCCTTCTTATTGTAAATATGAAATTAAGAAAATAAAATAAATAAAAAGTCTGCAAATTGTTCAATTAATTTTTAACAATTAAAGAATAAAACATAGTCTACAACATTTGTGCAACTTTTTTTTTTTTTTTTTTAAATCTCCTTAATTTGATATTTTCCTTTTAAATCTATTAAAGGTAAGAAGGTTATTGTGAGTCTATGCCAAAGAAAGACCAATGTTCATCCTCTTCGCGAGAAGCGCAATCCACTTTGTACTCCTCATTTTTGTCATCATTTTGGTGCTATTATACACAGTCTTCCTAATTGTTTTAAGGGTTGTGTTAACGGGCACCGCACGGTGCCCATTAAGCACAAAATTTTTTACATATTCCTCACACAATTTTTGTTTTTTTGTTTTTTTCAATTTATGTCAATTTTTCAGTTTTGTAGGTACTGTTTGAGATTTTTTTTTGACTTTTTCTGACAAATTTTTTTTTGTCTTTTTTCCACTTAACTAGCACCAAGCGGTACTGGTTAACATTCTCCTTGTTTTAAATTGTAAGCTAGTAAGAAACGAGCTGACAAAAGAATTCATGCCCAAGGCACATGACCCTGTGCCTTTGCTCAGTAACTATAAATGTCCATTTCTAATAATGTTACCCTTGTGCTTACAGAAAAAGCCGATGCTACTTAAGATTGTTACCATGTGATGTGTTTATGGTATACTTTGCATATATTCTTTTGGAAAATACTAGAACCACAACTTGCCACATAAGACTTTTGCCACAACTTATGTGGCAAGTCGTAAGTAGTGGAGTTGTAGATTAACTGCTTTTATTCCACCACTTGTGACTTATTACGTGAGCAAATTATGGCAAAAGTTATGGTTCTAGCCTTACTCTATTCTTTTTTAGTTGTTTAGAGTCTAATTTTCAATGAAAAGTATAAATTTTGGAGATAAGGTAAACGAGGAAAGGGAAGGAAGAGGTGGAATTCGAATTGATGCACAAGCATGAGGTCTATAAATAATGAAAACTGTTACGTTTACAATATTTTTATAACAAATCTTATGTGTCACATTGTTACTAGTTTTAATTTGAATCTACAATTAAAATTATTTTTTTATCTACCAATTAGGAAATTACAATATGCTACATAGTATTTGTTGTGAAAGTGTTGTGAAAATATTATGTACATAGTATTTTGTATATATTATTTTGTGTTTAATAATTGTTGTTTATTATCATCTATTTGTTTATGAGTCATGTTAACCGCTACCTTTAGAACAATTATTAATAAATCATATAAATAAATTTTTGACACCAACTTCATGAAAAATATAAAAATATGTAAAAAAAAAAAAATCAATTGCTTTTAGTTTCTGAAAATAAAAGAGATATGGAATTTTGAACCCTAATTATTGTAATAAAAGAGAGTAAGGGTCCATTTGGGAAGTGATGAAAACTGAAGCTTATTTGATTTTGTAACTTATTTTCGGTACTTTGATTATAAAAAAAAACTTATTTTTGATACTATTCATAGATCTTATTGTACTATTTAGCTAGCTTTTAACTTTTTTTTTTTTTTTTTTAATTTTTACACTTTTAGTAAAAAGTTTTCAGTTTTAGCTGATCTCAAAAGTAAACTACAACGAGTTAATTCTTAGTGAAAAAAGAAAAAAGAAAAAAAAAAAAGAGTTAAAACTAATCTAGGTTTTTTTTTTTTTTTTTTTTCCTCAAAAAAAAAAAAAAAAAGGTTTTGTTTTGTTTTATTTATTTTTTAATGCAAACACGATGTCGTTTATTGTCTCAATCCCAGAGTTCTTTGTGCTTCATTTGGCAAACGAGTGGTGTTGCCATTATCAACTCGGTGACACAAAGTAACTCCAATGGCAACTCGTGCATTTTCAAGACTGAAAACCCCAATTTGCACCTCGATACTCATTCGGAACCTAACAAGAACATCCATTATACACCACTCATTGCCTCTAAAACCCAAAGTTCCAGCATTAGAACCCGACTACTGCAAACCCATATGTGGATTTAAGCTATACCATGATGGGAGACCCAGAGGACCCCTCTGGAGAGGCAAGAAGCTGATTGGCAAAGAAGCGCTTTTTGTAATATTGGGGTTAAAGAGGTTCAAGGATGATGAAGAGAAGCTTGAGAAGTTCATCAAGACCCATGTGCTAAGGCTCTTGAAGATGGATTTGATTGCTGTGCTATCTGAGCTTGAGCGCCAGGAAGAGGTTGCTTTGGCTGTCAAGGTCTTGAATTTTCGCTTCCATTGTACTTTCTATTTCACTTTCTCATTTGGGTTGCTTTTAGATTTTTAGTTTTTGGGTTTATGGTTGGTCACTCTCTCGCTCACAATTGAGATAGTCATATTGCTGATCTTCTGGATGGGGAATTTACTTCGTATAATATGAAAACAAGTAGTTTTTTTTGTGGCTAAGTGTATTAAGAAGAGCAGTAAATGGGGATGTCCTGGAAGTGTTTGATAAAATGCTTTAAAGAAAATATCTGCTCTTGGGAACTTCTTATATGCTTTGATTTGATGATTGTTGAGAATTATTTTACTTTCCTGTAAAATGGAGGCTTCATAGAAAAAAGCAATCTGAACTATGTTCACTCAAGGAGGTATATTGTCAATTGAACCTGTCAGTGCTCTATCTCAAACAAGGATCTTAGTTAACATGCAAAGAATAAAAGATTATAAAAGAAATATTTTTTCCCCTTTTAAATCATTCTAAATTGATAAATTATTAGCAATTGAAAAAGAGAGAGTTTGTTTTTACATTTTGGGTTTAGTATGCTCCTTCAAGATCAATGGTAATAATGACTTTTATAGTTACTTTTCTTTATTTGTTCTTGCCTGCCATCCTCCATTTCTGCAATTTTATTGTGGGCTTTATATTGTCCAAAGTTATGTTTCTTCATAATCCAGAACACACAGTTTGGTTAGGCTATTTCACTATAGTAGTCTCTCAAATTACATCAATTTACGCCTCATTCCATTTATTTATATTCTTATGCTGAGATTTTGATGTGGTTTTCTTTTACTATGACTATACACTTGAGCTTACAAGCAACTCAATGAATTTTCAGGTGTTTAAAGTGATACGGAGGCAAGATTGGTACAGGCCTGATGCTTTTCTGTATAAGGACTTGATTATTGCATTAGCAAAGTGTCAGAAAATGGATGACGCAATGCAGTTGTGGGAAGACATGAGAAAGGAGAATTTGTTCCCTGATTCTCAAACATACACGGAAATGATAAGGGGGTTCTTGAGGCATGGATCTCCTGCAGATGCAATGAACGTATATGAAGACATGACGAAGTCTCCAGAGCCCCCTGAGGAATTGCCATTCAGGATTTTGTTGAAGGGACTTCTTCCACATCCCCTTTTGAGAAATAGAGTTAAACAAGATTTTGAGGAGCTCTTTCCTGAACGGCATGTGTACGATCCTCCAGAAGAGATCTTTGGCTTACGCTGAGGTTTGCATTTGGTGTTTCCCCCCTTTTTTGGTAGTTAAAGATTTTGAGGGGAATCGATCCCCAGAAATGTCCCGCCACCAAGGATGGATGTGCTAGTTGGTCCAAAGACCATCGCTGCAATTGGTGCTTTGTTTTCGTATAATATCTTTTTTGAGAATATATATTGGCATATTTAGATAGAATGGTATCAAACTCCTTTGGATACAATTCTTTTATGTAAACGAAGCTCTTTATTGCCCAACGAGTAGGCAAGGGATTTATGGATAGTTCAACTTCTTTCTAGTTGAATTCAATCTGAGATGGTAGCTTGACATCTTAAAGGTCATAACTCTGTTATGGACCTGCTTGAGAGTAGAAATGGAATTTGATACCAACCTGAACCTGATTGACTCGGTGCCAGCCAAAAACCACCCACCTTATCAGGTTGTCAAGATAATATATTGAAGATAATACATGAGCAGTTTAAAGATGTCTAGAAAATAAGCCAAGAAACAGATTCCGTAAAAGACTAAAAGTTGCTTCCTCCATTTCTTTTAATAATAGTAGAAAAGGTACGCCCAAAGCTTTTACCATTTGGGGACAGCATTTAAGTACATAATTGTCTTACTTCCGTGATATTCATCATTTATGATAAATAAATTCAATTGCTCATTAAGATGATAAAATATTCGAAAATTTATATTGAAGAAAATATTTTTTGCTGCCCTCTAAGATTGACCGCAAAATCTTAATTAACTGCTTCATGCTTCAGTCTTATGGTGGGCTCATGCAGGTTTATTACTCATGCAACTTTTTGTTGTCCTTTGAAGCGTGATTGCATCACACTTATCAGCTTGGTTAAGTAAATGGTGCTCTAAAATTGATGATAGATAAATCGTTACTTCTCATGTATTCAGCATGTAGGTTTGATCATTAAATGAAGCCAGAGCTTTTCTGTTCCAATTATTGCCCACATGCCTATGTTAGCAATTTTCTATACTTTATTACTTTTATCTCATATTGTAGTTTTATTACTAACAGCCTAAGCCAGTACAGTCTTGCATCGTGCTCTTTTAGTGGTCAGAGCTTGGATTATCAGACAGTTGGATTCATTTAGTATGCAGAATTGGTTTCTTCTTTTTTGAGGACATGATCAAAATTCATTTGAAGATAAATTAGTATCTTCTTTTTCTTTTTCCTTTTATTTTCTTCTTTAGAGGGACTTCATTTTGGTTTTAGGGCATACTAGTTATCCCTCATATTATTGAGGGATAATTACACTTTACCCACCTGTGGTTTGCCTCTAATTTTATGTGCCTATCTGTGGTTTCAATTTTGACACTTTACCCACCTGTGGTTCTCACCGTTATTGTGCCGTAACCCACCTCTCCCTCAGCCATTACTCTAACACAGAATATGTAAAAAACCAAATCCCAAACGGATTAAAACACTCTTACTCTCAAAACTCACTCACTAACATGAAGAACATACACCTAGAAATCTAATACAAATTAAATCAAGCAATACCATCAAAGTACAACCCACAGATCTATCAAAATACAACTAAAAACACAAGAGAAACAAGATCAATAAGTGGTATTAACCTTTCTCTCAATTCACACATATTTTGAAAATGAAGAACATAGACCTAGAAAAATCAAACTCAAATCAACCTTCACAAATATATATTTGCCTTGTTGTCTCTCTTTCACCACAATGGTTACTAATTTGTTCAAAGAAAAAAAAAATCAATGGTCGACCACTCACACCTGTTCTTCTTCAACAATCTCTCTCCAAACCCCAAACCCAGCCATGGCCGACCACTCACAGCTCATCTCCGCCGCTCCAACACCACCTCAGATGGTGGTTCTCAAGCTCGAACCTCCCTCTCACTGGAATCTCTATCTTAACCCAATCTTAGCCTAAACACCTCCCTCTCTCTTTGATCTTTCGGAATCTAAAAGAATTGAAGCTTCCAAGCTCCTTCGTGGCAAACCACAGCCACCACCATCTCTCCACTTCTCTACCCGATCTTTCTGAACCTAACTTTCAAACTCACTCTTCGATCTACCACAGTGGTGTGGAGGCCCTGCACAATTAGACCCGGGCTCGATGTAGGAAATCGTTGACCGATCTGGTGGCGAATCCGGTGATTCCGTGGGTTCTGAGTTTTACTTCTATTATACCCAGCAAATCACGATGTTGTACTGTTCTTGGTTTGTTGTGATTTTTATTCTACTGTTCTGGGTTTGTTATGATTTTCATTCTACTGTTCTGGGTTTGTTATGATTTTCATTCTACTGTTCTGGGTTTGTTGTGATTTTTATTCTAGCAAATCACGGTTCTGGGTTTTATTCTACTGTTCACGACGTTGTATTTTTTCCAGTGGGTTTGTTGTTTGGCTTTGAAACCTTCCTCTCTCATATCTCTATTCTAATGTTCTGGGTTTATTTTGCTTCATTTGATTTGTATTAGTTTTCTGGATGTATGTTCTTTATGTTTTTTTTATGTTCTTCATGTTTGTGAATGATGAGAAACCAATACATATTTTAATCTTGTTTTTCTCTTGTCTTTTTTGTTTTTCTTGTTTTGGGAGGAGAGAGACATAAAATGGGTGTAAAAAGACTTATTTACCCATCTTTTTTAACAGAGGTGGGTTACGGCATAATAACGGTGAGAATCACAGGTGGGTAAAGTGTCAAAATTGAAACCACGGGTAGGCACATAGAATTAGAGGCAAACCACAGGTTGGTAAAGTGTAATTATCCCTATTATTGAAGAGCATGGTCAAATATGAACCAGTGAATCATGTAGGGCTGTAAATGAACCAAGCCGTTCATAAACAGCTCGGGCTTGACTCAATAAAAAGCTCATTCAAGTTTGTCTGTTTATAAACAAGTCAAGTTTAAGCTTTAGTTTTAGGCTTGTTTAATAAATAAGCCGAGCCCGAGTAAAAAATATTATTCGTGAATAAGCTCATGAACACCAAGACTCGATACAAAAGTAACAAAATAAGTTAAGTTTAAGCTTATTTATGAGTTTGGTAATAAAATTGATATGAGCTTGACAAGTAAACTCATATCCTTCTAAGACTTTAATTAATTATAAGTTGAGACCATTCATCCAAACCAAATAAGCTAGATAATAAACTTGATATAGGCTTTATAATATATACTTATTTTGGATCTCAAGCTCAAAAGCATAATATTGAGCTTGAGTTTGGGCTTGATATTGAGCTTGAGTTTGGGCTTGATATTGAGCTCGATCTTGGCTTGACTAATGAATCAAGCCAAGCCAAGCCAAGCTGAGCTGAGCTCAAGCTTGAACATTATTTTTAGGCTCGTATCAAGTTCAAGTCAAAATTGAACATTCTACTTTTGCTGTTGAGTCGAGTTTGAACATTCACTACTCGAGAAAGTTCGGCTCGTTTACAGCCCTAAACTTGAATGGTTGACCCTCATTTTATAGGAAAAAAGGAAATAAGAGATGGGCAGTCGATGCACATAGATGAAGCATTGCTATATTTTAGAGCTCCTATATATGAATTTCTGAGCTTCACACCCCCCCCCCCCCCCCCCGACAAACCCAAAAAGGAAAGCTTTTAAGTAATCTGTAATGTATTGCAAGGGACTTTTTGCCTTTCCCCTTCCTAATCTAATCTCTTTTACTGCAGGAGTTGTGGGGTAAATTTGTTTACATATATATCAGTGTTGATATGTGAGCAATCTATGTAATATTCAACCTAGGCTTGTCACCAAGTAGGGCATTAAAGTGGGTGAATTTATGTTTGACTTTCTAAGGTTGCCATGTGTTGAAGGCCCCTAACTTATGGGTTTAATGGGCCAATCTTGTCCTACATGGGCGGGTTGTAATTACAAACAATTGAATTTGAATAGATTATCAATACAACTTAAAGGCTCCTAGTCCATGGGTTTAATGGGCCAATCTCATTCTACATGGGTGGGTAGCAATTATAAATAATTTATATATATATATATATATATATGCATGTGTGACAACTTTTTTTTTTCACCCAATTTTTTTTCCTCCACAATCTCAATAATTATATCACTCATATCATGACTTCTTTATTTATTTGGACTCTTCAAATCTAATAATTTTTTTTATCATACAACAGTGGTAGTCTTTTCTCTCCCTTTAACCTCTCATCCTTGGTTAACAAGATTTAATCCAAGAAACTTAAAATTTGTCACATGAATATTTCAAGTCTCAATTTATTTTATTATCTGTTTAGAATATAAGGCTAAAGTTCATTTGAACCTAAAATCCATAAACATCCCTCCACACTTTGCCTAAGTTGACAATAAAATGAATTAAAAATTAGCTATAAGTTGAGTGACAGACCACACAACCGTTAAGATCCATAACCATATAGATCAATAAGTTTAGGGGAAGAGGACACAACTTTATGAATCTATCCTTCTACAATATGCCTATTGATTTGTTAAACAAATGAATAATATGGAAAGCATTCTCTCCTTTCATCACTAAATACTCTCTCTTATTCATTTTTTTCTTCTCTTTCATATGCATTTTCTTTTTATTCATCGTGCTCCATAATTAGATGTTGGCCATTATGGTGGAACAACAATGAGTGGCGCTTATAATTGGAGGTTACTTGTGTTTTCATTATAATGCTAGAGATATCTGTTGTGTGATAATCATGTTCAATAAGTATGAGTATCCAACAAATCACATATTCACAGCTTAAGCAATTAATCAAAAAAATTTCACACACACACACAATATATATATATATATATGTTTGTTGGTGTAACTCAAAGTCACAACTCATATGTTCATATTGTAAGGTAGCCGCGGTTGGAATGGATAATACATAATATTAAAGCCTTCTTGTCCAACAAGTGGTCGTGCCGGAGTGGTTATCGGGCATGACTAGAAATCATGTGGGCTCTGCCCGCGCAGGTTCGAATCCTGCCGACCACGATTTTTTATTTTTTATTTTTGTGTCACTTTTCGTCTTAATGGATCTAGATTCTAGAACTGGCTCAGCTACAAGCATATTTGAACAGCCCAATGACTCATCAACATGGTCAACTTCCAATCTATGGCCAATTAACACACATGGCTTTATATATTTTAAACAACATTACACACTTTTTCACCCACATGTATATTAAAAACACCCAAATAATATAACTCAAACTCCTCTCCCAAACACCCTTAAAGATTTCTGAACTTGGAACACCCAAACAATATAACTCAAACTCCTCTTCCAAACACTTTCTTGGTGTTTGGGAGAGGAGTTTGAGTTTGAGTTTGACTTTATGGAAATCGAGTTACAAAACGTCACTATAGGTCCTTAAAACGTCACTATAGGGTCCTTAAAAACGTCGCTATAGAGCCTAAATCGATTTTGAGAAACTCGATTTTTAAAAGAGGGGCATTTCCCTAATTAGTTTGAGAAAGTAGGCAAAATGCTGGATTTTTTTTTTTTTGGAAGGGGCATTTGCCCATTTTCTCCTGGGTTGGATTCTCATTTCTCAAAAAACTTGAAGCATTGCTTGTGTTTTTGAAGAATGGTTTGTTTGAATAAGGGACAAGGAATGAAGACAACTCCAACCAAGATGCAGAAATTCTCTCCTCACATGGAAGTAAGAGATGCTCTTAATTCAATCTTTGGCCTCAAAAAAATAAAAGATATTCCTTGATCAAGACGGTGCAACCGAACCCAAACTAGCCGTGTTTGTGCCTTGACACAACCCCATGAAGGTGGTTTAAAGTCCATATAAGCTTTTATGTTATCGGTTCATTTTGAAAATTTTAATAATAAATAATTGTTATGATTCATATATTATAATATTTAAAAGTTAATTTTGATTATATGACCATTATCAATTATATTTAAGAAATTAATTTAGATTTTATATTATATGTTACTAAAATGAGTTAAAAATGTAAGTTGTTGGTTAGGTATTACATTGTGTCTTTAATTCTTTATATTCATACTTGCAAAATATTAAAATGACAAGAGATCAGTAATTGTAAATTTTGTTTTTAGAAATTCATTCAACACAAAATGTGAACATGTGTGTTAAGGACAATGAAAATATGTAATCCAAGTGCACTTATTAATATATTATATCAATAAAAAAAATATTTATTGATATAATATTAACAAAAAGTTACACATGTTTTTTTTTTTTTTTTTTTGAGAATCACATACCACATACAAAGAGGGAATGTGATTCTAACACAAAGGTATGCCACAAACTCTACATAATAACCATGGTAACTTTTAAGTGAGGGTATATCAAGTTATACTATACACACAACACGTTCTCTTAAACAATATAGGAGAATACCTTTTTCTTAAACACATACACACAGGAAATGGAGTTCCAACACAGAGATAATTGCAAATGTACTTGATGATATATATATATATATATATATGAGATGTGTTTAAGTTATACAGTGTAACTTTAAGAAATGTTATACACTTAATAACTTTTTATTGGATAAATAATTTGAAAATTCTGCTATTAGATTGCATGTTCTTTATAGTCTTAACACGCATGCCAAAAGACATGTTAATCGGGCATTATTTACTATTTGATAAATAAAACCATCTTTCATGGATAATTTTAAATTACAAAAACTTATACTTTAAATATTTGATCGATGACCTAGTTATTTATCTTTTGTTATCTTGAAATTTTGTAAGTAAGGAGAATATACAAAAACACTGTAATCTAACAGCGGATTGTCAAAATTTGCATCCAATAATGATATATTGAGTCCGTTTGGATATAACTTATTGTTACTGAAAACTGATTGTTGCTGAAAACACTGTAGCAAAATAATTTTTAAATGCATGAATAGTACCGTGGGACCTATTTTTAATATTTTTTAATGCGTGAACATTGTATGCACAGTGCGTGAACAGTGCATACACAGTTCATGAACAGTAAATATTGTTGTTGAAAGTCAACAATTGTGGGCAAAAAAAAGAAAAAAAGAAAAAGAAAAAGGGAGAAAACGCACTTTGAGGAAACGTAGACGCAGGTTTAAGTTGTATCCAAACCCTCACATTGAGTGGTAACATTGACTAAAGTACATCAGGTGTAACTTGAACCCGTTAATACATGATAATGAATTCATATTTTGACATAAATGCAAATATTTGATGATGTTAAAGACCAAATGAAGAGAATTCCCAATGAATGTGCCCTCATTACAGTACCTTAGACCACTAAGACTTGACCAATGCCATTGCTGAAGAAGGAGAGGGCCAATCCCAAACCCACAATCGAGATGAGCAAGATTGGTTGTTGATGGAGAATAAAGTTATGGAAATGGCGGATCTTGTGAAGTATATTGATGAGTCAAATGTTAAACTTGAAGAAGTATATTGATGGAAATGGCGGATCTTGTGAAATGGCGGAACTTGTGGAAATGACAAATTCATTTACATGTGTTTATGAATTAATTATCAAGTCATCATGATGTCATCTTTGTCCTTGGGTGACATATTTTTAGCTATTTTGGGTTTTATTTTCTTGGCTCTTAATAAAGGGTGTGTTTAGGAAAATTGTTAATAAATTATTTTTAAAAAGTTTTGATACAATTATAATGGGAAATATAAAAGATTGTTAAAAAAATTAATTGTTATTTTTTATTTTTCTCATAAATTTTTTTTTAAAATATTTCTTAAACCAATGCCTTTATGACATTTTTTCACCTTCTCCAATTTTCTTTCTTTGTTGAACAATTTTTATTTATTTTTTGTTTGTTTGCATAGGTACAAAAAGAAGAAGAGGCCAGAAGGGGGTGGGGATGGATGCAGAGTGGGTACAAGATAATTGATAGTAGCTCCGTTCAATAATATAGGTTGAGGCTGTCACTATGCATATTTCAGAGTAATGACAACTATATATTTAATTTAAAATAAAAGGTCATATCCAGTACTCAAATCTCTCATTTTTGCAGGGTTTGAGAAATTTTATGGTATGCAGCTTACCTCTTAATTTTTTGAAGCGGTTAATTCATGAACTTGAACTTGTGACTTGCTGTTTTAGATGAAATGCACTTGCTTTCACACCAAGACCCAAAAGTTAAAAATTATTATTTTTCTTTCTTTTTATTTTTAAGTAAAGTCTAAATGATAATGATTGTTTCATATAAAAAATTTTCACACTCATACGGATCATATTTACAAATAGATCATATGTACAAATATTCTTAGAAAAGGGGACACCTAGCTTCCACATTTTTCACATGATATGGGCACTATTAGCATGAAGTAATCATTTTCCTATGGTAAGGGGTTTATGAGAAATGGAAGAACTATTACGTGTTAATTTTTTAACAAGATTGGTTGTTAATGGAGAATAAAGTTATGGACATGCGGATCATGTGAAGTATATTGATGAGTCAAATGTTAAACTTGAGGACAAGTTTCTTTTAGAGGGCGAGCCTTGGTTAGTTAGTGCATTTGGAGCAAACATTTCCATTTGAAGCAAAGCGGTATGGACAAGTTGTACCTCCAAGCAAAGCTATTTTTATGAAAATGTGCACAATTATTTGAGATAAGTGTTAAATCAATGATTCAATATAGAAGTTTGGAGAAATTACACTTTATCACCTTAAATTATGCTCTAAATTACACTTTGCACCATAAACTATTTGAATGTACAGTTTGCACTCTAAACTATGACCCTTGACCTTTTTATACTTAATTTGCATCCTAATGTTATTTTTACTGTTAAGTTATATGGGAATATGAAGCATGTGACTTACATGTGTATATTTCTTAAGTAGCACAAACTTAAAAGACCAAAAACCTCTTTTTTCAATCAGTTAAAAACAAATTTTTTTTTTAAATCTCTCTCCCCAAATCAAAATCCTTGGAACCCTAAATTCCCAAATCAAAATCACTTTCAATACCACGACTATTCCACCACCGCGACAAGTAGCTTGAAAGATTTGTAAGAGGCATGATCTTTGTCACCTCGACAATGTAAGAAATTTGGTTTTTTTGCCGGCCATCTATTGATTGATGTTGAAATTTCTGCAATATAGAATAGGCGTTGAAGAAATATATAGATTGTTTCAAAGAACACTAATCCATACTTTGACCGAATGGAAAAATTCTATTGTCCAAAGGTTTCAGTGCTTTGTCTTTTGTTCTATATTAAAATATATACCATGCTTCATAGAACCTACCTCATAGAATAGGGATTCGTAGAGTAGGTAAAAGGCCAATACCTTAGCTTTTGACTTTCATCATACTTTCAACTACAACTTGACGGTTTCTTTTAGGGATTTAGGGCTTCTTTTGAGCAGTGGTTTCACGGTGGTAAAGCAATGGTGGTGTTGAAGATGATTTTGATTTAGAGATTTTTAATTTGGAGAGAGGAGCTAATGCAAGAGAGAGAGAGAGAGAGCTGGATAACAAAACAATTGTTTTTAACTGATGAGAAAGAGGGGTTTTTGGTCTTTTATGTTTGTGTCATTTAAGTAATACACACATGCAAATCACATGTTTCATATTTCCATTCAACTTAAAAGTAAAACTAACGTCATAGTGTAAAGTGTAACAAGAATTATAGTTTAAAGTGCAAATCATTCATTCGAATTATTTAGGTTACAAAGTGTAATTTAGGGTATACTTTAAGATGATAAAGTGTAATTTTTCCTAGAAGTTGACAAGACAAGTGCTTAATTGATTTATGCATATTGGATGCCATGCCAGATTTCTTGTTGGATGTTATGTCTATTGTTTCCTCCTCTTTGAAATCCCTTTAGAGTTGGGATTTTTTTATTTATTCAAAAGCTTTAATTACTTTGCTCACAATTTAGTTTGTTGGGCTTCTTTTTGTAAATGGGATGGACCTATTGTCACTTCTTTTCTTCTTAATGAGTTTCTTATTCGAAAGTTAGAGATGGGTTTGAGCCCTCCCTCTCTCTTTCCTCTTAATATAATCTTTATTTATCAAAAAAAAAAAAAAAGATTTAAGCATGTGGGAATTTATTTAGCTTGTGATTATTTTAGCATGTGAAAAGTTCATTTACACATATTTAGGAATTAATAAGCTAGTTACATCCTCGTCCTCGGGTGACATATTAGTAGCTATTTTATGCTTTCTTTTCTGTCTTTGTTGGGTAGCTGTTATGTTGGTACAAAAAGAAGAAAAGGCCAGAAGGGGGTGGGGATGGCTGTGGTGGGTACAAAGTACCAAAAAAAAGTAATTCATATTTGATACTGCCTCCGTTCAATAATATGGGTCGAGGTTGCCACTGCACATATTTCTGACTTCTGAGTAATGATAACTAAATATTTAAAGTAAAAAAAAAAAAAAAAATAGTTGTATCCAATAAATAAATCTCTCATTTTTGCAGGGTTTGAAAAAGTTGTGAAAGGCGGCTTTACTTTCAATTTTTTTGAACAAGTTGATCCACGAACTTGAACTAATAACTTATTGTTTTTTATAAAAGACACTTGCTTTCACACCATGACCTAAATGTTAAAAATTATCATTTTTTTTTTCTTTCTCCCTATAATTTTAAGTAAACGTCTAAACAACCACGATTGTTCCACATAAAAAATTTCACACTCATGCGGATCATATGGACAAATATTCTTAGAAAAGGTGGACACCTAGCATCAACATTTTTCACATGTTATGTACTATATTAGCATGAAGTAATAATTTTCCTATGGTTAGGGGTATCTGAGAAATGTAGGTACTTTTATGTTTTCATTTTTAGACCTAATTTTAAACATTATAGAAACAGCTTTTTAGTGAGGTAAGGATGCACTTGTAGAAGTGGAGCTAAAAAGCTAAATAGCTATTTTAGCTCTACCAAAACACAAAAATAACCATATAGCAGTGGAGCTAAAGTTATTTTTTTTAGCTTCATTGCTA
The DNA here is from genome assembly GCA_023736055.1 of Quercus glauca. Classification (NCBI taxonomy): domain Eukaryota; kingdom Viridiplantae; phylum Streptophyta; class Magnoliopsida; order Fagales; family Fagaceae; genus Quercus; species Quercus glauca. The sequence continues at coordinate 30,997,530 of CM043315.1, forward strand.
CAGTGCACATCCATAGATGGATGTGCACTTTAGCTTAGAGCTAATTTTTTTTTTTATTCTCTGCCTGGTTGTGTGTGTGGCTGTGATGGTTGTGTGTAGTGGATATATTATTTTATTGTATTGAAAGCTAAAATAGATCCACTGCTATAGCATGTGTGTAAGTAAAATAGATAAAATAACTTTTTCTGGTGCTAATAACTAAATTTTTAACTTCACTGCTGTAGATGCCTTAAAATAGTAGTGGTAGGCTATGTGAAAAAAAAAATAATAATAAAATCTAGTTAGCAGATAAAATAAACAATACATTGTACTAGACATATATTCGAATCTTTTTTCTTTTTTTCTTTTTTTCTTCTTTTTTTGATGAAGGAAAAAACTTTATTAACACAGAAACAGGAGACTACAAAAACACACTAGCTGCCACAATCATTCCAAGCAACAGAAGCAAAAATAGGGGGGCAGCAACCTAAATCAAAAGATCCAAACAAATTACATGACAAGGACCATTTTGCAAGATGATGGGCAACCATATTAGCTGACCTATGAACCCAAGAGACAAAGACATGAGATAGATCAGAAAGCAACACTTGCATCTCCAGAACTATGGGCCTAATTCTCCATGGGGAAGCTTGGCAAGGATTGATAAGAGCATCACAAAAAATCTTTGAATCAAACTCAATATTAATACCCACTGCTTCCAATTTGGCTGCCAACTCCAAAGCCTATCTCACTGCTTCAGCTTCAACTTAAAGAGGGAAGGTGGTATTCACCTTTTGAGAGCAAACAAAGACCAACCTTCCCCTCCAATCCCTCGCCACTGCAGCAACAGAAGAAAAAAGAGGCCCAATTGCAGCATCCACATTAATTTTAATTGAGAATCTCCCTGGGAGGGACCAAGCAAGCGGCCGCTTCGCAGGTCTCACAGGAACCACCTCAGCAGCTCTAGAACTCTGGAATTCAGCAAGAAGCCTCCCAATTCTAGAAGATAGGACCTCAATACTTAGGGAGGTATTTTCAAAGAGAACTTGATTCCTCAACTTCCAAATTCCATCAATAAGAACAGCTCCAAACAAAAAAAATTCCTTTTTCTGACCAGGAGACAAGTTAGTCAAGAAAGGGGGGGAGAAAAGAAAGTGAATAAGCTCTAATGAAGAAGAAAACCCAAGGGCATCAAACCTCACACCCCATTTACTACTGAACCATAGAGCTTTTGCCACCGGACATAGAGCGAAAAGATGGATCGAGGACTCAACTTCTGTTTTGCAAAGAGGACAAAACACCTCTCCAATATCCAAACATCTGGCTAAATTGACTTTAGTAGGCAAACAATCCGCTGCAACTCTCCAAATTAACATTTTAAGCCTTTCATGAAGATTAGATTTCCAAAGTTGATGACAAAGAGGCACAGGTGGCTGACTAGCTGAGAAACCCCGACAAAACCAATAGGCTGATTTAACCGACAAATCTCCAGAGCTTGTGAGGGTCCAAATCCACCCATCCTCAACAACACAAGATGATACTAGGATTTTTAAAATTAATTCTATTTCTGAATCCTCAAACCAATGCTTCAGCATATGGATGTCAAAGGCATTATGATCAGAGGTTAGAAGTTGAGAAACCAACACTATTTCATTCGGATTAACCCCAACCTTGGGCTTAGGAATAAAACCCTGAATATCTGGAATCCAAGGGTCATCCCAAATTCTTAAGGAATTACCATCACCAACAGTCATACAAGCTGCATTAGAGAAAAGGTGCTTGACACCTTCTAAACTTTTCCAAATTGAAGAGGAATGGCCTTTAAAGATTTGAGACAGCCAATTATTTCTAATCTTGTATTTAGCTCTAAGAACCTTAACACAAAAGACAGTTCTTACTAGACAACAACCACCAGGCTATCTTCGAAAGAAGGGCTTGATTGAATTCCCAAGATTTCTTGAAACCCAAACCACCTTCCTTCAAAGGTCTACAGAGAGAGGACCATGAGATGGGAGTCCAAAAATGACTAGACTCCGTTTTAGGATTCCACCAAAACCTACGAACCACCGCATCAAGTTGGTCACAAAAATTCTTAGGGAATTGTAAGGCAGCCATGGTATATGTTGGAATGGATTGAGCCACTGATTTAATTAGAGTTGCTCTTCCTGCCTAAGATAAATTTTTACTTTTCCAACCATTAAGCTTACCCACTAACCTGTCTTTTACCATCCTGAGATCTTGGGATCTACTTTTAGATAAAAACAAGGGAACACCAAGATAGGTGGAACAATGAGGAAGAGAATTAAGACCCCACCAACATTTTATTTGGTTGAGAAACTGAGAGCTGACATCTTTGGAGGGGAAGACACCAGAATTCTCCACACTAATTAATTGTCCAGACCAAGAACAATATTTTTCCAGGCATATTTTAAGCGAGGCAAGCTCAGAAATCTTGGCTTTGCAAAATAGGATGACATCGTCTACGTAGCAAAGTTTTGAAATAGAAGGCGCATTGCAGGCCACTTTCACTGGAGATATATTTTTCTGATCCACCTCTCTATTGATCAACCTTATAAGCACCTCACTACCAAGAATAAATAAGTATGGAGAGAGAGGATCCCCTTGTCTGAGGCCACAACTAGGCGTAAAACATGGACCAATACCCCTATTTAGCAGCAAGGAATATTGAACAGTGGAGATGCATTGAAAAATTAAATTAGAGAACTTATCACTAATGCCAAAAGCTTTAAGCACCTTCATTAAGAAACTCCATTCCATTTTGTCATAAGCCTTCTGAAAATCTAGTTTTATTCCCATGAAACCTTTCTTCTTCTTCATTAGCTTGAAACTATGAACTATCTCTTGAAAAAGAACCACATTCTCTGTGATCCATCTATTAGGAACAAAAGCTACTTGGGCTGGATCCACTAATTTGTTCAAAAGTGGCCTAAGCCTATTTACAAGAATTTTTGAAATAATTTTGTAGCACACATTATAGAGACCAATAGGTCTGAAATGGTTAAAATTGCAAGCCCCAGTTCTCTTTGGAAAGAGAGAAATGTATGTTTGATTAAAGCTTTTTAACATCCAACCATATCGGAAAAAACTTTGTATCGCAAGCACCACTTGATCCCCCACAACTCCCCAATAATGTTTGTAAAAAAGAGCAGGGAAGCCATTCGGGCCTGGGGCCTTTAAAGATTTCATCTCAAAAACCACATATTTAATTTCATCTCTAGAAGGTATTCTGCAAAGCTCGGCATTTTCTTCATCAAAGATACAAGAATTAATTAAATTCTCCAGCTCTCTAGGAATATGAGGATTACTAGATTGATACAGAGAATTGAAATTTCTTTCAAAGTAATCTTGGATGTCAGCACTATTATTGATCCAGGAGCCATCCTCCAATTTAATTTCTGAGATACAGTTTCTTCTCCTGCGATTGAGGGTAGATAAATGGAAGAATCTCAAATTCCTATCACGCTCTTTTAACCATAGTTCCCTAGATTTCTGCTTCCATCTCAACTCTTCTTTGGTCAACCAATCATCCAGCTCAAGATTCAGAGATGCCTCTAGCTCCAGATTCTCTTTAGTGGGAGATTTCTGTTGTAGTTCAGCAATATTAGCTTGTATGGCTTTAATTCTCTCCCTAACAAGGCCAAACACCTCCTTGTTCCACTTCCTTAAATCTTTTTTTGTTTCTTCCAATTTCCTTGCGAGTCTAAACCCATTAGAACCCTCCACATTTGCTTGCCAAGCATTCTCCACTACAATGCTACTCCTTTCATCCTTAGTCCACATTGCTTCAAATCTAAAAGGGCGGTTGAGATTTTCAGGCTCCAGATGGGAATCAAGCAAAATGGGATTATGATCTGAATTAGCATTTGACAGATGCTTAACACCAGCCTTAGGAAAAAGAATTTGCCATTCTCGATCACATAGACACTGCTCAAGGTGTTCCTTGATATTAGCTAGCCCCTCACGCCTATTAGACCAAGTGAAAGACAGCCCATTAAAACCAAGATCGATTGCTCCAGTGTTTGTCATGAAGTCTCTAAGACAATTAATAGAACTTTCAGGAATAGAGCACCCACCCCTTTTTTCATCTGCCCTCTTAATACAATTAAAGTCCCTAATGACTAGCCAAGGTCCTGAAAAGGAGCGTACCAAATTCTCAAGCATCTCCCAGAAAACTATCCTTTTATTTCTCCTACAGGGCCCATAAATAGCAAAAAGCATCCATGGCAAATTGGGAGGATCAGAATACACAAGAGCAGAGATCATATTTTTATCAGAATACACTACTTCCAACTCCACCCTCAAACTCCAAAATAAAGCCAGACCACCAGCACAACCAACTGGCTCTACACAAAAATAATTAACAAACTTCAATCTATCTTTGAGATTATTTATTCTTGTAGATTTGGACTTAGTTTCTGACAGGAAGACTAAATCCGGATTAGAATCCCGTATGAGCTCCTTGAGGCCCCGAACTGTCGAAGGTCTACCTGCATCGCGACAATTCCAGGCGAAGGTCCTCATGAGATGGGAGGGGCAAGACACCAATACCGAACCAAAGAAAGCCAAGATAGATGAGCAGACAATACAAACCCCAACAACCACAAGAATAATCAAGAATAGACCACTTAAAATAGAAGAAACAGGACACTTACAATTCTGAATACCGGGATTTGGGCTGATCAGATGGTGACCCACTTCCAAGCTGAAACCGATGATCAAGTTCATTCACCGGAGATGACCACAGCGAAGCCAAAAAGACTGGAATAAAAGGTTAATAGAGAAGACACGGGATAGGTTGATGGATTGGTTAGAAACTGAGTTTAGGGATTAGATTTAGGGATTTCCAGCTAACAAGTAAAATGCCCACAATAGAACTTAGTAGGGAAAACCCACACGCTGGCAGAGGAAAAATACCACACGAAGGTGGAGAAAACCCATCCGGGGAGGGAGAACCCACACGGGGTGAGAGAGAAGCTCCTACTTGGGAGAGGAAAATATCTTTTAGAGTAGCTATATATTCGAATCTTTAATGCATTTGTCTAAACCCTAGCGCATTCAATGCAAAAAAACACTATAAAAAATAAAAAATCTATAGGTAAAAGATTGTGACAAGACACAACGCTAGCAGGGGCGCTGCTTGATGCATTTGGGGGCTAAAGCGAAAATTGATTATCTTGTTTTAGATGTAAAATTACTGCTAATTAACATGAATTATGTAGAATTTTTTTCTACTTTTAGAAATTTTATAGACAAAAAAAATTTGACAAAATTTTTCATTCTTGTTGATGTGGTAGATTGATAGTGGTAAGTAAAAGAGTGGTATTAGTGGTAAACTTATATGAGAATTAGTAAAAAATTGCTAACTAAACTCTTATTATTATTCTTTTTTTAAAAAAAAAGTGTAATATTCACAATATTTTTTACAACAAATCCTAGGTTTTAAGTTGCTTTTTACTTTCTATTTGAAAATATCACTATAATTATTTTTTTGTCATCAATAAAAGGCTGTAACAACTTGCTACTCAGCATTAGTTGTAAAAGTGTTGTGAAAAATATTGTAAACGCTGCTTTTTTCTCTATTTTTTATTTGTTTTTCATCTAATAAAAAATATTATTTTATTTATTGATTATAAATAACTTTATTGGTTAAAATTTGGGGGTCTTTTTTTTACTTAAGACCTTAGGCGACCACATTTTATGCTTCACCATTCAGCCGGCCCTGAACGCTAGTTCAGTCTTCACACTCTCTTATACTAGTACCGACGTTCTGATGGTGGCCATATATGCATGGTTTATGTGGTGCTGATGACATGAGAGATTTTTTTAATTTTTTCTTATTAATTTTTTTTAATTTTTTATTTTTTAGAAACAACAAAATAGATTAGGTAGAAGTGACCAACGCAAATGGATAGTTTTGCCGCACGCAAAATCTAGTCAAACTTGTACAGGGCTACAAACCAATCATTATAATAAGCTAGCTGATCAAGCTTGAAATTAATAAAAGGATGTTGAAGATATTACAAATTTTAGCACTAAAATTATTTACAAATTTTATTATAATAAAATTATAAATTTATATATGACATTGACAAAAACCACAAAAAGATCTTTATTTATAGTTTTGTTAAAATAATATAATCAAAATTTTTATATAAACAATATATATTTGAATCTACTTTACCTGTTTTATAATGATTGTTTTTTTATAATTTTAAAATATCAATTATTTTTTAGTGTAAGGGGCATGAGAGTGAATCCACTACAAGGAATTTGAGTATTTTAAAAAGATAATAAATTTGATAATAAATTTAACATTTTCAAAACTATACTTAATCTCTCTCTCTCTCTCTCTCTCTCTCTCTCTATATATATATATATATATTTAAAAGTCGAAACATAGCATTTAATGTTGTTACGCTTCTATTGAGCTACATCAACGTCACATCATCAACCTATTTTCAATATTTTCTCTCTCATTTTTATTTATTTTTCTCTTTATTAATTTCCCACCTTACAATTGCACATTCTCTAGCATTTACTTACTTTTACCTTCTTATCTCCTCACTACTCTATACCTTAACCTTACAATTTTTCTATCCCTTCATCTTCCTTTTATTTTGACTCTTTTTCTTCCCAATTTTTTTATTATAAACATTTGTTATTTTTTCTTCCATTCAATCCATATTTTCCTCACATAAAAAGGTGAATACTCTCTCTCTCTATTATTAATTCTGGTCTTGCAACTCTACTTTAGATTGATGATTTTTTTTTTTTTTTTTTTGAGTGTCTCTAGTTTTGGATGATACACTTTAGTGGTGTGTTTTTTGGAGTTATTTATCACATGCACTCTCTATCCCTCTTATAGTTTTGGTTTGAGTTAATTTTTAGATATTTTAGAAGTGAGAATTTGAGTTTATATCAAAATACAATCTACATGATTATGTATTTGAATGTGTCTATAAATTATTTGAGTAATATCAATTGTAAATTTGATGTTTCTCAAAAACAAAAAAAAATTGTAAATTTGTGATGAGGTTTGGTTATCATGATAATCTTCTTAAGAGAATGAGAAATTCAAATAATTAATTTTAGAACTTAAAACTTTAGTTGTAGAAAAAAAAAAAAAAAAAAAAACATAACACACTATACAAAAGTTTGAATAATATAAATCACTTTTTTTTAGGAACAATAATATAAATCACTTGAAAAAAGAATAGTGTTTCTATCTTTTATCTCAAAAAAAAAAAAAAATAATGGAATAATATCAATCAAATCAACCTAAGTTTTTTTTTAATTAAAAAAAAAAAAACTTGTAAGGACCAGATTTGAGTTCCTAGTCCAAAGATTAATGGACTTAGACCCAAAAAGCCCAAACAATGAATTTATAGAGAGTGGGTTGGAAAAACTAGGCCTTGGTGAATCAGACAATCACTGAAATGAGTTCAGCTCACAACAGAATGAAAATAAACGAGTTTATTTTAAAGAAAATCGTCCTCGTCACAATCTGAGTAGATCAATTCTTATATATTTCTTTCAGGTTTGATTACAAAATCAGTCCTAGATGCTACAATATTTTTCTCTTAGTTTTTCTCGATCCCCTTCTCCAATTATTTCTTCCTTCTTTTATACTCTTTTCCCCTTTCATCTTTTTCCTTCACGTGCATGCCAGATGGTTGGTGTTGATACTTGTCCCATCAGCCATTTCTATAAGTCTTCATGTAGTAACTGTAAGGTTGAAAACTACTGTTCAGGTATCACCTCCACATTAATGTGGTTAGAAAGTTAATTGCAGTGCATTTAATGCAGTGGCAGCAGCTTTCTCCTTAGATATTTTAGAATTCCCCCCGGACCTATGTTTCTAATGTGCTTATCCGTACCAATAGAACTCCCTGGAACGTTCCTCTAGATGGCAGACCACCAATTTTGACCTCAGCATTGGTTAGCCAAGGAGGCATTCATCCTCGGCCCACCCTCCTGAGCCATTATGACCAAAACTAACCTCTTCATCTACTAACACAAACTCCCTTGACAATGTTTACTCATCCTCGGATGACCTCAGTCCTTGGCTTGGGCCTTAGGCCCAATATATACATAGATAGTGAGCTCCCGAGCCCAATATCCCTACAAAACTCAAAATAATAGAATAATATATTTGTAATTTTTTTTTTTTTTGAGAATGTGAATGATATATTTGTAGAAATGGAGAGATGAAATTTTTTTAGAAATAATATTTCCAGTACATTTTAGAGAATAAATCATACATTATATCATATTACAAAATTGTTATATATTTCCACGTAATACGTTGCGACCAGTAGAAACTAATGATCGTACCAAACTATGCCCTAACAAGGATGGAATTTCACTCCCATCCAATAATAGCCACCTCAACCAAATGCCAAACCCATATGTTACAAATAATAAGTATATTTTGTCTTCATGTGGTATAGACCGAGTTCGATTTGTGCCATTAGATTTATTGGTATAATTAACCTAGATAAATCTTCTTTCATAAGAATATACTACTTTACTGTGTTCATGGCCTGTGCGGCTACCAATATACATGACTTCCCCACTTCTTCATGGATGAGACAGGTTGAAGTTGACGTCTACTTAATAAAAACTATGAAATGATATAATTTGTACTGTATATGAATCAAATTTATCATCAACAGCTCAGGCCTTACTTTATAAAAAATTTGTTTATTTTTGTTTGTTTATAAAAAAACTAAATTTGAACCTTAATTTTTAACCTGTTTAATAAACAAGCCAAGCCCAGACAAAAGAAATTATTTATGAATAAGCTTGTGAACAATAAAACTTGTTACAAAACGAGTTTAACTTAGACTTGTTTATGAGCTTAGTAATAAGCTTGATATGAGCTTAATAACAATATCTTTACTAACACTTTAAGTAATTGATAGTTGAGGTTACTCATCCAAACCAAATAAATTTGATACGGTCTTGATAATGTACTTGTATTGGATATTAAGCTCAAAATTTTGATATTAAGCTTGAGTTGGCTTTTAAAATTTTTTATAAACTTGAGTTCAAACATCATTTATAAGCTTAGTTCAAACTTCAAACTCGAGCTAAGTTTGAACATTTTATATTCATTATCGAGTTAAATCTGAACACTCACTATTCAATAAAGCTCAATTCGCTTATAACCTATTTATATTTGACATACAATTATAAAATATATATTAATATTTATTGATATGAAAGTGATATTCGATTCCTTACCATTTGTAAGGTTGAATTTAATCAACAATCTTGTTAGTTTTATTTCGTGTCAAATTTGCTTGTAATTTAGCATTTATAACCTATTTATATTTGACATACAGTTAAAAATATATATATATATATATATCAATATTTATTGATATGAAAGTGATATTCGATTCCTTACCATTTGTAAGGTTGAATTTAATCAGCCATTTTGTTGGTTATATTTCGTGCCAAATTTGATTGTAATTCAGCATTTAAAAACCATGTATTTATGTGGGAATCATGTAAGGGTAGTGTGTTAGAGAGTGTGAAGAAATGCTCAAGACTGTGAAGTGAAGCAGGGACTCGCGACTGGCAAGCTGTCAGAAGAAGCACACGAGTGAAGCATGCAGAGAAGCTGAACTGTCATGCCAGTTGTAGCACTACAGGTCAAAGAGTCCAAACTGGCCATTCAGTTAGCTCGCTGCTTGAACTCGCGACTCAGTCAAGTCGCAAGGCCAAGTCGCCAGCCAGCTCTGTTTTGGAAAAACGACTCTTCGCACTCCAAACACGCACCAGTATATATAGACCCTTATACCCACGAAATGTAGAGAGCTTCTAGAGAAAATTTTGAGAGAGAAACCCTAGAGAAAAACAAAATTGACTCATCCAAAATCTTTATCATTGTTTCTCCAAATTCCTTTACTCTCACTCTCTCCATTGTTACATCCTTGAGAGGTACATTAGCCAAAACCTTTTCTCACCATACACATATTTGTGAGAATGCTATTTGGTGCTTGGGAAGCAGTTAGAAAGGGATCAATTGATATTGGTTGATGCTATGGGCTATAGCGGAATCCAGTAAGCTAAATAAGACAAAGGTTCGGTGCAACCTCGTTAGAGCAAGAAGTTTGGAGGGCTTAGGTACACTGGGTAGATTAGGCTTGGAGGATCTTCTGCTGTTCATGTATCCCAACTTCATTCTTTAGTGGATTATTGATCGCTTGGAGGGCGGCGGAGAGGTTTTACGCTGAAGGCTTCGGTTTCCTCTTCGATAACACATCGTTGTGTTGTCCTTGTGTTTGCATCTTTCTTCCCTTAATCTTTGCCATTTAATTTCTGCTGTGGATGTGATTTTATTTTGTTTATATTATTTATCAATTCTGTTATAAGCTTTTATTCATTTTCCGCATGTACATTGTTTGACATTAGGCTTGAATTGGTAATTTGTAAATTGGGGGTCTAAAAGTTCATAGTGTTTTATACGTTATTTGAACTTTCAATTGGTATTAGAGTGGGTACACTTGTTGTGGTTTAAATACCTAAGAGTGATCCTTGACCCCTTGTGTTTATTTGCCATGGATAGTACTTTGAATGCCTCAATGCATGTTTTGGATGTTGATGAATGTAACATGCCACGTGTTTGTGAAAATACTTCTATGAGTGATAATCCTTATGATTGTGATGCTATGTTACATGAATCTTTGGATGTTGTTGATGTTCCTAACATCAAACCCTTGAAGAAAAATGTGAAGAAGTTTCAAAAGAATTTGAGCAAGATATTTTGTGAAAAGGATGATTTGATTGCTAAGCTCAATGAATCCAACAAATTGGTTGAGAAATATAAGAATCTTGCTGAAAATTCTCTTGAAAAGCTAAAAGAGTTTGAATGTTTGAATATGGACTTGGATGCAAAACTTGTTTTGTCTAACAAACTTGTTGATGAGTTAAAATGTGAAAATGAATCTCTTAAGATGCATGCCAAGTGTTTAATTGCTGAACCTACTGTTAAAAAGGATGAAAATATTTGTTGCAATCATGTTGTAGTACCTGATTTTGTGCCTATTGTGTGTTCTACCTCAAAGGACAAATCGGTGTACATTCCTCCACACAAAAGAAATCAAAATGTGGAGAGAAAGGCTCTTAAGCCAAAGTCTTCGTTTAGGTCTCAACCTAAGGCTTTGGATGGATCTAAGCTTGTTCCAACTTGTCACCATTGTGGTGTAATTGGTCATATAAGACCTCAATGACATAAGTTGAAGAGAAAACAAAACCATGTTGCTAGATCCCTTTCCAAAAAGCATAATGGATCTAAACACATTGTTTGTCACCATTGTAGTGCTTTTGGTCATCTAAGACCTCATTGCTCTAAGTTTCATGCTCTTAAAAGTATCAAAATAAAAGTGAAACTAGAGCTTCTTGGAAGTTGTGCTAAAAAGGGTAAATCAGATTTGAGTAAAAATAGCATGTCGTTAAAGAAAGTGTTTAATGCTCTTAACTCATTGACTATGTGCATCTCCAGTTTTCATTCTTCCAACCCTCGTCTCACTTCTCTTGAGACACTTATTCCAAACAATCGTTCCGTTTAGATGAGGAAGGGTTCCTATGGTTGAGCTTTTGCTCTTTTGGTCCTTGATCTAATTCTTTCGATATGTGTAGGACCCTTCATGCATTGAATGTCATATCTTCTTGCATTTGTGCATTTTGCATTTATTTGTATGCATTGCTTTTGATTTGATTTGATTTTTTTGTTTTAGTTTTGTGTGAGTAAAAATCCAAAACTACATAAAAAGTAAAAAATTCAAAAAGTTTGATCGTATATATTTGAGCACATATTATATGTGAATTTTGCCTTATACCTTCGTACAAATGGCTTTATGTATTTACGAGCTTAGCTTGTTCTTTATGCACTTATATCTTTGTGGGAAAAATCTTGACATTTTTATGATTGTTGTAAATCGATTTTCAAGCTTGTCATGAATGATTAGTCAATAGTCATGTTGGTTTAGATACATGCGTAGACTTGTGCCTATATATCTTCCCACACTTTTAAATTTTTTTTGTTTAAAGAGCTCAACCAATGTAAATCTCAAAATGAAAAGAGATAATGAGCTGCAAAAACCGTCGTACATACTAGTATTTAACTAGGAAAAAGGGAAAGCGACTTTTATGAAAAAGTATGATGCCCAAAAGCCAAAGGCTTGTTCATCAAATTGAAATATCAAAAATTTTAGGCATCAATCTCAAAAAGAGATGTAAAGATAAAAAATGATCAAATGTTGTGAATTGTAAAGAAGCCAAATGAAAAGCTTCGAAAGTTAAGTAATCATTTTCTTGTAGAAAGTCATATATGTTCATTTCTATAATTGAGATAGACCACTTGTCTTAGTACTAGTTGTGTATAACTTGATTAAATTGATCATTGAAGTTTCACTCTAGATTAAGGACTATTCCACATTTGATACACACACACATAATACACATGCCTAATGTTCAATGAATGCCTTATTCATTTGCGATTGTACTTGTTTAAATGTGATGTGTGTGTGCTCAACTAAATATGGATCAATCCAAAAAAAATTTTGATCATTTTATATGTATTTGGAAGTGATTTTTTTTATCACTTTTTGTGTTCATGTTTAGTGCTTACTTTGTTTTTTATTATTTAAACATGTTCTGTCTTAAAAAACAAGTGTTAGAGTTTTTCGCGACTCACTTGCGACTCGTAAAAATTTTCACGACTCATCTTGCGACTCACCAGTCGCGAAACCCCAGTCGCGAGTTCATCTAGAAGACTTTCGTGATTCGCCCAGTCGCGAAATGCCCAGAAACAGCTTTTTAAAGGGCTTTTCATGGGAAATCTGTTTTTAACCTCTTCCATCCTTTTTTAAACCCCTCTTTCAATATTTTTACATCTAAACCCAATCAATTTGAATGGTTTTTCATTCCATTAACATCTCTAAGGTTATTTTAAACTCTTTTTATTGATTTGGATCCTTAGATTATGTTTTGGTGAGTTTTATGCTCTTAGTTGAGATTTTCATCATAGGGGTTGGGAAAACTTAATTTTTGTCAAATTTTTGTATGGGATTGGTTTTTTTTTTATGATTTGTTTTGGATGTTGGCCCCTTGTGGCAAAAAGAGCATGTATTAAGGGTGGTTTTCATGATGTTCATGCATTATTTCATATTGTTGTTCATATTATGCGCGCTAGGTGTTTGAGAAAATGCATCTTAGGCATTTTTTCACTTGTTTGGACTCCGATAAGTACCAAACTTTGGGGTTTCTTATATTTTTTCTTTAGAAACATGTTTAGTTCATTAGTTGTGTATTTAACACACCTAGCCCAACATGTGCATTTTTCATGCATTGGTCATGCATTGCACATAGCCACCTCTTGCACACACCTTTGCTACCCTTGTCATGCATTGGTCTATACCTTGTTGCCTCATCCTAGCATGTCATATTTACCTTATGCTTTGTAGCATTTTGTTTTATCTTAGGTTTGAGCTTCATTTTCTCATTCATCTCGCACCCCTCATGCATCATTATCATTGTTCGTAAATTCATCTCTTGCCCTCGTTTCTCCTTGACCCTTTGTCTATTTCTGACAAAAAGGGAGAGAGTATACTCTAGAGAGTATCTCTTGCCCTCGTTTCTCCTTGACCCTTTGTCTATTCCTGACAAAAAGGGAGAGAGTATACTCTAGAGAGTATATCGTGAGTTTTGTCATTTCTACATGGCTCTTATGCAAATCCTTAAGGGGAGAAATTTTATTTCTCGTGCATATTTGTAGTGGGAGAGATATTCCATATGAGAGAAGCATATACCAAGGGGGAGAAGACATTGTGTTAATAAAAAAAATTTTTGTTTTGATGTTTGGGGTATGATCAAGTTGCTCACATGTTTCACATCATGATTACTTGATCGCAATTTACTTGTTACGTTATACTTGTCCTTTTTATGACTTGCTTTACTTTGAGGGTCTAATGTGTTTTGTGCAAGTGTTTCAGGTTACAGGTATATGTGTTCCAAGTGCATCACAACTTCTCATCATTTTGAAGGGGAGAAACTTTAAGCACTTTTAGTTTATTTAAAATACTTTTATTTTGTAGATTTACTTATGTAGCTTTTGTTTTATACCTTTGCTTTTGTAAGCTTTTAGGTTTTTGTACCCATGCTTTATAGCTAAGTACTTGTTGTTAAATGTTATACATTTTCTTTAAGTACATCACTCTTGTGCCCTTTGTTGGATTTTATATCCTTAATGCAATTACCTTAAGTTGTTGCATTGGTTGAGTGTTGGACATGCAAATAATACTTTGCATTAAGCTTATTAGCTTGCATGTCTGGATGTTCATTCCGTGTGTGAATGAGCATTGTGATCACTATTTGTAGTGATTATTCGTTTTTGGTCAAGCCATGGTTTATTGCTTAAGTCCATTCTGCTTGATCGCATTGTGCTTACTCTATATGCATTACAAGTTTTCTGCATATAATGATCATATTGCATTGTTGTGTTTCAGGAGATACTTGTTCTTATGGTTCAAAAGCTTCACAAATTCTAAAGTTAGGTGTGAGTGAGTTTTGTTCAACTATTCCCAACTCACGCGTTAAGTCTAGAGTTTGTTGTAGGGTTTTGTCACGAAATAGCCAAAGGGGGAGATTGTAAACTTGAATTTAATCAACCATCTTGTTGGCTTTATTCCGTATCAAATTTCCTTGTAATTCAGTATTATAGAAACCTTGTATTTAGGTGGAAATCATGTAAGGGTAGTTTGTGAGAAAGTCTGAAGAAATGCTCAAGATTGTGTAGTGAAGCAGGAACTCGCGACTAGATCTTACGGGTGGCTCGTGATTGGCAAGCCGCCAGAAGAAGCACACGAGTGAAGCATGCAGAGAAGCTGAACCGTCATGCTAGTTGTAGCACTATAGGACCAAAAAGTCCAGACTGGCCATTCAGTTAGCTCACGGCTTGAACTCGCGACTTAGTCAAGTTGCGAGGCCAAGTCGCCAGCCAGCTCTGTTTTGAAAAAATGACTCTTCACACTCCAAACATGCACCAGTATATATAGACCCTTATACCCACAAAATGTAGAGAACTTCCAGAGAGAATTTTGAGAGAGAAACCATAGAGAAAAACAAGATTGACTCATCCACAATCTTCATCCTTGTTTCTCTAAATTCATCTATTCTCACCCTCTCTATTATTACATCCTTGAGAGGTACATTAGCCAAAACCTTTTCTCACCATATCCATATCTGTGAGAATGCTATTTGGTGCTTGGGAAGCAGTTAGGAAGAGACTAATTGATATTAGTTGATGCTATGAGCTATAGCGGAATCCAGTAAGTTAAAGAAGACAAAGGTTCGGCACAACATCGTTGGAGTAAGAAACTTGGAGGGCTTAAGTACACTGGGCAGATTAGGCTTGGAGGGTCTTCTATTGTTCATGTATCTCAACTTCATTCTTTAGTGGATTATTGACCACTTGGAGGGCGGCGGAGAGGTTTTATGTCGAGAGTTTCAGTTTCCTCTTCGATAACACTTCGTTATGTTGTCCTTGTATTTGCATCTCTCTTCCCTTAATCTTTGCCATTTAATTTCTGCTGTAGATGTGATTTTATTTGGTTTAAATTGTTTATCAATTTTGTTATAAGCTTTTATTCATTTTCCACACGTACATTGTTTGACATTAAGATTGAATTGGTAATTTGTAAATTAGGGGTTTAAACGTTCATAGTGTTTTATACGCTATTTGAACTTTCATCCTTTATCAACTTAGAGATCATATATATATATATATATATATATATATATATATATAAAATTTATTATATACTTATTTTGTTCGTTATTATTATTTTTTGTGGCGTGAATTGTTTTTCTCTTCTTATGTCGTAAGTACATAGGTATCTCAAACTTCCTAGTATCAGAAGGCCGACATATAGATAGCAGTATCTGGTATTTTAGTTTCTACTTTGATATTTGAGAATAGAGGCAAACAGTCTTGGACAGTGGAAATAATGACGGCATATCGGAATAAGCTTTGAGTGGAAAAAAATAACCTTATCTTGTTAGCTACTTGTGGGATCAGAAACATTCCGATTCAGTTATTTTATAACCACAAATTTCCTTTTTTTTGCAACTTTGTCACCATTCTATCATTGACACATTAACAATGACGTGCTGTGAAACAGTTGTTTATCTCATTATTTTTACATTTTGCCTGCTTACAGTTTTCCGTATCAAAATTGTGGCATAATTATAGCAAAAAAGAAAAAAAAAAAATTGTGGTCCTTGATTTTCTGTTTGAGATTTCTTTAACTTTCTTGCTTTCTGAAAGGTTAGGAGCTAATTTCCGAGAAAATTACTCCAAGGAAGGGCCATTGGCTAGGAGAAGAAAATGGGGTCGGATAGAGGAAATGAGTGGAGAGGGGATGTACATGAAGTTCTGTGATTCCTAGAGAGCATAGAGAAATAGATTGCTTATCCAATGGGAACACATGGCTATAAAATCTAAGTCCACTTGGATGAGAAATGGACCCCACATGACACTTATCCAGGATGTTCTGTGGGAAAAAAAGATGGAAGATATGATATTATATTGCAGAGAACAGAGATTGAGAGAGAGTGGGAGAGAGAGTTTAGTAACATAGGATAATGGTAATCCAATGGAAAATTTTACCAATGGGAAATTACATGTTGTAAAATATTGTGAGAGAACGACGCCTTTTTTCTTTATTGGTGATGATTATTGTTGATGATGGCACATGGACGGCACGGCCAGTGCCGTCTTCTAGAGGATTTTTGTCAGT
The DNA here is from genome assembly GCA_023736055.1 of Quercus glauca. NCBI lineage: Eukaryota > Viridiplantae > Streptophyta > Magnoliopsida > Fagales > Fagaceae > Quercus > Quercus glauca. The sequence goes on from CM043315.1 coordinate 31,014,338, forward strand.
ATAAATTTGATGTTTTGTGAAGCAATTTAACTTCAACTCACACACACTGATCTGATCTCCCACTAGCACTGTTTCCACCGTGCTTTCTTTTTCTACGAATCTTATCTGTTTGTTTTTTTCAACTGGGTCTTTCTTGGATTTAACTTTTATTAGTTTTTGGAGGTAGGTTTTTTTGTTGGTTAAAAAAAAGAAGAAAGATAATGGAGAGTAAGAAGCAAGAGTATTCACCTTCTTCACTCACTGCTGATCTTTTTGGTACGAAGGAGTTGCCACCATCACCGTCAGCAGGAACTTTTGCATCTATTTTTCCGCCTCCTTCGATGGTATAATGTTACTGTTCTCTATTTCATGCATTTGTTTAGTTGTTTTTGTTCTTCAGTTGGTCACAATCTGAAGTTCTTTCGTATTCTTTTTCTTGTTTTCTCTTGGATCTCATTTATAATTTAGATTAAATGTTACAAATTTAAAAGCATATGTGATGATGTGATAGTTTTAAATATTATCAGATCTACGAAATAAAATCTTAACCGTCAAATCGATCATATATAATATAATACTCTAAGTTAAGTGATGGAAAAAGGTGGGGGGAAAAGATTGATTTTGGTTTGATTTGGAAATTCTTTCATAGAATAAGGGGTGTTTTGATTTTCTTTGCTTGGCCAGATTAGGTGATGTTTGCTATTTGTTACTTTTGTGGATTTCACTGTATACTTACAATTATATCTTAATTTGGAACTTGCATCACAGCCAGAAAAAGTTAATGTTGGTTTGATCATATAATGCTTTTGGAATGGAGAGGCAATATAATTTAGTTTGTATATGCTCCTGACCAAACATTTTCATATTTTGAATGTGGTTGTGGAACTTTTGACAAACCAAGAGAGACTTCAGAAAAACATTTTTTATGATTTAGTTTTAAAGAGAGTGGAATCAATGTATACTCTGTTTTTTCTTATAACTCACGATGAAGCAAGGTAAAAGTATAATAGCAAAGAGGATTGGTGCAGCGAGGATCAAACGGTATGGAGGAGTTGAGTAATGCAATGTCCAGCATGTTCTTCACTGGAAGACATCTCCTGGGATTTCTGCGTGTGAACGTCTGAACTCTTTCTTTTTGTGGATTTCAGGTGGCTGGGAAGAACTCAGACACTGAGGTAATAGGATCTTGGCAGAAACCAAATTCAGAAAATCACACATGGAACATGAAACAAGAAACTTCAGGTTCATGATCAGGGCTCTTTAGTCTCTTCTGTTCGTCCATTCTTCTTTCACCATTTCAAGAATATATGGGACCTTATTTCAGAGTAAAGTTTTTCTTTGACAATGCCTGTTGTTTCATGCTCTCTCTTTTTCTCTCTCTCTCTCAGTTGATAAGCAAAAGATTGTCACTTGACACTTAGCTTCCTGTATTTGCTTCTTGGGCGAATCAAACAAAAATATATTTAGTTCATTTGCTTAGCACTTCTCCTACCTATTTCTAGAGCCAAAATTCTTAGAATCTTCATTTACTAAGTGAGAGAAATAAGGATGCATTTTCACATTTTGCGAACATCTAGGTTATGCTCCCTGTAATCTCTAGAATTATCATCTCCTAGTAATGAAATTCTGAGTACCTTAATGTAAGTAAAGCTATTGTTTGGAGAATATTGTCTTAGAACTTTGTATTTTGCTCAAATTATGCAGCTATGAATAGCAAGGTTGCACGCTGTAGCATACCCAACAATGACAGGGGTTCAGTTTTCCAGGAAGAAAGAGTGGAACCTTGTCATCTAAGTTCATCTCTTTATTATGGTGGGCAAGACGTCTATTCCCAGTACCCAAGTACCCAAAACTCTGGATCATTCCCTCTAGTGAGTCTTGATTAGTTGATAATTGGTAAAGTATGATACTGTGATAGTGTCAGCCTGATCAGTATTATGTGAAACTAATTGTGTTCATAACTTTGTGATGAATTAGTTGAAGGAAGATAGGGGAGAAGATGATCTGAATGGAAACAATGCAAACAGTGCATCTCGAGGAAATTGGTGGCAAGGTATTCCTGTTATTAATGAAGATTTGTTTGAAAATCAGCAAAGTTATGGTTGTAGACTATACTGATGTCTTCCTAACTTGCTGATTTTCCTTTCTGTAGGTTCACTTTATTATTAGGGCCTTGCCTTCCTAGGCATATGAAATTTCCATCTATTTTCAAGGTATGTAAATGGAAACATCTATCGATATTTTTTTTTTTGGTATATAATATTTCCTATATATAAGTGACAAAGTATAGCACATACAGTGGTCACAAGGGGACAACAAACTATTAAGTTTCTCTCTCTTTAACATTCACCTCTAGTTTGTGCTTGGATCAAAATTTTAGGCCTTGTTTTTTCCAGTTTGCTGCTAGAACTAATAGTGTTTGTACTGGGACTCTATATGCCATATTATGTGCTTCAATTAAAGCACTGTAACTTATTGTGGTGGAATATCTGATCTCTGGAATTAAAATGAACAAAGTGGCTAATTGGTTGGATTCGCATCTATCTCCACAATCTTCAAGTAATCAGTTTATCTAAAGAAGTCGCTTTGAATTTTGCAATGCAAGAAAATGCATACTGACAAAACCAAAACCAAAAGGCAAATCAATCTCTTTAAACAGTTTGTGAATGCTCTTCTCTTCCCCCCCTCCTTTTCCTTTTGGCTTCTTGTGGGGACTGGGTAAAATAAAAAGATGTGTAAAAAGAGGGTGTACAAGAAGGGAGGGGACTATAAAATTATTTAAGAATGATACTCGTTTGTGCATACATACTTTCATGAAAATATCAGTCAACTTTTTGAGTTGAGTCTTTACCAAAGCTCTCATTATAATTCTTTAATCTGATTTGCAGTGTTTTAACTTAAGTTGTATTTCTGTTTTCTATGCAGGAATTCATGGAGCCTTGGTAATAAGCATGGCAGATTTGCAAAATAAATAAGTAGCCAATGTAGACAAAACTTATAAGCGACTAGTTATGGCTGCTCTCTCAGTTTAATTGTACAAAGCCTTTGTGGTGACTATCACATCATATCTGTTTCAATGGAGAACCAGAACAGATGGTTGAGAGATTCTATAAAAGTTGTCCAGGTTCTCTCTTGGGCTAAGTTTTCATATGCGGTCGAACAATGTTATGTGCTCTTTTAAACCTGTAATTGATATAATAGATGGATAGAAGGGCGTAAAGTAGTTTGAGATATGTTAGTAAGGTTTTATATATTTAATGTTGCGATAATCGTGTATTGAAAAGAGGCCGGGTCTTTTGTGTGATGGCAAATGTCATCCACTAAAAGCTATAGGTAGTAGATTCAAGTCCGGAATCGTCATTTCCAAAATAAAAATATAAAAATTTGGAGGGTAAGGCTGCCTAATAATTACCTCTCTCAGACCTCGCTAAAGTGGGGTGAGAGTTTTTCACATTAAGTACGACCTTTTTCTATGATTGTGTATTGAAATATATATATTGAGGAGAGATAAAAGTAGGAACATAATCCAGTATTCTATTTAAAAAGTTCTGTTACTTCTTCAATAGGATCATCAAAACTTTTTTTTTTGGACACGTTTTTAAGTGGAGGAGATAGGATTCAAAATTTTGAACATCTTTGTTGGAAACAATAAGAAATGTCGTTTCACCTAAAGGTTATTGGCAGCTAGGGATCATTCCAACATTAATAAGTGTTATACTTGAATAGCAATTACTTCACAGCGGACTAAACATTCCTATAATTTGAAATTTCTCATTAACTGGCTCTTCACTATCAAGTTCTGCAAACATAAACATCGTTTTACTTTTTGTGGAACCTATTATAAACCTACCTCTAAAAAGAGAACTGAACTTGCCTATTCCACTGGTTTGTCGTAGGGCATATGATGAAGATGCATATAATCACACTCACTACTGGCAAGCTTGAATAATGAACTTACAGTTTGACATACTAGCTTCCATGAAAATATGAACCTTATATGTAGTATCCAAAGCCTGAGATTTTCAATTTTCTTTCTTTAGAGGCATTATATTTTATACTGTAATTTCAAAACAAAGTGATGAAAAATTGAAATGACAAAGAGAAGGAATAAAATTAAAATAAGCATGCTTACCTCCACAATAATGAGTAATAACCCAGTGTACTTGGCACCTTGAATGTTTAGGAGTAGTCACAGCTTCCTTCGGATTTAATTAGTACTAGAAAGTCTGGAAAAACTTAACTATACAACAAGTCGGGCTTAGGTTCTGCCTCACCTTCTTCACATAAAGCCTCATCTGTTAGAGACTTCCATCATTATCATCTTAAAGCTACTAATGCACAAGTGCCTCATCACAAGCCTCTCCCCTTTTGACATAGATTTCCTGATTACCTGGCTTTGCTCCCTCTTAACAATGCAGTCTCACAACCACAGTTAAAACTTATAAAGTCAATACACAAACTTCTTTGGACCATCCATATCTTTGTGATATACCCCTTCCCCTTCCTCCTCCCCAACTTTTCCCAAATAGAATAATGCAAACAAAGCAAAGTGACTTCATTTAATTGTTGCTCCATTCTCTCTTTCAAAATTGGTTATGAGGATCAAGTCACCATTTCATTTGAATGGAGAGTGGTATTGACAATAATTGTCTTTGTTGTTCCCGTCATTTGATATGCAAAGGAATAGCTTCTCATATGCAGCAGCCATCTTTGTGGCTGTGAACAACTCCAAACCTCTCTGCCAAGCAACCTGGCCTTTCTTCTCCAGAACTCCCCTGCCATCAACCCAAACTTGATAGAGGGCCGTTTTTAATGAAGTTACAGTCGGTGAAAATGTATAGCCCATTTCGGTACCAACAATCACCGACCCTGTAATGCTGGCCAGCCTTGTCGCCAATACCGGCTTACCAGAAATCATTGCTTCTAACAGAGTATGATCTAATCCCTGAGCTCGAAGAGTTGGGTTTATGAAAATATCAATAGCATTATAAAACCTTGCTAGTTGAGCTTGTTCCAGTGGCCCCATGACTAGCACATTTGCCCCAAGATCTCTGTATCTAACAGCCCAAGGACCATCCCCAGCGACAAGAACAACACTGGTTTCCCGAAATGTATCATTTTCCTTGAACATTTCCCTTAGAGCTTCGAACATAAGTGGATGTCCTTTGTCCTTTACTAATCTCCCAGCCATCCCCAAAACCAATGACTTAGAGTCTGGAATGCCATACTTTTGCTTAAATTCCCTTCCCTTGGTAACATCTGGCTTGAAAATCTCCCCATCTACACCATTGAGAATAATATGAACTCGTTCTTCGGGGAGCATATAGATTCTCTTCAAGACATCTCCAACATGATCACTCGTAGCTACATGGTGGGCATATCTTGGGAAGAACTTCACCTCTTCAACAACCTTCATAAGTCTTTGAGTTAATGCATTTGCCTGTGGTTCTTCAGGATGCCGCAAAAGCTCTTGAATGATGTCAGAATGAATGGTTTCATATGCAATCCCATGCCAAGTAACAGCTAAGTTAGTCACATGCCGGGATCGCGTATGCAAGAGCCCAACACTTTCAGTGTGGATCATATCAAATGGCCTTCCAGTTGAGTTTTGAGTTTGAAATAGCTTCCAAACTGAAGCTTGGTCCAGATAACCAGCAGCTGTAGCTTTTGAGAGGTGAAAATATAAATTGCTGATTGGGTATCTCGGGAAGGAGGTGTTTGAGGGAAAAGTGGTGAAGATGTGAAGCTCGTGGCCTCTTTTGGCAAGGGCAAGATGGAGGGTCAAGGCATGCCGTTCAAGCCCACCTGCTTGAGATCTATGAGGCCATTTCTTGACAAAGAGTGCAATCTTAAGAAGTTTAGGAGGTGGTGTTGAGGGAAAATGAAGATGATTCCATGCAGAAGGGAATGTGAGGAGGTCAATAGCTTGATTCTGCTTTTGCTCCATTATTTGATAACGGAAATAGCATGGCCCTGAGTAATGACACCAACAGAGGAATGAGATGAATGAGAAGACTGAGAGAATGAAGATGATGCAGCAGAGAGAACGAAAGCTCATAAAAGTATTATGACTATTTGCCATGGAAGTGAACATTCAAATTGTGAGGCCAGAAGGAAATTCTATCAAGTTTTTCCTTAGAATAACCTGTGAAAGAAGTGGAAAAGAAATTCGGTTTCAAACATCAGAATTAAATCTTGGAAAAAATTGCTGTGGCTTAGAAGATATAACTTATTCTTCAAAATGAAGGCAGAGAACCTGCACTAACTCTCATATTCTCTTTGTTTGTTTATTATGTTTCTCATCTGAACGGCATCTGCACATGGTTACTGCTAGTTTAAGTAAAGCATATCCTAAAACGAAGACTATACCTGTTGACCAGTTTATGCAAGATGAACTTTGGTTTTAGCAGCAACACCATTGACTCAATGAACCAAATTAAGCCAGCCCGAGTTGTTCTACGTCCTTTAGAATATAGCAAGAAAACAAATTTGAAGCCATTATCACTGCCAACTACCAATATAATAGTAATATCAAAAGCGAAACCCAATATTTATATACTGCAGAGTCTACCAAATTATGAACCTAAACCACTAAATTATACAATCTGTTACGGAGTTTTCATCTCTTTCATAATTCATATAATATCACAAGTACTTAAAGTTAAAAGGATCTAACTTCCCTGACTATCCACGTTAAGAAAGCAAAATGTCAACATGAACCAAATAAAAAACACATCATTTGGTAATTCCAACCTCATCTCTCTATATTTTATTCCAAATTCTCACAGCCACAAGAAGTATAAAATTATCAGTAAGGACACTGAAATTTCACAAAACAAGCACAAATTGAGCATAATATATGACATTTCATATTTCTAAGAATTAAACAATTAACTCAATTGATAAAGAACTTTATTTTCGAATAATAACCCTCGCATAAAAATACTAATAAAGCCAAAAAAGAGAGAGATCTAACAATTGACACAATCATTTTATATATCTACAAATACAAATAACAGTTTATATGAAACATATATTTACAATTTCTTTTGGTTTTATAAAATATGATTTCCACCTCAAAAAAAGAAAAAAAAGAGACGTATTCCTATTTCCTAGCGAGTAAAGGCGTGAAGCACAAGAAAAACATAAACCACAAGTGCTACAGGAACTAGAATCACCAGAGGACCAATTGCAGCATAAGTATACAAACTCCCACAACCCAATACCCCTAACTTGATCTGAACCAAATCCACCAATGCCATCATCAAAAACCCACATCCGAAAACCGACCCGGCTGCCGAAACGAGCATCCCGGCCCGCAAAGTGGCTGTGTTAAGGTGCCCCATGGCCACGGCATTGGTGCCACTAACAGCACCAGTACCACCACTAGTCCTTATCTCTCTGCTACGTGTGGTGGTGATCTTGATGGCTTGTTTGAGAGCCAAGGCGATGAGGCTGGAGAAGAGGAAGGAGCTGAAGGAGTAGACGTGGAAGGCTATGAGGTCCTCGCCGATGGCGGAGCCGGCGGCGCACGAGGCTGAGTCGATGAGAACGGATTTGGGGTCGGTGGTGGGGTACCAGGTGAGGCCGAGGAAGAGAGCGAAGGTGAAGAGGGAGTTCACGTTGACGATGCTGTCTAAGGCCATTACGTGGATTGATGTTGTCGTCAGTTTACGGCGTGACTGTAATGACACGTCGGACATCTGCGGCTGATACGTGGCGGCGGAAATGAGAGGGGAGGTGGAGGAGGAAACATTTTTTCTGTTTCTTAAGAACATCATATTTTTATTTTGTGTGGTTGTGGTGTTGTGTTATGTTTGCAAATGGTTGAGGAGTGGCGTTAAAGTTTGAAATTTTGGGGGAATCGAAGGTGGCGTGATTTCACCGGCAAGCAAAAGAGGAAAAATATATATATATTTTTTAGATTCTTTTGGAAGAAAAATGAAAAGGAGTCGCCGTTGCCGGGGATCGAACCCGGGTCACCCGCGTGACAGGCGGGAATACTTACCACTATACTACAACGACTTGTTGACGCTTGCTTGTCAAGTGTTGTAATTTATTTCATTCATAATTTGAGATGCCCAAGGTTTTGAAAGTGTGATACCTAATTTATTAATCTAGTGGGAATCAAGAATTATAAATATAATAGGTTTCATTTGCTTTGGAAGGTAGAATTGAGGTAGATTTTCTAGCAAGTGAGAACATAGCATATCTTATATACTCTTTAAGCTACCTAGAATTACACAAGACAATATTTACGTGGTTCGACAATTTTCTTACGTCCACAAAGTTGTAGAGATTTTTCTATTCACAGAGAATAATACAAGATGCAGTAGTGCAGTTTTTCTCTGTAAAAAACAACAAGAAACCCTAATTTCTAAAACAACAGTTTTTTTATCCTGTGCATAAGATTCACAATGGGTTACAAACAAGCTTGGGCCTATAGACTAGGTCTAAAAAAAAAAAATCTCATTAAAAACCATAGCAATTTTATTTCAGATTGGGTCATAATCCGGATTAAATATAACTAGGCTCCACAAAGGTCAACACTAGGAAGTGAGGATAAAGTTCTAATATAAAGACACATCATAAATTAAAAAAAAAAAAAAAAACACTATAACTATGGTAACTTTTAAAGAAAGATGTAATAAGTTATACTACACACAACACTCTCTTTTAAACAATGTGAGAGAATCAAATGTTTTTCTACGAGATTGTTTTGTTCCTAAGCACATTCTTAGATTATGGTTTTTTTTTTTTTTTTCCTTAATAACTTTATAGTGGGAAAAAAAAATGAAACATTGCTTGGTTGAAACGGATGGTATCATCAAGACATTGACCGATAGAAAAATTTTGGAGGTGTTTCGTTGCAAATGCCAAGAAACATTTACAGGAAAAAAAAATTGTGTAATAGTAGTAGCGTAGAAATAAGAGTAACAAGCTGAATTTAAGGCATTATGTACATGAATCAGGTTAGATAAGATTGAAGGGTATTTTGACCTAATCTGATCTTAACGGGTTATGAAATTTCCAATAAACCCCTTACATGTGTAGAAATCAACTCAACCTCACCCACAAGGGTTGGGTTGGTAGGTTATGCTAACTAGCATCACGCATTATAAAAGTTTTGGTTTTCATTAATTATTTAGCACATTTTTTAGTGGATAATTACTTTCTTTTCTTCTTTTTTTTGATAATTTAATAGACTGTTACAATTAACATAATATGCCTAAATTATATTCTAAATTTCCAAATTCATCAAAATTAGCTTTCAAAATACCAAAATAACTAAGTCAACAAAATTAAAATATGGGAAATTAAATAAAAACCTCTAAGTATAATTTTGTATAGTTTTCCTCTCCTCTCTAAAAAACAAGCAGGCAAAGAGAAGAAACGAAGTATAAATTTTTTTCTTATTATAGATATTAGAGCATTCACAGCAGTGGAGCTATAATGCTATAATGCTAAAATTTAGCTCCAAAATCACAAAAAAAAAAAAAAAAAAAAAAAAAAAAAAGCTTACAGCAGTGGAGCTATAGTTATAAATTATAGATGAATTGCTACAGTGCACATCTATAGATAGATGTGCACTGTAGCTTGAAGCTAAAAATAATAATATTATTTTATTCACCACCCAACTTTATTTCTTTTATTTTTTTCATTTATCACAAAACCGATCAGACTCTCATCTCATTCACTCTCTTGTTCATCTCTCTTCAGACTCTCATCTCATTGACTTGGACTCTCATCTCAAAAGCTCACCTCTCATCTCCGATCTCATTGCCGGTCAAAGCTCACCTCTCATCTTTGATCTCATCGCCGGCCATCTTCATTCGTCAGCCTGACGTCACTCTCTCTTGTTCATCTCTCTCTCAAAAGCTCACCTCTCATTGCCGGTCAAAGCTCACCTCTCATCTCCGATCTCATCGTCGGCCATCTTCAGTCGCCGGCCTGACCTTCTTCATTCGCCGGCCTGACGTCACTCTCTCTTGTTCATCTCTCTCTCAAGCCTCTCAAGCTCACCGTCATCTTCGATCTCATCGCCGGCCCGACCATCTTCAAACTCACTCCGGTACAAACTTGCTTTTTTTTTTTTTTTTTTTCATTTTATCAAATCCGGTCTCATTCACTCTCATTTACTCTCTCTCGTTCACTGTCATCTGCCTCAGACGCACAAGCTCACTCCGGTCTCTCAAGCTCACTCCGCCGATCTGCCTCAGACGCACTTTTCTTCCACCAATCCATTTCAGGTCAGTTCTCTTCCCCCGATCCACTTTGGGTTTTTGATTTGGATCCACTTCATGTGGATGTCTCGGTTTTTTATTTTTGATATATGATTTTTTATTGTTGTTTTGGATTATTGGCTTGGAATGGATGAATACGGTAGAAATGAATGAATGTCTTTGTTTTGATGATATATGATTTTTGATATATGTCTCTGTTTTGAGTTGCTATCATGATGAATACGACAGTTTTTTAGGATTTTTAATGTTCCATATCTGATTTTGGTAGATTGATGATGATTATAGTTTGATAAGTGTGAGCGTGTGTACTGAGTAGAGATATTAAAATGATTTGTGATATGGATTTTTGTTGGGCTATTAATATTTCACATCTGATTTTGGTAGATTTTGTTGGATATTTTTTGTTAGTTTTTGTTGGATATGTTCTATCTGCTGAGGTATTTATGCATATTTATGTTCTATTGATATAATCCTAAATATTTTAAGTTTTGATATAAATGTTAGTTTGGGAATTTTCTGTGTGCAGGGAACTTTACTTTTTTTTTTTTCTAATTTTATGGAGTCAGGTAGAGACACTGAGTTACGTAGAGACCTATCATATATTACGGGTATCATGAATGGGGATATAGAAATTGACTCAGAATTTTTGGGAACGTCTCAAAATACTCCTTTGTCAGTTTCTGATTCTCCACCTCCACCTCCACCTCAATCTCAAGTTGAAAATGACTCTTCTACAAAAGGAAAACGAGGCACTAACTTTAGTGTAGAGGAAGATAAACTCCTAGTGGCAGCATGGCTTAATACTAGTGTTGATGCCATAAATAGTAATGAACAAACACTAAATACATTTCGTAAAACAGTTTGAGAATACTTCAAGAAGTACAATACATGCGGTACCACGCGTACTATTATCTCTTTGCTAAGTCGTTGGGGAGTGATTAGTGAAAAGACAAATAAGTTTGCCGGGTGTATGGCTCAAGTTAATGCACTTCATCAAAGTGGTACAACTGAAGAAGATAAGGTATAAATTATATCATAATAGTGTTAACATGTCAATTCACCAATAGTTTGAAGATATTAATCATGTTATATTTCTTTTAATTTTTTTAGATTACCGATGCGAAGACTTTGTATTTAGAGAAGCACAAGAAACCCTTTCTTCTTGATCATTGTTGGCTCATGTTCAAGGATCAACCAAAGTTTGCCGATCCTAACAGTGCTAAATCGAGATCATTCGTGCCTCCAACTCCGGAGTCAATATCTATTGGCGAAGGGGATTGTGGGTCTGGACTTGGTGACTCTTCCAATTTTGAGAGACCGATTGGTAGGAAGGCCGAAAAGGCCATCCGAAAGAACAAAGCCACCGGAAAAGATGAATATTTGACCAAGAAATTGAAATTGATTGAGAATGTAACTCGATTGGAAGAGGAGAAAATGTCTATTGAGAGGGAAAAACTTGCGGTTGAGAAGGAAAAAAATGATGAAAAACTTAAGATTGAGAAGGAAAAAATCATGATTGAGAAGAAAAAATTTGAGATGACAGAATGGTTAGAGGAGGAGAGAATCATGATGAAAGATACATGTGGCTTGACTGGAGCACAAAAAGCTTTTTATGAACAACTCCAAAAGGAAATCATGGCAAGACGAAGTTCACGTAATTAATGGGGTTGATTGCATTTTGGATGTAGTTTAAGTTTTTATGTATTTTGTAGTGGCTTATGTAGGCCTTTATGTATTTTGGTAGTAACTTTATGTATTTTGTAGTGGCTTATGTAGACCTTTATGTATTTTGGTAGTAACTTTATGTATTTTGTAGTGGCTTATGTCACTTGATTTTAATCTTAAACTAGATGTATGTGTTATGACTTGAAGTGCAATCTTTTTTATCTTTTGATAAGTTCTATTCAGTCTTGTGATAGGCATTGATATAATTCTTGGTTTTGAGATGACAGGTCTTAGAATAAATCTATGAACAATGAGCATTCATAGTATTTCTTCTTTTACTTATCTTTTGAAAGCGAATCTATTTGCTTACCATTTATTAGTTTCTTGGTCCTACTGAAAGTAATTTTTATTTTTTGGTTATATACTTATATTTGATAAATGCTTGAGGGCAAGCACAAAATTGTGTTTGTGTTGTGACTTGTGCGTGAATTAGTTATATTCATTTTGTTGTGGCTTATGTCACTTGGCTTTAATCTTTCATCTATAGTAATAATTGCTTTCCAATTGTCTTGAAGGTTGCATCCATGAATCACTATTTGGTTCGCAAGTTCATTTTTGATGACTCAGATGAAGATGAGGTAGTCGAAGAACTTGTCAAGGAAACTTCACAACCTAAACGTTGACGTTCTATCCGACGTAATCATTTGGCAGGCCACGAGAGGCTTTTTCTTGATTATTTTGCTCCCGCACCAGTATATCCACCTACTTTATTTCGTAGGAGATTTCGGATGAAGCGTTCTCTTTTTCTCTGTATTCAATCTAAGGTAGAAGCTCATGACTCTTACTTTGTCCAAAAAGAAATAGTGCCAACAAACTTGGTTTATCTTCATTACAAAAGATAACTGCTGCACTTAGAATACTTGCGTATGGAGTATCGGGTGATTTGATAGATGAATATGTGCGGATTGGAGAAACTACTGCATTAGAAAGTTTGAAAAAATTTGTTACAGTAGTAATTGATGTTTTTTCTGAGGAATACTTGAGAAAGCCAAACAATGAAGACATTGCTAGACTGTTAGCTCATGGCAAACGCTGAGGTTTTCCAGGTATGTTAAGTTCAATTGATTGCATGCATTGGAAGTGGAAAAATTGTCCATCTGCATGGAAAGGTCAATGTTGTGGTCATATTCGTGAGCCTACTATTATTTTGGAGGCAATAGCATCATATGATCTTTGGATATGGCATGCATTTTTTGGGTTACTTGGGTCAAATAATGATATTAATGTGTTAGAGCAGTCTCATGTATTTAATGAACTTGCTAAAGGATGTGCTCCTACAGTACAGTACTCAATCAATGGTCATGACTACACAATGGGATATTACCTTGCTGATGGCATATATCCAAAATGGGCTACATTTGTGAAAACAATCCCAGCTCTACAAGGACAGAAGTATAAATTATTTGCAGTAGCCCAAGAGGCGTGTAAGAAGGATGTTGAGCGTGCATTTGGAGTGCTTCAAGCACGTTTCGCAATTGTCCGTGGACCTGCATGATTTTTCCATCTTGAAACACTCCAAAAGATCATGAAAGCGTGTATAATTCTCCATAACATGATTGTTGAAGATGAGCGGGATGATAATGAAGTGGTAGACTTGGATTATGAACAAGTTGATGGAGTGGATAATCCTCCTTTGCAAGTGTTACGTGAACAAAGTGATGGATTTATGTCATACATTGAGAGGCATGGACACATTAGAGATTGAGAAATTCATTTTCAACTCCAGTCAGACCTCATTGAACATTTATGGCAATTGCAAGGCGAGTCGTAGGAACTTTCTTTTTTGTATGTTGAGAAGCATGAGTCATAGGAACTTGTGCGAGTGTGTGAGTTTTATTGTAATTTGGTTTGAGTTATGTATGTGAGTAATGTATGGGCTACATTGTTCCTGCTATAATATGTGTTCTATTTTATATGTTTTCTTATAAAGTTCCTTCATTTCATAGTTCACATTGTTCCAAGATTGCTTCTGGACAATTGAGACGATAATAGACTATCATGATGATTGAAAAATTGTTTTAGTAAAAAAAAAAAATGTATAAGTATAATTTGGGGGTTAAAAAAATCACTTGTTTATATTAGACGATTATTTGCTATCATATGGTGGTGGCGGCGGTGGCGGCGGCAGTGGAAGAGTCGGTGGCGGTGGCAGCTACGGTGGCGGCGGCGGCGGCGGCGGCGGTGGTGGCGACAGCGGCAGTGGCGGCGGCGGCGGCTGTAGTGGCGGCGGCGGTTGTAGGTGGTTGTGATTGTTGTTTATTGTAATGGATATATTATTTTATTGTAGTGGATATATTATTTTATTGTGATGTTTATATTATTTTATTGTGTTGAAAGTTAAAATAGATCCACTGCTGTAGCATGTGTGTAGCTAAAATAGATAAAATAACTTTTGATGGAGCTAAAAAGCTAAATTTTTAGCTCAACTACTATAAATGCTCTTATAGTCCAAGAAGCATAAACCTAATGTAGGCCCAACCTAATGTACTGTTATTGGGAATAAAAAAAAAATTATTTTTAGTAAAAATTCGGATGCCCATATTCTTGATGGTCACCGGCCAAGTTGCACATGTCATCAAATACTTGATAATACAAGCAACCCTTAAGCCGCCTCTATTAATAAATTTATAATTATGTATCCGCTGTGAATGACTCAACCACATCTTAGTTTATCTTAACAATCATTCACATAAGTCACTGATTAATTACCAACTATCTGAAATTCTGAATCAATCATATTAGCCAAAAAAAAAAAAACTGAATCAATCATTATATACACAAAGCTAATTGACTAATCTCTTATTTATCTATTTATCTGGGTTGAGTACGAATCTTTTCTTCACTTAAAATTAATATAAGTGAGGGTTCTCATTTGTCATTACTAATTGTCACTAATTCTTCAGTTTGGATGGGGTCAGTTGGCTTTAGATTGAGCTTTATTTGAGATAGCTGTGACTTTGCTTATACTACATTTGTTGCTTCCTCTGCATTCTTAATCTCACAAAGCTCCTTGGCTAGACTGTATAAAAATATGATCGCATAGAAGGCATTGTTGGATTCAAGATTTCCCTATTATAATTCTTGAGGTGATGGATATCTATGTAGTTTTCATTAAGCACGCTGTACATTTGTTGATAATTCTGTGCCATCTGATCCTAACTCAAAGATCCCTATGACAGGACTGCAGCAAATTTCTAGGCTAAGACTGCATATAAAAAAGGTAAAATGGCTAGCATACAAGTTCATCATGTTTCATTAAATTGCCCAACAGGGATCACAAATAATGTTAATCTTGATTGCAGGCTTGCAGCTCTCGTGGGCAGCATGGTAGCTTAATCATGGAAGGAGAACAGACAAGAAAAGGCCATTGAGCACTTGATATTGAGCTTAAGGACAAGAATTTCTTGGGAGTTGATAGTATCAGATATTTAGACATTGAAGTGAATTTGGCTTGGTGTTATTTTAGGGGTCAAGTTGCTCAATGAAGAGGACAGATGGTTCTGTGTGCGCTATGGTCTGCTTTTGATCAATGAGTTTACAGCAAAATATGAAGAAAAACCTTTTTTTTTTTTTGGGGTGTTAAAATGGAGATCATTAACCAACTAGAAGGTAGAATTGAAGTAGATTTTCTAGCAAGTGAGAACATAGCTTATCTTTATATACCCTTTAATTTTAGTAAGCTAGCTAAAAAGTCTAAAATCTATCCACAATTTTCAAACTAAATATCTGATACTCTTTTTAATAATCTGCACCATCAAATTGCCTTCTTTGTGCATCCAGGAAGGAATTATGAACACAAATTTATGATTTCGCTTTCATATCTGAAAAATGATTTTTAACAAGTAATGAAACTGTTCTACATAAAATCAATTGACACAGATATGAATAATTGCAAGCCATACAACCAAGTAAAAAAGTCTGAAATTAGACAGAAATTAACTTTCAAGTTTCAATACCCAGCAAATTTTGAAATTGCTGCTCACACACCTTTAATTTAACCACCATTACCAACATGAGCCGTCTAAAACTCTAAATATCATCCCATTTTGCAGGCGAATGCATACAGAGACAGAACACCCTTATTCCAAACAATCAAGCCCCTTGCAAAGTTCACATGAAACTAGACTCAACAGCCACGTGGACTTTGATCCTTGATGACAGTCACAGGGCAATTTGCATTTGCTACAACATAGCTGGTCACACTACCCAGGAGCACCCTATATTCAAACAATTGAAATATCAAAACGAGACTATTATGAATCATTGTCTTAATTTATTCACCTATAAATGTGGTTTTGACTATATAAAATCATTAAACCTTCTAATTTAGAAATCATAGACACAATACAAAAATAGATTTTCAATACCTCTGGATGCTACCAAGGCCTCTGCTACCCATGACTATACTGTCAAGCCTTAAATCTTCGACTGCCCCACAGACTTTTTCTCTTGCATCCCCCCAGTAAATCTTTGCCACGACAGTCACCTACATCATTTTGATACAACACAAAATTGACTATAACAACAACAACCAAGCATTATTCTCAAAATTTTGGGTCGGCTATATGAATCCTCAGTATACCAGTTAGATGGACATGTATTCATTATTCTCAAAATTTTATATCGGCTATATGAATCCTTAATAGACTAGCAAGATGGACATGTATTAATTTCCACAATTAATGTATTCTATCCAATTCATTATCTCTGTTACAAAGTAGATTTATAAACATAACAATAAATCATGACACACAGAAAACACAAACGAATCAAAAGGGTATTACCTGTTTCTGCCTAGAAGCAGCGTCAAGCAAGTCCAAAACTTCAGGATCGAGGTCAACCTCATATTTTGCTACGATCTCCTTTTCACGGAACTCCACCAATGGAATCAGAGCTGCATATCCAAGCTCACCAAATCCATATCAAATAAATCAGAACCATCATCCAAAAGAAATAGAAATAAAAAATAAAAAAAAAGAGTTAAGTAAAGCATAGAACTTTACGTGAACCAGAGGTGGACCAAAGTTGATTTCGAGACTCCCTGCCTAGAGGGGCCTTGATGTGGATGACATAGAGAGTGTCACCCTTCTCGAGTAGGTTATCGATGGCCCATTTCAGAGCAAGTTTGCTTCCCTTTGAAAAGTCCACGGCCACTCCTATGCTCCGATCTTTCGTCATGTTCTCTTCTTCTTCTTCTTCTTAGTGTTCAATCTCAGAAAGATAAGAAAAAAACAAAGAATAATATCACAAAGACCAGTGCAAAGCTTGAGAAAATGGCACCAATAAAGAGGCGTTGAAACTAGTAGATGGTTCTGCGCGATCCGTTGATTTTTTTTTTTTTTTTTTTTTTTTGTTGAGAAAATAGTTAGGCTCTTACTTTATTCCCTTTGCGGTATCTCATCACATGTATTAATAATAAACTAGTAAGTTGTCGGCACCGATAATGACGTAATATTTTGTGTAAAATAGTTTTTAATAATTTCATACATATATTATAATATAATTATTATAAAATTTTATTAGTAATTAGTTCATCATAAAAAAAAAAATAATTATAAATTGTATATACATATTCATTATAATTATTCAGTTCAAGTAATGAAAAATAAAAAACAACTTTGGAGGAACATTGTAAAATAAAAGTGGATATAAAATATGTCTTTCTCTTTCTCCTTAATTCTAAAACAAAATATACATTCCAAACATCTACAAAAAATCATATCATATCATTTACAAAATTCACAAATTTACAATGCTTGAACTTCACATCAAAATCATAATTGCCGTTGTTACTCAATATAAAGTGCATGCCCCCTTCCTTGGCTGTAGCTAACTCATACGAGTTAGGATTAGATGAGACAAGAATAAAAAAGTTAGGTAGGTATCGTCGAAAGATTGAAGGTAAATGAAATAATTTTTGGTCTGTTGTATTTGACATAGGATGACATGAAAAGATATGAGCAGATATATATAAAGGAGTAGAAGTGCAAGAAGTGAAAATTGTGAATTGAAATACAAAAATTTTTGTGTGTATATGTGAGAGAGAAATAATCTTGAAATATTGAATCAAAAGGTGAAAAGAATATTTTACTTTATAATTAAAAAAAATCTTGACACATTGAATCAAATAAAAAAAATATTTAATATTTAATTTGTTTTTATCTTTGATGTGGCACTTGAGAATATTTTAATTCTCTTTGCTAAGAATGCGCAATTTGACAAAATCTCATGTTTTCTCACATGAGATCTCTACTTTTATATATATATATATATATATATATATATATATATAGATTGACTAGTCTAGCATGAGGGCACTCTCATTGGTGGTAATAGAAGCGCTCAATTTTGCAACATATATAATCAACACATAAACAAAGGAAAACATTAAATATATCATCGGTTCAACACTTTTATGCTCTAGTGCTCACGTTACGAGAAAATAATTGGTAAAAGAATAAGAGCACGTAATTGTTCATGTTAGCTCAACTGGTAAATTTTTTATCGTTGAATAAAAGTTAATTAGTAAAAGAATAAGAGCAAATAATTGTTCATGTTAGCTTAACTGATAAATTTCTTATTATTGAATAAGAGATTTGAAATTCGAACAATACTTACATAAAAAACTAATTAGTGTTTTGGCATGATGATAAAGAGTAATCATTATAAATCATACATAAACAAATCGATTAGTATTTTGACATGATGCTAAAGAGCAATAATTATAAAATGGACACTATAAATTACAATTATGTAATGTTTATTAAAAAAAATATTACTAAAAGTATTTTGTATGCTTTGCCGTTTGCAGTGAACAATCAAAAGTTAAATATTTGAATAGGGGTGTATTTCCTATTTAGATTAGGGTGAGGTTCAATTTAAAGATTTGAAGGATAAAATCTACTTGTGAAACCCTTCATGTTGATGTTGCACTCATTAAAAACTAAGGATTAAGCATTAAAGGACAAAAATGAAAATCTGAGGATTAACCATAAAAGAACAATTCATAAAAGCTCACGAGAAAGTGTTTAATTGTAACCCTTTTTTGGATGGGTTGTGATCCTTATCTCCCAAAGTGATCCTTATCTCCCCTTGTAGTTATTGAGAGCCTACTTGGTCATTCAGCAAAAAAAAAAAAAGAGAGCCTACTTGGTCCTCAACATCTAGTCTTGGCCTTTACTATCATGCTTGATTAAATAGCTAAACTTAAATCCCATCAACCAGTCCATTAATTTGGTCCACTATCTATCCTATGCAAATAATTGTGTTGATCCAGTATTTTTTTTTTTTGGATTTTTAATTTTTCGCTAAAAGACATAAATAATTAAAGCTGGATTGTTTATGGTAACACTGAAAGCTAGATATTTCAAGATGAATGTTCATGTTGATGTTGGTTTATCTTCTCAAAAAAAAAAAAAAAAAAATGTTGATGTTGGTTTCCATCTCCGACCGAAAAATTAAACAGAACACCAAAGCAATACGTTACATGTCAAAATGGCAAGTTTTATTAACTAAAGCAAAATATGAATGCAATCTTTTTTTTTTCTTCTTTTATTAAAAAACACACAAAACACAATACACAGGAGAAGCAGGGAAAGCTGCAACACGAGGCTGTTCCTTCAGTCTATCAAAATAATCAATAGTTTATACCTTGTTAATTATTAATCACACCTCAGCACAGGGAAAGAAAATACATGCACTGTTATTTATAAGTTTTATTTCATTTCTAGTGCATATCTTGGGCTATAAATCTATAATGAAATTAATAAACTCTAAATGTTAGCATTTCTTTCTCAAAAACAAAAAAACAAAAAAAAATGTTAGCATTTGATATACAAAGTGCATAATTCTGATGGAATTTGAACTTTCTATCTTCTTGGTTAGATAATCAATCCTATAACAACTTAGAACTTGTGTAAAATAGGGATAACAAGGGTCTGTTTGGTAACGTTGTTTGAACAACAGTTTTTGTTGTTTAAACAAATATAACATGTATTTTCACAACACTTTTCATCTAATGTATTTCCATAACACTTATATAACATTACTAGAACAATATTACCAAATGGGCTACAAGGTTCCGGACATATTTCCTTAGGAGGGCTTGACACAAATTAACAATCCTTGTCTAGGATATATATTATATATATAGTATCCTATTTGGAGGAAAATTTTACTGTATATTGTTGTCCTTAGTATCATTATCATAGCATGTGTCAAGTCTAAAAAACTTTGTATTAAACTGTATGTAATAAACAATGGTGGTATTAGGAATATTATTTTTACGGGGTTCATTCAAATTCGTGTTGAAGAGGTTGACAATAACCTCTTTGAAAATAATATTTTCTTATTTGATCATTAGGATCACTGTTTTAAAAACCGGATCGGACCGGCCGGTCCGATCGGGCCAAACCGGTCCGGTTAAAAGCCTAAAAACCGGTCAATAACCGGTCAACAACCGGAAAACCGGCCAAAAACCGGTCAAAAACCGGGGTTGAACCGGAAATTGGGAAAAAAACGGTTTGATGCCCGGTTCAGTTTTTAAAACCATGATTAGGATAACTAGTCGTTAACCCATGCAATGCACGGGCTAGTTGTGAAAATTATATTTATAGATAATTGATGGTTAATAAGTATGAATAAATAAAAAATGAAATTGGACTATTTGTAAAAAAATAGCTTACCTAATTTAGTTAGAATTTTTTTACATAACCTCAATCCTAATTTGTTCAAAATTTATTTAGTTTTGGATCCCTTTATTAAATTCTAAATAGTTCTAATTAACATAGTTGAAGAATATATGTAACTCTTTTTTTTTTCCCCCTTTTTTTTGATACCATAGAAAACAGTTACAGGACACAAGTTATATAACAAAAGATTTGGAGAGATCCAATAGTAATTGGGTCGAATAATGAACAGCTAGAGAATTGAAGCTACTTCTAACACATTACACTTGATAGTTTTTGGTACAAAAATGCTGTGAAAAGTTAAACCTTATTAAGTTAGAAAATGCAAGTCTGTCATCATAGGTTGTTCCTGCAATCTTGGTTAACTTCTTCCATTGCAAACCTGGCCAATCCTTTTGCAACCACTGACAAACAAAATTAGTCTAAATCCAAGGTCTCTAGCTTTTATTGCAACCTCCATGATTGCATCCTAAAATGCTGCTGGGTAAGATGTTGACAGACTGCGAGGCTCCCCCACTAATATTAGATCTCCCTTCAAGTCCTTTGCTTCATATGCATAGCCACTCTATTTCAATTTCCTTTTCCTTCAACAAACTACTTTGATAATGAGTTGCCAATCCCTATTGGAGACATCTTTTTGAGTTGGTATGCTGTGATCTTGATATTAGGATTGTCCATTTCTAAAGGCCTCCTGGTACCTGCATAAAAGAGATTTGGCAGTGAGTGAAAACAACATTTATCAGATTTGGGGTCTTCCCATCATGAACCACTTGATTTTTATGGTTCCATAAGGAACATAGAATGGTAAAAAGAGATTGAAGATAAAGGTCCTTTTCCTGATTGACTATATGTAACTATAAAAAGTAAAATTTTAAAATATAGATTAGAATAACAATGTAGAAAAATAGCTTTTCAAATGGTTATCTGTAGGAAATCCTATGAGATGCAAATTAAATCGCAATTAGCAACTTGCCCCATCGTCACTAAGGGATGCAAATCTTGAGAAGATTGTTTTTTGTTAAAACTTTGAAAATAGCTTACATTGATAATATGAGACAGAAATAATTCAATAACCTACAACAGAACATTGATTATTCAATAACTGAAAACATACTTGCATTTTGTTTATAGTAAAAATAATAAAAATAATAATAAAAAGAAGGAAAAGAAGAACAATTATGAAAATTTTCAATTTATAATTAACAATACTACTTTGGAAATGAACTCATTATCTCAAGTCTCAAGCAAAGAAAAAAAAAAAAAAAAAAACTTAGAAACTCATATGGTCTATATAGATTTAATACTTCAGTTTAGCACATAACATATGCAACAATGATAATTGACAATTATCAGTGGTATACTTCGGCTTCCCAAGCATTATCGGTATATTTTTTCCTTATTCCCATATCTACATCAGATTGGCTGAAATCACAAACATGAATTCTACTTGATGCAAATGTGCTGCAAAAAATATTAATGATAAATACCAAAAAAAAAAAAAAAACTTTTGAGACACTAAACCATGATCACAAAGTATTGGGACTGGACCATGATTTCTCTCTAGTACAACAAATTCATAGGAGTCACATAAGAGGAAATCAAGATTGAACATGGTGGCTCAGCATTTAAGAGAACCTGTATAAGAGATGTTAGCAAATTAATTTTTACTAAATTGGAATTGAAAATTACAGGAGAAACATTAGTATATACATAAAAAACAATATTGTAAATAGAACTCAATTTAGAAATTGCTTTTGGCTCAAGTGACAATTTGCCAAAAAGAATAACTTGCCTTGATTCACTCTATCAGCCATATCTTCAGTTGAATAACATACTACATATTCTTGTCTTTCTCTACTAATCTTTTTATGTGACTAAGCATTTGTAGCAATTGCAATACCTCAAATTCAAAATATATATGATAAATCATTGTTAGATACTTCTGCAACCTAAAACCGTGTTATCACCTAACCAACCTAACATTCTAAATCCATCATTAATAGAATAAAAGTAAACCGCAATCAAGTGAAAACATCAGAAGTTCTCAAAGCTTTAAATCAAGGCAGTTAAAAACTAAAAATAGAGTTCAGAAAATATCATGTCCCAAAAAAAATAAGAATTAGAAGAAGAAAACGAACCCTAATTTTCTGAAACAAAGTTCTAATTCAACCATCTGATGCAATCTGTATATTTTTTAATGAAAAAATGCAGAAAATTTCATATTCAATGTGAAATCGTATAGATTACCTGAAAATACGCTGAAATCGGCAAAGAGCAAGCAAAGCAAGAGCAAATGAGTGAATGGGGATGGCTTGTAAGGGAGAGGTTTGAGGAATAAAGAGAGAAAGGGGAAATGACAAGACCCAAGACAAAGCGGAGAGAGAGAGAGCTCAAAGGTTAGGGTTTTGGGTTTAAAGAATGTGTATAGGTTAGAGAGAGTCAGTCGCATAAAAGACTGGGAAAAAAAATCAAAATTTAAAAAATAGAAAGAAAAAAAAAATTAAATGCTGACATGGAAATTTGTGGGAGCTTCAAAAGTTTCGGTTATATATATATATATATATAAGATAGGCATTTTCTAATAAGTTATAACCTATGATCCGAATGAAGATTTTTCAAGTCAAAACAAAGTTCTCTTAAAAGATAAATCTTAGGTAAGAGATGAATATTGTGAAAACATGTGATTTCTATATTAAAAAATTATCCATAATATTAGCAAGAGAACAAAATGATAAATTATAAGTTTATTAGACATATATTTTTTAGTATAATGAAAATATTAATTATTAATGCTAAGATTAAATCTTGCAAATCATTATTATAAAGTACTATAATAAAGTTACTAATTATATGTTAAGTGAGTTTTAATTATTGTTGCTTAGAATACGTACTTTAGCTTATTATTTATTAGTTTTTATCTTTACTCTTTTCAATTCTTTTATTTAACAATTTAACTTTTTTTTTTTTTGAGAAGCATTTAACAATTTAACTTAACTTTGAAAACTTATTGGTCTTTGTAATTCATTAGGAATAATTTTTGTTGTGTCTTTTACATTACTCTATTAAAAGTTCAAAACAACAATGCAATCATTTAAAAAAAAAAAAAATTGTCTTCACTCCCCACTATCCCACACGGGCCACACCTCACACTTAATTGTTTTTTAGTGTTTACACTTTACTGCTTACTTAATTATCTTTTTCGGAGATTTGTTATTGGACTTGCTATGTTTTTTTTTTTTTTTTTTTTTTTTTTTCCCCTAAATTTTAAATCAAATTGGTTTGTTGTTAGATTTTTTTTCTTTTTGTTTAAAAATGTCAAGATAAAGATTGGTGTTGAATTGGTTTGTTATTGGGCTTCTTTTAGGAGGGATCAAATTTTTATTTTAGGGTGGTTATAACCAAAAAATTTATAAAATTATTATATATAATTTTTTTTTTTGTCCCAAGTCAGTGGTTCAATTGAACCCCCTCAAGTCAATATGGCGCTGCCACTAGTAATAAAGTACAAGGGTCCACCTTATATATATATATCGGTAGACAAATTGTCATGAACAAATAACCTACAACTATGAGCCTAAGTCTATTGGGTTTATACTCTAATAATATTCTAATAATATGAATCAGTTATGTATCGAAGCAAATGTAGTATAGATACCAAAACTCTTTTGTCTAATTGCTACTCTTGGCATGCTAAACATGTAAACAAACTGCTGAATGAAATAGGCCTCATTTTGTAACAAGGTCTGAACTATTCCCATCTCAGACATCCCAAGCGAGCTGCTTGTAGAGTATTTTGGAGATGGAGACAGGTCTCCCTTTGTTTTTTTGCAATAATATTCATGATTACTTAGTTAAAAAACAATCTGTTACTTAGAAAGTAACGCAGGGTCCTCTTCGATCATTACATGTCGAAGACATATGATAAACCTGAATATATACCATCACATTCCAGAACAAGAGAGCGTTTTGAATTGGTGGAGGTTAAACAAAGGTGGGGTGTCACTCTATTCAAAAATTGACTAAAGTAGACTTTTGATCTTTAGAATTTGAGATTGTTTTCATTTTGACAATTTATTTTTTATTCAGTTTTCTATTTAATTTTTTATGTTTTAAAATTTTCATTTTCATGAAGGTTCAAAATAAAAATTTTAAAACATAAATAGCTAATATGAAAATGAAATCAAATATAAAGTGCCAAAATAAACATTTTGAAATATAAAGGGTAGAAGTGAAAACAACCCCAAACATTAAAGGCCAACGTATAGTTTTTGTCTAAAAATTCAATTTAAATCCCCACGTGTTATAAATTATTTTAATTCAATTTAAAAAATCTTAAATTGATCCCAAGTGATATGCAGTAAAATAAACAAATTAAATCAACAAGTTAAGTTATTAGAAATTTCATACACAAAAAGGTATATTAACAGTTAAATATTACTTTAAATTCCTAATTTGATTTGGTTTTATTTTTCTTGGTGTCAAAGTAAAATTTTTTCCTTGCTCAATAAGGAAATATATTCCTTATCCACCAAGAAAAGTATTCTTTATCTACCAAAAAATGAATTCATTGTTCAAATGGAAATTGTTATTTTTGTTTTCTAAATAGACAATACTACAAAAGGTTTGGTGGTTTTGGTTCAATGGTCTTCCTACAGAGGAAGAGACTTTGAATTTGTGTTTGTACCACAATTAGTTTGTGAGAGAGTAGACATGGCAAAACGGGTCAGACCCGTTTGACCCGACCCGTTTGACCTGTAACCCGTTTGACCCGTAACCCGTTTGACCCGTTTAAAAATGACCCGTTTTGACCCGTGACCCGTTTTGACCCGCGACCTGATTGACCCGACCCGAACCCGACCCGACCCGCACATTTTGCCACGTCTACCAACGTTGAGTAGATTGAGATTAAGGTGTAATTCTTATAAGATATTTACTTATTCTTCTTCACTTAATATGTTATGTACTCCATTATAGTTTGTCATTCTTTACTTCCCACCTTCATTTTCTTTTCCTACTTTAAACAGATCAAAAATTATACCAAGATTAGCTTCTAGAAAGCTGGAACAAGAGTTGTACCAAATTTAAGTATCAAGTGTTTAGTGGTAATTGGTAAGTAGTAACAGTATCACCAATGAGAATATAATCACAGTTAAGGAACTCAAAAACAATTGACAAATTGCATCTATTTCCAAAAAAAAAATAAAAAAACTTGTTTGAAAAATACGGGTCAACTTGACCCGTCCCGCGACCCGACTTGACCCGTGACCCGTTTGACCCGCAACCCGTTTGACCCGTTTAAAAATGACCCGTTTTGACCCGCGACCCGATTGACCCGACCCGAACCCGACCCGACCCGCCCGTTTTGCCATGTCTATGAGAGAGCCCTTTGTGCCGTAATTTGTAGTTGGCTTTGGTTTGTTGGTTTTAGTTAAAGAGAAATCTCTTTGAGTGTAATGTGGAGTAGAGCAAAATTTCTTTTTTTATTAGTTGTAGTCCCTAGTATTTGTATTTGTGAGGTATAAATATTTTGGGTGTATTGGAGTTTTGGGTTATGTGAGAGTGTCCCTTTATTATCTTTGTATTATCCCAATTTGTTAGTGAAAAGTTTTATTCTTCATTGCTCGGGGGTGTAGGTAAAGGCTAAACCATGTAAATATTTTGTGTTCTCTTTTGTGTGTGGCTGTGGTTATGGCTATCTATTTTTCAAGTTCTCTTCATTCTTATTATTTCTTAAGCCCATAATAATTTCACAATTAATTTTGGTATTTTGAACTCTGTTCTTTTTTACAACATTAACCACATCTATCAAATACCAAATCTAAGACTATAATAAAAACAAAAGCAACGAAAGCAAATGCACAAATTTGGTTACAAAGTGAAAAAAGTAATGAAGAATCTCTTCAAAGAAAAACCCACTCTGAAGACAAACAGTCGTGTAAAAATTCAATATTGGAAAAGCACTTACAACTTACAACGATCTACTTACAAAACGCTTGTACAACTAGATTCTCTATTATAACCTCAGCAAATGTCATGCTTGCCTTTTAAGCTGCACAAGTCCCAGAAATTTTGGAATCTCCCCAAAAAAAATTTCATCCATGAATTCCTTGTCCACGACCTCTGCCAATTCAAAGAACTTCCTTATTGATTTGCTATAGTGAACTTGCTAGAAAAAGTTTTGTGTGGTTTCAAGAACAGTTTAGAGCTCATCGTGTAGAGGGACATACAATGGCTTTGTTTGAGATGATTTTTATTTTCACATATCGGTGTGATTGCAAGTGTATTGATGACCTTAAGTATCGATGCTAAGACTACTTAACTATGCTGTGTCAATTATTGATGAGGATGTTGAGTAAAAATTATCAATGATGTATAAAAAGGCTACAATTTAAAGGATTAATAGGACTACAAGTTTGCAAGAAAGTTAAATGATTCCAAACTAACTATGCGAGTCAAATTGTTGGTTAATGGGCTATCTCCTTTATTGGGCTCAAAATTTATTTGTTATGGTGGGTGTATCAGGGACGGAACCAGCACTCGAACTTGCGGGGGGCGGGCCAAAGTCTTTTGTTTGAGGATTTTAGAAATTGGGATATCAGTGCTAGAGAAGGGAAGATGACAATATCGTTATTGGTTTTTCATTTTTTTTTTTTTTAAACTATACTTTCCCATAATCTACAAATCAAGAACTCATACCTCAGCCAATTGTGGAGTCACCAATGGACCCAAGGAAGAAGGCTGGAGCATTTGTAATTTATTTGGTTAGGGATTTGTGATCTGTAATTGTTTATTAGTATTTTGTTGTTGTTATAGACCAGATATGTTGTTTGTTGGTAATTTGGGTTTGTCTAAAGATTTTCATTATTATCTAGATTTATGAATTGTTTGCTGGTGTTTTGGTTTACCTAAAGGTTTATCTTGGTATTCTTAGTACAACTGTGCAAAAGGAATGGTCAAATAGATTTTTTTTTGGTTTTCATTTGTCAATTTGTAAAACTTTTGTGAGAGGGGGGCCAAAAATAAATATTAAAGGTCAAGATCTAAAATTTTTTGTAAATTTATATACTAATATATATTTTCTCAAAAATTGAGGGGGGCCATGGCCCCCCCCTGCCCCATGATAGGTCCGTCACTGGGTGTATGAGTATCTTATAATGGGAAGTTCCTTAGAAACGAAGTCAGTGTTAGTGAATCACTTTTCTACCTTCCCCTTATCACCATTTGTTCTCAATTTCTCTCTCTTTCTACTCTCGGTTTGTAATGCTCTGGTTTTGTACTCTTTAGTGTCTAACCTCCTCTTCTTTCCCTATTTATAGCATTTCCCTAGTGAATTAGAAATGATTACTTTTAGTATTTTTTGCGCAGGTGGGGCCCTTCAGGATTATTCCTAATAGACCTTGGTCCCACTTTGGAAATGGAGGTTCCAAGCTTGGGGACTTACAATAGACGTCAAATATTGCTCGGCAGCAATACTCCCGAAGGCATTATTGAGGTACTCTCCAGACCGGACCCTGGACAAGATTGGACCCCGAGAACAAATCACTCAGGGGCCCAATCTTCTGAGCATTATGGATTGGGCCCACCATGAGATTGGTATTAGACTCTCAGCCCATGGGCCTACCAATATTGGGCCGATGATCGTACACTAACCATGTGACACCCCAGGCTCTAAAAAAAAAAAAAAAAAAAAAAAGATCAGATTTTTGTGGAGCTCCCACGTGCCCCCCACCTAACCCCACTCCCCACCACTCATTTTCACCCACCTCTCTTCTCCCTTTTGGCCGGCTCTCTCTTTTCTTTCTTTCATTTTCTTTCTTTTCTCTTTACTTAAACACACACACACACACTCACTTCCACACCCACCCGCCGGCCTCCACTCCAAACCACACCATCTCACCATCATTTTTCCGGCTAGATCACCGGAAAAATACTTAGGAACCCCAAAGCATCTTCATCATTTTATTTGAGGTAATATTTCTAATCTTTTTGTGGGTTTATGTGCTTTTACTTGAGGTTATTTTTATCTAAGCCTTAATAATAATACCCATGTGATTTTTGAGCATTAGAAGTGATATTCTTGTGCTAATGTTTATGGGTTTTGCTTTGGTGGACCTATTTGGGTGAATGGTTATGAATTTTGTACAATGGTAGCCATTTGAGATTTACCCATAGTAAAGATTTGGGGGTTTTGACTTTCTAATGTGAAACAATTGATGAATCTAATTTTTATTGTTTATTTGGAGCTAGTGGAGGGTTTACATTTGGGGTTTGTAATGGTGGATATGGTTATATATGTTGTTGTTTGTGGGTCTCTTGAAAATGACATGTATGTTGAGGAAGAAATTCATAAAGTGTTGGGATCTTTTATGGTAAAGAAAAGGCTTTGAATGATATGATTATAAATTGGAGTCTAAGCCTTGTAAATGAAATTGTTGATAAACTTTGGAAGTGAAATACTTTATTTGTGAGGTTAAGTACTTAGGCTTTCCTAATTAATTTCTTATCTAGCGATTTATAATTTGTAGCTGGATAAAATGTTAAGCTTTATACTTATTGTGATAGGTTTGTTTGGTATTGTTTAGATTCTAACTAATCTCCGTTGGAGTTTTGGAACTAAACTTTTTGCGAGTTGCGAGGTAAGTAGCTTTTAATGGATTTTTGGAAAATAATCATGTTATATAAACTTTGTTTTTGGGTCAAACATATTTTGGAAGATTAATAGTAGAACTATGTTTTTCTATAAAGTATTGTGTTGTGACCCTACTATATATAATGATATATGAATGTGCATATTCTTGTTGCATATGGGGAATTGCATGATTTGTTAGCATGGAAAAGATATGCATCTTTTATCAATTCTTGGGAATGGATTTTATGAATTTATTGCATTATTTGCAAATTCTAAAGATGCTTTTATCTGAGCTTGTATTATTTGAAAAATTTACGCAAAATATTTATGACAAGAAATAGTTTAGAGGACTTTGAGAATATTGTGGCTATTTGATTATTGAAATATTTTATGAAACTACTTGGAAGTGAACTATGTATTTCAAATACATTAACTTGTAAGCTTTTGACATGGTTTTGTCATTGTGCCATGATATTGGTGATTACCTCGTCTGTCTATGTGACAACCCCGTCTGTGTGACGATCCTGTCTGTGTGACGAGCCGTCTGTGTGATGACCCTGTGATGTGACCTTGGGTGAGGTTTCTGGATTTGAAATGGTATTAGATATGTTATGGCTCACAATGAATAATATGTAGTTTCATAGTTACTTTGGGAAGCTTGGTGTTACAATATGTCTACCATTCTTGTCATGATGTTAAGGAAATTTATTTTGCAGAATTCAAATGGAAATTCCCAAATTTTAACATGTTTGTAAAATATTCATTGTTATGAAACTTGCATTTCCCCTACCCCCATTAAATATGCTACTTACTGGGCTCTGTCTCATCCCATTATTTTATAACATTTTCAGAGTAGGCAACAGTCTTTTGAGACAACTTTTTAGTGGCTAATAGTAGTTAGACTAACTACTGATGGAGGCTGAACTTTTGTAATGGGTATATTAGATGGTGTAAATCTTAGAATAGGCTTGACTCATTCTTTTGTATATTAAAGTGGTTGTGATATTTTCCCATTGATGGGACAAGCTGATAATATGTAATTAAAACTCAGACCTCTATTCTTTTGTGGCCAATGTTCTTTGTAACTAATGATTAGAGCTCTGACTTACTTTTAGAGTATATTCAATAGAATTATTATGATAACTCTTGACTTTGGTACTTGTTATGATTTTATGGATTGGTTTGTCAAAAAGGAAAGATCTACAGGTACTTTGAGACAACATTCTCATGCTTTGGACCCTTTTGGGTTCGGGGTGTGACAAACCATAGCACATCAATGAGAAACAACAAATTGAAATAAATTGGAAGACTTTAAAATCTACTGAACTAGCAACTAAGAACTTGCTATGAATGTAATAGATCTCAAAAGTAACAATTACAATAATCAACTGTTACTTGCATGAACTTAATATGAGGATCCTACAAACTAAAATAAAATACAATATGCGTAGAGACATCTTTGTAAAGTAGTGTGTAATAGGAGAGTTGTGTATTTAACATGAGAAACAGGTCATCTGTTTATATTTGAGGTCTATGGAGTTACCAACAATTACTGATAATTATCAATATATATAGTTTAATCTCTTCAGTGGAACTTTTTCCTTGTATTTTAATGACACGTGTCTCGATTTCAGGCACTATTCAAGATTTGAACTATCATTATTCTCTGATTTAGCATGTTTTCCTTGTGTGCTCTCTCTTTACACGAGTTGCAACCCTATTTCTCCATTTGTTACTCTATTGGCGAGTTATTGTTTTTATATATTTTATCCAACAAGTTTTTCTTGTTTTTTCTTTAAGCACAATGATGATTTTTCGTCGTTTAGGCTTATGAAGAAATAAACAAAATTAGATATATTTATCTCTAGTATAGCCTGCTTTTGCTTTTAAAAGTTGCACATAACTTGCTTTATATAGGTGCACAAAGCAAGTTTAAAAGTAAGAACTAATTCTTTTTCAAATAAAAATCGGATTTCAAACTGCTGCATTTTTTCTCAATCTAAATTACTTATTGTTCAAGCAAGTTTTTTCAGATGTAGCATAATTGTGACATCTTGAAACGGTAATATTTCTCTCATTTTAAATCCAAATTAGATCAAACTTTTGTCCGTTTCAAAGCTTCGCATGTTTACTTTCCAATGAATCAAGCTTGACTTAGAAGTTCGTTAGGGTTCAAATGATATGGGGGTAAAAGATCATCAATTTTATTTTTTTTATTTTTATCTTTGAATAGATTGAAACTTTGTCATATTTGAGCAGTTTTTTACCCAAAATTAACCTTAACATAACTTTATTAATACAATCCAATTTTCACATGTCACATCTTTAAACCCTAACAAATATGATTGGTGCCAATCCACTCAATTTTGCCCTTTTTAAAAAAAATAAATTGATAGGATAATATTTTTTGGTGAGGACAAAAAGACATAAACTAACACGTTTTCAAAATTTTGGGGATGATATACAAACTCTATAAAGTCTAGGAAAAAAAAAATAATCTTGTCAATGATATTTGTGTTCCATGTGAAAGAAAAATAGACAAAATCACATTATATTTAATATTTTATATATACATTGAAAATAATGATCGAAAATTTTAAATTTTAATTTAATTTAAAAAATAATTAATATTTAATGGAAAGTAGGTTTTCATTAGTATGAAAGAGTATTATGAAGATATTTTTCATCTATGTAGATAATTTATTTTAGATTTGATTTGAGTAGATATTTTTGTTTGCCTTTATACTATCAATTGTCACAAATCAAAAAAATTACTCTTGCAATAAATTTATACGAATTCGTTATATTGGAAAAATTAACTTAAATGTACCCACACTAAAAATAAAAAATAAAAAGATCATGGATTTGTTATATGTTTGGAGCAGCAAGGAGAGGGTTTAAAGTTAAACCTCAAAAGAATTGAAAGCAATAATCAAACAGTTGGAGAGATTATGAGATAATTGACTGAAGCAAAGGTTCACTTGATAGAGAAAGAGAGGTGCTATAGAGGGGTTTATAGTTGGAGATAGCTTAAGGTTATGTGAATACAAATGAGAGAGAGAGAGAGAGAGAGAGAGAGAGAGAGAGAGAATATGACTATATGGGATTCACATCAGGTGCAATACCTAGAGTATTGCACCTGGTGCAATACCTAATCAATGGCTGAGATTGAAAGTTAAAAAAGAAACTTTCAATCTCAGCCATTAAAGAAAATATATTAAAAAAGAGCTAAAAAGTAAAAAAAGTTAAAAAAATTGTGAGGGAAGTGGAGGTATTGCACCAGGTGCAATACCTCTGATGTGTATCCTATGTACCCTAATAATAATACAAAAATATCTAAAATGACTTTACAAGATTTACATGCATTGACCTTTCGCAAGGTTCATTAGACATATTTAGGTTTAAAATTTAAATAAATATTTTTTGGATTATAAAATATAATTCACCATTAAACTATTGGTAAAAGGTCAGTGAGCGGCGTCCCATAAAGATTTACTAAAAACTTGATTATCCATGCAAGTAGAATTAAAAATAAAATGTACCACTTTGCATGGTTGTTTAGACAAAGTAAATTTCAAAATGTGATTAGATTCTTTAAGAACGGAAGACCCAATGAAGGGACACACTTAGTCTTATTTTATATTCACTGCAACAAACATGACTTGTTTCAACCCATTTTTCTTAAGGGTTGACTAAAAAGTGCCAAAACCATCACTAAAAATTGGAGCGCATGGCTAAGTTTGATTAGCTTTTGATAAAAAAAAAAAAAAAAAAAAAAAGAGTTTGATTAGCTTTATTCCGAGGGTCATTAAAATCCTTGAAATAAACCTATACAACCCGGGATAACTTATTAAAATTAGGCGGGAATATCCTACGGCAACCTTTGATAGGAGATATCTCAAATTTTCCAACCCTTGAAATAAAGTCCAAAATTAAAATACAAAAGGGAAAACTCATTTTTTTCACGCTCCACATACTCAGAAACCGCTCACACCATCAGAAAATTCTCTCAAAATCGATCTGAGCTCATCTCAGAAAACTCAAAGATCGGAGCTCATCTCATCTCCGACGGGCTGATTTGCGGTGGTCAGCTATCTCATCTCCGACGACAAGCGAGCCGTTACGGTGGTCAGCTATCTCATCTTCGCCACCCCATTTTCCAATTACAGGTCTGTCTCTCTCTGTTTGTTTCCCGAGAAATTATGGAAATTACACTTGTATCCGATTGCACTAGGTATGATCTTCTACGGCTTTTCATTTCATTGCATTTCTATAGATTTACTCGGATTCTGTATTTGGAGAAATTGTTTGAAATGAATAGGCTTTGTTTGAGTTTTTATTTATTTTAACAGTTATATTTATTTCAATTGCTTTGAAATTCTAGCTCAATTCGTTAGCTTTGTGGTGGAATTTAAGCTCGATTAAATTTCTTTGGACTCGTTTAGAATCTGTTTGGTTGTTGAGAAATCATAGGAAAATAAATGAGTTTGTATTGTATCGATTTTGTTGAGATTTTTTTTGTTGTTGAAAATTTGTAGTTTTTATTTATTTATAATTTTATTGTTGGTGTTTTCAATTGGTAAATTTT
This sequence comes from Quercus glauca, assembly GCA_023736055.1. Taxonomy (NCBI): domain Eukaryota; kingdom Viridiplantae; phylum Streptophyta; class Magnoliopsida; order Fagales; family Fagaceae; genus Quercus; species Quercus glauca. The sequence continues at coordinate 31,048,190 of CM043315.1, forward strand.
CTAGCTCGAATCCCTAACCGTTAACTTGTGCTGAAATTTGAGTTACATACACGACATTGGTTGATATTTATGGAAAGTCAGGGAGGTTTGATGACGCGATTGAGTGCTTGGATGTTATGAAGTCTGTGGGGTTGAAGCCACCTTCCACAATGTACAATGCCTTGATTAATGCCTATGTGCAGAAGGTAGTTGCTTGTTGCCTTGATTAAGCAATTTACTTTGAGTTAATAAATACATATACTCTATTGCTTTGGCATGGCCATAATAGGATAAGATTATAGGCATCCTGTGTTATTTGTGTCCTGCATATATCAAAACGTGTTTATATTGTTAACAGCATCTTCTATACCTTTTTTAAATGCCAATGTTGGTGACTCAAAGGCCCTTTTATGCACAAAGAAAATCTAGTCTAGTTAGGGTACTGGTTCTCTGATATCTCCCTTTTTTTTGTTAAGTAGTGATATTGATTATTGACTCTTTAACCAGTTGCATCCAGAAGATAATTGATCCCAATGAATGAAAATAAAGGTTTAGCTGATTTGAGTTGAAATTAGTTGTCTACTAGATATGCGTAGCCCACAGAATCATATGAGAATTAGGCAATGATATTGACAAGAGAGAATGACTTCAGAGAGAATAAAAAAGCGACGTATACTAAACTTATTATTGGATTATTAGCAACTACACCACCATCAATAAGATTGAATTTTCTCACTCTTCCAGTTGAGTCTTTGGTATCAAAATTGTGGGCAGGGAAATATGTTGGGGCAGCTGAGGTTCCAATGCATATATCTGAAAGTAAGGCATCAAAGTTTGCATGGTTCTTCACCTAATTAAGGCATGGATACAAATATATGTTAGTTCTTTTTTGTTTATGTGAAGTTTTAATTCCTTCTCATTAGACTGGATTAATTTCAGGTAAAGTTAAGTTAGAAACTTGGATTAATTTGAAAACCTCATAGCTGGAGAAAATGGCTGGCTGGAGTTGCTTGATGTCAAAGGTTGGGATTACCACATTGGTCAGTGTGTGGTGTAATTGAGTATTCCCTAGTTTTTCCTTCAGAAGGCTATGAAGATACTTTCCATCGTATTTTGGTCCTGTTATGGCTCTGATCAATTTTTTTGCTTGAGCAAATGGAGAACTGTTGCTTAAGCAGATTAGTATAGTGTTATTTAATATGGAATAAGACATAGTGATAGCATGAAAAACATTGAGGCTCAATTGTTACCGATCTTGAGGAAAGATTTTAGGTCCATTATCAAAATAGAAGGCCTTGATGTCTTTTGCAGCATACATGGGGCGTTTGTTTTCATTTGGTGCAGTTAGAATGGTAGTCACAAGACCTCCCGTGCTTGTCCCTCCGATCACATCAAAATAATATGCAATTTTAGCTTCGGGCCATCAATTTTCTGTACCACAAGGTAAAAAATGTAAAAAAAAACCATGTGAAAAAAATAGTCATATGTTAATTGCCATTACTATTTTGAATAACTTATATGTAGTACCGCTTTAGTCAATTTTTGTGATGTCCGTGCAAAAATTATTGAGGGCAGAAAAGGATAAGGAGCTAGAAAAGCAACATGAGGATCACACTGACAGAGAAATGGTTACAAATGTTGAGGATAAAGTTATTGTAAAACCTGAAGATAATGGTGTATCTGCAGGTAAGTTTACATTGGCATTGAAAGTATTTCCTCTGTTTTCTTGATCTCTCTTTGTATTATCCTTTATACCAACCATGAAGTATAAAACTCTCTGGTCCTTTGAACGTGCTGGTGCTGAAACATGTTAAGGGTAGAACAAATGAGAAGAGTAAAGATGCCACCACACTTGATTGGAATGTGAGTTTTATCTCACTATTCTGACTTTAAGTTCATAATAGCTGCTAATTATGCTCTGGCTGAACCCACACTATCGTTTAGTTATACTATCAAATATATTCTCAAAGTTTGCATGTTATAAGCATGTGCTTTTTCAAAGCTTAGCTTTCAACTTGTTGGCTTTTATTATTCTGTACAATATGGTGCTTTATTTTTAGGTTTGATACTTGGTTTGGATTGGAATCATCTCGGGAGAGCCTTGCTTCTAAAGCTTAGAATGAAATAGTCCAATGCTAGAAGAGTGCCTAACTTCCAAGAATTTAGCATGGTCCATGTTGATTTCATGTATATGGAAATGATTTTAATTATAAAAACTTAATATAGTCATTTCATTATCTGATACATATTTTTCATTATGTACTTTTCATTGGAAGTTTTTTGGCTCAACAACAATAATAGAACCAATGCTATTGTCTTACCATTCTAGATTGTATTATCTGTTTGAAATCATGCTACGGCAGTAATTTCAAAGATTCAGTGCTAACTGTATCAATCAGGCAGGAAAGGACACCCAAAAAGATAATAGAGGTGGCACCTTTCTTACATACAGCATGAGTTAGTAACATCTTAGGTATTTGGTATTCCACATCAATGTGGAGGGAATAGTTCCCTCCTTTGTGTGAATGATAAGAATGTGCATTTGTACATAGCAATACTTTTGCATTACTAATATATATATATATATATATATATATTAATGTACCTCTTGAAAAGCAAGAAATGTACTTTCGAGATGCTATTTTGATGGTACCAAAGGCTCCTGCTGACGTTGTCACCATTTTGTATGAAAAATTTGTGATACTTTTGCCTGTCCTTATGCGGGGTGATGGAACACTACTTGCAACAAGTTCGTATGATGGGCAAGCAAGAATTTGGAGTACAAATGGTAAGATGTTAAAGCATGATATGTTTTTAAGTATATGCAGACCATTCAAGTGTGTGTGGTTTTTTTGTTTGTTTGTTTTTTTTTTGGGGGGGGGGTTGGGGGGGGTGGGGGGGTGGGGAGGGGATGGATAGTAGGAGTGTGCATTTCACTTGCCATGTTTAAGGTCTTTTCAACTGATGCTCAATTCAATTGAAACCCAAAATAACCTTGTCACGTGACAATATTGTAGCATAAGTCATTTAATGACCTATTTAAAGCAAGGATATTTCTTATGTGAAAAATAAACACTAGGATATTTCTTATGTGACAGAAACTTGATAAATTCCTTCTGCTTCGTATTCATCATAAATTGTATTAACCAGTGTAGTCAATGGAGAAAGAGAAAGGTGACCTTAAGGCAGTCCTTGTATTGCCTAAGGCATGAGGTGCCAAACGATGCTCACCCAAGGGAAGCAAGGCACCAAATACTAAATATAGTTCCTTGTATGTATTATGTACATATAATGAACTCAAATAATGTATATCTAATACATTGGAATATGATAATAAAAGAGGCAAAGATAAAAATTATCAAATGTGTGCTGCATGAAGAAAAAAGAGAGTAATATAGAATTTTATGAGCATGAAAAGTTCATAATTTGTTGTCTTTAACTATTAGAACTTTCACACACTCTTTAGCTGCTTCAGGGACAAAGTAGGCTAGGCACAATTTTGAAAATTTCAAATTGGTTGGAGGCTCAATTAATTGATCTAAGAATGGGCTTTACAGTAGCTTATAGAGAAAAAAGTTCAGCGAGAGAGAGGGAGAGAAGTATAAAATAATGAGAAACAACATGCTTGGTAGCTGATAGTTGAGGTCCCAAGGCCTAACAAAGGCAAGAGGACAATTGTTTGCTTGGTTTTGCTGTGTTGATTGATGAGTCTCATTTTTGTTCTGTTTTGTGAGTCTCTCTCTCTCTAAATGTTTGGTTTTGTCTTTAAGCTGGTTGTGGCTGCCAGCATAACCCTCGCTTACCTACATAAAAGTACAAAACTGCTATATATATAGGCTTAATTTCATTGAAGATCTCACCTTCAAAGCACGGACACCACAAATCCCTGGCTATTTTGAATACTAGGAGGTTAATTGTGCTGTCGGAACTGCCAATCTATTTATAATCCTTTAAGCTTTCAAGTACTGGTTAAGAATCAACATTTTCATCATTTTTATGGGACTAACAATGCTGTAATATGGACCATATGCATACATAGTGGTTTCTTCAATATGGTTTGAGTTGATATTTAGCTTTATCATTGACAGGAACAACAGAGGATTCCATTTCCTTATAGTGATCTTGCTTTAGCAAAGAAGAAATTGCATCTTAGACGCTACATATACAGGAATTGTAGTTGAGACTCCAGGAGAATTGCAGGTAAGAAGAGTTAGGTGAAGTGATATCCTAATGGCACTCTATGGACTACTGTTTTCTTGAATATATGCTGTCTAGCTTGTCTAATTTGAGTAAATGACGTAGACCAAATACCGAGGATATTCATATCATATATAAATGGGATTTGATTCTTTTTTTCATTTTTTTGGTAGAAAAGATTGGATTCAATAATAAATAAAATCAGATTGAAACAAATGAATATTCTTTGTAACTATGAAACAGAGAATGAACTGATCATAGTCACACGATAATTGTTGCCAAGCCTTATTAAGTTCAAAACAGAGTGGGTAAGTGTGTGTACTTGTGTGTTAATGAACTATTCATGTCTATAGTTTAAATTGGTACAGTAATTTATATGCATCATTTATTTGCTTTTTCAAAAATGTTACATTTTGAAAATCACATGTCAATATGGACTTCATTGTATGACAATTTTTCAATCAAACACCTCAACTATTTAACAAGTGCATGATTAATTGGTTTGTCTATTTCCTTGCAATTCTTAATGCAAGGGAAAGTTGGTGGTTATGTATCAGTCTCCGAGAAGTACCAGGAGAAGACAGAATCTTTTATATGAGACCCTTTAAATATTAGTATATCAGGTTGTTTTGCATTGAAATAGAATAATATTAAGATTAGGATTTTGATCATGCATGATTCATTTCTCTTCTTCTTCTTTTTTTTTTCTCCTTTATCTAGTTAAAATGTTAAGTTCCTATATGTTAACATGTAAATGTCTACATAAACTTCAAGAATGAAGAATTTAGTAACTTGGAAAGTTAATTGAATTTTGTTTTGACATTTGTGTTTTGGTATAATATAGATTTTTTAATATGTGGTTCTTTAAAGTCTATGTGCATAGCTGTGGGTTTTTATTTGTTTATTTTTTAAAAAGAGAAAAACCTTATTCTGAGGGTTGGGAGACCCTCAAAAAAAGTTTATTGTTCTTTTATCCCTCTTAAAATTTTCAAAGGTTGCCTATCCTTGATAAAGATAAAACATTTGTTTCGAGGGTTATGTAGGCGGTTGAAATTTCAATTTCAAGGGTCACGAAGGCTGTAGAAATTTTTGTTTCGAGGGAATTTGTTTCAAAGGTCATCAAGGGTCCATTAAACTCTCAAAATAATATCTTTTGAGGGCTTTTAATATTTTTTTTTCAAGGGTTTGGACCCTCGGAAAAAATCAACTTTGTTGTAGTGATTATTTGCTTTCATTTTCGGTTTTGCAATCAAACATCAACAATATACACTCAATCATCTTCTAGGTCCCATAATTTAAACCCTCACTCCACTCCTATGACAGTGGCAAATTACACAGTTTTTGTCATTATCTACTCCATATTTTTTAATTAAGTTTGGCCCCAAAGTTTTTGTTGTGATCAAATTTCAATTATTAAGATTTTTTTGTTTCACTCATTCGGTCACTCATTCAGTCCTCACCGATTCCAAAATTAAATCTGCAGACTTTGTTGACTATGAATGGCTAATAAAATGTAGGAAAAACCTTGGTAGCTAGTAGTCCACTACCGCCGGTTTTACATTAATGAAAAGCTTGCAATGCTCATAGTCATGGCAAGTGAACAAAACAAAGATAGATATCTCTTCTCCCCTAAAGTGTCAACGTGTCAATCATATGGCTCATGTAATAAACAAATCTTAGTCATCCAAAAAGGAAAGGAAAAAAAATCTTACTAAAGATATCATTTATATCTCAAGTGTCTTGTAGCTTAATTAACACTTTTTGGTCTTCCTAAAAAAAAAAAAAAAAAAACACTTTTTGGTTTTTTCAATGGACACATTGAAACTTTAAATATCCTCTTCCCTAATTATCAAAGTATCGATAAAAAAGATGCGTATCATTTATAGTATATATAAACTCAAAGTAGTTTAACTTTTGGTTTAATTACCTTATAATTTTGTGTGACTTAAATTTTTGAGGTCTCACAATTTTATACTTCATTATTTTAATATATATATATATAATTAAATTTAAATACTATTTTACATTTAAATCATTCAATCGAATCTTGGAGTGTCATATTTTCTTTAAATTCTATAATATATAGTTCTATATACAAACAAAATTATAATAAATGCCTAATTTTAGAATATATAGTTCCACTAACAAAGAAAATTATTAGGTACTCCCGGAGTATCATAAATTCGTACTTCCTTTTCTTACATGAATGGTGGGTCGCACTATGAATTTAATTAGTGGGACCTACATTTATGTGAGAGGAAAGAGTATGCATTTATGATACTCCGGGAGTCAATAATAATTTCTCCACTAACAAACATAATCATAATAAATTACTATTAATAACTACCATAAATATCATATTTCATATTTAGACAACTAAAATGAAAGAGAAAAGAAATCAAATTATGTTCATTAATAACAACGAGGTTGGGTGGGATCAACTCTTATATGTTTCGTCACTACGCTATCTTTTCTTCGAGGTGGGGAATACCCGTGAGAGGTAAGAGTTTGGCGAGTTGGAGATGTTTAACTAATCCTAATGAGATAGTTCCAATATCGATGAGATGAATATAAAACATACAGGAAATGGTGAGCCCAAGAGTACTAAGAGAGAATGAGAGACAAGTATTTTAAAGATGGTAATAGTGTTTTTTTTAAAAAAATTATTACTAGGATATGTGTAGAGATGATTAAATATGTATGAATAATTTAAATATATATCGAGTAAAATTTTTAGTATATACATTCGGGATAAGACGTGCAAAACCCATCCCCACCCCATCACCTTTATGGGGGGAAAATCCACTCGGCCGGAATAGCATAGGATGTATTAGGTAGAGCACGACATTTTTTTTTAATCCCTAATTATATTAAAAATTCTCATACATCACATGAGTTACAAAGTAGTTTAACAACTTTAACTTGATTAATAGAATTTTTTGTTATTATCATAAATTTAATTAGTGGGATTTATCATGAATGTAAAAAGAGAGAGTATATATTATGTTACTTTTCTCAAAGAGTACCTAACAATTACTCATGCTTGTAACTAAATGTATGGAAAGTGAACAAGGGATAATTATTAGATAAACCCGAAGTATCTTCTCCAAAAAAAAAAAAAAAAGGTAAACACAAAGTATTGTAATATAGTACTCTCTCCTCTCACATTTATGGTGGATTCTACTTCAAATTTAATTAGTAAGATCTATTATAAATATGAGCGGGTAAATACCATGTTACTATACTCCTAGAGTAACTAATTAATTAGTTATTATGAAAGATATTTTTCCTGTAAAGTGTCAAAGTGCCCCTCTTTTGTTTTTGGCTGTTTTATTTGTAATATATCTTTTCGTTGTCTCAAGGGACTAAGGAGCAAATTGGATAACTAAGTCAATCAAACAGTTAATGCTATAAACAAATCTTAAAATTAGTATGATTGGTAAAACTTTATCGTTATCAAATGAGATAATTCGGAGTTGGACTTGGGACTGAATCTCATTCACACAAGCTAGGTGAGATAGATTATGAAAATGAATAAGACTGTCTCTTATGTATGCCATAGACCCCAATGTTTTGGTCCCAGTAAATTTTATTTGGTTCTATGGGTCTCTTTTTACTTTCAGTTTCTTAAAAATACATTTGAATATCCCGTTTCTACACAATGTTATCAAATTTTCAAGTTTTTCAAAACATATCTTTACGTAACAATATCCTAAATATAATTTGAATTTTAATTAGAGTCCAATTATGCGCTATGTTTCTTATCTAATTTTTTATTTTTGTGTTAAATGAATTATTGATTGTAAAAATTGAAGAATTCACATTCAATTAGATTCTAAATTTGATTTAAATTAGAGTCCAATTTTGTGTTACGTATTGGTATAATTTTTAATTTTTGTAGTAAGTGAATTATTGGGTGTAAAAATCAAACAATCTAAATTTAATTAAATTCTAAATCACACACACACACAAAATGAAAAATTATTACATATTTTAGAAATCTATGCTTTAAAAAATGTGTAAACTAATACTATGTATAATTTCAATTTCTTCTAAAAAAAATTGTATTTAAACCGTGTAATTATGATTGTTTTTCATTATACCTGTACATGTACATAGAGTTACACACTAATTATCATTAAGAACTGAGAAATTAGTCAAAATTGGCTAAGAGTATATTTCTTTGACAAATTAAACTAGCAAATTTCGTTATGCACTTGAGCCTTTTTAGTTAGTTTGGATTGTATAAGTAAACTATACTCTAACTTGGAAATCAAATCCAAATTATTTGATTGGTTTGTTTAGGATGATAACTCGCTTTCATTAAATTATTTTACCTAAAAAATAAAAAAAAAGTTATAAATAATTTAATAGGGAAAATAAATTGAGTTTTAAGTTATTCAAACACTCGCTCAGTACATTATTTGGTTTGATTGGAACTTTAGGATATACCCGAAAACCATGTTGCACCCTATAATGTACCACCCACTTTGACAAAAAGTACGACCTTGCTGCTCTATTTATTTATTTATTTATTATTATTATTTTTTTTTGTGGGTGTGCGGCCGACTGACCGTTTGTAGTATACCTCTTTTAGGCCTGATGGCTAAGATCAAGTGTGCCCATTTGAGGTCATTTGTATAATGACTCAGGACCTTATACATAAACTATGGGGTTTTTTTTTTTTTTGAGAAAAAAATTATATTTTTAATGATATTTTTAAATTAAAACTTATATTTTCAAAAGTTTCAATCTAAATATTTAAATTTAAAATTGTAACATTTAGATCCGATTGGTTTGCTTATTTTTATTCTAAAAGGGAATATATGGTTTATTAAGTATAATTATATTTTTAAACAATAAGCAAAATAAATTAATGAAAATAAATTAATTTAAATACATAATTTATTAAAATCTTAAAATTTTGTTTGTTCTAAATTAAATCTTGAATTTTGTAACCGACTTTGGCTGATTTAATAAAGTTTCTTCGAGGTCTTGATTCTCAAAAAAAAAAAAAAAATTAAATTTTTTTAAAAGTTTGATTTTGGATTTGATTATTTTAATTGATAAGATTTTGGATTGAATTTTTTTTTAATTAATAAGATTTTAAAAGTTCAACATTTAAAAAATATTTTGTTGATATTTAAATAATTTAAAAGGAATAATTTAAATATTAAATATTTCTATTAAAAATATATTTTAAAAAAAATACAAATTGAGTAACAAGATTCTTGACCGCAATTTAACTTAAAACTAACAAAATTTTTTGAGAATAATCTATTACATTATTTATTTTTTTTTAGAATTAAATGTGAAAATGTATTTTTAAATATAACATTCTAAAAGCTAATTTATAAAAAAAAAATATTTTAAAAGAAAAAAAAAAATCTAACAAATGGCAGGTGAATTATACTGCTGGCTGAATGTACGGTCCAACTACTAAAGCCGAACTCTGAGGAAGAGCAGACCCAACCTTTCAGAGGCTCGGTGAGTGTGGGACCCAACCCCAACCCCAAGCCAACCTAACCTACCTTAATACGGCAATCCCATAGTCATTTGTGTCTTATCTATCTTTATAGGGCTCTTTCTCCCACTGTGTGTGTCCCTTCTAAGCCTCCTATGCTTGCTGGTTTTTATTGCTTATATATAGCTCTACGCTTAACAGAAACCCCTACTAAATATATAGTACTGTAAACTATTGAACAGTGCCTTCTGATAGGCCTATCACAGTGTTTCTCGACTCTCTTTAGTCACTCTCACACTCTGACCTAGTACTACTTCTTACTCCTATAAATATTTACTTCCACCAACAACAACCACAATCCCAAGCAAATTCCAAACGCCACCTGAATTTTTCTTATCATTACTGTGGCAATTACAAAATCAGCTAGGCCTGTAGTGATGGCTGTTGACCTATTCAGCTCGGAGTTACTGCTTCCCTCTCAGTTACTTAGTGATGAGGAAGATATTCTTCTAGTTCCTGAGTCTCTCAAACCTTTCAACCTTCGCAAAGACTCGAGTTGCTATTATAATAAGCCCTGGGAACCTCCTTCTCACGCTACTACTGAGTCGGCTTTCAGTTCCCCTGGTGAGTCGGAACTCGGTTCGGCCGAGACAGACAGTGACAAGGACGAGGATTACATTGCTGAGTTAACTCGCCAGATGGCCCAGTACATGCTTCGAGACGATGACAAGAACAAACACAAAAACTCCCACCAAAGCTTTGAAAATTTTGAAAAGGTATTTCATTTTTGGGTAAAGATTTTGTCTTTTGTTTTTCTTCTTGTTTCTAATAAGGCTTAGCAAGCACTGATCAGTTTGTGGTTTATTGTGGTGTTTTAGACATGGGGTTTGACTAGTTCGCCAGAATCAACGTTCTGGTCACCACTGGGTTCGAATCAAGGAAGCCCAGATGGTACTTCTCAGGAATCATCTCCACCACCCACACCAGAGTTTGAAAAGGACCCTTTTTGGGATAGCAGTTACGACGTCGTTGGCAAGTTGGAGAAGATGTACCTTGATGATTACGAAAAGCCTAAAAAACACCAACGTGTTCAAGGGGTTCGGAGCACACAATTGAAGCCAAATGTTGGGTTTAGCTCGAACCAAGCACAGGCTCAACCTCTCACTGACTATCAAATTCGTGCTATTGAAGTAATAATAATAATAATAATAATAAATCTTAAACTTTTTATCTATTATTCCTTTCTTTTTGGGTACTTGTTTTACCAAGAATTAATGTAATTTCTTTTGTTTGGTATTGTTTCTTATATATAGTTCTATAGGCTGCAACAAGAGCGTGTTATGAAGCAACAAGCTAAAGCTTCAGAGCAAAAAGAACAGCCCCAACAGTTTCAGAAGAAAGCTAGATTTTGTAATGGGTTTGGTAATGGAGGAAGAGGTCAGGCTCAGGCTCAGTCTCAGGCTCAGACAAACCCATGGAGTAGTCAGGCTAAGAGTCACCCCCAGCAAGTCGGGTCGGATATGGGGGCGTTTTGCATGGGTGGGTCCGATTCAAGAAAAGGACAATCATGTGGGAGTGGAACTGGTGTTTTCTTGCCCCGTGGAATCTGGTACTCTTCGGAAACACGCAAGAAACCAGGTACAATATCTATGTGTTTTGTCATTTGGCTAGCCTTTTGTTTTTGGTTTTGGTTTTTAGTCCTAAATTCGCTTTACCTCCAAAAGTTCTAGTTGTTAAGAGTGGTTGGGATTGAAGTGGAATATTAACTACATTCCATATTTGATAATTCCAGTTTTGTTTTTGTTGTTTTGTTGTGATTCTAAATTCTAATCTAGAATGGTTGAGATTCCTTTTTAATCTCCAAAATATAAAAAAGTTTCATAGTGAACAGTGACCAAAATTTTAAATATTTTAAAGGGTGTGAACTGGAATCTTCCCCTCTAGTCCATTTGTTAGGCCAATTTTGTTTACATTTTCATCCTTTAATAAAAAAAGGTGGGGGACCCTCTTTGAGATGCCTAGTAATACTTGAATTATGATTGAGAGAAATGTGAGAAAAAGACATGACCCCTAATTTGGGTTACTATTATTACTAATTGAATTTTGAGGTTAGAATTAGAGAATGAATTTGTTTAATTGCTGTCATCTGTGACGAAATCCTAGTAGTAATTAAATTAATAAAAACTGATAGCGTTTGGATTTATGTGTATTGGTCAGGATGCCCCGCTGTTTTTATACCAGCAAGAGTGGTGCAGGCCCTACAAGTCCACTTTGACCACATGGGTGCGCGGTCTCGTGGCAATACTGCTGGTTTCCCTCGTCAACATGGTACCTAATAGATTCCAAATACTTTTCTCCTATTCTCGTTGGGCTGTTTTTTTGTTTTTTGAAAGAGTTAATGAATACAGGAACGCATTTATTAATAATCTATTTTTAAAAAAATTTTATGAGAAAAAAAAATATTTTGATAATATTTTTTATTTTTTATAAAATTAGTATAAAAATATTTTTAAAATAATTTATTAATAATTACCTTAATTACACCGTTAACATGGCCTTTTTTTTTTCTTAGTATATATGTTCCAATAATCTAAGTTGAATTTAATTATTTTTTAAAAAATATAATAGTGTTCGTAGGATATCTTTAGGTACTGGTTCAAAAACTACTTTTAGAAATTAATTATAAAAAAAAGTAATTAATGTTTTTTATAATTTTTTATTTTTTCATAAAAAATTGTATTAAATATTTCTTAAAATAATTATTAACAAATGTCCTACAAGCAACCATTAACCAAACCCTTATATTAATTAATTTAATTTTAGGTTTACTTGGTGAGTTGAGTTTCTCATGCCTTAACTCTTAAGTATATTGGAGAACACGCAACTTCAAGTTTGAATTTAATTAAAAAACTTATAATTACGAGCTTGGATTTTATTAAAAAAATTCTAACTAACATCATTTAAAAAACAGTTATGTTAAGAGGTACTTTATTAGAAAAATTTTAACACAATTTTCATAAAAAATATAAAAAAATATAAAAAAAATTAATTACTTTATTATTTTCATATAAAATATTTTTAAAAATAGTTTCTAAACTTTAGAACATCGGTTAATATTTTCCTTTAAGAAATTTTACTATGTTTTTTCCTATTCTTTTTTCATTCATGATGGAATAAATATGATTCTTAAAAAAAAAAAAAACTCTCTCTCTCTCTCTCTCTCTAATGAATAACATGGTGAATCTTGTTGGTTTACTTGCAGAAGCTGTGAGTGGGAGAAATGGCTTGAATATAAAGCAGAAGCGCCAGTCAAGGGCGGTGCCAGCCATGGGTCATCATGAGACGTGTCTACCTCAAGAATGGACGTATTGAGTGTTGACCCCTCCACTCGCTCACATGCGCCTTGTTCCTCACTTCGATTCTGTTGCTGATAATGGTGTTTTTGGCAGTTTTTGCCCAAGTAAAAAAAGAAAGATAAAAGAGAGCAATGTTCAAGACAGAAGAATAAAGAGCAAAACCAAAGACTCATGTTGGGTCAATAAGTCAATTACAATACGGAGAATCTCCAATAGACAGAGTAGGAGAGACATACAGAGAACGTGTTTTTCTTTTTAGGAGTATTTAGAAATATTAGAAGAAGGAAAATATTAAATAAAAAAGTTTGTCTGAAAGAGAAGGATAAATTCTCTCTGCTGATCCTTCCTTATTGCTGGCTGGCAATAGCACACTATTCTAGCAAATAATTCAAGCTTCGGCATCGTTGAGTTCTTGTTCTTTGTGCTCTTTTATTCCTCAACTTTCACGAATTATTTTACTTTCATTTGGTTGTATTGGAGGCTCTAGACTATGACTCTAATGATGTAACCCGAACTGCTCGGGCTTCTGTTGTTGATTAATATTATATCCACCGTATTTTACCAAAAAAAAAAAAAAACTAAACTTGGCCCACTTGGGTCTAGTTTTTTATTTCGGATTCTCAATTAAATCTAATACCCGCTCCGTCGCATTTTTTATCTGGTTTAGAAAATTTAAATTTATAAGAGAATATCTTTTATTGATTTGTCATTTTAAAATAATTACACTTAAATAAAGTTTTAAAAAATTTCTATTGTTTAAATAAATAAATAAAATGTAGTTATCAGAGTTTTGAAATACAAAGTTCCCAGTTGGAATAAACCTCTTTTGGATTTTTTTTTTTTTTTACAAACTAAGATGTGATTCACAATTAGCGTTGGGTATTCTTTTCAATAAATAAAATCAATTCAAACCTAAAAAACATATTCCTAATACAATACAAACACTAATGTTCTTTTTTCAAATTCAATCTTAACCTTCAAATGAAATCTAAAAAATTACTTCTAGCTACTACGTACAATGTCTGTTAAAATTTTTATTTTTATTTTATTTTATAAATGCTCTCAAAAATAAAATAGGAACATATTACGATAATTAGTAAACTATAGGCTTCTAATATTAGAAATAGAATAAAATTTTGAGACATTCCAAAATAGAATACAAAATAAATAATTTGAGACGGAGTAAGTATTACTTTTTTTTTTCCATGAACCAATGACATAATAATTGAATAAAGTGTACAAAGAAAATTTTATTAATTTTTTATACATTAGTCAATATATTTTAATGATTCAATTTAATTGAGAAATTTAATTGAGAAACTTAAGATATAAAACTTAAGTAATAACAGTATTTAAATTTTGTTCTACTTCACAATTCAAGAGTGAATCTCACCCACTTGGAAGTATAAATTACAAATCTTATCATTTTTTTATTCATTAAGCAAATCTTATCTGATTTAGTACTTGGATCTTCTGGCATAATCCACTATATGTTTCTTCAATAATTTAATAAGAAAACAGGCTAACCATATAATTTGATGAAAAGAATTATGCTTTTTTAAGGTAACATTTCCCTGTAGAATTGTCCTCTCTTATTACCATTATTCTCTTGGTCTCCTCTCCGCAGACTATTCGTCTGGGGAAGATGAGGATATAGGACTTTGATGTGCAAATGAGGATTTGTGGGGCAGATTCGCTTGCTTTTATCAATGATTTGTTGACTCGATCATACTTTTCCTTTCTGCTTCTTTTTATTTTATTTTATTTTATTTTTTAAAATAATAATAATAATTATAACTTAATTTGAAATATAACTAGCTAGTGCAGTGACTTTCTGCTCATAAAACCATGCACTATTTCGTTTATCTGCTTTCTATGATTTTATTATTTGTTGCCAACTGAGGTCATGGATGGTTGAAGGAATGTCTTAATTTAAGCCAGATCTCTCTCTCTCTCTCTCTCTCTCTCTCTCTCTCGTTTAAGACCAATATATGTCAGTTAAAAGCTTACAGTTGGTTCAACAATGCATGTGATAGTAGACCAAATAATTGGAAAGCCACAAAATTCTTGAACAAGGAATGCAGAGACTTTCTAAGTTACTAAATTAAGATGATGAATCAATACGATTGACTTGATGCTTGCAAAAAAACAATTCAAATAAGGGATATTGTTGTTGTGTTGACGGCTGGTGGTCAGATCGATACTGTAAGGAACATACTTGATTGTTGAGTGGTTTGCATTTAGTGTTTAGGGGCTGAGAATTCAGGCACGTAAGGTTTAGAAGGGTTCTTGATGGTAGAACAGTGGCAGCTCTAGGATTATTTTTAAGGGGTCAATAAGAAACATAAATTATAAAAAATATAAAACAAAAGAGAACTTGAATATATAGATATCACAAAAAACAAAAAAACAAAAAAACAAAAACAAAAACAAAAACAAAACAAAAATTGAAATACATAAAATTTTACAATTGTTTTCTATGATTTTTCATATTTTTGAATTGTTACATGATTTCTTCATTATCAATCCTACGAGCTATATCTATTTCTGAACGGTTTAGACCCCTTAAACTATAACCAGATTGCGTAGCCTAGATTAATTAGTCAAGTTGTTACTTAGTCAAATTATGCAATTCTAGGTTAAAACAATCACAAAATCATATCATGCATATAAACATATAAAGCAGTGGAAATAATAAAGAACACAGTGATATGATCACCCAGGAAACCACACCGGAAAAACCTGGGGAGGATTTTACCCACCGATCCTCAAGGCAAAACGGAATCCACTAAGAAAGAATTGAAGTTCTTACAAAAGGACTTACAAGCTCCCCGCTTGACTTCCTAATGCTACACACCAGTAGTAACTTCCTGACACGACCACGCGCAGGCTCCGAATCCACGGACTACTTCTTTCTTTGTATTCCTTCAATCAGGTACAAGCTCCTCACTTGTTTATCTTTAAGCTTCAAAGGCAGCAACCAAGTTGATCATCAAGATGTTGAAGTGATCTCAATCTTGAAAACCCTAAGCTTTGTGTAAAGGAAAGCTCCTCTAGATCTCACAAGAGATTTACACAAAACTGCAATGTATGAGCAACAATACAACTTGTGCAACTCTGAAAAACGTAGCTAGGGTTTGCCTTATATACCTAGGGCAAAAACATAAAACCCTAAACGCTTAAAGAGTTAGGGCTGAGTTGGAATTCTGCAGAAAAACGCATCTGGGCCGACTTTCGATCGATCGAGTCTAACCTTCGATCGATCGAGCCAGGCCGAGAAGCCCCAATGCTTCTGCAGTCACTCGATTCCAACTTTACAATATTTAACCAACTTTGAGCAAACTTAAACAAGACTAAATACATTGTTTTGATCATGGTTTGCCAACATTATAAATTAGAGTTCTAAATACATAAAATCCTAAGACCTTAGAACCTAACAAACTCCCCCTTTGGCAATCCGTGACAAAACACACAATAAAAGCTCAAAGTTTACAAGTAAATAGCCCTTTACATAATAATGCTCATAAACAAAAGTTCAACCTAACTACTATCCATCGGTTACTAGTGTAGACAGCAGCTTTGTTGAATCAACCTGTATATTCCTGAAATACTCAACAAACACATAAACGCATGTGTGGCAAGAAATAGTATATAAACAGGTATAATATTCTTGTAAGATTCACACAACACAAAATAAAGAAATATATCAATGAAGCAACTCATAAATATAAATCAATAAGCAGTGAATCATAAAGACAACAAGAATCAAAAGAAACATGTATATCAATATATCAATCAATGTTACTCCCCCTAACATGAACATCCCAAAAATGATATACAAAGTGAAGCACTAGATACAATCTAAATAAACTCCACAAACATATCCCATGCTAACAAAAATATCTCCCCCTAACACAAAAAAAATCTCCCCCTATCAACAAAATCGCCTCTACAAGTCAAAAACTCTACTCCCCCTTTTTGTGACGGAATGCCAAAGGGCATCATAGACCATCATCAAAAGGAGGTGGTGAGGAAGAACGAAGATGCGCCAAATCCGCTCGCAGAGCACGAATCTCGTCGAACAGATCCACCAAAAGCTGACCATGAGCCGCCTGAACGGTCATGACAGTCTCCAGAGTACGACGAACATCGAAGTCAGCCGCAGAAGGTGGAGGAACAGCAGCAGCACCTGCAGGATCTGGAACAGCCTCACCAGCAGGACCTGTAGAAGAAGAAGGAGGAGGAACGCTACTAGAGGGATCAGACCTAGGGTGTTTAGAACCAGCTCGAAGATGAGCGGCCCTCTGTCTAAGAAAAGACGCACCTATAGGACCAATAACATGAACAGGCTCAGAAGCAGGGAAGTCCTCTAAACCTAGATATAGTAAAATCCTATGAATGAAAATAGGATGAACAAGGGCATGGGCAGTAGATGAACTCCTATAAACTTCGTTCAAAGAACGAAGAAAAAGATGGGGAAAACTAATAGGAGCATCTGTAACAAGAGCGTACAGAAAAACACACCTCTCAAGAGGAATGGTGTGCAGATGAGAAATGGGCCAGAGTGAATGACAGGCTATCCTAAAGAATAGATAGGTAGTCTCAGGAAGCTCAGCGGTGGTGATCCGAGGATCAGAACCCCACTGGATAGAAGATCCAGTGATGTAAGACATGACATCACTCAGCTCAGGTGACTCATCATAGGGATAGACAGGATCCCTAACCAACGGTACCTCTAGAGCATCAGCCACTACCTGAGGAGTAATGGAGTACTCTACACCTCGTATCCAACTCCTAACTAGAGTGTTGGAATCATAGATGCGGACAGAGAGGTTCAAGAAGAACTCTCTAATCAAGGTAGCCGGAGGTAGAGGGTCAGACACAGCTAACAAAGGTAACCAACCCCTACGCTCAAAATTTGCCCTAATGGCAGGATCAACCTCATCTAAAAGAACAGAACGCTCAGCCCAAATCTTTCTATTAAGGTTTAAAGTCTCAAAGATCTCTTGGTTTTTCTCACTGGGAAACCGCTCACTATCAAAGGTAGGTGAGGGTGGAGAAGGAGTGGGGATGGTCCTACGTGCTCTAGTCTTCCTAGGCATGGTGCTAAAGAACAGGACAGAGACACAAAGAAAAAACCAAAAGAACAGAAAATAAAACCAAGGGCAGACTGCAAGTTAGCACAAAAAAAAATATAGAATAAAAATCTATATGATGCATGAACATTAACAATGTTATGATGCATGAACTAATGCAGTAACCAGGATCAAATTAAGATTAATTTCACAAAATTGGCTTGAAAATAGGGTTTCTTAACAAAAGCCCTAAAAATTTTAGAATCACTTGAAAATTTTTGCATCAAATTGATGAATCAATCATTGCACACCATTAGAAACAGTTTATAATAACCAATTACATCAATTACACAAGCCAATTTCATCAATTAAACCCAATTGCACAAAAAGCCCCAATTCGGATCAAACATAAACCCTAGAAATTTCAATTTTTCAAAAAACTCAAAATTGATCAAATTAATCACTCAAGAACATGTTTATAGAGTGTCCCCATCAAAACCCATTGATCAATTACAAACAATTTGGTCCGAATCAACAAAAATCCCAATTTGAAAAATTTCGAAAATCTCCTCTTCAATGCATGAAAAATGCATGAAATCAAGTAAATAAACTGAAAAGCAAGGGTAAAAGAGACATACCGGCTTGAGGAGAGAGAGATTATGCAAAAATTTCGGAAGAAAACGACAAAAACTTGAAGATTTGGTCTTGCCTCGTCGGAGAGAGAAAAAGAAAAGTTTTTGAAAAAGTTTGAATCTTTGAAAAAGTCAGATTTCTCTTTTTAAAAAAAGCTTATTCACGATGTTCGATCGATCGAGAATTACATTCGATCGATCGAAAGTGACAGTCGTTTTAGCACTTTCTGAGGCACTTTTTCGATCGATCGAAAATCAGGTTGGATCGATCGAAATGGGCAGAGGCACACTGAAATTTTTGGGAAAAACACAGTTTTGAAAAATTGCAAACCCAATTTTGAAACAACTCCTCAAAGCATTTGAACAATGAATGCAAAATGCATGAGTATGAGATGGAATGCATTTTCAAAAACCCAAAATTTTAAACCCAATTCTCTCAAACACAAGTTTCAATTGTCTTCCAAATTAATTTTCTCAAGCAACAAAAATGTTGTGCACAAATCTCAAGATATTTTCAAACTTGGTTGGTCAGACCAAGAACACACACACTAACATGTACAGTGTTTAACAAAGAGTAACTTGTGTAGTGTGTGAAACTAGCAAAAACTTGAGATACGTGTGAGGTGATATGTGAATGGCAATCAAGCACAAAGTCTACACAATTCATCACATAGAATTAAAAGAGACTATCACCTAAAGAGTTACATCCTATAACTCCCACATCTCCTAGATCAAAAGCTTGCAATCATGTAAGTTTCTTTCATTTTTCCCTCTTATTTTTATATGAAATGGCATTCAGCCTAATAGTACACACCGGTTTGAATTAAGTGAATTGGCATCAAGCCTAATAGTACACACCAGTTTTAATTTAATTTGAGGCTACACCTTATGTTCTTTTTGTGCATGTGCTACACTTTCTCGAGCACTAAATCTTATGATATGCACTAAGGTGTTCATGATTGGCTAGTGAACAGTGGTGAGATGGTTATTTATGCCTTTCTCAAAAGGATCAAGTCCGTCAGTCAACAGCATGTGACTTCATGATTAAGGCAAAGTGATTAAGAACCACACACATCTTTCCCACACAACATGTACTACAAAGTTTCAACTAGTTAAGTGCAACAAATAAGCTCATCAAGGTTAAACAAGGTACACACGACATGACATGTATAACAAGAATGACCAACCTTGTTTTCAAAAATCAAGAAAAATAGTGTTCAATATAGATTTTGCTTTCTCCTTTTTTTTTTTTTTTTTTTTTTTTTTTTATTAAAAGAGAAAACAAATAAATCCTAGAATGAAATGCATGTATGTAATGCAATGCAAGTCCTAGAACAAAAGACAAAACCAAAAACCAAATAACAATGGTCACAATAGAATAGAGCAATGAAGCACAAGGACCATGTCAGAAAGACTCAATTAGTTCGAGTCTTTTGCATCCAAAACTTTTTAGATGCACCCCGAGCATTGGAGTTCTTATTCACATTAGAGTGATTCCCAACTCCAAAATTGGAATAAAGGTTTAACGCCTTTACCAATTCACCAATTAGTGCCATAGGATCTTGTGCTTGAGGCACAGGCACTTTTGGTCTTTTTGCTCTCTTATCAGCTTGAAGCTTGTAACAGTTAGGACGAATATGTCCAGACTTACCACAATAATGACAAACCCAAGCAGGTTTACCATGCATCTTGTCCTTCGGTTTGGTAGGCTCCTTAGGTTTGGATTCTTTTAAGTCTACCCTAATCTTCTTTGGTGGTGAAACATCTACAGGTTTAACAACCTTACTCACAGGGGGTTTAATGGTTTCACTCACGACCTCAGTCACAATAGGTTCAGAAGAAGAAGAAGAAGGAACAAAGACAGTGGAATGGGGTCCAGAATCAAAGATGCTTTCAACATATCCTAACCCAGCTTTATCAGAAGGATACTTTTGAATATTCAACATGTGATCAAGTTTAGAACTAGCAGATCTAGCAACAGATAAATCATGTTCCAAAGTTCTAACTTTATCAAGCAACAGCATGTTTTCAGATTTAACATTATTCAAAAGATCATTAGCATCAAATAATTTCACAAGCAAATTTTTCTTCTCAAGCTCAAGAGCATCAATTTTCTTCAGGCCTAAATCAACTTTCATAGCATCCTTTGCAGCAATTTTGCAAAGTTTGTTATAGGCCTCTTGAAGATCTGCGTCTTCAGAGAGTTCCCCATCAGCAGGGTTCTCCTCAGCAGATATGCTTTCATCTACTGTACCAGTAGCAGTGAAAGCAATGAAGTTTCCATCCTCGTCACAACCGGACTCATCATCAGAAACCTCATTATCACTAAGGGTTACAGCCATAGCTTTACCCTTATTTCTCAAGAAAGTAGGACATTCAGATTTGACATGACCATACCCTTGACAACCATAACACTGAGGACCCAAAGAGTTATTAGAAGATTGACCTACTTGTTCTCTAGGTTTTTCAAAATTGTTAACTTTAGTGGGATCATTCTTCCTAAAGTTTCTAGGTTCAGCAGTGTTGGTGTTCCTTGCCTTTCTATTAGTGTTTCTGAGAAAATTCCTAAAATTCTTGGCAAGGTAAGCTATCTCCGTGGGAGAGAGCTCATCATCAAATCCACCAGCTTCAACATCATCAACAGACTTCAGTGCCATTGATTTGGATTTGACAGTCTTGGGTAAGTCAGACTCATAGGACTGAAGAGATCCTACAAGCTCATCCACAGGGATGGAGTCAACATCCTTACTTTCAGTAATGGCTGTTACTTTGGGTCTAAAGTCTTCAGTCAAAGATCTAAGAATCTTCCTAACAACTTTAGGTTGATCATAGACTTCACCCAAATTATAAGCAGAATTAACAATATCATTTAGTTTTGCATAAAACTCATCAAAGGTTTCATCATTAGACATTCTAATGTTTTCAAACCTAGAAGTTAATTGCTGCAGTTTGTTAATTTTAACAGCCTTTGTGCCTTCATGCACAGTTTGGAGGATTTTCCAGGCAGTATGAGCAACCTCAACATTAGAGATCCTCTTAAATTCCTCCATTGAAACAGCATTGAAGATGGCATTCATAGCTTTGCTATTGAAGCCTGCTGCTTCTTTCTGAGAAGTTTGCCACTCACTCACGGGAGTAGTGGGCTTCTCCCATCCGTATTCAACGGAATTCCAGACCCTCTCATCTATGGATTTCAGGAATGCTTTCATCCTTACTTTCCAGTAAGCATAATTGTTCCCATCAAAGTGAGGAGGAACAAACAGAGAGTGTCCATGCTCCATGACAACTGGGGTCAAGGATCAGCTCTGAGATAAAGATCTCAAACAAGAAGAGCTACCCGCTCTGATACCACTTGAACGGTTTAGACCCCTTAAACTATAACCAGATTGCGTAGCCTAGATTAATTAGCCAAGTTGTTACTTAGTCAAATTATGCAATTCTAGGTTAAAATAATCACAAAATCATATCATGCATATAAACATATAAAGCAGCGGAAATAATAAAGAACACAGTGATATGATCACCCAGGAAACCACACCGGAAAAACTTGGGGAGGATTTTACCCACCGATCCTCAAGGCAAAACGGAATCCACTAAGAAAGAATTGAAGTTCTTACAAAAGGACTTACAAGCTCCCCGCTTGACTTCCTAATGCTACACACCAGTAGTAACTTCCTGACACGACCACGCACAGGCTCCGAATCCACGGACTACTTCTTTCTTTGTATTCCTTCAATCAGGTACAAGCTCCTCACTTGTTTATCTTTAAGCTTCAAAGGCAGCAACCAAGTTGATCATCAAGATGTTGAAGTGATCTCAATCTTGAAAACCCTAAGCTTTGTGTAAAGGAAAGCTCCTCTAGATCTTACAAGAGATTTACACAAAACCGCAATGTATGAGCAACAATACAACTTGTGCAACTCTGAAAAACGTAGCTAGGGTTTGCCTTATATACCTAGGGCAAAAACATAAAACCCTAAACGTTTAAAGAGTTAGGGCTGAGTTGGAATTCTGCAGAAAAACGCATTTGGGCCGACTTTCGATCGATCGAGTCTAACCTTCGATCGATCGAGCCAGGCCGAGAAGCCCCAATGCTTCTGCAGTCACTCGATTCCAACTTTACAATATTTAACCAACTTTGAGCAAACTTAAACAAGACTAAATACATTGTTTTGATCATGGTTTGCCAACATTACAAATTAGAGTTCTAAATACATAAAATCCTAAGACCTTAGAACCTAACAATTTCAATGTACACAACAAAACAATCATTCATCAATTAATTTTCCATTTGATTGATTTATTTCGAATTTGTTAAGATCTAAATGAGTTTTTTCTAAGGCTTAAGATTAATAAATTTTTACTTTTGTTGTTGGACTTATTAGGGGGTGTTTGGTACTGTTGTTTAAACAACAGTTTTCAATATTTAAACACTGAAATATGTATTTTCACAACACTTTTTAACCCACGTATTTTCACAACATTTAAACAACAATACTAGAAATTTCTAACTAAACAGACCCTAAATTTTTTTCTTCCATATTTTAGATTAAATTGGTTTGTTATTAGGCTTTTTGTTGTGTGTTTAAAAATGCCAAAATATTGTTAAGATGAACATATTCAAACTTATTTTAGCCGAGCTTTAAAAAAATCTAAGATCAAGGTGTTCAAATTTTTATTTTAGGGGGTCAAAACAAAAAAAAAAGGAAAAAAAAAATACTAATATATATAATTTTTTTTTTTTGGGCCAGTTCAGGGGGTTCATTTGAACCCCCTGGGCTCCAAGTGGAGCCGCCCATGTGGTAGGAAGATGAAGGATTTGATGGTTGAGTAATTAGAGTGGATAATAAGGATAGTTGTGACCCTTTGAGAGAGTCACCTTCTTCAAGATCAGACTTCTTTGAGAGAGTCTCTTCCTCCAAGCAGGCAAGCACAAGACTATTCAAGTCTAAGCAACAATTTTGTTAGGTTTTAGTTGGCAGATTTTATGTCATTGTAATAGGCAGATGTGTCTATAATGATATATATAGTTTGAAGACTATTTGTACAAAAGCAGCTCAAGAGAAGACAAATTGTATTGATTTTGGCTGCTCTTCGACTATTATTTGATTGATTGGAATCACACTTTTAACTACCTTTTGATTGCAGCTCGATCAATTGAAAATTAGGAAGTAAAAATTATAATGCGTTTTAGTTGAAGTCGGATGTCTAGGTTTTTTTTGCCCTGCACATGTTTTTATAGACTTTGAAACTTGAAAGATGTGGAGAGATTTTTTTTGTGAACCCTAAACCAAAGAGATATACACAACAATGTTGCTATAATCAAGTGATCAAGCTTGAAATCATAGAGCTCTCAGTGTGTTACTAAGGTAAAATAATAATAATACTTAGTCACTAATTCGTACTATACACGGAAACCTACCTCTTTGTGAGGTAGAATAAAATAATTTTAGAAAATTTTAAATTGATTAAGAAATTATACCATTATATGATTTGCTTTTGTATGACTTCAATTTGTGTTACAATCTGTTGAAGAAGTCATTGATTGAACGTACAATAGTTTACAAAAAATTTAATTGCAAAAAAATAACTATAAAATTCAGATATTAAAACTATTAAAAGATAAAAAAAAAAAA
Source organism: Quercus glauca (assembly GCA_023736055.1). Classification (NCBI taxonomy): domain Eukaryota; kingdom Viridiplantae; phylum Streptophyta; class Magnoliopsida; order Fagales; family Fagaceae; genus Quercus; species Quercus glauca. The sequence continues at coordinate 31,072,529 of CM043315.1, forward strand.
ATTAAAGAATTAGATGACTAAACAAAACAAAATATATATGACTAAACAATAAAAAAAATATAAGAGAAAATAGGTTACATTTAAAAGAATTATCCATGGCTATAACTATTGAAAGGAATCAAAAGATTTAGAGCTTACAAATTATACACACACACACACACACACACAAATTCAGATGTTAAAACTTCCAAAATGCAAAAAAAGATATATAATTAAAGAATAAATTATTGAAGCAATTCAAAAAAATATGATCATTCAAAAGAGAAATATAATAAAAAGAAAGAAGTACTTGAACCCATAAAAAAATAAGTTTTAAATTTTAATGAACCTTATTAGCATGTGGTCCACACTAAAAAATGTTGAGCAAGAGCCCACGTTGAAATAATGAAAATCATATATCCTTTTAATATAATCTCCTCTTAATATATCGTATATAAGCTTTTTGCCTAAGAAATTAACATACTTTCATTTTGTGAGGTGAAGCAAAGACATATGCAGTAGCAGCAACCTTAAATTTCAATTATTACAAGCTTTTTTATCTTATAAAAAACAATTAAAGAGAGTTTGGTAGTTCATGTATGTCAATTACTTTTTAAAAAATACATGAAAAACCATAAAATAAATTTTTTTTTAGAAAAATAAAGGAGAAGAAAATAACAGAAGAATAGTTCAGACCTCTACTCGGCTTTAAAAAAAAAAAAAAATGGGGTTTGCACTGCTTTTATAGTATTCATAATTAACCTCGTAAATTTGGAGATAGATTATCAAAGTTTAAGTTTGAGATAAAGTTGGACTTGTTAGAGAGATAGAGTTTCACGCTTTGTTAAGTTTAGACTAAACAAAAATAATTTTGTTTAAAAAAAATGATAATGATATCTACCAAGCATCTTAATTACTACATTGTTGTATAAGAAGTTGCAGCAGAATTCTTCTATTATCCAAAGAAGTTGAACTTTATCCTTAGTTGATGATTTTTATATTTATCCAAATAAAGCCACGTTTAGGATAATCTTAATATAGGATTTTATTCAAGTTTTTATTTATTTTTATTAATGTTTAAGTTTGAGTTTAAATTGGACTTGTTAGAGAAATAGAATTTCACTCCTTTTGAATTTGAGATTAAGTTGAACTTGTTAAAGAGATAGAGTTTCACTCTTTGTTAAGTTTGTACTAAACAAAAATAATATTGTTTTAAAAAAATGATAATAATGTCTACCAAGCATCTTAATTACTATGTTGTTGTATAAGAAGTTGCAGTAGAATTCTTCCATTATCCAAAGAAGTTGAACTTTATCCTTAGTTGATGATTTTTATATTTATCCAAATAAAGCCATGTCTAGGATAATCTTAATATAGGATTTTATTCAAGTTTATTTAATTATTATTATTATTATTATTTTATCAACGTTTGAGATTGAGTTTAAATTGGATTTGTTAGAGAAATAGAGTTTCACTTCTTTTTAAGTTTGGACTAAACAAAAATAATTTTGTTTAAAAAAATGATAATGATGAGTTTGAATTTAAATTGGACTTAATAGAAAGATAGAGTTTACAAAAATAATTTTATTTAAAAAAATGATAATGATATATTATTTATTTTTTAAATATTGTGCTGAAGTGAAGAATTGTGAGAGTTTCAGAAGTTTTGGTTTTATAATAATAACTAGTCACTAACCCGTGTTATGCACGGGAACCTAGCTATTTGTGAGGTAGACTAAAATAATTTTATAAAATTCTATACCATTGCACGACTTGCTCTTGTATGATTTTAATTTATGTTACAATTTGATGAAGAAGTCGTTGTTTGAATGTGCAATGACTTACAAAAAATTTGTAAAATAACATAGATATTTTAATATATTGCATGGATTTACATTAATTACTCAGCAATACCGTATAACAATGCACATTTAAACATTAAGAGAAAAAAAATCCTATATTTTATTCACATAAAGTAAATCCGGATTCAAGAATACTATTCTAATTTATAAATTTTTAATATTTATATAACATTAACTTTTATTTTAATGTTTGCAAGGATTTTGTTATTTTCAATGATGAAATTTCAGCTATTAAAAATTCTGAAAGACCAAAAAATATCAAAAAATTATATGATTCATGGTTTAGAAATTATTGAAACAAAACAAAATATATATGACTAAACAATAGAGAAATATAAAAGAAAAATGAGTTACATTCAAAAAAAAATCCATGGCTATAACTATTAAAAGGAATCAAAAGATTTAGAGCCTACAAATTAGATAATATATATGTGTGTGTGTGTGTGTGTGTGTGTGTGTGTGTGTGTAACTACACAACTGAGAAATATAAGAAAAAGATGTGTTACCATCAAAAGAATAATTCAAATGTTAAAACTTTTGAAAGACCAAAAAATATTAAATAATTATAAGATTTACTTCCTATAAATTTTTGAAATAAAACAAAATGTATATGATTACACAATAGAGAAATATAAAAGAAAAATTGATTACCTTCAAAAGAATAATACATGGTATAGTCATTGAAATCTGCTAAATATGTTCAAATATTGCAAAAACTAACACAAATTCAAATGTTAAAACTTCCAAAATGCCAAAAAAGATGTATAAGTAAATGATAAGTTATTGAAACAATTCAAAAAATATATGACTATTTAAAAGAGAAATAAAAGAAAAAGAAAAAAGTACATGAACTCATAAGTAATAAGTTATAAATTTTAACAGGTCTAAACTTTAAACAAAATCATATACATTCATAGACGTAGGGTTTGGTGGTTCATATACGAAAATCACTATTTAAAAAAAAATAAATAAAAAACTGTAGGGACTGGGTTTAAGCACTTCTTTTATTAGATAGATGGACTCAGGCCCAACTATCCAAATACAATAAATTTGTAGAGAATGGGTCAAAGAGTTAGGTTTTAGCGCATGGACAACAGTTAATATGGGGTTCATGACAATCAAACAGAGATGAACTGAGTTTATTAAAGAAAAGTTATTCTCGGTACAATCCGAGGAGCTTTATTCGAGGGAATATTGAATGATTCTTGTAGAGGCTGGGCTTTTCCCATGTGACGTGGGGGTTCAGGATTTTCACCCCACCAAGGGCTGACCTTGTAGTGTAAGGCTTGACACCCTAGTCCCACATTAGCAAGGAAAACGCCCCTAGGATTAGGTGGACTCAAGCCCAGCTAGCCCAGTACAATGAATCTATATTGTATGGGTTCAAGAAATAGGCCTTGGTAAAGATTGCAACAGCTAAACAGGGTAGTATATGGGTTGGGCGACAAGAATATAAACTAAAGCGTAAGATATGGTTCCTTGGCCCTCCTCTTAGGGGCTTGAAGTTCTTATTACTTCTTCAGTGCTTAGTTATAGGGGTCATGCGAGTGCTGCAGTATTTTCTGCTTCTTTTCACCCCCCTCTTTCTGGAGGACTTCTTACATTATATACCTCTTTTCAGTTGATCCTAACCCTACATTTGTTGACCAGGCAGGTCACTACTCGAGTGCCTGTCTCATCAGTCATTTCTCTATCCTTCTGTGAATTGCGGCTACCAAGACTGCAGTATTTAGGGGTCATTTCCTCATTAATGCGGCCAGAACGTCAGCGGCGGGCATATAATGTGGAGATGATAGTTTGTCTTGGATTTGCTCTTCCACCGTCCTCTCATGATTGACACATTATACTCGTTCTTTCTCCTGGGGTGCTTTGGGAGGCTGCCTGTGATGGGGCGTTGACTCTCCCTTCTCTAATTGGGGTTGGCCAAGGACATGGTTGTCCTCGGCGGTCATCCTGGGTGATTCGGACCTTCTCACGTCGTCCTCGAAAGTTTTTTTTCTCCTCGGCATGGGCCTTGGGCTTGGTACGAAGTGGGCTGGGGTTGCCTAATCCCTTGGCCCCACAATAGCCCCTTAAAATCCTGTTGTCAGGCTTTTCGGGCGGAGAGGAGGATTTTGATGTCCTCGGGCCTTTGCCATGGCTTATCAAGTCTTGTCCTCCGTTAACGCCAGAGTCTTTTCACCTGCCCAAGGCGCGCTCCTAACGCTTCGGTGTACGAGGCGCGCTCTCATTAATGTCCTCGTGAAGTGGCGCAGATCCAACGGTTGGGAATTTCTTTGGAAATTGGGTGGAATTTGCTTCGCCGTATCTCCCTCTCCTCGAATTTCGTGCGGATTAATTTTCACTAGATTTCGCCTTCTATATAAGGCCTTCTGCGGGAATTGTTCTTTTTACAACTCCCCATGTTCATCAGAAACTTCAAGCCTTCAACACTATAGGCCATTCCAAGAACTTTGCCAAGGCCGTGATTAAGGCTTAAGGAATGAGATGGCCCTGGATAAGGGCAAGGGCTAGGAAGCAAAGGATAAAGATGCTCTTTCCCTTCAACCAAGCAAGAAAGAAAGCCTTCCTTCTTTAGCCAAGAATCGAAGTAAGCATAGGCCGCATCATATTTTCGGCGCGCCCAAGTTTGGGTCTCGCATTGATGGTGGGTCCCCGATGTAGGTCTGTGAGATTGTTAAACGTTTGACGCTCGAGCGTTGCCCTCTCTTAATGTCCAGTTATCATGAAACAGGGAGAGAATCAAGGGAACATCCTAGGACGGGGCGGCCAGGCGCCTCCGTTTCTTCTTCTTTCTCATGGCCAGAGCCATCCCCACGGGCTCGTTTGATGTGGGGACAAGGCTGCGGATCTTCCATTCCCATGAGCTTTCTCTTTTTAGAGTTGGCTTTAAAACAAGCCTGCCTTAGCCTCTTCCCTTGTAGTTAGCTTTAGGTCAAGCCTGCCTCAGTCTCTTCTACCGTAGTTAGCTTTAAGAGACAAACCATCCTCGGCTTCCTCTATTGTAGTTTAGCTTTAAGAGACAAGCCATCTAATGTATGATGTATCTTCTTTTATTCAATAATAAATAATAAGAAAGGCTGTTCTTCTTACTTTACGAATCTTTTTATTTTATCTACAATAATTATTTAATGTGTGTGTTATCTTTTGCCTCCAATGGGACTTTATAGTTGATACCATTAGTAGTAGCGAAGAATTGTCACCATAATTTCAATAAAGCCGACGATAGCCCTCAGTCGCTATCTTTAACTAAGTTAACAATATAAGAATTACCAGGAAAATAATTGGGTGCTCTGCTTTGCGGATTGTGCGATTAGCCGAGCACGCTAGATTCAAACGAGTGTCTGATCTGAGGATTGCTTTCCCACAGGTTTGAGTCCGAGGACCGTGCAATACACTGGCTCTGTTAGGACCGTGCAATACACTGGCTCTGTCTAGGACTTTTCCCGAGTACCTTAAAAGGCTTAGCCCCGAGTGCACTACCACAACATGAGGTAGTAGTTTTTGGGACTTACCATACTTTGCATGTGTGGTAGTAGTTATGGAGCGTTAAATTCCCTTTAGCACCTGGTCTGAGGACTTCAGGCATGACTAAGGTTCGTATTTAAACATATAGCCCAGGTGCCTTAAAAGGCTCAGCCCCAAGTTCACTACTACAGCATGAGGTAGCAGTTTTTGGGACTTGCTCTACTTCGCATGTGTGGTTGTAGTTATGGAGTATTAACTTCCCCTTAGTACCTGGTCCGAGGACTTCAGACATGACTAAGGTTTGCATTTAAACACATAGCCCAGGTGCCTTAAAAGGCTCAGCCCCGAGTGCACTACCACAGCATGAGGTAGCAGTTTTTGGGACTTGCTCTACTTCACATGTGTGGTAGTAGTTATGGAGTGTTAACTTCCCCTTAGCACCTGATCCGATGACTTCAGGCATGACTAAGGTTCGCATTTAAACATATAGCCCAGGTGCCTTAAAAGGCTCAGCCCCGAATGCACTACCATAGCATGAGGTAGCAGTTTTTGGGACTTGCTCTACTTCGTGTGTGTGGTAGTAGTTATGGCCGCCAAAATGGCCTTCTCCGTTGATAGGAGCTTGATCCTGCCATGTTTAACCGTTGCACTTGCCAACGCACAAGCTCTTCCCATAGGTGGCGCCAATTGTAAGAATTGTGTTTGAGCACTTCTTTTATTAGATGGATGGACTCAGGCCCAACTATCCCAATACAATAAATTTGTAGAGAATGGGTCAAAGAGCTAGGCTTTAGCGCATGGATAACAGTTAATATGGGGTTTATGACAATCAAACAAAGATGAATTGAGTTTATCAAAGAAAAGTTATTCTCGGAACAATCCGAGGAGCTTTGTTCGAGGGAATATTGAATGATTCTTATAGGGGCTGGGCTTTTCCTGTGCGACGCGGGGGTTCAGGATTTTCACCCCACCAAGGGCTGACCTTGTAGTGTAAGGCTTGATAACCTAGTCCTACATCGGCAAGGAAAGCACCCCTGGGATAAGGTGGACTTAAACCCAGCTAGCCTGGTACAATGAATTTGTAGTGTATGGGTTCAAGAAATAGGTCCTGGTAAAGATTGCAACAGCTAAACAGGGTAGTATATGGGTTGGGCAGCAATAATATAAACTAAAGCATAAGATATGGTTCCTCGGCCCTCCTCTTAGGGGCTTGAAGTTCTTATTGCTTCTTCAGTGCTTGGTTACAGGGGTCATGTAAGTGCTGCAGTATTTTCTGCTTCTTTTCACCCCCCTCTTTCTGGAGGACTTTTTACATTATATACCTCTTTTCAGTTGATCCTAACCCTGCATTTGTCGACCAGGCAGGTCACTACTTGAGTGCCTATCTCATTAGCCGTTTCTCTATCTTTCTGTGAGTTGCGGCTACTAAGACTGCAGTGTTCAGGGGTCATTTCCTCATTAATGCGGCCAGAACGCCAGCAGCGGGCATTTAATGTGGAGATGACAGTTTGTCTTGGATTTTCTCTTCCACTGTCCTCCCATGATCGGCACATTATACTCGTTCTTTCTCCTGGGGTACTCTGGGAGGCTGCTTGTGATGGGGCGTTGACTCTCCCTCCTCTGATTAGGGTTGGCCGAGGACATGGTTGTCCTCGGCGGTCATCCTGGGTGATTCGGACTTTCTCACATTGTCCTCGGAAGTTTTCTTCCTTCTCGGCATGGGCCTTGGGCTTGGTACGAAGTGGGTTGGGGTTGCCTAATCCCTTGGCCCCACAAAAACCATAAAATAAATTTTTTTTATCAAAATAAAGGAGAAAAAAAAAAAATATAAGGGTGACAAAGAAGGAGATAACAAATTATTTATTCATAAAAAAATAATAATAATTTAAAGATTTGCTAGAAAGTAGACAAATCTCAATATATGAAAAATATAATCAAATAATCAATTACTAAAAAAAAATAATGATCAATTGTTTTGCTTAGCCCAAAAAATCATGTTATATTTCTATTTTTTATATATATTATATGATGTATAATAGTTTAATAATAATAATAATAATAATAATAATGTTATGTAGTATAATATATATTATTTTAATAAGAATTAAAGAAGAAAGAGATGTCATACCTGGCCACCACTTCAATTGATGAAAACATCAAATTTTAACCACATACGTGGTGTATGTTCTCTTGAAAATTGGAGCAATGCAAACCAGTTGTCTGCTTCAAAAACGGCTAAGGACCATGAATGGAGAAAAGGCCATGTCGAATTGAAGGAGTTTTTCCCCCTCACATTGATGTTTGCTTTCTACGTTGCCTTAGTCCTTACGTTCAGGGTTAGGTTTTAAGAGATTTATATATTACTACTTGGTGGCTGAATTTCCTGTGCATCAGTTTTTATGTTTTTTTTTTTTTTAATTTTTAATTTTATTTTTTAATTTGTCCTTACGTTAAGGTTTAGGTTTATGTTTTAAGAGATTTATATATTACTACTTAGTGGCTTCCTCGTGCATCAGTTTTTATGTTTAAAATTTTTTTTTTTGTTTTTATATTATATTTAAATATTGTGCTGACGTGGAAAATTGTGGAAGTTTCAGAGGTTTCAGTTTTATAATAATAACTAGTCGCTAACTCGTGCGATGCACGGGAAGGTTGTTAAGCTATCACTTATAACAATGCTAAACAGCCTTAAAACCTAAGACAAACCCATGGATTTGAAATTTTTTCACAAATAAAGAAAGTCTTATGTGAAGTTTTGTGAATATGATACCTTACGTTTTGTGAAAGTGAGAGTCATATTTGATATATTTAAGAAGCAAATAAATATCTAACATAATACTAATAGATATCTAACTCTCATCACAAAAAATGAATGTTGCACGTTAGGATTACAATCTCAAAATTCCCTATCCTATAGTCAATACTTAACATTCAATTACTAAATTAATTAGTATCATCACTACACATCTTACATCACATTGGGCTCAAAGCTAAAAAAAACTAATGGCTGAAACATTGGTAAAAACACTATTTTGGTCCTTATATTTTGAGGTCACAATCAATTTGGTCCTTTTTATTTTCAATTTACAATCAATTTGGTCCCTGCCGTCAAATCACTAACAAAAAAAATGCCTATGTGGCAAACTGTCAGCATAGTTGGCAGGTCTAATATTAAAAAATTAAATGAAACACTACCGTGTCTTAATTTCAACAGCCAACTCAGTGCTTAGTTGGCAAACAAAAGCCAAGTCCACGAATTCTTTCCTTAAATATACTTTTCTTTTATCTTGTTTTTCCTTCTCTCTGATCCATGGTTGAAAAGGCCAAATCCCATATTCATACAAAATCTAAAATCCAGATCCACTAAACCCAGCTTCACCAAACCCAAATTCAACACAGATCGACCACGACTTCTTCGATGTCTCCGATCAGCGGTCTTGATATGGGTTTTGAGCTCCACGCCATACAAAAGAGATTGGTCGGTGAACCATTCCGTGGTCGGATTCGAAAAGCTAAAGGGATTAGGTGTGTTTTTTGGGCTCAGAGTCTGTGTTGCTATCTTCTTCTTCAATGACATGGCTATGTGGGTTTGCTTTTCGAAGCTTTCTCACTGTGTCTATGTCTTTGGGTTTCCATTACACTACAATGGCTTGACTTTGGGTTTGTTTGTGTTGGGCATGTATTGTGTTTGAAGAAATTTATGGGATGAAGAGGAAGATGACGAAGAGGGAGATGGGGAATTATTTTGGTTTTGGTTTGGGTTTGGGTTTGTGCTCATATGTACAGTTTTGGGTTGTGTTGGGCTTGTGATATAGAGGGGGATCGGAAGAGAAAGGGTTTTTTTGGGAAGAGATGGCAGAGGATTGTGTAAGGGAGAGGTAGAGCAGCGGGAGGCAGAGCATCGTGAAAGAGAAAGGGCAGAGCATCGGGTTTTAGAAAACTGTTATTACGATTTTTTTTTGTTTTGTTTTTATTTTTTAATAATGTGTTGATGTAGAAATTTGTGGGAGCTTAAAAAGCTTCGGTTATATATATATATATATATAGATAATAATAATAATAATGAAAAATCCTCAAGAGTTTCTTAAATTCGGTGAGAGGTTTTGGTAATGAACATGGATGTATCATACGTGAGGACTTTCAAGTAATGAAGAGTTCAAAAATTTTAGGACTGTTGAAGGTCTTTGTAGTAAGTTCATCTACCGAGTAGAGTTTAAGTGTAAATATTTTATAGGGGATCTAGAATCAGTAGATGCATATACTGACTTGTTCGTGTAGTGGCTTCATGTGTTCGATTAATGTGGAACAAGCCTCAAGGAAGAGCTCATTAAACCATGTTCACAATGATTAAAAAGAGATTGATTTGCAGTGTGATAATTTGTCTAGTTCTACTAAGAATTGGATGGGAGGGATTGTTTGGACATCAGAGAGATTGAGATTTGAGACAGGTATTGTTAAAAGTTTAAAACTTGAGGATGAGTTCTTTCCAACACAAGGAGTTTGATGCAGGAGCCAAGGACGGAGTCAGCCAAGCATGTTTTTAGTGGCAATGTTGTCAGTGCTGATATCTCCATCTTAGCACATTCAATTCAACAATAATCCTTTTATTAACAGCCAGTTGCAACAATCTACCAAATTGAGGTCCAGAGACAATCAAAGACGATGTAAATTTGCGGTAAATTCCAATCTTAATATTTCAAGGCTAACAAATTAGGGAAATTCTTAGGTATTCTTAGAGCACGGAGAAATGATGTTCTCTTCTCTCACATTCATAATAGACCCCATTATGAATTTAATAAGCATACCCCATCTTGAATGTGAGAGAAGAAAGTATTATTCTCCGTACTCTGGGAATACCTAAGAATTAATCAACAAATTATGCTCCTTAATTGATTTTATTTTAGTTAGTTTCCTTATTAGTCTTTTCATTGACTTAAAAGTACTAATTGAATTTGAATTTTGAATTTTGAATTAGGCTTTAGATTTATTTTATTTTCTCCTAACTTATCTATATTTCTATTATTTTCTTGGTTTCAGTAGAGTACTTTTTTTTTTTTTTTTAAAGGAAGAAACTAGAAATTTTATTCATAAAAAGGCAAATCTGCCTGATAAGCAACAAATGTGTGAGATGAGACATCTTCCATCCACACTGAGAAACCAATGACATGACATGCATGTCTAACTAGGTTATGTGCTACAATGTTACTCTCCCTGCGAACATGAGAAAAATTAATACATTGAAAAAATTCAGCATAAGCTTTAATATCTTGGATAAAAAGACCAAAAGAAGCTAATGATAGCAAAACATCCATCAACGCCTCTAAATCACCCTCAAGAACAACATAAGCTAGCCCCTTATCTGTAGCAAATTCAAGTGCTTTTATCGCTGCTAGAGTTTCAAGTTCCACAATAGTTAGAGGGGGAGGAATTATTTGAGACATGGAAGCCATTACCAATCCGTGACAATCTCGAATAATAGCGCCAATCCTTGCCCTGTCACGCTTCTTAAAAACTGTCTCGTCAAAATTTATTTTGAAGCTATCACTTGAAGTAGATATTATATGGTCTTCATAGTAGACAGGTGACGTGGTCCACCATTCCACTAAAAGACTCATTTGTTTAAAATTGCTGAGTTCAAAAATTTTTTTAAACAAAAACTAATTATTGACTTAGTAATTTTAAACAAGTAAGAGTCTTTTAGTGAAATGGTGGATAAGTGATATGGTCCACCAGAGGATTGTATAATTTCTCCACTTGAAGGTGCTAGCCACTTGGATCTCAGCCAGACTACCCTTGGCACAACTAGAGGTTGTGCTGTCCAAAACTCCAGGAATGACGTAACGGCGCTCTGCATGACCTGATCCTAGGAATGGCAACGGGTTGGGTTCGGGCCGGGTTTTTTCATACCCGGACCCGACCCGTGGGGTAAGACCCGTGGCCCGGACCCGGCCCATTTAGGGTACCGGGTTTTTTTTTCGGGGCCCGGACCCGCTTCAGCCGGGCCCCGTTAAGGGATTGGGCCAATTCCTGGCCCGACCAAAAAAAAAAAAAAATTTTGAAGCCCAAATTTCATTTGCTTTACCAGCAACACAAATACTTTTCCGTTCTTTTGCTTTACCAGCAACCAAAAGTAATATCAACCAACTAAAACCATCACAGAGAAGTCTCAATTATTTTCCAAATACACTTTCATTTTCATAGCAACCAAACTGAAAAAGAATATATAATAAATATCATAGACATTTCAACAAACACAAGAGCTTTAGTGCAGTAAAACGCAGGCAAAACGAAAATAAGTACAAAATGAAATGAAACTATAATATAAAGCTAGTAATCACAAATTGATCCAAGAAATGCATTCTTCAAAGCATCAAATTTCTATGACCCTAACAAGCATCATACAAGAAGAAAAGAATCTTAGCCCAAAAAAGAAAATTCTATCAACATCAACAGAGAAAAAGGAGAAAGATAAAAATCCCCATAACTCAATTCATTGATGCCATAAAAAAATCAAAGGAAGGTTCACAAACCATTATTTCCAAAAATATTCAATACTTCCTTACAGAAAAAGGTACAAAATAAAGGATATACCATTTACCATAAATCTCTTTTTCTTTTTTTAAGAAAGGAAACTGCATCAATAGCTTCACCAAAAGAATGGGTTTGTGAGATTGCAAAATTAGGAGCATTATTTAAATCATAAAAATACAACTGGGTCCATAAATGGATAAAAGAATCAATCAATATCACCATAATGGTAACAAAAACAAATCTACCGAATAATGATTTCCCACATTTTGAATGTAACATTTCCAAACCTGCAATACCCCAAAATCAAATATTTCTATAAATAGAAATTGAAAAAAAAAAAAAAAGGAAAGGAAAGAAAACAAAACAAAAGAAACATTCACAAATATCAGTTGTGAGGATCGGACTGAGGGAGGGAGGCCGAAATGAGTGAGGGTCGGACTGAGGCGAGGGAGGATCGGACTGAGGCGATAGAGGCCAGTGAGGATCGGACTGAGCCGAGGGAGGCGAGTGAGGATCAGACTGAGGAGACAGAGGCGAGTGAGGATTGGACTGAGGCGACGGAGGCGACGGAGGATCAGACTGAGGCGAGGGAGGCAAGTGAAGAGGATCGGACTGAGGGAGGGAGTAGGGAGGCGAAGGAGGCTGAAGAAAATAGAAATGAGGTATTACCTGATTAGGGTTAGATTTAGGTTTATATATATATATTGAGGGTATTTTTGTAATTTAGGGTACCGGGTTTTTAAACGGGACGGGTCTCAGGTCGGGTCCGGATTTTTTTTTTTATAAAACCCGGACCCGCTTCGGGATTTTTTTTTTTAAAACCCATACCCGACCCTATTCCTAATCGGACCGGGTAAAATCCGGCCCATTAGGATCGGGCCGGGTACCCGCGGGTCGGGCAAAAATTGCCATCCCTACCTGATCCAGAGGAAGACCAGGTGGAGAGAATCTGACTTTGTTTCTTCTAAACCAAATTGTCCACATAATCGTTGTGAACAGTTCTACATTGCAAGCTAATTCCAATACAGCACAGAGAAGCTGTGCAAAGTCAGAATACCTTGAAGTTTGTCTGAAACTCCACTGTGGGTCTTCTTCCCAGACTTGTGACAGAATTAGACAGGACCACAGGGAATGCAATACATCCTCACGATGGCTAGAGTAGATAGAACAGGTTGGATCGGTGATCACGCATCGTCGAACCAGTTCTGAGTTTGTTGGCAGTGTAGTACGAGTTGCTCTCCATAAAAAGTTATTTTATTTTATTTTATTCGGCAAGTGAAGCTTCCAAATCTGTTTCCAGGTGGCTTAGGGTGATCGGGTGGAGCTTGAGCAAGTGTGTAGGTGGAACGTGTTCCAAACTTGAGGAAATTGTAGTCCGACTTGACAGAGTAGTTGCCAGATTGAACGAATGGCCAAAACAGAACATCATCTGACTGTCCACGGCTTAGGATGATTTTTTGAACCAGATCAGCTTCTGTGGGACTAAGAGCAGTGGATAATAAAGGCAAATCCGAAGTTCGAGTATGGTGATTTATAAGAGAACTTACTGTAGCATTTTGGAACTCTGGCAATAGAGGGCTGTGTACATCAGAAAGAGTTGCATTTGGCAGCTAGTTTTGGCCATAAATTTTGATTATTCTCCATTCCCCACCCTCCATTTCGCCCCTCGTCTAATAACAGCCTGGCCTTTCAAGATGCTCTTCCATGCATAAGAACCATCATGACCTTCTTTAGCTTCCATAATTGAACAATTGGGAAAGAACCTTGATTTAAAAATTCTATAGAACAAAGAAATTTTGTTATGTAGTAGCCTCCATGTTTGTTTGCCTCATAGTGCTTCATTAAAAAGTGACAACTCCTTAAAACCCATCCCTCCTTCCGCCTTTGGATCACACATATCACCCCATTTAGCCCAATGAATTTTCCTGTGATCCCTACCAAAACTTACGGATAAGTGCTTTAATTTCATGGCAAAGACTCTGTGGAAGCATAAAACAACTCATTGTGTATGTTGGGATTGCTTGCACCACTACTTTTATGAGGATTTCTCTACCTGCTTGTGACAACAACTTCTTTTCCCAACCTTGTAATTTCCTCCAAATTCTTTCTTTAATGTAGGCAAAGCTTGCTTTTTTGTGCTTTCCTATAAGAGATGGCAGCCCCAAGTACTTATCATAGTGCAAAATTTCAGGAATCCCAAGTGCTTCCTTTATTTCTCTTTTTTTCTCCTTGGAGGTTGACTTGCTAAAAAACAGAGAAGTTTTCCTTCGGTTTATTTGCTCCCCCAAAACACTTTCATAAGTTGCCAATATTTCCAGCACCTTTTGGCAATCATGGCTATTTGCCTAACAAAACAATAAACTATCATCTGCAAAAAACAAATGGGTTAGTCTTGGACTCCTCCTACAAAGGGAGAACCCCCTTATAGAACCTTCATTGTCAACTTTGGTGATAAGACTATGTAATCCTTCCGTGCACAACAGGAACAAAAATGGAGATAAGGGGCCACCTTGACGAATCCCCCTAGAAGGATGGATTAGGTCTTTTGGTTCCCCATTAACTAGTATCGATTACGATACTGATTTTACACAAACCATCATCAGATCTATACACTTCTCTTCAAACCTTAATTTTCTCATAATTTCTTCCAAGAAAGACCACTCCACCCTATCATAGGCTTTACTCATGTCCAATTTAACAGCCATTTAGCCCGTTTTGTCAGTTTTGTGATTTTTCATGCTATGGAGAGTTTCAAAGGCTACAATAATATTATCAGAGATCAAACGATTTTTTTTAGAGGCATTTTGATGTTCCGAAATGATATTTGGCAAACAAAATTTCAATCTATTTGCTAACGCCTTTGAAATTTTTTTATAAAGGACATTGCATAGACTAATGGGACGAAAATTATTAACAGACAAAGGGTTTTTTATTTTCGGGATTAGAGTGATGAAAGTATGGTTGATGGGGTGGGGAAGGGTGGTTGTATTTAGGTAAGACAATTGTTTCGATGACATCACAACCTACCAAATTCTAATAATTTTGATAGAAGAGAGGGGGCATACCGTCAAGACCTGGAGTTTTCAATGGAGCCATCTGCTTCAAGGTTATTTGAACTTCCCATTCCATGAAATCCTGAGATAACAGTGCATTCATCTCATCCGTAAGAAGTTTAGCTATCGGGTTCAAAGTTGCCTCCTCCATGATCGAATTTGAAGAAGTAAACAACCCCTGATAGAATTTTGTAAAAGTGTTTGCAATTGAATCCGGTTGAGTAATCCACACCCCATTTGAATAAAAAATGCTTGAAATTTTGTTTTGCCTATGTCACTGAGTTGCCCTGCTATGAAAGTATTTTGTGTTTTTTTCTCCTTCAATCAACCAAAAATTTTTAGCCCGCTGCCTCCACATTTTATTTTCCTTATTCACAATTCATGTACCTCCTTGGTTAACTCCCTAACCCAAAAATTATTGCTTGATTGCACAGCCACCTATTCGGCCTTCACAAGTTATTTTTTCTTCTCTTTTAATTATCGCCTAACATTCCCAAAATGTCGCTGACTCTACTGTGTTAACTTATTCCCACACATCTCTATTTTTCTCATCACTTGAACCTCGGCAGCACAATTAATCTGATCTCTCCATACAGCTTCCATTGTACAGCCACATCCCTTATTCGATAACCACATCTCTTCAAACCTAAATGGTCTAGACATGGGAGGAGGGTCTAAACCATTCGAAACAATCCAGATAGGAATATGATCAGAAGTAGAATTGTTTAAAGGAAATACCTTTGTCTCTCCAAACTGCTGTTGACAATCATTTGTACACAAGGCTCTGTCCAACCTTTCCCATATTGATTGGCCATTAGCAAAGTGTTTTCTCCATGTGAACTTCGAACCTGAGTAGCCTAAATTGATGAAACCACACTTGTGCAATGCATCTCGGAAAAGTTGCATCTGATTATGACTTCTTCTATTACCCCCCAACTTCTCATCGACCCTTGTCAGTTCATTAAAATCTCCTTCACAGAGCCAAGGGATTTGGAATTTTTGGTCCAAATTTCTGAGTTGGTCCCAAGGTTCAGATCTCTTTTGGGTCTTTGGTTCACCATAAAATCCAGTAAAACGCCATTCATCCTCCTTGTTTTTGTTGATGATCACATCAATATAACTCTTTCTTGAACCTACCACTAATACATCAATTGATGATCTCCAAAACAACACCAATCCACCTCCCCTATTCGGTCTAGGAGCAATGAAAATGTTTTCAAACTTTATCTTCCACAACACATGTTTTAGCCTTGCTTCATCTGCCCATGTTTCTGCTAAAAACATGATAGATGGATCTTTTGCCCGCACCATCTTTGCAAGCTTGTTCTCTATACATGGGTTCTCAAGCCCACAACAGTTCCACACTAAATAACTCATTGCGATTGGTGGGACTGATGCTCAGCCTTCACCATTGAATTTGAAGAAACTCCATCATCTTTTGAAACCTGTTAGAGATATATATTAGTCATATTAGCCTAATGTAATAGGCCCAAGTCTAATTCTACTTTGTGTGCAAGCTAAGTCTCCTACTTGTACTAGAAGTCTATTAATCTAGGGTTTAGTCTATTATATATACCCATGTTATGGCTCATTGTAACACAGGTCATTGTACTACACTCTCATATAATAAAGATGTAGCCCTTAAGGGATTCCTCCGTGGATGTAGGCCGACAAGGCTGAACCACGTAACCCTCGTGTTCTCAGTGTTCCTATTCTATGCTTCACCTTCCGCATCCACTCTAGCATACACAACATGGTATAACACATTGCGTTGCTAATATATTATTTAACATGGTATCAGAGCAAAACTTCGTTCTTGGCATCAAACAAACATCTCTAGCATGCAAAGAAGATTCTCAGTGCACACCACCATCAGAAGTCACTTGCTTGTCTGCTGGATTTAGACCCCATGGCATCTCGCAGCCACCGTGGCTCAGGGCTATGTTCAAAATCTACAAACTCAAGCAAACCCGTGACATCAATCTTGGATCTGTGAAAATTCAAGCTTTGCCTCATGAAACCAACCACACAGACGTGCCCCACGGCATCCCGCGAGAAAAACCTAGAAGTCCGATCACCACTGAATGCTGCACGCGCCTCCACGCGCTAACGAAGTTTCTACCAACTTCTCCACGCGCCGCCGAGGATTTCACATGTTCAGATCCTCCTATAGTTCCATGCGCCGCCCTGATAGCCTTGTAGCCGGCCGATCTGCAAAACCGAGAAATCTGGAGCTCATTGGATGTCGCACGCGCCCTCACGCGCCTCTAGGATTTCGAGATTCTCCTCCACGCGCCGATGAACATCGCACGCGCCTGCCACGCGCCGGAAAACTGCTGTTGATGTCAGCTGACGTCACTGGATGACGTCATCACTCCACGTCAGCAGCCACGCAGTACGTCCACATCAGCCCTAATCCACGTTAGCGACACGTCATAGGATGACATCAGCAGATCTGCAACTCGATCCGTGACCCGACCCGGAAACCCGGAACCGACCCGGACCAGTATCCGTTGACTTTGACCCTGGACCAGTTGACTTTGACTTTTGCGTTGACTTCCACAACACATGTTTTAGCCTTGCTTCATCTGCCCATGTTTCTGCTAAAAACATGATAGATGGATCTTTTGCCCGCACCATCTTTGCAAGCTTGTTCTCTATACATGGGTTCTCAAGCCCACAACAGTTCCACACTAAATAACTCATTGCGATTGGTGGGGCTGATGCTCAGCCTTCACCATTGAATTTGAAGAAACTCCATCATCTTTTGAAACCAACCTACGCTTTGAAGGTAACTCTAGATGATCAACCCCACTTCTCTTCCCACATATTGGTCTACTCTCTACTTTGTTCACCTGTTCAGGTTTGCGAACTTGTTTTGTCCACATTCCTGGTTTTTTGGTGCACTTTGGATTAGGGTTAGTCGAGCTTTGAGGGTGAATGGAAAATAATTCCATGTCAGAATTTTTATTTTTATTTTTTATGGTTACCTGATGACTTGTGCGTGCCCCTGCTTTTGATTGGTGGAATTTGATTATGATCTTTAGGATTACTCATCGCATTAATTGCCCTTACCGAATTTCCCATAACAATTGGATCCTCATCATATCTAGCCAAATTTGCATCAATCTCATTTATTTGAATATCAAATAAATTCTCTGTAGTAATTGCGCACGGAATTAATTCTGCCTCCTTATTACACCACACCCCACCCCCCCTTTATTATTTGTATCTGTCTCTGGAAACAATGCATCATTAATGGCATCATCATTTGTAACGGGTAAATCTTTCACATTGATATTTGTAATAATCCCTTCATCGGTTTCCATGCTAGCTTGAGCCATCTCCAGTTGGTTCTCCGCTGAATTATTCACCCTTATCCGCCCTCACCCTTGCCGCTTGGAATTCTTTTCGCGTGAAAGGATGTCTATTATCATAAAAACTAGGTACAACTATGACATCTCTTCCACCTGACGTGTATGGAACTGCCTTCAGAGTGGAGTTATACTGCTGTTGATCCAAAGTTAGCGTGCCTTTGCTCTGAAGCCAAAGCTCGCAATTCTTGTTAGTATGATTCACCAAAAACAAAGGTTTGGTAGGCGCTCGTAATTGAATTGAACCCAATGTTTTGTCCCATTCTCCAAAGTAATGACCTTTCCTCGGCATAAAGGTAGTGTTATATCAACCACCACTCGAACCCGAATGAAATGTCCACCTTCATCGGTTACTGCCCCAGCAGACTTCTGAACCTCCCTAATAGTGTCGCAGATGTTTTCTGCCACTTCCTTTGTCATATAACGAATTGGGATATCATGGACCTAGACCCAGAATATTGTATTTGAAAAAACCAGATCACGAACCGGACAATCTGTATATCTCTGCAGCATTACCAGATGTTTATCGAAACTCCAAGGCTGGTTTTTGAGTGTTTTGTCGATATCATTGGGGTTATCAAATACAAACAGCACTCTGTGTTCATTTTGGTTTCGGATTGTGAACTCGTTTGTAGATCTCCACAACTGTTTAAACGTATGCGCCATGGCCTCCAAATTTAGGAAACATGGAGTAAGGAATTGAGCAGCTAGCAAATATTCACTAGATCGTTGTTCCTTGGATAGAATGAATCCAACGATTTTCTTTTCTGGAAGGGAAAAGTTGGTCCATAATATATCTGGGAAAATAATTAAGTTAGAGTCCTAGTTTAGTTAGAAGTATTGTTAACATGACCATTAAGTTCACAATTCTAGTAAAAGACTCACTTGTTTAAAATTGCTGAGTCAGCATTCAGTTTTTATTTAAAACTCCACAATTTTAAATAAGTGAGAGTTTTTTACTGGAATGGTGGACTACATCACTTGTCCACCATGAGGGTCTTATAATTTCTTCTACTATAGAGTCATAGACTTAATACGTTATAACTAAATTAAGTAGAGCTTATAATCAAATTAAGAAACATATCGAAGATCAAGTTAAATTAGGAAAGAAAATAAATGTAAATACTAATTCAAAATTCAAATTCAAATAGCACTTCAAAGACTAACAAGGAAATTAATTAAAATAAAATCAATTAATGAAGGAACATATATAATATGTTGAGTTGTTGACCTTCTAATATTATGTTCTGAATTTAGCCACAAATTAACATCATCTCCTTGATTGTTGTTAGACCCCAATCTGGCAGTTGCCATTGATTTCTACTACCAAATTGTTAGTTTTTATTTTTTTATTTTAGTAAAAATGTCAATACCACTCTTATACTAAAGTGTGAATTTAGAATGATAGTTTCTCAATTAAAAAAAAAAAAAAAAATTAAGGTTAGTTTTGAAAACCTTGATTTTTCTTTTGGACATGTTCCTTTTGCTAATGTAATTTTAATTTGTAATGAAGCTCAACATTCAGCTCTGATGTAATGCTCGTTTTTGCTTTGTTTAATTAAACAATTTTCCATTCATAAAAAAACTAGCAGATTTCATATTTGTCCTTTGAAAGAATAAATTAAAGTAAACAACATCTTCTAAAAAAAAAAAAAAAAGAAGTAAACAACAACAAAATTATTTTTGTTGCTGAAAAGTTGTTGTGAATTGAAGACGTGATTAGGGATGGCAATGGGGCGGGGCGGGACAAGGCTGAAGGATGGGATCTTCATCCCTGCCCCGCATGATTTTGTCTTGCCCCATCCCCGCCCTGCCCCGCACGACGGGGAAAACTTTCTCACCCTATCCCCGCCCCTTGGGGCCCCGCGAAGCCCTGCCCTACCCCGTAAAACTCTACTTTTTGTTAATTTGCCTACAATTAGTATAAATTTTTTTAATGAAACTTATTTCATTAATAAAAATATACTTGAAATTATAACTAAATTTATCCCATCAAATCAAATCAATTTTTAGAAAAAATTGAATAGTATATCCAAGCGTTTAACAAGACAATTATAAAGAAAAAAAAACTCATAGTATAACACATAACAAAATAAAGGCAAAAAACCACATTGAGGAGAATAAAATAAGCTAATATTGATATGTTATTTAAATAGTAAGGTTTTAAGATATGAAAATTTACAATTATAACCTTTAGCAATGTGGGTAGGGCGGGGATGGGGATGGGGCGGGGCGGGGCGGGGCGGGGCGAGTCTAAAAAGTCTAAACCCATCCCCAACCCGCCCCGTGGTGCGGGGCTAAAATCTTGCCCCATCCCCGCCCCATCACCTTTGCGGGGTGGGGAAAACCCGCACGGGGCAAAGCAGGGAAGGGGTGGGTTAAGCGGGGCGGGGCAAAATTGCCACCATAGACGTGATTACCTACACTAGGACCTTAATTCCTCTCATAAAGCTCATAGTTAGCTGTTGAAAATACAATTCCAATTATCATCATTTTAATAAGGGGAAATTGCATTTAACCTACCTGTGGTTTGGCACGTTCCAACAATGCCCACCCTGTGGTTTAAAACTTATTACTTAACCCACCTGAGGTGCCCTCCGTTAGACACCCATTACCCACCTCTGTCCTTTCTATTAGAAAATCTCCTTTACTATATAAGCCAAAATTGGAACCCAAATAGAATCCCCAAAAAGAAGAACGAGCTCTCTCCCTCTCTCTACCTCAGAATCCATAAAAATTATCATACCCATTATCCCTTTCTCTCTTTACTTCGATTGCAAAGTGAAATCTGAACATTTACTCTACTGATTGTGAGCAAGAAGGTGTATTGAAGCTTGGGTTTTCCTCTATATCAGGTATGAAATGACTTTGTAGGGTTTACCATTGTTGTGTTTATTCTTTTTCAATGTGTAACAATTGATGAAGGTGATTCCGATTAAAGGTTTTCTGTCATAAAATTATTGGTTTACTGTTAAATGATTTCTTGCTTTTATAGTTGACATTGATGACTGTGGTCCCTAGGAATATTTTGGGTAGATGCATCTTTAGGTTGTTTGTGGTCCCATGGAGACAAATTGTTTAGTTGGTTATATTTCTTGTTTCTCCTGACCCCTTGATAAATGGTATTTTATGTTGTATGAAATTATTTTGCTTTTGCCAATGATTGGTGCTCTTTGTGCATGTGTTGGTTCTATAATTAATTACTATTTTTTGTGCATGTGTTTTAACTTCAGCAGATGATTGATGAAATTCGTTTTAATTTTACTATTCACCATAGTGGGTATTTTGAGTGGAACCCTAGTTTAGAGAATGTAGGTGGTGAGATATTTGTAGTGGGTAGAGTTAATCCAGATCTACCAAGTCATTTTGAAATACAAGACATATTTGCTGATGCTAGGGGACCCATTAATAGTAGGATTTATTATTTGATATCTAGTGGTAACTTAGAGGAAGGGTTAAGGTTAATTACTTCAGATGATGATGCGACCTACATGTGTGAACTACATGCTGAATGGCCAACAAATGAAATCACATTTTATGTAGAACTTGAAGTTCAACCAGTTGCTATTGAAGGACTTGTAGTTGAACTAGATCAACCAATTGCAGTAGAAAGGGCATAGGAAATGAATGATGAAGATGATGGTACTGATTATGAGGAGGTGGCTCTAGTAATGGGTGAACACACTGGGGGCAGTGACAATATTCTCTCTCTCTCTTACAACATCTGTGGTTGAGGAAAATGATGTTAGTGAAGAACCTGTTGAGGGTTTAGTGGATGGTAGTGTTGGTGGGGCTGTGGATGACAATGTTGGGGGTGGATAACTTGTTGGTTGTAGAGAAGTGCATGTGGATGGTAGTGTTAGGCAGAATGTGGATGACAATGCTACCCATGGACAAAATGTTGGTAGTGAAGATGTTTATGTGGATGAACCTAATTGGCTAGATAAAGGGTATGAAGGATCAGATTATCCTGATGACATATTTAGTGAACCATGTGCTCAGAACAATGAGGTACCCAATATAAGAGAGCATCAAAGAGAGACTGAAAAGATAAATAAGGGAGAGCATTTGAAGGAGCAGGTTACAAATAAAGGGAAGAAACCAAAAGCAATTACCAGTGAGAAAGCTCTTGATGATGATGACTAGGCTGAAAAAGCTTTTGATGATGACACTAGGAGCATTAACAGTTTAAGGATGAGGATGAAAGGGTGAGATGTCCAAAGTTCAATGAGAAGACTGGCATGAGTAACCCTCAGTTATGCAAGTATATGAAGTTTCCAAATGGGAAGGTCATTAGGGTTACCTTGAGGGAATATGTAGTGAAAAAGCTTGTGGACATTAAGTTCAAGTTTTATAAAAAACCAAAGTTTCTGTCCACTGCAAGTATGAATGTGGTTGGAAGGTATATGCATCACAGATTTCAGGGGAGTTAACCTTCCAAATAAAGACTATGGTTCCAAATTGTACATGTGGGAGGACATTCAAGCATAGTCAAGTCACTTCTACATATGTGGCTAGGAAGTACTTGGATGATTTCAACAAAAACCCTGATTGGGCAATTTTGGTGTGAAGCATCGAGTTATGCAAGATGTGTCTGCAGACTTGAGCATAAATCAATTGTATAGAGCTAAGAGGAAAGTTAGAAAGTTCATACTAGGTGATGAGAGGTTGCAGTATGGGAAGCTTAAGGACTATGTTGAGATGATTAAAATAATTGATGTGGGGAGTAAGGTGATTCTGCAGACTGAGATTACTAAACCTAACACACAAGCCAAGTTCAAGAGATTATATGTGAGATACAATGCATAGAAAGTTGGATTCTTGGGGGGGTGTAGGCCACTTGTAGGATTAAATGGTTGCCATTTGAAGGGCAAGTTTGGTGAACATATATTATCAGTAACTACAAGGGATGTGAATGACAATATTTTCGCTGTTGCATTAGCTGTAGTTAAGCAAAAAAACAAGGATTCTAGGGTGTGATTTTTATAAATATTTGCAAATGATATTGGGAGGCCAGATGAGCTGAATTTGGTGTTCATTTCACATAGGCCGAAGCTAATACAATTCACTTGCTTTTTGAGATTTCTGTTTGTTCTTAGTCATTACATTTATGCTTTTTGAAAGTTCTATATATATATATATATATATATATATATTTTCCAGATAAGTAGATTGTGTTCATTTTTGTTCTTTGGATGTTTATTGATTTTATGTATGATAACCAAGGATTGATACCTTCCATGGAGTTGTTGTTCCCAGTAGTTGAACATGGATTTTGTGTGAAGCATATTTACAACAACTTCAAGTTAAACTATAAGGGTTTAGAATTGAAGGTTGCACTATGGAGGTGTGTTGTAGCAACAACAGTTAGGGAGTTTGAGAAGAGAATGTAAGATTTGAAGGACCTGGACAAAGAAGCATGAGAGTACCTAGCAGACATCAAAGTAACCCAATGGACCAAGTCATATTTCACTCCAAGGGCAATCTCAGATTGTTATGTGAACAATCTTAGTGAGTCATTTAATTCTATGATACTGGAAGCTAGGGATAAGCTTATCATTGCCATTATAGAATGAATTATGGTTAGATTGATGACTATAATGTACAATAAGAGGATTGGGATTGAAAAGTTCACTAGTGACATATGTCTAAACATAGTGCAGAAGCTTGAGCAATTGAAACTTGATTGTAAGTCATTTTCTACTGTTCCATCAGGCTACTTTATATATGAGGTTGATAATGAGTATGAGAGGCATATGGTTAACCTTACAAGAAAGTGTTGTAGTTGTAGAGTTTAGGATTTGACAGGAATCCCATGTAAACATGATGTTGTAGCAATCTATAAGAATCTAGAAAGGCCTGAGGATTATGTGCATTCATGCTATGGAAAGGATGCTTATGTGGCTACATACAAGAAAATGATTACCCCACTGCCTGGCCAAGATGAATGGATTGTGAACAGTTTTTAGACCCCTTAAAACAATAATTGTATTAACCTAGTTAATAGCCAAGTGATTAACTTAGTCAAATTATGCAATTCTAGATTATCATAATCACACAATCATATCAAGAATATAAATAGCAGCGGAAATATAAAGAACATAAGATATGATGGCCCAGGAAACCACACGGTAAAAACCTGGAGAGGATTTGACTTAACTAGCCTTAAGGTAAACCTGAATCCACTATAAAAGAATCGAAGTTCATACAAAAGAATTTACAAGCACCCCCGCTTGACTTCCTAATGCTACCCATCAGTAGAACTTACTAACACGACCACGTGCAAGCTCCGAATCCACAGACTCCTTCTTTCTTGAATTCTTCAATCAGCTACAAGCTTCCAGCTTGTTTTTCTTTAAGCTTCAATGGTAGCAACAGAGTTGATCATCAAGATGTTGAAGTAATCTCTACCTTGAAAACCCTAAGCTTTGTGTAAAGGAAAGCTCCTCTAGATTTCACAAGAGATTTACACAAAATAGAAAAGTATGAGCAAAAATACAACAGGAGCAACACTCAAAACGTGGCTAGGGTTTTGCCTTATACACCTAGGGCAAAAACATAAAACCCTAAACGTTTAATGAGGTAAGACTGAGTTGGAAATTCTGCAGAAAAAACGATCTGGCCGACTTTCGATCGATCGAATCTATCCTTCGATCAATCGAGCCAGGCCGAAAGTCACAAAGACTTCTGCAGCCTCTCGATTCCAACTGTACAATAATTAATCAACTTTGAGCAAGCCTAAACAAGACTAAACATATTGTTTTGATCATGGTTTGCCAACATTACATATTAGAGTTCTAAATACATTAAATCCTAAGTCTTTAGAACCTAACAGATTGAAACCAACCAACCTGCACCTGTTGCTCCAATTGTATACAAGCCTCTAGGCAGGCCATCTATGAAAAGGAAGAAAGATGTAGATGAGCCAAACTATCCATATAAAGTTTCTAAGTCAAATAGACTTATAAAATGTGGGTTTTGCCGTAAGGAGGGGCATAATTCAAGGGAGTGTAAGGCTAAAATAATTGGTGAGACACCATGGCAAAGAAGGCAAAGACTTGAGAGGCAAAGAAATTTTGTAAGTAGAGCAAGAAGGTGTTCACTATGATCATTTTATTACAAATTTATTTCTGATGCAAGGCAATTTTTTTTGTAGGGACAAGAAGCAAGCACTGGCCAACTAGTTCAAGGTTCAACTTCAGTACCTCAACCAGCCAGTAAGTTAGTCACCTAGACAACTACCAAGGAAGTTCGTAAGACAGTCACCTAGGTCTTCAAACAAGGTAGCTAACCAGCAAACAAGGCACCAACCTAGGCCAGTAAATAAGGCAGCTAACTAAGCAACCAACTAGCAAGCAAAACACCTACCTGGACCAGTAAATAAGGCAGCCAATCAGACAACCAACCAGCAAACAAGTCACCCACCTGAACCAGTAAACAAGGCAGCCAATCAGACAACCAACTAGCAAACAAATCACCCACCTAGACTAGTAAACAAGTCAGCCAGCAGACAACCAGTCAATGTGCTCAGTCAATCAGGCAACAAAATAAGCAGCCACCCATCTTAGCAACAAGTGGGTAGCTAGCCATCCAACCAGAAAGCCAACCACTCATTAAGTAAGGCAGCCACTTAACCAGGCATAGAAGTAGTCAGCAATTCCATCAGGTTAACAGCAAGTGAGCTAACAAACAAGTCAACCAGTCAACTAGCCACAAAAAAAGCCAGTGAGGCAGCCAATAGGTAAACCCTACACACAGCCAACTCAAACATCACAGCCATCTGCTTCAACTTCAAGCAAACCACCACCATCAAGTGAAGCACCTACAACTTAATAGTTCTCATGCAGCTAGCTCATCTCTTATACTCCTAAGGAATAATGGGACACAAGAAAACCTCTATCTCAGGTATATGCACAAACACCACCCTTTATACTTATATAAAACACTGGATTAAGGTTATCTTGACACGAATTTGCTATATATTTTGCAGCCTCTATAGGGGTTGGTACCACCAAGGGTACTTGGGAGAAGTCATCAGTTCCCATTTGGAAGAGGTGGATTAAGAGCTCAAACATCTAGTGCAATGTTCTCAATAGGGGACAATATGCATAGCAAAGATAAGGATAAAGGCAAGGGCAGGGGCAAGGGCAAGATCTTTGGGAAATGAAGACTGGAGAATGTGTTTCCAGTTGTATTACTTTTTTGTTATTGTGCATGTCTAATAGTGGCATGTCACCACTTTCTACTGTAAAGTTGTTTTGTGATTGTCTTAGTGGAGACAAAACCACCTATTATTATTTTTTTACTTTGGCATTGTTTAGCCATTAATATTAGGTGGAGTTTACTTGTTTTAAACAATGTTTGGTATATGTTATTATATATATATATATATATATATATATATATGGCATGGTGCTATTGCTTTAAAACTTACTTCTTTATGCTTCAGAATTTGATGTAAAATAAATCTTGTGGGGTGCATAAACAAGAACACATTACATATTAGTTAGGCATTGGCAACAATGGTAAAAAACATACTCTATTCAAATAAACAACAACATTACATGGTGCCAAATACATGTAATACACTTCCCAACAGTGATATCAACACAGCATATTGCCAAAAGTGATATCAATACAGCATATTACCAAAAGTGATATCAATACAACATATTACCAAAAGTGGTAGTACCCAAAATTACACAATAATTACAACAACTTGCCTTCAAGGCAGATTCAATGGCTTTGTTCCAAATTCTCATATCCTACCAAAAAACACAAAAAAAAAAAAAGCAAAAAAAAAAACCCATGACATAGCAAGTGCAAATTTGTAGTTATGTAACTTCTCTTTAGCTATCCTCTCTCTCACCATAGCTTTTTCTTCCCTTCGCTTGGCTACTTTTTCCCTTCACCTTGATTCTTCTTCCATTGCACGAGCTAGCATTTCCCTCTCAGTAGCTACTTTTTCCCGATCAGTAGCCTTCTTTTCCTTTTCCTATGCAACTCTTGCTGATTCTTGCAAGGACAATGGGTGCAACTTCAAACCTATGCTTGCATGTTTTGCCATCCAACCACCTAAAGTATTTACAAGTAGGTTCATCATTCTACAAACAAAATCGAATTAGGGTTATCAATAAAGCCAAAAAAACCAGAAAATAAAAAAAAATCTAAAAACCAATTGTTACTCACCACATCATAATAGCAGCACCCATAAAACCTTTTCCCAAAATTGTTCAAGGTCAAAGCAGTCCATAACTGATAACAGTTAGCAAAACATGAATGGCTAATGAAACCCGAGTAAAAACTTGAAGAAGACATGTTCAGATTTCACTTTGGCAATCGAAGTAAAGAGAGAAAGGGATAATGGGTTTGGGGATTGTGACAAACCGCCAAAATTGGGGTGGCTTAAAAAAAAAGAGATTCGGGTGCTTTTAAGGGCACCTTTCTTTTTGGACAAGTGGTGTGGACTCACCACTTATTTTGTTTATACAAAAAAAAAAAAAAAAACTAAATACAAAAAAATACATGATCAAAATACTTCATTGTCATTGATTAAATAATGATAAATACAATCTTGGAAAATTGAATCTTACAAGGTTTTGAGTCCTAGTTACATTCTATGCAAAAGAATACATAGCTTTTTGTCCTAGTTACAATCTACCCAAAAATAAAAAGAAAGACAAAGCACAGATCTACCCATCCAAAAGAACTAAGTTCGGAGGCTAGGTTACAAAATGGGAAGCTGTTAGGCATCCATTCCGCCCAGACAAAGTCTAGTCTTCTAGACTCTAATGATATGTTGAACATACATGATAGACATTGACTGAAATTAATTCCCATAAATTTATCTTATGAATGTATCCTTTTTTTTTGGAAAAAAATTCAGATATGTTTTTGTAAATAAAGAAAATTGATTTGATTCATCAAAAAAAGAAACCAGAACCGTTTTTGTGTAGATAAAAAATTAGTTTTGTAAAGAAAATCAGATCTATTTTTATATAAAGAAAGAACAAGGTTTTTGCTAAAAAATATCAGATTTGTTTTGGAACAAAGTTAAAAATGGTGATTTTTTATTAAAAAAAATCAGATCTGTTTTTTATGAATAAAATAAGAAAAAAAAAAAAAATATATATATATATATATATTTTTAAAGAGGAACTACAATCATGAGATAAATCTATGTTACATGCATCAAATATTAAGAAAAGGAAACGACTTCAACGTAATTTTTAATTTCTTCTTTTAAATACCAAAATATGCAATTTTTGTGTCAAAGAAAACTTTTCTAAAAAAAATCAAATCTGTATTAATGAAAATACAAATAAGTTTTGTGTTGTAAAAAATCAGATCTGTATTTAATGAAAATATAGATAAGTTTTTATGTGTTAAAAAATCAGATCTAAAAAATTAAGATCTATTTTGCGTGTTTAAAAAAAAAAAAAAAATCCTTGACATCAGATTTTGAGATTCATAAGAAAAAATCACAACAAACAATCATCTAAAAACATAATTAAAGAAAGAAAAACAATTTAAACAAAAATGGAAATTATATCAAGAATTAGAAATAATAAAATATCCTAAACCTATTCATGCATCATCAATCAAAATTAATAAAGAAGACTAGAAAAAGGAAAGAAATTAACTACCTCTTGCATGCGTGCTCTTCTTAGTGAAAGGATATTTTAGGATTCAAAGAAATTTATTCAACTCTTTGAAGCCTAAAATATTTTGCTTACAGAAAAGAAATTCTTAAGGCAAGAGCCTCCGGAATGTCTTTAACGTAAGAGAGAAAAGAAAAGAAGAGAAGAGACAGAAAGAGGAGAGTCAGAGAGCGTGAAAAAGTCTCCTAAATTTTGAGAGGCACCCTCTATTTATAGGGGTGAGGATGCTTCGAAAAATTAGCTAAATAATCAGAATACGAACTGAGACGCATCCTTATCTCCAAAAAATCGTAAAAGGTAAGGTTTATCTCAATCCAGAAGCTCTCGGGCCAAGTCCCACATTTGTGCCAATTGACACTTGGAAAGTGCCAAATCAGCACTCTAAGAGTGCCGAATGGCCCTCTTGGGTGCTGGATCCGCTTTTGAGTTTTGGTCCATTTTGGACTCCTGTTTTAAGGTTTTTTGAGCCGCGACTTGCACTTAGAGACACGTTTTTAATTCATATTCTGAAAATTAAATTCCTTTTCTGATAATTCAAGTCTTTTTAGCATTGATAAATACTCCAAAAAAGTCTTGATTATCCACAATTTTGTAGTTATCTGATTATCCTCTTTATTTCCATGCAAGCAAGCCTATTTTTGACACTAACTAACAACCAATTACAAAATTATTTAATTAATTTTAATTGTCTAGCCAATCAGAATTAATCTAAATTAATCATGTGTGGTTGGTTTCACCCAAACAAAATGCATGTAGACCATGCAAACTTGATCATGCAATATCTTTTAATCCGAAAGTTCGATTTGGAAATCTGGCATACCGTCGCGACCGTTAGAATCTCAAGATCATTTTCATGATATGCAATGAATGAATTAATGCATGTAATGCAATCATGAACTTTAGGTATATGAATGGTCATTTTAGCCATCTTCCTTGATTAAATTTTTAGGGATTTTGAGGTGGAGAGAGGAAGAGAGCTCGTTCTTCTTTTTGAGAGTTCTATTTGGGTTCTAATTTTGACTTATATAGTAAATTAGATTTTCTAACGGAAATGGCAGAGGTGGGTAATGAGTATCTAACGGAAAGCACCTCAAGTAGGTTAAGTGATACGTTTTAAACCATAAATGAGTTTTGTTAAAACGGGTCAAATCACAGATGAGTTAAAGTGTAATTTCCCTTTTTAATTAAAATTCAACTACTCTTAGGCCAACTTGGACCATAATTAGATCTAGAATTTCATGGTTGAGATTTTGAAGTATATATTGAATCGCTATATTTCAAATCTCATTATCCTAAATAAAGGGAGGTAATTGGTGATAATTGAATTTAAACAACACAATATATTTATAAAAAATCTCAAAGATTGGCATCACTTTCATTATGAAATTAATGTCAATGGAACTTCATTGGTGGACCATTACCATTGGCTCATGGCGTTTGGAAAACTGAATTACTAGGCTTATCATATCAAATTGCTTTACAACCACACGTTATAAGACAATTACAAATTTATTTGGGGAAAAAAAAAATTCCCTTCTCACAATTTTTTTTCCCTTTCAAATTCAAAGATGAAAAAACAAAATACTCTGTAAAAAAAAATCAGAATGGGGTTTATTCATCCAAAATGATCAGAAAGGCCCTTCTTTTATTCAACAACTCATAGGAGGAAGATCAGATCCTGTTACAGCAGCTGATTTGTTGAAAATCCTACTAGCAAAGAAAAAGAACCCCAAAGTATGGCCAGCCACATAGGGGTGTCAATTCGGGTTAGCGTGTCGGGTTCGTGTCGTGTCGAGGTAGGGGTATTCGATTAAATGGCTCAACCCTAACCCGACCCATTTAATAATCGTGTCATGATCCTTCAACCCTAACCCGACCTGTTAATAAGGCGGGTTGACCTGACCCAACCCATTTGACACGCTTAATAAACGAGTCGTGTTGGGTTGACACGAATGTAACACAACCCATTTCAACCTGCATAATATTAAATATAACATCCATCTAGAATTAATTACTTTTACATTCCAAAAAGCAGTGCATACACTTCAAGTCTTCAACCCACATTCAAAATAATATAGTTCAATAAAAATATAACATTCATCTAGAAATAAGTTATTTACACTCCAATAGAAGTGCATACATTTCAACCCAAATTAAAAATAACAAAGTTTCACAAAAATAAAATAACATAGTTCAACAAAAATATAATATTCTTAGAACTTGCCAAAAGCTAAGTATCAATATTGAAAGAATTTGAGCAAACAGTAGACTAATCCTGACTATGACCATGATTATCATCCATAGATTCTTTGTTGATGTCCAAATTTATAACATCTTCCACAAGCTCATCCAATTTCATTTGTTCAAGTTCTATGCCCAAAAAAAAAAAGTATTAGTAGTTCTAAGATCTGTAAAGTTTCAATTTCCAATTATATCCCTTGTAAAGTTTTGTAATTACTTACTTTTTTTTTTTAATTTAAAATATATGTTGGATATAAAAGGTATTTGACAAATCTAAAATAAAATAAATATTTATTTGTTATATGAGTTAAACGGGTTGTGTTAAGTGGGTTATTTCGGGTTGACACAAATAAATTGGCGTGTCAAACGTGTTTATTGCGGGTTATGCGGGTTGACCTGTTTATGACCCGTTTCTTATCGTGTCACTTTCGGGTCGACCCGTTTATGACCCAAACCCATTAAGGCCTAACCCTAACCCGAAAAAACCCGTGTTGGGTTCGTGTCGTGTTCGCGGGTTGGGTCGAACATTGACAGCCCTACAGCCACAGCAACCAAAAGTACACCAACATTGAAAGACATCACAGCCAACATAACTATATAAGCTAGTCCAACCCTTAAGGCATGTAAAAAGGTTTGGAGCAAACCAGCCGCGACATTTGATGAACCAGACTTGGTCAATCGGCAATGACTGAGCCACTCAATGAGGAAAGAGAGCACAAAGACAATAACCAAGGCTAGTACATACATGCCAGTGTTTGTGCCAGGCCAACCACTGAAGAGTATCTCTGCGTTCTTGCCCCAGAAGAAGGTCATGTGCATCATCATTTTGTGGTGCATCCCAGTTGTGCCATTCATGGATGATGACGGTGGTGGTGGGGACATACCACCCATGCCAGGCATATCACCATGATCCATACCTTCCAAATATGATTCTCTCTCACTGACACTCTTAAAAAAGAAATGGCTGTTTGGGGTTAATATCTATATCTCTATTTTTTTTTTTTTTTTTTGTTTTTTGTTTTTTTTTAGAGTACTATGCTATCTATATCTGATAAGGAGGAGACCCTTACGGCGATTAATGAGACACGTAGTGCACTGAGATTGGTAATGTGTTGTACTGGAGCAAAAAAAAATTATTTTATTTATTTATTTATTATTTTTAGTTGAAGAAAGGGTGAACCAAATCTAGTGTGAAAAATTATACGATACTCTTCATTCAATAAAGTCGTACTCACTCATTTACAATAACTAGTTAATCTAGTCTAATAGCTAGTAGGATGAGCCAATTATTTTTTTTTGCTGGATGATGAGCCAATTATTTATGTGAGATCGTGAGAGAGAATATATAGCATTATTGTACTTTTAAAATATTATATAATTACTCTTTGAGTATAAGATAACAATTTAATTGAGGTAATATCTTATTTGCAAACTACTCTAGAGCCACAATCGCCCAAAAAAAAAAAAAAAAAAAAAACTCTAGAGCCACAAGGCCCATAACAATTTTTGCAAAACAATTTCATAACTATCAAAGTGGCTATTTTTATTAATGGTAAATAATAAAGGATGTGTTGGGTAGAATGAGAATCAATAGAAACCTGCAAAGCAAAATATAAAAGTACTGTATGTATAACATTACTCATTTGCAATTAAAAAAAATATATTGCTTCTCCTTATCTTGAGAGTCATTGTTGGCTAGTTTGAATGGTTTAATTTTACTAGGGAGTAAACTAAGAAATTTTTTATTTTTTTTTTATTTTTTTGGGTGGGTGGAAGCTGGAATATATGAAGTACATGAAAATGGGTCCATTATGTTTGTTTGCGACAATAATATTTTTTCAATAATGAATAATTTTCCAAAAAGTATTTTTTAGAAAATTGTCTCATTTTTTTTAAATGTTAGGTAGTGACCTTAAAATGAGTTGAAAGACTATTCCTTGTTTAGCTTCACGTGAGATAAAGTTGTTTTCCATAAATTTGTAGCAGAAAATATTTTTATCTCATGTTAAGCTAAATAAGGAAAGCCAAGATATAGTTTTCATTTGACCTATTTTTTCAGATACTATCGAACACAGGAAAATGAGATAACATTATTGTACTTTTGGAGTATTATATAATAACTCATGTAGTATAAATGGCAACTAGGGATGACAATTTTTCCCCGCCTTTCCCCACTTCACCCTAAGCGGGTTTTCCCTGCCCCGCAAAGGTGGTGAGGCGGGGATGAGGTGAGATTATAGCCCCACATCATAGGGCGGGGCAGGGATGGATTTAGACTTTTTAGACCCAATCCGCCCCGCCCCTCGTTGATAAGGGTTAAATTGTAAATTTTTTCATACCCTAAAACCCTATTATTTAAACAAACATGTCATCATCTTATTTTATTCTACCCAATAAGGCTTTCTACCTCTTTTTTTTTCCTCTAGCAAGGTTGGAAATAAGGTACCGATTTTAACATTTTCTTTTGTCTTTATTATAAACAAATTTATATACTATTGAATCATTGATTTTGTATTATGAAATTTTTGTTTTGGTTGTGATATTATCTTGTTAAACACTTTAATAATATTATTCAATTTTTGCTAAAAACTAGTTTGATTTGATGGAATAAATTTATTTGTAATTTCAAGTATATTTTTATTAACAAAATAGATTTTATTAAAAACAATTGTAATAGTTATGGGAAAATTAACAAGAAGTAGAGTTTTACGGGGTGAGGGGGGGGGGGGGGGAGGGGGTTTTGCGGGGCCCCAAGAGGCGGGGATGGAGTAAGAAAATTTTTTCCGTCATGCAAGGCGGGGCGGGGATGGGGTACGATAGAACCATGCGAGGCGGGGGCGAAGACCCCATCCTTCGGACCCGCCTCGCCCTATTGCCATCCTTAATGGCAACAATTTACATTGAGCTGATTAATATCTTATTTTGAAACAACTCTAGATGTTCGTGAATAAAGCTTGTAAGTATGAAGCTTAAGTGTGTGTATATATATATATAATATTGTACATATATAAATATATAAAAGTGTAGATTGTATCATGTTTGGGTGATCTTACTTAGGAAGTAAAATAATGAAGAGAAAATAGAATTTGAAAACTAAGTTTTAGTGACTCACTCAAGCAAGCTCAAACCTACTTGAATGAAGCCACATTGTAATACAAAGGAAACCAAATGCCAAGATTGGTAGACAGAATAGTGATATTAGGACTTTAGTAAGCCCGTTTGATCAAAGTTGATAGGCCAAGAATGTATTGACCCATTGTGATGAGTTAACCAATTAATTAGCCAAGTTAATTAATTAATCCGATTAACATGCAATACGTATGGTAGCACAAACAAATCACCAACTAAGTTAATATGCAGCGAAAAATAAATTTAACATGGTGATTTGTTTACGAATGGGGAAAACCTCCAAGGCAAAAACCCCACTGGGTGATTTTAAGGTCACCACTCCCGAGAATCCACTATTATCACAACAAGCGGTTATAAGTAAAGGAATCCTAGTACCTTACCAACCTACAGTTGAACCCTTACCCCAATACACAATTGGACTTGTTCTGTAGTGACAATCTCTCATTTTCAATGCACAGCTCTAAGTACGTGACTAACCAGTCAATGTACGGATCCAAGTATGTGACTAACCACCAACTTGAGAAGGATGTTGGTTGCAAAGTTCTTCAGTTCATCAACACGATGAAGTTCATGAAACTCCTTGGTTACAAAACCTATGGTGTACAAACACAGTAGCTTCTTCAAGAGAAAGATGAACTAGGGCGTATGTCTCCAGTTACAACATGCTTGTGAAAAACTTTTGCATGCCCTTAAAATAATCCTTATATATGTTTAAGGTTGTGAGAAAATAAAGCCTAAACAAATATACACAGATTTGTGTGAAATCAGATCTGAAATACTGATTTTTGTAAATCTCGATAGATATGTTATCTATCGAGAAGCTGTCGAGCATCGGGTTGAAGATCCCTTTTAAACCTCGATAGATGCTATCTGTCGAGCTAGCTGTCGAGTTTTAAAATATAACACTTCTTCACTTGATTCTTGGATAGATTTGCATGGCTTTAACACTTGGACTTGAATTCTTATTCCTTGAAGTATTAAACACATTCTAGATCTACCTAATTACAAGTAAAGTGCGTTTTGTCAAAGGATTAGCCAATTCTAAATGACATATGTTCCTAACATGATTCACATATATCCTAACAATCTCCCATTTTGACAATCTATGACAAAACCACAACAAACAAATGAACATATGAGAGAAGTCATAAATCACTCAACTCATACTTCAACTTATACTCATTTATTGAATACAATAAAATATAATCCTAACACAAACTCTTGAAAAACTTTGCAAGAAGAGAGTTCATGGCAAGAAAGACTTTGACAACTTGTATTTTTGAAATACTTTAAACAAAACTCATCACGGCATCTTAGTGTGAAACAGAAATATAAAAGATTGTATACAATTAATAAGAAGCATGTGCATAAAGAGAGAAAATAAACGACACATGAAGAGATAGGTGAAAGAATGTAATAACAAACTCAATATATATATATATATATATATATCAAAATGAGCACAAGGTTTTCTATCACAAAGTAAAAAAAATGTATCTAAAAAGATAGAAAAGAAAAGATACAAAAAGTCCTCACTACATTCCTCAAAAACAAAAAAACACTCCCCCTAACAAAAATATCTCTTATACTAACTCTCCCCCTAAATACATGACTACTTTCATACCTAAAACTACTTCCCCTTTTTGTCATGAATGACAAAGGGTAAGTCACTGAGAAGAAGTCATCTCGTCGTCCCCAAAAGTGCTAGCACTATCATCCCCATCCGCATTAGCATCATCACTAACCGGAGCCATCATCATCATTCTCATCCTTTGAAGCCTATGGAGATGGAGATGAAGATGCAGTGAAACCACCCATGACAGCTTGTTGTCGTGCAATATGATCAACACGGGTGTTCACCTGACACAACTCATCACTAAAAGTGTCAAGGCAAGCATCCATGCACACAAGTTGTGCCATAATGGCCTTAAGAGTCACTCTACCTTCAAAAGAAGAAGGAGTTGAGGTGGATGGAGCGAAAGAAGCCGAAGGAGTCGTTGTCTCAGTTCGTGGCCACTTCGGTCGAAGTTGGGCCTCGCTTCGTCTAATGGTCGCTGCGTCTATGGCACATATGACAGAGAAGTGTGGAGACTCAGGATAGGAGATAGACGCACGATGGAGAATCTACATGATAGCAGAAGGAAAATGAGCTTATCACGGGTCATCGTATCCTTATAGATATCTATAAGGAAGAGTATGAAGTGAGAGGGAAAGTCTACGGTAAGTCCCTCAATTAGGGATAGCAAAAATCCAACACGAGGCATAGTAATCGAATTATAGTGAGACAAGGGATGTAAAACAAATGACATCACTATATTCAGGAATCTCGAACTTTTTGCAAAGCCCGAGCAAGGGGTGTTTTGACGGTCACCCTAAGATGAGGGTGTCTCACAGAATAGAGACATGAATTCGTCTTTGGACATAATCCTAAGACGATCACAGCCAGGGTAGTCAGCAGACTTTACCCTTGGAACATGTAGCACCTCAGATATAAGATCTAGAGTGACTACGATGCGTATACCTTAAACGCGAATGATGAAATGAGGTACAGAGTAATCAAATCTGTGCATATTGGAGTAAAACTCCTGTATGATCACGGATGGACAAGTGACCGGGATGCCACAAAGTGACTCTTAACCCCTACTGTGGATGACAGTGGGAAGGTCAATATCGAAAAAATCCGAGAGGACGACTTGGCATTCCAAATGAATGCTTCGTCGAGAAAAGTCCTCTAAGAAGTCCTGACGGGCTTTCTCATCACGGAATCGAACGTGAAAGGGGGTAGAATCAAAAGTAGATGCCCCGGAATGAAGAAGGTTTCGGGATGGAGTAGACTTGCTCTTTTTGGGTGCCAAAGAGCAAACTAACCGAGAGAGAGAGAGAGAGAGAGAGAGAGAAGTAGAAAAGTACAAACATAGATCAATAAGAAAAAAAAAAGGTACGTATGCATGAAAAATGCATGAAGATGTGACATGCAACAATATAAACATCATGGGCTTAGCCCAATTCAATCCTACCAGTACACATGATTTCAACATAGTAAACACTCATTTATAATGCATGAAACATTGTGAAAATGCAAATGTGATGTAATGCATGAACATTTAAGATCATTTAAACAAAACCCAACCCAAAAATTTTGCAAAAACCTCATCAATTTTGATAATCCCCAAAATTTTCAAAAACCCCAAAAGTTAGGTCAAAAGAGATGAAATGCATGATAAATGTAAGAAGTAAGATCATACCAGAGGAAGAAAACACTCTTGAGGCCAAAGATTGAATGGGGAAGAGGTTTAGAGTGAGATAAGTTGTTTGGGGAGGTGAAGAGTTAGAAACAATCGAGAGAGATCGAGAAAAATGAGAGAAAAAACACGCTTGAAGCTTTCTATAGGAAATCACGATTCTCGATGGATCAAAAGGTTTCGAGATTTAATTTTCGACAGATGCAGCTGTTGAGGTGCTATTGAGAGGTGTCCACAGCAAAGTGACCTCGATGGATCAAGAAGCTATCAAGGAGACAGAAACTTTCTCGATGGATCGAGAAGCTATTAAGACAAATTCTTAAAAACTTCTAAGGATTGAAATTATAATAATAGCTGTTGAGAAAGGAAGATCAAGAGGCTCGATAGATAGCCTAGTTGTTGAGAGGTATCGAGAAGCTGTCGAGATTGCTTAAAAACAGTTTTTCAAATAAGAGAAAAACACAGACATGAATGCAATCAAGAATACTACTCAACCAAAGATTCACACAACATTTTAAACTCTCAAAAACATCTCTCAACAAGAAAAATGACAAGCATTTAGATCCAAAACACACACACACACACACACACTAAATAAGTCTAACCAATTTTATATTTAAAAAATGAGTTAAGACAATTTAGTGAGCATATATTAACACATGTATTCCTTGTGATGGCTAAATCACATTGTACCTGCACATGTATCAAAAGTAGTAAAGAATATTACATGTGAAAAACATTGCAAGATTGCATAAGTGTCTTCATGTTATGACGATTTGAGATATGAGAAAATCACTTTAATTCACACACAATCATAACTGCTTGATGGGGACTATTACCTTCGAGGTACATCCTATAACTCTCACATCTCCTAGAAGACATGCTTGCAATCATATATAAAGCATTTTGATTCTTTTTGCTTTTATTTTCTTTGCATATTTTCTTTTAAGCATACCATGTATGGGCATATAAGAGAGAGAAAAGAAATACCAAACAATGTTAAGCTTTTGACATTGCACTTTTGCTACGCTGAAGCATACATATGTCATTAACATTGCACTTTTGCTATGCTGAAGCATACAGATCATTTCATGATTGATGGGCAACAGTGGTGAGATGGTTATTTATACCTTTCTCTTTGAATTTTCTAGTCATTCCCGTCAAAAAGAGTGATATGAGTGTTAAGTACAAGAGATAACTTAATTTTACTCATCACAAACACGAGCCACAAAACTCACTTACTTAGTTGTGCATAAAGATTCTCATCGAAGTTACAAAAGATACAAAGTTTAGAAAACTTTGTTTCGATGGCCATCCAAGGTACATAAGTACCAATGTACACAAAGCACACACTGTTTTTGTTTTTTTTTTTTTCAATTATTTATTTATTTATTTTTTGCGTAAATGCAATTTTAGTCCCTACATTTTGGCTTTTTTTCATTTTAGTCACTACATTTTATTTTTTCCACTTTTTGTCTCTAACCCAATTAACGCGTTCCATTTTAGTCCTTTCCGTCAGTCAACCGATGGAAATAGCTGAGGTGGTAGCCGGAGCAATTAAAATATTATAAAAATGCCATGTCACCCATGACACTTTAGCATATAAATTTAAAAAATTAATTTATTAATTTTAACTAAATAATAAAAATAAAAACAGAATTAAAAACCAAATCTCATTGTTCCATCGATTGCTCTTTTTTGTTGAACCAGATCTCATTGTTCTTTTCTTCTATGGAAATTATTATAACACCATATCAGACTTATTAAAGCAAACCCCAAATCATAAATTTACACCCACAGCAACACAAACAACAAAATCTAAGAATTTCAAACCAAAATCCACCATACTCATTGATTCACAGAATCCAAACCCAAGAGAAAAAGAAGAAGAAGAAGAAAGTGAATAACCTCGGTGGCGGTTGTGGCAGTTGTGGTCCGTTATGGTTCAGCTGTGGCTAACCTCGGTGCAAAGCAAATAAAAAGAGTTGGGTGAGATCAAATCGGGCTTTACGAGATTTTGGTGGGTTTGCTTGGTGGGTTTGGGGCTGAGGATTGTGGTGGATCGGCGTGGTGGGCCATGGGTTTCTGGTGGTGGAGATTGGTGAGTTCTTGTGGGTTTCAAGCGATGCAAATCAGTGCGTTCTTGTGGGTTTCAGGTGATGGAGATCGGTGCGTTCTTGTGGGTTTTTGACGGTGGAAATCAGTTGGGTTTCTAGGTTTCTAGATCGGTGTGTTGTGGTGGTGGGTTGTGGGTGGTGGGTTTTGGCGTGGATCGGCATGGTGGTGTTGGCTGTGAGTGATGGGTTTGCCTCTTGAGTCTCTTCACTTCTTTTGTTATTATCCCTCAAAGCTTCCATGGCCGGACCTTGACCAAGATGATCTCGCCTTCATAATTGTCCCTACAAAACTCTCCTTCACCGCCGCTCTAACACCTTTTATTGATGGTTTAGGTTTTGATTTTTGTGGAAGAACACAACACCTATTTTTTATTTAATTTACAATTGATTTTTGGTGGAAAAATGTATACAAATTTTGGAATAGAAATTTTTTGAGTACTGTTCTTGTTATCTGGGTTTGTGTTCTTATGCTCTGGGTTCGTATTCTTGTGTTCCTGATCTGGTTTCATGTTCTTGTGTTCCTGATCTGGGTTTGATGATCTCTGAGGAGTTGAATTTGGGTTTTTTCTTCTTATTTTCATTTATGTCCTAGTGATCTGGGTTTGAGTTCTTGGGTTGCTGGGTTTGTGTTCTTGTGATGGGTTTGAGTTCTTGGTTGCTGGGTTTGATTTGGCAAGAATATGAAGAACAAGTTGTAAAATGAAGAACAATTTGAAGAACATGAAGAACAATCTTAATTTATGTGAATTTTAATTTTTCATTCTATTTTAATTTTTATTGTTTGGTAAACAAATCAGTCTTCTAATCATTAGTGTGAATGAACTCAAGAGTGAGAGTACTATCTTTGACAAGCTCCCGAATGAAGTGATGTTGAATCTCTATGTGTTTAGTTCGAGAATGTTGAACAGGATTCTTAGAGATGTTGATGGCACTAGTATTGTGACAATAGTGTTCTTGACAAATACCATAATCAAGAAGGAGTTTTTGCATCCATAGAAGTTGGGTGCAACAGCTACTAGCAGCAATGTATTCAGCCTCTACAGTGGATAAAAAGATGGAATTTTGTTTTTTGATCATCCAGGAGACAAGATTATTACCCACATAAAAAATCCCCCGAAATACTTTTTCTATCATCAGCGTTGCCAGTCCAGTTTGCATCAAAATACCCAGCTAAGACATCATTTGTGTCCTTACTATACCACACACCAAAGTCAGTAGTGGTTTTGACATACTTTATGATTCTTTTCAAAGCAATCGTATGAGACTCTTTGGGATTAGCCTGATATCTAGCACACACTCCCACACTGTAACTAATGTTAGGTCTACTAGCCGTAAGGTAAAGAAGACTACATATCATGCTTCTCTATAGAGACGAATCAACACTTTTACCCAACAAATCAACATTGAGTTTAACATTTGGGCTCATAGGAGTTCTAACAAAACTAGCAGATTCCAAACCAAATTTTTTTACAAGAGTTTTAGCATATTTAGATTGAGATAGGAATATACTTGACTCTTGTTGACGGATCTGCAGCCCAAGGAAGTGATTCAACTCTCCAATCATGCTCATCTCGAACATGGCCTGCATGAGTTTGGAGAAACTATGAGCAAGTTCATCCTTAGTCGATTCGAAGATGAGATCATCAATATAGACTTGAGCAATTATCAACTCGCCATCTTTCGTTTTAATGAAGAGAGTTTGATAAGCTTTTCCTCTTGTGAACCCATATGACACCAAGTATTGTGTGAGCCGATCATACCAAGCTCTAGGGGCTTGCTTTAAACCATAGAGTGCCTTCTTGAGGTACAACACATGATTCAGAAAGTGTGGATCAATGAATCATTTTGGTTGAGCTACATAGACATTTTCTTTTAGGAACCCATTTTAGGAAGCAGTCTTTACATCCATTTGGTAAAGCTTGAACTTCAAGTGACATGCTAAGGCTAAGAGAATCCTAATGGACTCCATACGGGTTACTGGAACAAATGTCTCATCATAGTCTACTCCTTCCATTTGAAAGTATCCTTGAGCCACAAGACGAGCCTTGTTACGGATCACATTACCCTCCTCATTAGTCTTGTTGCGGAAGATCCACTTTGTGCCAATGATGTGCTCACCGTCCGGTCTAGGTACTAGAGTCCAAATGTCATTTCTTTTAAACTAAAGCAGTTCATCATGCATAGCCTCAATCCAGCTTTCATCCTGAAGAGCTTCCTCGACCTTGGTGGGTTCGACCTGTGACAAATAACAAGAATATGACACAAAGTTAGCAACCCATTTATTAATTGTATGCTTCTTTAGTGTAAGTCCATTCATATTTCCCACAATAACTTCAGGAGGATGTTTCAACTTAATCCTGGAGGAATGTCATTTTTCTTCATGGGATTCAGAATCAGGTAAGGTCGTATGTTTGTTGAACCTTTTACAACACTTGGAGTGCCGGGAGTACTTGGAGATGCGGGCTCTTGATTAGCCATTTCTTCAACATCCTTGGGCTCGAGAGGAAGAATTTCTTTGAAGATTTCCTCACTAATTTTCTCAGAATCGAACTCTGAAACTTCATTGATCACAACATTTATAGTTTCCATCACCTTCTTGGTTCTCTTGCTGTATACTCGATAAGTCTTGCTTGTAGAGGAGTATCTCAGAAACATTTCTTCATCATTTCGGGAGTCAAATTTTCCCACATTCTCTCTATCCTTGAGAATGAAACAAGTGCTTCTAAAGATTTTGAAAAACTTAACATTTGGCTTCTTTCCCTTCCATAACTCATAGGGAGTTTTCTTGGTATTGGGTCTGAAATACACCCTGTTAACCGTATGACGTGTAGTGTTGACGGCTTCTCCCCACAAGTTTCTGGCCACATCCTTGTTAAGCAACATGGCTCTAGCCATCTCTTGAATAACCTTGTTCTTTCTTTCTACTGCACCATTCTACTGAGGAGTAATAAGAGCAAAGAATTCTTGAGATATACCTGATCTAGTGTAAAAGGACTCCATGTAAGAGTTCTCGAATTCTTTACCGTGGTCACTTCGAACTCGATCAATCTTTAAGCTCTTCTTATTTTGCAATCTTGTGCACAAGGCTTCAATGTGCTCAGGAGCATCTGACTTGGATCTTAGAAGAATGACCCAAGTGTACCTAGTGAAGTCATCTACCATAACCATGATGTATCTCTTTCCCCCAAGAGACTCGGTTCTGGTTGGACTCATGAGATCCAGATGTAGTAGCTCCAATGGTTTAGATGTAGCGAATGTCTGAGTGCCCGGATGTTTAGCTTTCGTCTGTTTCCCAAGCTGACATGGTCCACATACCACATTGTTCACTCTACTGAGCTTTGGTATCCCCAAAACTGATTCATGCTTAGATATAATTGAAAGATATTTGTAACTAGCATGTCCCATCCTTTGGTGCCATAGATCTTTGTTTGGCAAACGAATGCTATTGCACACAATATCAGCATCAGAGACTAAACCATAATAGTTGTCTAGAATGCAAACACCACTTATGAGTTTCTTTCCAGACTCATTCAACACAAGGCATTTCCCTTTTAAGAATAGCACCATAAAGTCTTGATCACATATCTGATTTATGCTCAATAGGTTCACTCTCAGACCTTCTACATATAGCACATTTGCAATGTCTAGCAGTCTAGGTAGTGAGATGGTTCCCTTTCCTTTTAATCTGTGATTTGCTCCCATCACCGAAAGTAACATTACCACCTTTCTTAGACTCGAAAACCTTAAAGAGAGATCGGTCTCCAAT
Source organism: Quercus glauca (assembly GCA_023736055.1). Lineage (NCBI taxonomy): Eukaryota > Viridiplantae > Streptophyta > Magnoliopsida > Fagales > Fagaceae > Quercus > Quercus glauca. The sequence goes on from CM043315.1 coordinate 31,115,952, forward strand.
CATGTGTCTTGAGCAGCTGTTGTCAAGGTACCACAAACATGTGTCCATAACTTTAAATGCAGACTTCATCATGAAGCACACCTCATGCTTAGATGACAAATCAATAGGAATGTTGTTTTCTCTCATATGCCATCTATGAACAAAGCTTTTAACTTTCACTCTTCTCAGATGAACTCTTCTGCACATTTTTATTCTGAGACAGTTTAGTTTCTTCTTTGTTAAGCTAAGATCTTTTCCAATAATCATTATGATAGATTTCAAATAACTTTTAGACTTGCATCTTCTGATACACTCAATCAAGCAGAGATTAGAAAAAGAAGATATATTTGAAAACAAAGATCTTTTCATGTCGGTTGCAGCCATGACAACAGGGGTCAATGAATCTCACAACAAAGATTAACCCTAATCTGAGTGTGCCTGCTCTGATACGACTAGATAGGCCAAGAATGTATTGACCCATTGTGATTAATTAACTAATTAATTAGCTAAGTGAATTAATTAATCCGATTAACATGCAATATGTGTGGTAGCACAAACAAATCACCAACTAAGTTAATATGCAGTGAAAAATAAAGTTGACATGGTGATTTGTTTACAAATGTGGAAAACATCCAAGGTAAAAAGCTCACCGGGTGATTTTAAAGTCATCACTCCCGAGAATCCACTATTATCACAACAAGCGGTTACAAGTAAAGGAATCCTAGTACCTTATACCAACCTACAGTTGAACCCTTACCCCAATATGCAATTGGACTTGTTTTGTAGTGACAATCTCTCATTTTCAATGCATGGCTCCTAGTATGTGACTAACCAATCAATGCATGGATCCAAGTACGTGATTAACCACCAACTTGAGAAGGATGTTAGTTGCAAAGTTTTTCAGTTCATCAACACGATGAAGATCATGAAGCTCCTTGGTTACAAAACCCTACGACTTACAAATGCAGTAGCTTCTTCAAGAGAAAGATGAACTAGGGCATATGTCTCCGGTCACAATATGCTTGTGAAAACCTTTTGCATTAAGTTGCATCCATTTAAATCAATTGTGAAGGCTCTTAAAATAATCCTTATATATGTTTAAGGTTGTGAAAAAAGAAAGCTTAAACAAATATACATGGATTTGTGTGAAATCAGATCTGAAAAACTGATTTTCATAAATCTCAATAGGTAGGTTATCTATCGAGATGCTGTCGAGCATTGGGTTGAAGATTCCTTTTAAACCTCGATAGATGCTATCTGTTAAGCTAGCTGTTGAGTTTTAAAATACAGCACTTCTTCACTTAATTCTTGGACAGATTTGCATGGCTTTAACACTTGGACTTGAACTCTTACTCCTTGAAGTATTAAACACATCCTAGATCTATTTAATTATAAGTAAAGTGCGTTTTGTTAAAAGATTAGCCAATTCTAAATGACATATGTTCCTAACATGATTCACATATGTCCTAACAAAAGTGTTAGCAAAGATAGGTGGATGTATAAGGCGGTACAAGTGAGTTCCTACGTGGGCTTGCTTGATGGTCACTTGAGTGAGATTAGTCGCACTCGAGTGTGACAGTTACAAAATGGCTTGTTTATGCATAACTTTGCAGAAAAAAGAGAGAGATTATTTTAAAGTCTCTAATGGCTAGTAATAGCCAAGGCTTAGATATATATATATATATATATATATATATATATATATATATATATTTAAGTCTCTATTGGCTAGGAATAGCTAAGTCACATTTTTGGGGCTTGCTCAACAAAATGACAATTTATTAGTGTCTTTTCAAAGGCAACTCTTCATGCTTTATAAATAAGGTTTTTATTTTTGGACAAGATTTAGGTACAGTACTTAGATGCTGTTCTTTAAGTTCAATTCTTAAAATTCTGTCATGTAGCTTTTTTTTCATGGGATGAAAGTGTATTTTTTAGTTAAGTAACCACATGGCAGAATCTTAAAAGAGAAACCTAAAGAACATCACCTAAGGTACTGTATATAAATTTTATCCTTCTTTTTTTAATTAAATTTTCACTATTCTAGAGATATTAATATTTTTAACAAATGATAATTATCTTTTACATCATGGGCTACTTATAATCAAACCTTTTTTTTCACGCCTTTTCTAATTAAACCATCAAAGTTGTATGGATATTTATTGCTAAGTGAATCTAACTACTCCTTTTATCATCCACAATTGAAATGTTTCTGATGGTTTGTTATTAACATGTTTTATGGTTTAAGTTGTTCCTAAGGGATCATCCTAACTTGGTTGTAATGCTTCTCCAACATGGGGCAAACATTGTGATCAAATAAGAACTAAATCTTTATTATGAGAGAGAGAGAGAGAGAGAGAGAGAGAGAGAGAGAGAGCACAAAAAAAATTATTTGAAGAAATATATGGAATTATGTATATAAAAACTTTATTTTAAATTTTCTAGTTCATCTTGTCCATTCCAAAACTATCTATGGGGTACGGATGCTTTTAGTTTGAATCATTTTTAGTGACCATTCATCAAAAAGGGGACGCTAGATCACGCTTGAAAAGCTTCTAACGGGATACTTATATCAAAATATCTATGTTGTGTCGATATTTTTTTGTTGAGCAATATCAAATACCATTTACATTTTCAGATTTTATAGTTTTTAAAATAAAATTTGTTAATATAGTAAATTATGTGATCTGATTAAGACAAATAATTTGTACCTTCAACTATCTGATTGTAAATTTACACTCTTCCAGTCCTTCACTCCTTCTGCAAAAGGTTTTTTTTTTTAACCATGCAAACTAGCTCCCAAAGTAAGTCATGGGCAATTTCACAAATTAAGATAAGAGTAGGCTGACCGTTACATATGAATAGGCAGATAGAAGTAGTTAATCTAGTATTGAAAGGCCAAACTCTACATCAGATATATGAAGACAAAAAGATTTTCCCCACAGAACTATTATAATGCATTTTACCAAAATTTTTAATACAAATATAACTTATAAAATGATACACGACCAATCCAATTTCAGTATTGATAGGTATAGTAAATCTAAGCTCAAGGGACCCATATCTGAGATAGATAAGCATAATAGAGGTTAGTTTCATTCAAATATGTTGATTGTTGACTTTGGATTTAACACATTTCTCATGCAAAAGATTACTATACCAATTGTCAACGTCGACATATTAAATCAGAGCGGCTTCTAATTTCAGCAAAAGAAGGTCGAAAGCACAATTAATGAGACAAACAAAGATTAAAAAGTTTTATAACCACAAGTATTATTATAGCAATAGTTAGCTTTGCAGGTCTTTTATAAAATTGAAAACTACAACCCAAAGTTGATCTGGAATCATGAATTTTTCTTTGGATCCTATTGCAGTGTTGCCTGTACCTTTTGGCTTTTGGGAGGCATACATACATACATCCTATACAAAAAACTTTCAAGTGTCAACTTGTAGTGCATGAGAACTCGATTTTTTTGTTATTCTTTAATAAATAATAAGATAATCTCTTTTTCAATATTACCAATATACACATATGAATTGTAGGTATAGTTCATACCTTCATCCTTTAGAATGAAAAAAAGGATCATCTGACAACAATGGGTTGTGGTTTTTTTTCTTCTTTTTTTGGGGGTGATTCAGTAGGTATAATTGTTTTATCAAAGAAAGTAAGAAACAAAAAAAGATTAGCATGATTATCGTAGTTGTGCATAGAAATTGTGAGTAGGCTTTTTGTGCAGGGTCATAATTGGGAGAAATAAAAAAAGATTAGCATGATTATCGTAGTTGTGCATAGAAATTGTGAGTAGGCTTTTTGTGCAGGGTCATAATTGGGGGTACATTTGCCTTAAATTTCGCTCCGGACCAGTAGAATTGTCACGGGAAGCCAGTTCATTTCGGAGCAAGGTGACAGATTTTTGCAAATGACTTGTAGTACCCTGTGTTGGAGTGGTATTAAAGAAAAGTGCTAACTTACAAATGAGACTGTCTCTTTCAGTTTTCACTGGAATTTTAGGTCTGCTAGTAAGTGTTGACTCCTAACTCTCTCTAGGTAAAACACGATTTTATAGAAGGGTAGTGTTAAGGGCAACCGTGCTGTGTTAGTTAAGAAACAATTTTATATTAGTAAAGTCAATTTTTTATTAGATTTTTGACCAATTTAATAAGGTGTGGAGTCAATAAAATTAACTTTTTGAATTTCACTTATCACTTCAGTATTATTTTTAATTATTAATCAAGTTATACCAATTATTTAATAGATAGACTCCACAATAAATTATCATAATAGACACCTCATGGTACCTGTTAACATTTCCCTTTATACAAATCCAAGTAAGACTATTCTCAAAAAAAAAAAAAAAAAATCCAAGTAATAAAAAAAGCAATGGCATCTATCAACACCCGTTTCTTCCGCACTACCATTTCTCACGTGATGAAAACCTGTTGAGTGAGGGGTTTAGTGGGTCGGTAGTGCCTTCTAGGCTTTTGTACTAGCCATTGACAGTTCTCAAACAACTGTTACACTTTTTTTTTTTAATATTAAAATTTTAATCTATTTTTGTTTTTATATTTATCTATACTACTATTATTTGACGTGTTTTTCATTTTGAACTCTTACTGGTCTTCTACTTTTTGGTATCCAAAATACACTCAAATTCTAATATTTAGAAAGATTAAAAAGGCAGTTTACCAATGAATGTTTTTCCTTAAAAAAAAAAGTAAAGAGCAGTTATTTCATTCCACATATCTCTCCATTTTTATCATCTTTTCTCTTTCTTCTTCAAATTCTAAAAAATCAAATCCAATTGTGTACATCTATTCCCAAGTTCCCACTAATTTGAAAAGAAAACAATCACTCAAAACTCAATTAAGAATGTATGAACATACCATTTGTTTCTAATAAATTTTGTTGTATTGCTTTCTCTATTCCTTTGTCTTTCTCTTTGTCTCTCTTTCTCTAATTGCTCCAAAAAAAAAAAAAAAAAAAAAAAGCCTCATCGCACGCGCGAAGCATGTGATGAGACTAGTATTTTTAAAACACTTGTCCATTGACTCTATATTTTTCTAAAGAGTAATTGCAAGCCAACTATCTTAGCACATGTCTTATAAGGTGCTAACTGCTAAGAAATTGCATCAAATTTATATTTTGACTTTATAATCTATTTAAGGTTTTTGTTTTGGTTTTTATTTCTTTTCAATTTTTGGGTGGTGTGGAAAGAAAGTTTAGAGAACTACCTTTTTTTTGGGGGGGAGGGGGGGGGGGGGGGGGGGTGTAAAAACCCCCTAGTTGCTATTTTACATCCCAATGCCCCAAAAATTAACTTCATCCAAGTTGCTATTGCTAAACTTTTTTTTAGCAAAAATGAACAATCAATTGGTAGATATGCAACCCACTATTTATGAGTTTTTATACTATTGGGGGCGGAAAAGTCTTCCTTTCGACAAATGAGATTTGTATTGGGTTGGGGCCTGGGGGCCTAAACTGAAACTCGACAATGAGCTTGAAGCATAACCTAAGGGCTATTGGTGAAGATTTGGAGAATTCGCCTTATTTTATGCCTTGGGCCTAGGTTGGGACTGAGAAGGATTATGGGATGGCTCAAAAACATTTCTTATAGCAGACACGTCAGCACAACAGAATAGCATACTGCAACAAAGAAATAGCCTAACAGTAAAATATTCCAATGGTAAAATATTCCAGCAATAAAATAAGACAAAACAGAATAAACCTCTAGCCGTTAATTATTTCACAGATTAAGGAGAGTGTCTACATTTCCAAAATCATCATCCATAGGTTCCAGTAAAAAAAAGTCCTCTAATTCCAGAACATGATGGAAAAACTCTATAGTAATAATTACATTATAACCTTTAGTAGTAAATGAATAAACAAACACTATAGGTTCCATTATAACAAGAAATGGAGAAAGCTTAGTCTGAGATGAAGCAGAGAGAGAGATTCCAACTAGTGCAGCAAGATCATTATGATGCCAGGGTATGCTCATGGATATAGTATATGTAGTGAGTAGTGAGGATCATTTTGGTAGTATGAGAGAGAGAGAGAGAGAGAGAGAGAGAGAGAGTATTTAGTAAAGTTGCTGGGACTTTCTGCTGGGGTGGATAAGAGCTTATAAGTAGAGGTGTGAGGGGTATTTGTGAGCTAGGGGCTGAAGAGTTTAGTTTCTAAGTTTGAAACTAAGGACTCAGAAGCTCAGAACCTCACTAAGAGCTTGAAGAAAATTAGAGAGAGAGAGGAAATTAGAGAAGTTTATGAGAGAGTTCTTCTCTATTGGTGTGTGTTGAGATGTTGGTGGAGAGCTCTATTTATAGTTGAGTTTAAGGGGGGATTTTTAGCGAATAATCTCTGCCAAAATCAGTCTCAATTTTCAGAAAATCCTTAGAAAATTGTTCTTAGGATTTGTCCAAGAGTGGTAAGTTCAGCTTTAGAATGTTCTTGTTGTTTTGGGTAATAGCAGCTGGAGTTTTGACTTAGCATTGAATGCTAATTATCCTCAGCCAATGGGATTAGAGCATGTTTTAGGCTAATGATCTTGGTTGTC